>CM040119.1:13332567-14532567 GCA_022559845.1 Amorphophallus konjac | reverse complement strand
GAGTCGTCATTTAAATGAAGACACCCCCAGTGTCGTCATTTCAATTTCTACAATTTCCAGAAATTGATAAATTCAACACATTCAAAAATTCATAACTATCGAAGTAAAGCACGAAATTTTTACATGAACATGTTTCTGGAATCCTGACATTTTTCTCAACATATTCATACCATTACTTCCTGATTCAGAGCTTTTTCACACTGGTGAATAGTGGATGAATAGTGGACCACTCTCTGTAAGTGGCGCCCCTGACCAGGGCGCCAATTACAGAATTAAAGACTACCCTCAAGGGCGTCAATTAATTGAAGACATGTGCCATGTCGTCAATTCAATTTTCTGAAATTTCCAGAGATCAGTAAATCAACGTATTCAAAAATATATAACTAATAAACTAAACTATGAAAATTTTGACTGAATATACTTCTGTGACCATGAGATTTTTTTCCATTGACCATGTCTTCGGATTCTGATTCGGATAAACTTTGGAGAAATGAATAGTAACTTGTGTGACGACCTAGAGCTCCGGATACCGATATACCGATAACATCGATACACCGATACCAAGAACTGGGGAAGCCACCCAAGAGGCTGATGAGGCCCCTGAAGGGTTAGTGAAGTTTGTCGAGGGGATGTATAACGAATTGCAATCACAAGCGCGCATATTAGAATTAATCAATAAACTTTAGCAAGAGAGCGGAAGCAATTTCAAAATAAACAGAGTGCTAAATATATAAACTAGTCCAGAGACACAAGAGTGCTAGTCCGAATGTACAACTACTCGGGGCATACCCCGGTAAAAGCACACAAGAAAGCCAAAAAGGCAACCCGTCTACTGCTGGTAGCTAAGAACGGTCTCCGAGCACACGAGAAACACCGGGAGACGACGGGCGCGGCTCACCTAAAAGGAGAAGGGTGAGTCACAGCCAGACTCAGTAGGGGTCACGCGGATCCCTACCTCGTGCTAAACATGCAATCATGCGAGATTAAAGCAATTAGAGTATGCATTTAAATAAATGAACAGGCAATGGCATGATAAGACTGAAAGCTGTAAATCTACTGAACAGGTATAACAGCTAATACATGCCAATAACACATAAGTCTAAACGATGAAAACTAAATCTACCAATAGAATGTGTATCAACTAACCAAGCCACAGGGAACAGGACAACCACAGGGAGTAGAAACCAGATGCGTCCACTGACGGCTTACACTGCGTCTCAAGCACTCGCAGTCTGTAACACGACAAGCAGAGCGCGTAAACAGTACCAAACCAAGTGACTAGTCAGAGTGACACTCGTCAGTGTCAGTCCAAAGCCTCCGACCACGTGTGCACACACTGACTCTCGCCTGAGCCAGGCCCTCTAGCTAGTTTTCTCCCTCGGCAGGACGCTACCGCTGGCCGAGAGCCCACGGAACTAGCTTACAAACCGTGTGATGGGAACACCCCTCCGCCATCCCCAGGCGGGTTGGCAACTCAAAGGCCTTAGGGCTACAACAGTGGCTCCATCGCAAGGAAAGAAAAGCTACTCTATTGGGATCTAAAAATATGCCATTATTTCATAAAACAACTTAAACATGGCGTATAATCATTATGGACAGCATTAAAGAATGAACATGCGGCTTTTGCAAGCTAAAAGGGGTGTGACGGTCTGATGCCACCGCGTCACAAGAGTGTGACGGTCGGGGGTTGGTGCGTTACATCGACTGTGACGCATCCGCCCCTGGCCGTTAGAGCCACCCGACGCTAAACAAAACCCACAGTTTTTAACGCCCTAGCAGGATGTAACGCGCACCCGGAGGAGCGTTACGGCGCCCTGACGACCGCCCGACAGGCCGTCAGGCCAACCGCCATTCCAGGCCAACTAAAGTCCAAAGACATGTAACGGTCGTGGGTCAGACCGTTACACACCCTGTGACGCACCAACTTAGGTCCGTCACAGGACTGTAACGCGTCCCATGAGGGCCGTTACGCGTGTGACGGTTCCTGGTAGGACCGTCACACCGTCTGGGTTACGGACGGGTTACGTTTGAAACCGGCTTCCCTCCCGGGCGACCGAAATCGCCGGGTAAACGACGAAAACTTGTTTTCCTGCCAAACCACACGCCCACAACAACAATATACTACTAAAACATTCATTTATCATGCCCACAATGGATTAAACGTGAAGAACGAAACCTAAGCACGAAAAACAAGAAATACACCACATGCACACTATAGGAGCTTAATGAGAAGAACAAACTATAGGGAAGGCTCCTAACGAGCTCAGGATTCCATCCCCCTACCTCGTTCAAGCCGGAACGGCCGATTAGGCCACATGCAAGGGAAGGGAACCACCGAGCCTCCTCGCTCCGTCTCACTCCCACGAGCTGCGAACCACGTCAAGGTGGGCATCAACGCACTCCACTCGACGCGAGGATTCCAACGGCGAGCTCCACGCCTCGAACCGCCGCCGTTTCGCCTGGATCCCCAAGGAGAGAGGGAGAGGCGATCGGAGGGGGGGAAAGAGAGGACGAGAGGGAGATCGACGAGGGGGGAGAGAGTGGGAGTGGGGAAAATGGGAAAAGAAAAGAAAAAAAAAGGGTTAATATATATATATTTAATATATATAAAAACCTTATTTTCCCCCATAAAACTCAAATAATTCTAATTAAATCTTGAAAATGCCAGAAAAATTCCTAAAAATCCAGAAAAATAGCCGAAAATTCCAGAATGAATTCTAGGTCCGAACTACTAAAGATCCGCTAAGGCACAGGCCTCACAGGCCCTCCCTCCTAATAAAAATTTTGCCCTCGAAATTTAAAATAGCAGATAAGGAGGAAACTGAGAAACGGAATTATACCTTACTGGAATAAGAAAGGAAAAAGCAGACGCATCTCAACTTCACGCTCCCAAGTGGACTCATTGCCGGAGTGGCGCTGCCAAGCGACTCTTACCAGAGGGATAACCTTATTTCTCAACCGCTGCTCACGACGGTCTTCTATTCTAATAGGAAACTCTGGCGTAGACAAATCAGCAGTCACTTCGGGCCAAACAGAGTCATGTAGGACATGGGATGCATCAGATACATATTTCCTCAGCTGAGAGACGTGGAACACATCATGAATAGCTTGCATAGCCGCAGGTAGTTGCAGTCGATAGGCTACCTGACCCACAGCTTCTATAATAGGAAATGGGCCAACATAACGCGGACTAAGCTTTCCACGCTTTCTAAATCTGGAAACACCTTTCATCTGAGATACCTTGACAAAAATCATATCTCCAGGCTCAAACTGTAGTGGACGTCTGCGCTGATCTGCATAGCTTTTCTATCGACTCTGAGCTGTCAACAGTCTCTGCCTGATCAGACGAACCACATCAGAACATTGCTGCACCATGTCAGGTGATAACGCGAAAGTTCGTCGTTTAAAACACGCGTATAACAATCTTAAAATCGAACTCGCACAAAATGATCAAAAGCGAACGTGGTATTATGGCAAGCACGGGTCGAATCCACAGGGAAGAAGAGATTTTTAGAGTTAAAAACTTTAGAGTCCTTTAGAAAACACTTGTGATTTTATTTTACTTAAAGAAAATTGTGAAGTGATGAACAAACCAAACACTTAATTAAAAACACCTATGACTATGCGCCTATGCTATAGAAAATAATTACATGAAGTGAAGAGAAGAGATAGAAGAAGGATGTAGAGATGGAAGAAGATCAAGAACTAGATCAAAGGAATAACTCTTTTTATTAACTTAAAAGAAAGAGTACATGAAGTGCAAGATAAGCTTACAACAAGGATGTGACGAGATTACAATGAAGTAAATTGAAACTAAAACAATAAAAATAAAAGGAGCCTGAGATATGAAGATGGTAGCAGCAATGGTGATGACAACGCCGTCCTCTCTTGGCCTTGGATCATGAACCACCTTGCGGAAGATGTCATCGACGCCGGGAGGAAGTCACCTTCGTCGTTGAAGCCACCTTTAGAGGGTAACTAACTTTAAAACCAAGATGAATTAGGGGATGCCCAAGAAGAATAAGTTGAAGAGGAGAAAGAGAGGAAGAACTTTGATGAAGAACTCAGATAGAAAAGAAGATCAAAAGAGCTTCAAAATAGAGAAATAACAGAAGCTAGCACCTCAGATGAACAGTGCAATCACAGGACAGCAAGTTGAAAAATGGAAAATAACTTTCAAAACAGAAAGAATTGGAAGATGATGTAGACGAAGAAGTTGTAGAACACTTAAAAATAAAGAACTTTATGAAGATAGTAAGAGAAGAAAATGACTAGAAGGGGGAGAAATAAGGGAAAGAACAGAGAGAAATACTGATTCGGAGATGAATAGGACAGCACAGTGACAAACACGAAATACCTTGAAAACTAGGAGGAATTAGAAGATGATACAGAAGAAGAAGTTATAGAGGACTTTAAAAAAAAAAGAACTTTCATGAAGACAACAAGAGGAGAAGAGGGACGGAAGAGGGCGAACTCGGCGGCCTAAGAAGATGTGAGGGGGAGAGGGAGAGAAAAATTGCCCAAAAGAAGAACCTCCTTTCTCCTCCTTGTCATGGGCTATTTATAGGGAAAGTTGGGTAGATGGAGGGTGAAGATTGTATCAAAAGGAGATGGATGGATGAGATTTAGGTAGAATATGATGCATGGGGAAGAGAAAAAGTAGGTGGGCACCCCCTTTCTTGGACTTTAGGCACCCCATTTCCCAAGGCTCATCATGTCTCTCCTTTAATTCAAACTTTGAATGTCCTTTTCCTCCTTTTCAAACTTAAACTTTGAATTCCTCCTTTTCAAATTTTGAATTCAAAATTTTAAACTTTCTTTTCCCTCCAACCAAAATATTTTGAATTCTTTATTTGACTTGGTCAAAGTGCTGATGACAGTTTTGCCCCTGGCTTCTTTTGCAATTACCTTTGGTGTCCTGCACACACATAATTACAATCTAGTCCATAAAAATTACCATAATATGCACATAAATCTCAAATGCTCATAGTTATGCAATGAAGAATTAATGCCCATGACCCTCAACTTTAATTTATCAAATAATATCACCAAATTAATCAATTTACGTGAAAGCTCTAATTTAAATGCGGAGTTGAGGTTAACTATGAAATATGCATAATTACCTAATTATATGCACATAAAATGGTGTACATGCAATGAATTACTATAAAAAATGGACACTTATCACACCCCCCAACTTGAACATTGCTAGTCCCTTAGCAATGTAAACAATTATAAAATTAGGATTAGCGAACACTCATGTGTCACAGATCATGGCAAGAACATTATGCATAATGATTTAGACTTTGGAGTATTGCAAGTTCAAGTAGAATGTATTTGGTATAAATTTCATCAGTCCATGTGTTTAGACCTTTTCTCAGGATACACTCAAAATTAAATATCTCTTTGTGTATGAGTGATATAACTTGACTAGTGACTACCAAACAATCTAGATGAATGAGTCTTCTACCTTTCACTTAAAGATGAATTTCAATTCTGCCCACCTCTTGAATTAAGCTTCTCGAATTACAGGTAGCTTCACACTGCCAGTTTATACTTCTTATTTTTTTCTTTTTTCTCTTTTTTCTTTGACACACGGTGCTGCACATCCCTTCGTCGTTTGACGCGAACCTCAACTCTTGCCTTAGGAGAAGCAGGCACGGTTATTAAGTTCAGGGGCATTTTCCATGTGTGTGTGTGTGTTTTTTTTTGGCAGGTAGCTTTTTCCTCACAATTACATTCAACGAATGGGCATAATATTCGTCATCACCTAAGTGTCAAGTAAAATTTCCATCATCCTAATGTTTGTCATCCACCGATCTTGTTATTGTGCAATTGTGTGCAAGTTCAATAGAATTTTCAGGTGTATTCTGAGGAAAAGGCTAAAGACATAACCAATTAATTCATCCCTTTAACTTGCAACTTTCACGTGTAAGACTCTAAGTCCTATCATTCTAAGAAAAGTTTCTCATCATGAAATATGAACATGAAACAATTGTTAGAGGTGTGATGAAAGGTTGCAATTATTTTGAGAAAATTCAAGCTCAAGCTACCCCCCAACTTAGGTGACATTGTCCCTAATGGCATGAATAAGATATAGAAATGAAATAAAGCCATAAAAAATAGAGGGAAGGATAGATACGACCTGAGAGAGAGATAGATATCGTCATCAAAGAAATATTGCTCCATGCTCTATGCTCCTTAGACAAAAGAAGAAAATCAATTACATTTTTTTTTAAAAAGAGACAGGATAATTGGGTTGCCTCCCAAGAAGCACTAAATTTAACGTCTTCAGCCAGACACAATATAGCTCACAATGGGTCACTCAGTCTGAGAGAGTCCTCCTGCAGTATTGGAAGATTTTCAATGTAAGGTTTCAAACGTTGACCATTGACAGTAAAAGTTTGACCAATTTTAGGATCAAGAATTATTACTGCACCATGGTCAAATATTTTAATTACCACATATGGTCCATCCCATCGAGATTTCAATTTGCCGGGGAATAATCGCAGCCTAGAGTTAAAAAGCCAGACCTTTTGGTTGATTTGAAAAAAATTTCGTGAAATATATTTATCATGGAATGTTTTAGTCTGGGCTTTATAAATCTTGGCATTTTCATAGGCTTCATTCCTCAACTCCTCCAACTCATTTAGCTGTAGGGCCCTATGAGATCCGATTTGGGCCAAGTCAAAATTGAACTGCTTAATAGCCCAATAGGCCCTATGCTCAAGCTCAACGGGTAGGTGACAAGCTTTCCCAAATATTAACCTATATGGAGACATGCCAATGGGAGTTTTGTATGCTGTCCAATAGGCCCAAAGAGCGTCATCTAGTCTTTCAGACCAATCCTTCCTATCGGGCCTAACAGATTTCTGCATGATATTTTTGATCTCCCTATTGGATGTCTCCACTTGGCCACTTATTTGGGGATGGTAGGGGGTGGCAATCTTATGAGTGATCCCATATTTTCCGAGAAGAGCTCGAAATTGGGTATGAGTGAAATGAGAACCTCCATCACTAATGATCGCCCTCGGACACCCGAACCTTGAAAATATATTCTTTCGGACAAACTTCATGACAACTTTGTGATCATTGGTTCGGGTGGCAATGGCTTCAATCTACTTAGACACATAGTCGACCGCTACAAGAATGTACTCATGTCCGAATGATGGCGGAAAGGGGCCCATAAAATCAATTTCCCAAACATCAAAGATTTCAACCACTATAATGGGGTTAAGTGGCATCATATCTCGTTTGCTTATGTTCCCCACAGCTTGACACCTAAGACAAATCTTGCTAAATTCATAGGCATCTTTGAAGAGAGTGGGCCAGAAAAATCCACTTTGCAACACTTTGGTAGCTATTTTCTTTCCCGAGAAATGTCCCCCACAGGCTAGAGTGTGACAAAAGTTCAGAACATTTTGGTGTTCCTCCTCGGGGACACACCTCCTAATTATTTGATCCGGACCAACATGGAATAATTCAGGGTCCTCCCAAAAGTAGTGCTTAACCTTTGAAAAGAATCGATCCTTCTCCTGCCTAGACCACCCTCCTGGAATCTGTCTTACCGCCAGGTAATTGACTATGTGAGCGTACCAGGGGGTTGAGTTGTGAGAGATAGAAAGAATTTGCTCATCAGGGAAGGAATCAGACATAGGAGCACTTTCAGGAACCATAATCCTAGACAAGTGATCAGCTACAACATTCTCTAACCCCTTCTTGTCCTTGATCTCAAGATCAAATTCTTGTAGCAAGAGAATCCATCTAATCAAACGGGGTTTAGCATCCTTCTTGGTGAGCAGGTATTTCAATGCAGCGTGATCCGAATAAACAATGACTTTGGCCCCCAAAAGATATGAGCAAAATTTTTCTAGGGCAAATACAATAGCCAGAAGTTCTTTCTCTGTGGTGGTATAATTCAATTGAGCATCGGCGAGGGTGCAACTCGCATAATAAATTATCACAAGTTTTTTGTCAATTCTCTGGCCTAAGACAGCTCCTATGGCATAGTCAGATGCATCGCACATGATTTCAAATGGGAGCGACCAATCAGAAGATTGTAAGATTGGGACTTGAGTGAGGGCCGCTTTAAGAGAGTGAAAAGCCTCAAGACAAGACTCATCTAGCTGGAATGGAGTGTCCTTGGCTAGGAGCTTAGTGAGCGGACGAGTAATGGTAGAGAAGTTCTGAATGAATCTTCTATAAAAACCTACATGACCAAGAAAAGAGCGGATTTGCTTGACAGACGAAGGGGGAGGAAGATTAGAAATCAGATCAACCTTAGCCTTGTCTACCTCTATTCCCTTTTCAGAAATAACATGGCCCAACACAATGCCTTCTCTTACCATAAAGTGACTTTTCTCCCAACTTAACACAAGGTTAGATTTAATGCATCGAACCAGCACCTTCTGTAAATTCTCCAAACAGCAATCAAATGAGTCACCGAAAACTGAGAAGTCATCCATGAAAATTTCCAAAAAATCCCCCACCATTTCAGAAAAGATTGCCATCATACACCGCTGAAAGTTGGCAGGGGCATTACAAAGCCCAAACGGCATTCTTCTAAATGCAAACGTGCCATACGGACACGTGAATGTAGTCTTTTCCTGATCTTCCGGGTAGATAGCAACCTGATTATACTCGGAGTATCCATCCAAAAAGTAAAAATATCTTTGCCCAGCTAATTTTTCTAAAATCTGATCTACAAACGGGAGAGGAAAATGATCTTTCTTTGTCATTGAGTTTAAGTTTCTGTAATCAATACAGACTCTCCACCCCGTTTGTAGTCTTATCGGCACCTCTTCACCCTTCTCATTTTGAATCACGGTCAGCCCGGATTTCTTTGGAACAACTTGTGTTGGACTGACCCACTTACTATCAGAGATGGGATATATAATTCTGGCATCTAACCACTTCACCACCTCTTGCTTAACCTCTTTCATGTTCGGATTCAACCGACGTTGCATCTCCCTGCTCGGTTTGGTATTATCCTCTAAATAGATATGGTGCATATAAACATCCGGACTGATCCCCTTGAGATCCACCACCGACCAACCTATTGCCCCCCTATGCTCCTTAAGAATAGTTAAGAGTTGGGATTCCTAAGCAGAAGTGAGATTGGAGGTAATGATGACAGGTAGAGTGTGGTTAGGTCCCAAATATGCATATTTAAGGGAGTCTGGCAGAGGTTTCAATTCAAGAGTAGGCGGATGATCCAGAGATGGAAGAGTAGGTTCGGATTGTAATGGAGGAAGTGACTCCACCCTAGACCAGGGTGCAGAAGAGAGAGGAGAATCTTGAAACATGCTACCCTCTTCTAGGGTGTCCTCAATGTTATCCGGAATCACATCCTCAAAGATATCAATGACATTGCATTCATCTCCTTGATCCGGATACTGAGAAGCCTTAAAAACATTCAGAGAAACTTTTTCACCTCCAAATGATATATCCATCATTCCCGTGGTACAGTTGATGTTGGCCTTAGCAGTTGCTAGAAAAGGACGTCCCAAAATAATAGGTGTGTGCTTTAAATCTTTGGACGATACCATATCAAGAATGAGAAAATCCACCGGGAAATAACATTCATGCACTTTAACAATGACATCCTCCAACAGACCCCTTGGTGTTTTAACCGACCTATCCGCCAATTTGAGGATGATTGAAGTAGGTTTTAACTCCCCTAGATCAAACTGCTCATAGATAAAGGTGGGTAAAAGATTCACGCTAGCACCTAAGTCTAGCAATACTCGATCAAAAGTGACTCCACCTATATCACATGAGATTAAAGGGACTCCGAGGTCCTTCAATTTTTTTGGCAAATGATTCATCAAAACAGCACTCACATCCTCAGACAAGCGGATCTTTTGAGTCACCGCCCTTGGCTCCCTCTTTGGAGTACAAAGATCTTTCAAAAACTTTGCATATGTCGACACATGCTTGATTGCATCCAAGAGTGGAATATTGATATTCACTTGTTTAAACAATTCCACTAATTCTTCCTGTTGTACCGGTGGTTTCTTGTGAGCTTTCGGCTTTAGAGCATCGGAAAAAGGGACCTTAGGCACGTATTCTTGGGGTCCTTCATCAACTTTCACCTTCCCTTTATCCAACTTCTTCTCTCCACTCTCTGCCTTTTTCTTCTCTTGCACAGTCACAGGCTCCTCATCCTCACTATTACTCTCCTTGTGGGCGTCTTGGCCCGAACTACTACCCACATCCTTAGCCTGATAAGGATCATTAGGAATTTTTCAGCTCCTAAGGGTGGAGATGGCTTTGGCATTCTCAAACTGAGGACCTACAGGAGGGGGCGGCTGAGGTTGATTGGGCTGATTGGGTTGAGGAAGAATGGGAGCTCTTAGAGAAAAGCCTGGAGGTTGTTGATTGTGGGGGTTAACAATAAGCTGACTTGGTAATTGGCCCATTTCCCTTCTCATGGTGACTTCAGCCAATTGGCCTAATTGGGTTTCCAACTTAGAGATAGTTTGCTGGTGGGCTTGAAGGGTCTGTTGGAAAGATTGACTTTGGGCTTGAATGGTTTGTTGGAAGGATTGATTTTGGGCCAGAATTAGTTGTTGTAACTGATGGAATCTATCATCAGTTTGGGAGTCCTGGTGGTGATGCAGAGGAGGTTGATAGGTTTGTTGAGAATTGGAAGACTGCCCGTAATTGGGCTGAGGAGGTTGGTATGGGGCCTGACCCTGGTTGAATCGGGGAAGTGGTTGTTGGGCTTGCGATCCTCGACCATAAGCATTTCCTTGAAATGGTGGCTGAGTTTGAAATTGGTGTTGGATGTGTTGTTTGCATGCTTGAGACGTAGAGGGGATGATGGGCTGATTTGAAGCTTGTTGATTTCTCCAATTGAAATTGGGGTGATTCCTCCAGCCCGGATTATATGTGTTAGAAAATGGGTCATAGTTGGGCTTAGAGAACCCTTGGGCTGCTTGGACTTGCTCCTGTATAAAAGGTGGTAACTGGGCTGTTATTGGGCAATCGGACACATGATGGTCCGAGCTAGCACATAAAGCACACACCTCATGGTGTGTTGAGTCTGGGTATGGGTTGGACGTAGATAGGATAGTGGTTTTTTGTTTGTTTTGGGCCAAGAGCTGGTCTAATTTGTGGGCTAGCATATCAACATGTTCTAGCTTTGGGGCCATGATGTCCACCTTGTCTAATTTTTGATGGATGAAATTCACATCCACTCTACCTTCAGGTTCCACACGATACATCCCGGCCCGTTTAGAGGGCCCAATGATTCTCTCATATGAGGATAAGGAAACATTGTTGATTGAATTCTCGCTCAACATTTCAAATAAAGCATAGGCCTCATCCTCACTCTTACTCATAAAGGCCCCTCCACATGATGCATCCACAATCTGCCTAATTTGATCATCTAGGTCCTCATAGAAAGCTTGCACTATTTGCCATTTGGAGAGCCCATGATGTGGATATTTTCTGAGGAGTTCCTTTAATCTCTCCCATGATTTATGTATTTGTTCATTTGGGAGTTACGCGAATCCTGTGATTGCACGTCTCATGGTGTTGGTTCTACCGATGGGGTAAAACTTCTTAAGGAACTCATACTGCATATCTTCCCATGTGCCAATAGGTTTCCCTAAGGTCCCTAGCCAGTATTTGGCTTTGTCCTTAAGTGAGAAAGAGAATAAGGTCTGGCGGAGAGCATCATCTGTGAAATTTTGAATTTTCACAGTGGAACAAATTTCTAGAAATTCATCCAGATATTTATAGGGATCTTCATTGATCTTCCCATAAAAGGATGGGAGCATCTGAATGGTGCTAGATTTGATCTCATAGGGTAAAGCAGGGACATTAGGCAGTTGGATACAAGTGGATGGCTGATAATTCGAAGGAATGAAATATTCCTTCATCTGTTTGGGCACCCCTAATTGGTGTTGTTCAGCCATAGGTTGTGTTTGATTTTGAGCCGGATTAAAAATGAATCACTCAATCTCACTAATGGGGTCAACTAAGTCAAGGTGTTGAGATCTTCTCCCTTGCATAAACCAAGGTTAAAGATGAGAGATGAGATAATTGTTTTATGATGATTTTTATATTTTTTTTTATTTTTTTTTTGTTTTGACTCAAATAAAGACGAAGAGAGATAAGAGGAGAATTTTTTTTATTATTTTAAAATTTTTTTGTATGTAAACACAAACAAGTTGTCACACAAATTACCTAATGACCTAGCTGTGACCTAGACCTACAAATTGGGTTTCATAAAATGATTAAAGTGAAACTTATGTTTACCCTCAATATTTTCACCGGCCAGGTAAGGGGTGGGGTAGTGGGAGGTTCCCCCTACTTTCGTAGGGACCTAATTATGTCAAACCACTAGTCTGCTTAAAGCGTTTGTCGTCCGACCGTCTTGCCTTAGGCACCGGTTTTCATAAGAGGGTAAACCCAAATAACACAAGAACCACAGTGTGAACCTAAGACCAACGTCTACTGGATTTTATTTAAGGTCTAGGTGATGCAAAGATGCAAGGGAATTGTAGTTTGTGGGCTAAGGAAGGGTGATGAAATCCCCACCTTATCTTGCTTATGGGTGTTGCCCTTAAGATACTTTGAAATGATATGCAACAAAGCAAGTTCAAACAAGGGTTTCTATGCAAGCATGGAAGTGAATGAGCATGCTATTAGAAAAGTTAGAGTACTCACCTTGCCTCCCGCAATCTTCAACAATACAATTAACAACAATTAAGCAACAAGAAGAAAATAAATACTATCCTAAATGATGCATGACCTAAAATATGGAAGTGTGATTTATACTCTTGGAATGAAGATTTTTATCGAGTTCAAGTGAAGAATTTTTTTTATTATTTTGTGAACCTATCTAACCACAATATGCAAGAACATTAAGAAAATGACACAAAATGAAAGGAATAAGTTTGAAGACTTACTTGATGCGCAATCCCTCGTTCTCTTTTTTTTTTGAAATGAAATGACAAAAAGACTAAGGAAAGGGAGGAGAGCTTACCTCTTAACTGCTCTTTTTTTTCTTTCTTCTTTTTTGATTTTTTAGCTTCAATTCTTGAAGTGTGTTCCCTCGTTCTTTTTTTTTACCTTTAGAAATAAGAAAAAGAAGGAGATATTAGTACACTTATAAACACAAGGAAAATAAAGTTCTTAAACCACAAATCATCATTCCTCCCCGGCAACGGTGCCAAAAATTGATAACACGAAAGTTCGTCGTTTAAAACACGCGTATAACAATTTTAATACCGAACTCGCACAAAATGATCAAAAGAGAACGTGGTATTATGGCAAGCACGAGTCGAATCCACATGGAAGAAGAGATTTTTAGAGTTAAAAACTTCAGAGTCCTTTAGAAAACACTTGTGATTTTATTTTGCTTAAAGAAAATTGTGAAGTGATGAACAAACCAAACACTTAATTAAAAACACCTATGACTATGCGCCTATGCTATAGAAAATAATTACATGAAGTGAAGAGAAGAGATAGAAGAAGGATGTAGAGAGGGAAGAAGATCAAGAACTAGATCAAAGGAATAACTCTTTTTATTAACTTAAAAGAAAGAGTACATGAAGTGCAAGATAAGCTTACAACAAGGATGTGACGAGATTACAATGAAGTAAATTGAAACTAAAACAATAAAAATAAAAGGAGCCTGAGATATGAAGATGGTAGCAGCAATGGTGATGACAATGCCGTCCTCTCTTGGCCTTGGATCACGAACCACCTTGCGGAAGATGTCGTCTACGCCGGGAGAAAGTCACCTTCGTCGTTGAAGCCGCCTTTAGAGCGTAAATAACTTTAAAACCAAGATAAATTAGGGGATGCCCAAGAAGAATAAGTTGAAGAGGAGGGAGAGAGGAAGAACTTTGATGAAGAACTCAGATAGAAAAGAAGAGCATAAGAACTTCAAAATAGATAAATAACAGAAGCTAGCACCTCAGATGAACAGTGTAATCACAGGACAGCAAGTTAAAAAACGGAAAATAACTTTCAAAACAGAAAGAATTGGAAGATGATATAGAAGAAGAAGTTGTAGAACTCTTAAAAATAAAGAACTTTTATGAAGATAGTAAGAGAAGAAAATGACTAGAAGGGGGAGAAATAAGGGAAAGAACAGAGAGAAATACTGATTCGGAGATGAATAGGACAGCACAGTGACAAACACGAAATACCTTGAAAACTAGGAGGAATTAGAAGATGATACAGAAGAAGAAGTTGTAGATGACTTAAAAAAAAAAGAACTTTCATGAAGACAGCAAGAGGAGAAGAGGGACGGAAGAGGGCGAACTCGGCGGCCTAAGAAGATGTGAGAGGGAGAGGGAGAGAAAAATTGCCCAAAAGAAGAACCTCCTTTCTCCTCCTTGTCATGGGCTATTTATAGGGAAAGTTGGGTAGATGGAGGGTGAAGATTGTATCAAAAGGAGATGGATGGATGAGATTTAGGTAGAATATGATGCATGGGGAAGAGAAAAAGTAGGTGGGCACCCCCTTTCTTGGACTTTAGGCACCCCATTTCCCAAGGCTCATCATGTCTCTCCTTTAATTCAAACTTTGAATGTCCTTTTCCTCCTTTTCAAACTTAAACTTTAAATTTCTCCTTTTCAAATTTTGAATTCAAAATTTTAAACTTTCTTTTCCCTCCAACCAAAATATTTTGAATTCTTTATTTGACTTGGTCAAAGTGCTGATGACAGTTTTGCCCCTGGCTTCTTTTGCAATTACCTTCGGTGTCCTGCACACACATAATTACAATCTAGTCCATAAAAATTACCATAATGTGCACATAAATCTCAAATGCTCATAGTTATGCAATGGAGAATTAATGCCTATGACCCTCAACTTTAATTTATTAAATAATATCACCAAATTAATCAATTTACGTGAAAGCTCTAATTTAAATGCGGAGTTGAGGTTAACTATGAAATATGTATAATTACCTAATTATATGCACATAAAATGGTGTACATGCAATGAATTACTATAGAAAATGGACACTTATCACACCCGTTAAAAGTCTGTCCCCAGCATCAAACCAGTTCAAGGGAGTACGACAAGGACGACCATATAGTGCTTCGTAAGGAGCCATACCAATACTGGAATGAAAACTGTTATTATAAGCAAATTCAACAAGTGGCAAATGTTGACTCCACGAACCTTGCCAATCTAGGCAACACGACCTCAGCATATCTTCTAGAGTCTGAATAGTTCTTTCCGACTGTCCATCTGACTGCGAGTGATACGCTGAACTGAAGGCTAACTCCGTGCCCAAAGCTTTCTGAAAACTACGCCAGAAGCTAGAGGTAAACCGTGGATCACGATCTGACACAAGTGAAATAGGAATTCCATGCAGTGGCACTATCTTCTGAACGTAAAGCTCGGCCAACTTCTGCACATTCCAGGAGACTTTTATCGGTAACAATCTGGCAGTCTTAGTTAATCTGTCAACAAGCAACCAGATACCATCAAAACCCTGTGAAGTCCGAGGCAAACCCACCACAAAATCTGTAGTGACATGATCCCATTTCCACATTGGAATTTCTAACGGCTGAAGCAATCCACCTGGCTTTTGATGTTCGGCTTTAACCTGCTGATAAGTCAAGCACTTAGAAACAAACACAGCCACATCTTTCTTCATACCTGGCCACCAGAACTGCCTTTTCAAATTCTGATACATCTTAGTGGTGCCTGGGTGAATAGCAAAGCGGGATCCATGGGCTTCACTCAGAACCACATGTCTCAATAAATCATCAGCAGGAACATACATTCTGCCCTGGAAACTGACAACCAGTTTGTCATCAAATTCAACATCGAACCTTGATATAACACGAGCCAAATCAGGATCAGCTTGTTGAGCTTCTTTAATCTGCTGATATAAAGCTGAACCCAAAGTTAAGGTAGCACAAACTGCTATCCTCGGATCGGCAGGAATATCCACGCTAAACACCTCACTCAGGAGTTGTTCCCACAATTTCCATTCATGAAGCAACAGATGACTGACTTGTACTTTCCTGCTCAGAGCATCAGCCACAACATTCATTTTACCCGGCTGATAGGAGAGTGTAAAGTCATAATCTTTCATGTACTCCATCCAGCGACGCTGCCTGAGATTCAGATCTTTCTGGGAGAATATATACTGTAAACTCTGATGATCAGTAAAAATTTGAAACTTCTCACCATACAGGTAATGTCTCCAGATCTTTAAGGCAAAAATAACTACAGCTAACTCCAGATCATGCGTGGGGTAATTTTCTTCATGTTGTTTCAATTACCAAGATGCATAAGCAATAACATTTCCATGTTGCCTCAGCACTGCACCCAAACCCACTCCAGAAGCATCTGTGCAAACCACAAATCCACCCGAGCCGGACGGTAAAATCAACACTGGAGAAGAAGTCAAGAGCCTTTTCAATTCCACAAAGCTATCCTCACACTGATCCGACCAGACAAAAGGTACATCCTTACGAGTCAGTCTAGTCATTGGGGCTGCAATCTTTGCAAAATCCTGGATGAACCTTCGATAATACCCAGCCAAACCTAAGAAGCTTCTGATCTCTGTCACAGTTCTTGGTCTCTGCCAATTTAGAACAGCTTCAATCTTTGCAGGGTCCACTGCTAATCCGTCACCAGAAATCACGTGGCCAAGAAAATGAATCTCCTGAAGCCAGAATTCACATTTACTGAACGTCGCATAGAGCTCGTGATCTCTCAGAGTCTGCAGAACGATCCTCAAGTGCTGCACATGATCTTCCTCAGAAGGAATCAAAATATCATCAACAAAGATCACCACGAACTGATCTAGATATGGACAGAAAACACGCTGCATTAGGTCCATGAAGGCTGCTTGAGCATTAGTCAAGCCAAATGGCATAACCAAAAATTCATAATGACCATAACGAGTGCTAAAAGCTGTCTTCTTTACATCAGATTCTCGGATCCGCAATTGAAAATAGCTAGACCGAAGATCAATCCGCAAAAAGACAGTAGCAGACTGTAACTGGTCAAACAAATCATCAATCCTGGGAAGCGGATATTTGTTCTTGATAGTCACCTGATTCAGCTGTCTATAATCAATACAAAGTCTCAGGCTTCCATCTTTCTTCTTCACAAATAATACTGGAGCACTCCACGGAGAAAAACTGGGGCGAATATAGCCTTTTTCCATTAATTCAAGCAACTGTGCTCGCAGTTCTTTGAGTTCAGCTGGAGCCATTCGGTACGGTGCCTTTGCTAACGGGGCTGTACCAGGAATCAGATCAATCACCATTTCTATTTCTCCCTCTAGAGGCAAGCCTGGTAACTCGTCAGGAAACACATCAGGGAACTCACAAACAACAGGAATATCACTGACGTCCTGTCGTGGTTTCTCAACGGCAACCACAGAAGCTAAGAATCCCTGACAACCTACACTAAGCAATCTACAGGCTCGAATAGTAGAAATAATCAAGCGAGAAGAGCGGGATCGAATACCTTGGAAATAAAATGCTGATTTCCCCTATGGCTAAAAATAGACCTTCTTCGATCTGCAGTCAACCACAGCTCCATATTGCTCCAACCAATCCATACCCAGAATGACGTCATAATCTGCCAGCTGCAACGCATATAATCTCGGCGGCAACAGATGATTATTAATCATAATAGGATATTCTTCCAAACACAGAGGCGTGATCATAAAATCTCCAGAAGGCATTTCAACATACAACTCACAGGTCATTTCTGATGTCGGCTCCTCAATTCAAACAATGAAATCCTCAGAGATAAAAGAGTGAGAAGCACCAGAATCAAATAAGACACGTGCAGAATGACCATAAAGCATAATCGTACCTTCAACCAGATGGGATGCAATTGCTTCAGCTCGAGAAATCTGAGAAACCTTGCCCTTTTGCTTCTTGGATCCGACTGAAGACTGCTGGGAAGACGCTGAAGCTTGAGAGTAGAATTGATGCTGAGGTTGAGGTAAAGGAGGAGGTCTAAATTGCGACTGCTGAGGCTGCGAAAACTGAGGAGTCTGCACCGGTTTCAGCCTCAACGGGCAATCTCGAACAACGTGACCAGGCTGGTCACAACGAAAACAAACAATAGGAAGAGAACACGGCTGACCCTTATGGTTGCCACCACACCTCCTACAAGTCCACGGCTGACTGACAGCAGAACTTTGATGACCTTGGGAAGAAGGCGCCGACTACTGCTGAATTGTACCAGTACCAGATGACGGCTGCTGAAAGAACTTCTTCTTCTTCTTGCCATACCTCTTGAACTTGGGCTTAGAGGAGAAAGAAAGATCACTCGAATCTGGCGCAACAGGGGAAACTCCTGACACTGGCGGTCGGTAAGTCTGCGAAAATTGAACCGTCGGCTGAACCGACCCAGCTTGATAATATCCTTCTGGTCTCGCCATCTCTAGCTCGAGTGCCACAGCTGCCTGGCACGCACCGTCAAGATCAGCCACTCGACTCGCAATCAACGGCAACTTAAGTTCAGGCCTGAGTCCTCGCAAAAACTGCTGAGTCTTCAATGCTTCATTAGAAGGCACATGGGGCGCGTACTGACCCAATTCCATAAATTTGTTCCGATACTGAAGCACGGTCATATCGCTCTGAATCAATTCCATGAACTGGTACATCTTAGCCATTTGCAAACAGGCAGGAGTATAGGCACGCTCGAAGGCTGCAACAAACTCTGCCCAAGTGATCTGCCGAAGGGGCCTGGAACGAAAAGTAATCTGCCACTCGGCTTTCCACCATGTAATAGCTGTACCTTGGAGTTGAAACGCTGCTAACATAACCTTTTCATCCTCCGTGCACTCCATAGATAGGAACACGCGCTCGATCGCATCCAGCCACTGCCTCGCTACCTCTGGGTCTGCCTGTCCGTCAAAAGCGGGTGGATTAAACAAGAGAAATTTTTTCAAAGCCTTGCCCCGACTACCAGGTGCTTCAACTTGAGGAGCAACTGCTGGCGCTGGAGCAGGAACTGCAGGAACTACAGGAGGTTGAGCAGAACCACTCTCTTCTCTAGGCGCATGTCTAGGGACTCGAGGAGGTCTTCCTCGACGATGCGGCATTATTACAACTGCCTAAACATAAAACAACAGCAAATCCATAAATCTTACGGAAAACATCCTAAGCCAGCAATAGATGACGCAATAGGACTAACTCTGGACAAGTGTAAATTCTAATTCCTTATGCAAATCCTCAACCTGACTCTGATACCAACTGTGACGACCCAGAGCTCCGGATACCGATATACCGATAACATCGATACACCGATACCAGGAACTGGGGAAGCCACCCAAGAGGCTGATGAGGCCCCTGAAGGGTTAGTGAAGTTTGTCGAGGGGATGTATAACGAATTGCAATCACAAGCGCGCATATTAGAATTAATCAATAAAATTTAGCAGGAGAGCGGAAGCAATTTTAAAATAAACAGAGCGCTAAATATATAAACTAGTCCAGAGGCACAAGAGTGCTAGTCCGAATGTACAACTACTCGGGGCATACCTCGGCAAAAGTACACAAGAAAGCCAAAAAGGCAACCCATCTACTGTTGGCAGCTAAGAACAGTCTCCGAGCACACGGGAAACATCGGGAGACGACGGACGCGGCTCACCTAAAAGGAGAAGGGTGAGTCACAGCCAGACTCAGTAGGGGTCACGCGGATCCCTACCTCGTGCTAAACATGCAATCATGCGAGATTAAAGCAATTAGAGCATGCATTTAAATAAATGAACAGGCAATGGCATGATAAGACTGAAAGCTGTAAATCTACTGAACAGGTATAACAGCTAATACATGCCAATAACACATAAGTCTAAACGACGAAAACTAAATCTACCAATAGAATGTGCCTCAACTAACCAAGCCACAGGGAACAGGACAACCATAGGGAGTAGAAACCAGATGCGTCACTGACGGCTTACACTGCGTCTCAAGCACTCGCAGTCTGTAACACGACAAGCAGAGCGCGTAAACAGTACCAAACTAAGTGACTAGTCAGAGTGACACTCGTCAGTGTCAGTCCAAAGCCTCCGACCACGTGTGCACACACTGACTCTCGCCTGAGCCAGGCCCTCTAGCTAGTTTTCTCCCTCGACAGGACGCTACCGCTGGCCGAGAGCCCACGAAACTAGCTTACAAACCGTGTGACGGGAACACCCCTCCGCCATCCCCAGGCGGGTTGGCAACTCAAAGGCCTTAGGGCTACAACAGTGGCTCCATCGCAAGGAAAGAAAAGCTACTCTATTGGGATCTAAAAACATGCCATTATTTCATAAAACAACTTAAACATGGCGTATAATCATTGTGGAAAGCATTAAAGAATGAACATGCGGCTTTTGCAAGCTAAAAGGGGTGTGACGGTCTGATGCCACCGCGTCACAAGGGTGTGACGGTCGGGGGTTGGTGCGTTACATCGACTGTGACGCATCCACCCCTGGCCGTTAGAGCCACCCGACGCTAAATAAAACCCACAATTTTTAACGCCCTAGCAGGATGTAACGTGCACCCGGAGGCGCGTTACGGCGCCCTGACGGCCGCCCGACAGGCCGTCAGGCCAACCGCCATTCCAGACCAACTAAAGTCTAAAGACATGTAACGGTCGTGGGTCAGACCGTTACCCACCCTGTGACGCACCAACTTAGGTCCGTCATAGGACTGTAACGCATCCCATGAGGGCCGTTACGCGTGTGACGGTTCCTGGTAGGACCGTCACACCGTCTGGGTTACGGACGGGTTACATTTGAAACCGGCTTCCCTCCCGGGCGACCAAAATCGCCGGGTAAACGACGAAAACTTGTTTTCCTACCAAACCTCACGCCCACAACAACAATATACTACTAAAACATTCATTTATCATGCCCACAATGGATTAAATGTGAAGAACGAAACCTAAGCATGATAAACGAGAAATACACCACATGCACACTATAGGAGCTTAATGAGAAGAACAAACTATAGGGAAGGCTCCTAACGAGCTCAGGATTCCATCCCCCTACCTCGTTCAAGCCGGAACGATCGATTAGGCCACATGCAAGGGAAGGGAACCACCGAGTCTCCTCGCTCCGTCTCGCTCCCACGAGCCGTGAACCACGTCAAGGTGGGCGTCAATGCGCTCCACTCGACGCGAGGATTCCAACGGCGAGCTCCACGCCTTGAACCTCTGCCGTTTCGCCTGGATCCCCAAGGAGAGAGGGAGAGGCGATCGGAGGGGGGGAAAGAGAGGACGAGAGGGAGATCGACGAGGGGGGAGAGAGAGGGAGTGGGGAAAATGGGAAAAGAAAAGAAAAAAAGGGTTAATATATATATATATAATATATATATAAACCTTATTTTTCCCCCGTAAAACTCAAATAATTCCAATTAAATCCTGAAAATGCCGGAAAAATTCCTAAAAATCTAGGAAAATAGTCAGAAATTCCAGAATGAATTCTAGGTCCGAACTACTAAAGAGCCGCTAAGGCACGGGCCTCACAACTTGTGTCACAGAACTTACAGTTCTGATGCGAAGCACAACTTAGTGGGAGTTGAACATGTACTTAAATTGACGACACCATGAGAGTCTTCAATTAAATGAAGACTGCTCACAGGGGCGTCAATTCCATTTCTTGAGAAATTAAAGATATAACATTAAAAAATTCATATCTGTGAAACCAGAACCCAGTAATTATAACTAAACATGTTTCTGGACTCCCGAGGATTTATACTACACATTCATGTCCTTACTTTCGGATTTTGAGAAACTTTTTCAAGATGAACAGTGCCTTGAGTCCCAAAACGTACCTGCTGGGTGAAAATCACCCACTGTAAATGGCGCCCCAAGCCAGGGCGCCAATTACTTAAATAGCGGTAGCCCTCAAGTCTTCAATTAATTGAAGACTGCTTGAGGAGGCGACAATTTCATTATGTATATATATTTTTTGAAAAATCAAATTTTTGAAAGGGTTGGGCAACCCCCACGCGTCAATTCTTCAAATGACGGCAGCCAGCAAGTCTTCAATTAATTGAAGACTGCTTACAGGGGCGCCAATTCCTTATATACATATATATATTCAAAAATTAGCCCCGGTAATTGGCGCCCCAAGCCAGGGCGCCAATTACGGAAATGACGATGGCCAGGACGTCTTCAATTAAATGAAGACATCCTGGGAGGCGCCAATTTGATATATACTTATATAAGTTTCTAAAAATTAAAAATTTGAAGGATTAGCAAACCCCCAGATGCCAACTCAGTAATTACAACTTCTGATCTTGATTTGTCTCATGAATTGTGCAAACACAACCCTAATCCATACTCTTGCGTATGATGAATTCTTGAATTTCATTCCATGAAAAATCTACTTGTGTATACCCTACATGGTCAAACCTTGAACCTCTTAAACTACCATTTGGGAGTGTTGGACCTAAGTGCCATGCAGAGCTAAGTGCTACGTTGTGGGAGCCACCTCTTGAGGCCGTACAGCGCAAAGTGCTACATGACGGGAGCCACCTCTTCAGCCTGTAGGGGCCACCTCTAGAGTCCTCCATAACCAAATGACTAGTTAATCTCATCTGTAATACTATGTTTCTAAATTCTTGAAATTCCATATTGGCTATAAATGAGAGTGGATGTCAAAGGTAATACATGAAATACTGTGCATATTGGGCCCGGTCTGGTCCTGGGAGGAGCACCCGAAGATACTTGTGCCCATGGGAGTTTATTGACCACGGTGTTTAACATTGCACCGGAGTACTTGCTTGACTTGAGACACTCCACCCCTACTCTCTCTTTACTCATTTGACTTGACTTGCGCGGTCCGGAACGGGCAATACTTGACTCGTGGCCCTAGAGGGCGATTACTTGCTTGATTGAAATAGCCAATTCTACTGATACGTACTTAACTTTACTTGCTTGAATTGAATTTTTATTGCTCGTACCTGTGATATACTTGTACATGAGTTCATTCTCGCACTTGCAATCGCAATCGTACATGAATCTATACTTGCCCCGAAGTGACATTTACATCTATACATTATGAAATACTGCTTGTCAAATACTTGAAATCTTGATATACTCTCTTTATACAGTTCTTGATCTCTTATTGTTCATCATGTCTAGATTTACCTGTATATCTGATTCTTTTGTACGTACGTCATGCATAGTCATACTGATAATATATGCAAGTTGTAATTCACGTAAAGATTGCTCGAATTTGAGATGTACTTCATACTGAGTGATTCGCTCATCCAGTTGCTTCTTAACATTTTCAGGTGAATCGGATAGCGACAAGAATGGGATTGAGGCCGAGTGAAGAGTGCTAGAACGCCAACCATCTATCATTAGCTAGTCGTGTCTTGAATTTATTTGAGTCTACCTTGTATTCCCAGTTATGTCAGTTAGTGGTATAAACTTTGTGTTAAGTCATGTAGCCTAATGTTTGGCTTTCTAAATTTGGAAATTGTCATGGACTATCTTTAATTCCTTTTGGTTAATCAAATAATCGTCACATGGACTATTGGAATTTATTAGATTTATTAGTCTTTTGCGCACTCCGTAATTATGTATGTTCAAATTCTTATCGCTCTAATGACACGATCTATATAGACGCGTCACGTATCCGAGTATCTTCCGCGCTCGGGGCGTGACAGATGCCCCGGCGGACTCAGCCACTATCTCCATAAGGAGGTGGATGGGGGCAAAAAGGTCACGAACCTAGCTGAGGTGAAAACCCACAAGGGCACCTCAGGCAAAATCGGGTTACCCCTCGATGTGAAAACCCCTAAGGGTGCAGCAGAAAAAGCAAAAGGAGGCCAGCTCTAGTGAAAACCCGAAAGGACGGTGGAGCTGGTAAAGAGAAAAAGAAAAATCTCTCTTCCTCACTAGGAACAGCCATCCACCTCACCCTAAATCCCTGACCGGTCCACCTTAATAGTGGGATAAAATACCTTCTTCTGGCCATCACATCACGACGGTCGGCCTACACCCAGTCTTTGACCAATACACCATCACGGTCGGTCATCTCTTGGTATCCACGTCAATACACCATCACGGTCGGTCATCTCCCAGCATCTACGTCAATACACCATCACGGTCAACCCACCTATTTCCTCCTAGCCTTACACCATCCCAGCCAATCTCTATCCCCTCGACCAATATGCCTGTATGGCCGTTCGGCCTTCACCCCGACCATACACCTCTACGGTTGGCCTGCACCTACCCTTGACCAAAACACCTCCACAGTCAGTCAAATACCTGATCTCTGGCCGAAGCACCACAACGGTTGGCCTACACATCAACTAGTCCCTGACCAATACACCTTCCCAGTAGGTTAAATCCCTAACCTTTGACCAATACACCTCTTTGGTCGGCCTGCGTCAATTCTTGGCCTGTCATCCCCACAACCCAAAACCTCAGCCTTTGCATCATCAAAGTCGATCCGTTCAAGCTTTAGTCCAAGCTCCAGCTGCAAGCTACACAAATCGGCCATCTTGATGGTCTACGTGAAGCTTCAAAGTGCTCGGCGATTAGCCAAGCCCTAGCAAGCAACTCCAGCATTAACACAGCGGACCAACGGCAATGATCCCACCAGCAGCGTCCTTCGATAGCAGCAAGCTAAGGACACCCTGCGCCAGTCACAAAACAGCCAAGAGGCTCTCATGTAAACACAAAAATAAAAAAATAAAAATAAAAATTGGGTTAAAAATAGAGATATCTCGATAGACTCAGTCGTGCTCTTTCTCAAGGAGGTGGCTGGGGGCAAAAAAGTCAGCAACTTGGCTGAGGTGAAAACTCGCAAGAGCACCTCAGGCAAAATTAGGTAATCCCTCAATGCGAAAACTTGTAAGGGCACATTGGAAAAAGTAAAAGGGGGCCAGCTCTAGCAAAAACCTAAAAGGGCGGCAGAGCTGGTAAAGAGAACAAAAACAAAATCTCTCTCCTCCCCCCATCTAGGGCAACCAGCTACCCACTTTCCAGCAATCATATCCCCTGCCAGTTGGCCGATACCAGTCCCTGACTAATGCCCTGCTCCAGTTTATAAATCCTACACCTCCCTGTTGGGCATATACCATCACGTTCGGCCTAAGCCAGTTCCCTGGGCCACTCCCATCCCTGGGTTGCCTATACCAGTTGTAATGCGTCGGGTTTTTCAGATATTCTTCGGATCAGGATCTGTGGATTTCGGATCGCTTTTATGGGTTCCGGATTGAGTTTAGCGGTTTACGTGTGTTTTTGCTAGTCGGACCTTCGAAAACCCGTGTAGGGTGAACCATTACGTTCTCCGACTCCAGGACGTTACCAGCGCGTTGTGCGTTTTTCGAGGATCAGGGAGATGATTTTTCCCTATTTGTTGTATTTTCTAGTAATTTTGAATTTTCTATATATATAACCTATTTTTCTCTCTCTCCCCATCTCTCATTTCTCACTCTCTCCCTCTCTCTTCTCTCACGCTCTCTCTTTCTCCCCTCTCTTCTCCGGCGGTCGACGGAGGGAGGCAGGGGCGAGGCAGAGGTGGCACGGACGAGGAGCGGGCGAGGATGGGCGGGGATCTAGGCGGTGGAGGGGCGGCGAAGTTTTGCCGCGAGTTATGGGTGCCATGGCGTTCGTGCGGCATTTTCTTGACGGATCGGCGTCCTCGGTACGCGAAATCTTTGGTGGAGGTAGGGGGATATGGTTCCCTAGCTCGTGTACTTAATTTCCCACGAGTTTTGTAACCCGAGGCGAGCCAAGAGGGTTTATATTCCCGTCGAGGTTAAAATGTGTGATTTTGGGGTGTGAGCCGGATTTAGCGTTTTGATTGCGTTTTGGGGGTTTAAATTTTAATGTGTCCTCTCGGTGCTAGAGAGGTTGGGGGATGATTTCCCCTTGTTTTTCCCTTCACATGGGTGTGAACGGGGCGTAGAATGAGGTTTTTTGTGAGATTCGCCATTTTTGGGTTCGGGACGAGGTTACGGTCATACCAATAACCGCCATTTGATGAGGCAGACTTCTGAGGACCGCCATATGTCCCCTTATGTTGGTTCGAAGTTGCGGTCCCGCAACTGACCGCCACTTGACAGTGGCAATCAGGCCAGGACCGCCACTCGCCAGATTTCCTCGTTGAGTCCCTGGAGTGGGCGGTCATGTGGGTGACCGTTTATCCGAGTTGCGGCCAGGGCATGGCCGCATTTTGCCCTATGGTTCTCTGTAGTAGCGGCCTTGCGATTGACCGCCGCCATCAGGCGGCGGTCAGGATAAGGACAGCCACTTGGGTTTGCGATCTCAGAAGGACCGCCCTTGTCCAGGTGTTCCTAGCAGGTAGCGGTCCAGAGAGGACCCCTAACTGAGGCTTACGGTCCGGAGTGAACCGCCACTTGAAGTGACGGTCCAGGGAGGACCGCCACTTGATTTTCTGTGTTAGTCGTGTTCCGTTTGCGTTGTGTTGGCCCACGGTTGACTCGGTCGTGACCCAGTGGTTGACTTTCGATCTTGTGGATGTCTCGGACACCCCGTGGGTTCTGTGTCCATGTTTTTGGGGTGTCTAGAGGTACCGTCTTACCTCAAATACCATGCCCGAGGGTTTTAGGGGTCCGGGTGACCCCATGTGTTCCGGGCTTTCGTGCTTTCGCCAGATCGAGTCACCGTGTATTGGTATGAGTGCGAAGGGCCATCCTCGCACGTCATTGGCTTCCCGGTAAGGTGGTTTACGAGTGGGACGTGAGTTTGGCCCTTGGACTATGAGTCCAGTCACCCTGCCTGGGGCTGGAGGTTTCTCGCTTTTCCCTTGGATAGGGGATTGACTCGATGACTTGTGAGATACCTTGGAAATCGTGCTACTGTGGTTTCAGACCTAGGGACTAGGATAGATTAACGGTGCTGTGCCGTCTTGTGCAGCGGTCTTGACCAGAGTCGTGTGACTCAAGGACCGTTGAGTTAGTAGGTCTAGTGGGCTGTCCAGAGTCTAGTGGCCCCGTGCCACTTGTTACTCTGTGTTACTCGCAATGGGTGCGTGCGTGACTTTTCGTGTTCACGTTAGTGACTCCCCACTAGTCGTAGCTGATAACTTCATATTTTCACCTATTATTTTCATGAATGTTTGAGAGATAATTTTAAGTAAAATGTTGATTAGGTGTGAAAATGTTCACAAAATAGATTTTCATGAATATGAGAGTTTTCATGGGAAAGGATAATTTTTGGAGAGTAATTTGTACATATATGAATATTTTGTGTTACAATCATTATATATTGGAGAGCCACATGTGCACTTCTTATTATGGCAGGTTGTGCGATTGGTGTTTTCACGTGGAGATGAAGGTGATTGATATGAAAAGCATAAAGTATCATATGCATAAGTTGCCATGTGGGTTGCATGAATCAATCAAGGTGGCTGTGGATATCACGTGTATATATATATGAGTGGCAGCAAGATGCAATATTGGCAAGACCTTGGGCTTAATTTAAATATCAGTAACACATGCATGGCTAGCAGCTAATGTGGCATGGTGGTAAGCTTCCTTCATGCAGATGGCTATAGAAGGCATCAAGGTGGCTGCAGTATGCATGAAATGCATAAGAGCATCACGTGCATGAAGGCTTCAGCGGTTGAAGATAATGCATGGCTAACCATGCATGGACGTGGTAGCTGGGTGCGTTGAGAATGAAAGAAGAAAGGCCGGTCGTGTTTCATTGGCTACACCAGGTTAAGGATGAGGATGGCCTTCGCATAAAAGGCGGGCAAGGCAGTACGATGGGTGTGTTGGCAGGGACTTTGCGATGAACTTCACGTGGACGCTGTCACGAAGATAAGGCACCTACATCCGGAGAAAACGGCAGAGCATGAGGCTGTTCGCTCCGTGTGCGAAGGTAGCGGCTGTGGTTTGCTCCGTGCGTAGTGTCGCAGCTACATGAGCAGTGGGTGGCATCTGTTTCCTCGTGACGAGATGCTCGCGTGATTCAGTCGAAAGCGGAGGTGGTTCCGCGGAGAAGCTTGGCGTCGCCTATGCCCCTATAAAAGGGAGGCTCAAGGAACGCACCAAGGGGGGTTCATCCTTTCTTTTGTTTTTTTTTCGGTTCTCTCTTCGTCTTTTTTTTTTGTTGGGATTTCAGGCCTCTCTCGGGTGGTGGTCCGGCGAGCATCCCACGTCGCTGCAAGCGTATTCGACGCAGCTGTGGCCGGTACCGCGTTGGTGACGTCGTCCGTGTGCTGCGTCCACCTGCGGCGACCTCCCTTGCTCTCCAACCACCGGCAGCAACGAGACGAAGAGAAGTTCCCTCTGCAAAGTGGTGCCGCAGCGAGGCCCTTCTCCTGTATCTGCTGCAGCACCATTGTCCGTGGCGAGTTCCTCTGCTGGGCACCCGTGGCTGGAGTTCGACGGCTGAGAGTGCAGTCTCCGCCGCTCGAGGGCCCTTGTCCGATGCCACGAGTATCCTGGGTTCGACTCCGTGCGCTACTGCGAGACTCCTCGACAGGGTGGTGCAGCACGGCAGCATCCGTCCTCCTCTCGCGAGTTTCCTTGCCGCTTGCATGTGGCCACTAGGACGTGAAGAGGGTATAGGCTGCGAGCCTCTTTTCTCGGCTTTGGCCCTGGCGTCGCGAGCGTCCTCGGTTTAGTGGTGGCGATCTGGGCTTCCATGTTGCAGACGAAGCTTCTCTTAGTTTCACTATTAGTTCCACATAGTTTCTTTTAGTGTCTTTCCATGTTTATTTATCTTTGTAGTTTAACTTAATGATCATAGTTGTCTTAGATTAGATTAATTCATTGTAAGCACGTTCTTCCTTTCATAATAAGTGTTTTACTTGTAGTTGTTTATTCATAATCATCTCTCTCTTCCTCTAAACGTGGTGTTTTTCTTTTGTTGTCGTCCTTGCGATTAATTAAATTAATTTGGGTCTTAATTTCTTAAAGTCCATTCACTTAAGTTAGTTAATTTTAATTCATTGATTTTTATATGAGCATCCATTTGTCATGAATTGTTAATTATAAAACTCAATATTCTCTAACCGAAAAATCTAAATTTCCCCGTGGATTCGACTCGGAATCACCGCTTATCTATTCTCTTTTAATTAATTTGTGAGCCGATAATTAAATTTGGTAGTGGATGTATTAGCGGCATGCATTTTAACTATCAATTTTTGGCGCCGTTGCCGGGGAGATTTATGAGTTTTAGGTTGTTAATCTTGTGTTTTTGTACATAAATTGACACTAATTATTTCTATTTTTTCTTGTTGTTGTAGGGGGAAAAGTCAAACGAAAAGAAAAAAAAGAAAAGAAAAAGGTAAAAAAAAATGATGAGTGAACGCTATCCAGGTCAGTACTCACATATTCCTTCCTTCATGTGAGTTCAATTATTCCATTTTTCATATCTTATGGTTAGATAGGATCATTAATTAAAAAAAAAATTCACTTGAACTTTAATAAAAATCATCATCTCAAGAGTAGCAATCACATTTCCATGCTGTAGGTCATGCATCATATAGGTTAGAATTATTTCTTGTTATTTAATTTTGTTAAATGCATTTTTGAAGATTGCGGGGGCAAGGTGAGTTCTACTATCTTTTTCTTAATCACATGACATGCATATTTGCATAGAACCTCTTGTTTGGCTTTGTGGTGTTGCATTTCATTTTAAACTATCTTAAGGGCACAATCCATAATCACATAAGGTGGGGATTTGATCACCCTTCCTTAGCCCACAAACCACAACTCCACATTTTGCATTGCCTAAGCCTAATAAAATCCAGTAGACATTGGCCCTAGGGTTCACATTGAGATTTGATTTCACTCAGGCCCATTATCAATTTGAAAACTAGTGTCTAGGAAAGAGGTCCAATGGCAAACGCCTTAAGTGGGATTGTGGTTTATTAATTAGGACCCTACATCAGTAGGGGGAGCCTCCCACAACCCCACCTCTTTCCTGGCTAGTGGACAAATTTGGTAGCGGACTTGGGCTGGATTTAAGTTGATTTGTGAGAAAGCTAACGTTGAGCCCACTTAGTGGTTGAACCCTAAGAGAAATTGTGCTTGTATCACCACCTAAAGGTTGGTGTCTAGGCAAGGGGTTAAAAGGCTACGCCTAAGTGGATTCGTGGTTCATTAATTAGGAGCTTGCGAAAGTAAGGGGAACCTCCCACGATCCTACCTCTTACCTGGCCAACTTGAAGGTCGGTGTATGCACGATTGCAATTGAACTTTGGGGAATTCTCACTATTTGTGCTTTTAAGTCTAAGGAGTCCTAAGTCTTGTAGGTTAATTTGTTGAACAAGTGTTTGCAAATTTTAAAAAATATATATATACAAAAGAAAAAAAAATTTCTCTTTCTTGGAGTTCATGCAGGGGAGAAGATCCCAGCATCCGCATTTAGTTGAACCTATCCAAGAAATTGAGAGAGAGATCCATCAAGCCCAAAATCCAATTCAACAAATGGCTAATCAAGGTGAATTACCCAAGCAGATGAAGGAATATTTCATTCCTTCTAACTATCAACCTTCCACATGTATCCATCTTCCGGAACTGCCAGCGGCCCAATATGAGATAAAATCTAGCACTATCCAAATGCTCCCTTCATTCCATGGGCTTACAAATGAAGACCCATATAAGCACTTAGATGAATTTCTAGAGATATGCTCCACTGTGAAAATTCAGAATTTCACAGATGATGCCCTGAGGCTAACTCTCTTCCCCTTTTCTTTGAAAGACAAAGCCAAATATTGGTTAGGGACCTTAGGAAGACCCATTCGATCATGGGAGGAAATGTAAAAAGAATTTTTGAAAAAATTCTATCCTATAGGTCGGACCAATACAATGAGAAGAGCTATCACGGGTTTTGCTCAAACCCCCGGGGAATTGATCCATGAGTCTTGGGAGAGAATGAAGGAGTTGTTGAGAAAATGCACGCATCATGGGCTATCAAAATGGCAAATTGTGCAGGCTTTCTATGAGGGATTAACTAAACCTTATAGGCAAATGGTTGATGCTTCTTGTGGAGGTGCTTTTATGAGTAAAAGTGAAGAAGAAGCTTATGCTCTCTTTGAAATGTTGAGTGAGAACTCCATCAATCATGCTTCTCTTTCTTCATATGAAAAATCAGTGGGGCCATCTAGAAAAGCTGGGATGTATGAGGTAAAAGAGAGGGGAGAATTCGAGCCTAGATTAGATGTTAATGCTTTGGCCCAAAAATTGGAGAAAGTTGACCTCTTAACTCAACAAGTTGGCGAACTCATTAAGTTAAATAAACAAACTTTCAATGCTCAATCACAACCATCTTTCCACTCTCGCCAAGGTCCAGTCCAGGAGGCATGTGTGCTATGTGAAAGCCCAGCCCATCAAGTGGACGAATGCCCTGCGGCAGCTCAATTACCCCCTGCCATCCAAGAATAAGTCTATGCAGCCCAAGGACTTTCTAAACCCAACAATGACCCATTTTCAAACACTTACAACCCGGGCTGGAGAAATCACCTAAATTTCTCTTGGAAGTCCCAGCAAAACCAGAATTTTCCACTCAAACCCCAACCTCAGGCCCATTTTCAAAATCAAACTTTCCATAGAGGCCAATTGTCACAACAGTTACCCAATCACTCTCAACTCCCTTATGGCCAGCCATCTTATGGCCAACCCTTATTTGCTCAGCACGCATATGGGCAATCCTCATATCATCCTCCAATTTACCAACCACCCATCCAACCTCCACCAATGGCCCAAAATGATGATAAAATCAATCAATTGCAACAGCTCATTTTGGCCCAAAATCAGTCTTTTCAAGCCCAAATGGCGGAAATGAAGGCCCAGATTGGCCAACTCTTAGAAACCAATGTGAGGAGAGATCCTGGTCAACTTCCAAGCCAACCCATGCCTAATCCTCGAAACTATCCTCCTGGTTTTCAGCAGCAGCCCCTTCCACCGGCCCCTCAAGGGCAATTTCAACAAGGCCCAAATCCTCTTAAGGGCCCACAATTTGAAAATGCTAAGGCCATCTCAGCCTTAAGAAGTGGTAAAATTTTGCCAGACCCATACCAAATTGATGAATCCAATCAAGCTTCATCCAGTCAAGCCCAAGAAGAAGAAGAATCCATTACCATTCCCATAGTGGATAATGAGGGAGTCAATAAAGAAAAAGGGAAGGCAAGAATTGATGAATCACCTGAAACTTACCAGCCTAAGATTCCCTTCCCCTCAGCCTTGGAAGCTAGAAAAGAAAATAAAAAGAAAAACAATCAAGCTCAAAATGAAGAATTGGTGAAGTTGTTCAAACAAGTCCATATCAACATCCCTCTGCTAGATGCAATCCAACATGTTCCAGCATATGCCAAATTTCTCAAAGAAATGTGCACTCAAAAGAGGGAACCAAAGACAAATTAGAAAAGAATTTTATTGTCTGAAGATGTAAGTGATGTCTTACTGAACCAACTCCCTCAGAAGATGAAGGATCCTGGTGCCCCACTCATATCTTGTGTCATTGGGGGGGTCACCTTTGAAAAGGCTTTATTGGATTTGGGAGCAAGTGTAAATCTTCTTCCGACATCTGTGTACCAAAAGTTTGGGATGGGAGAACTTAAATCAACCCCTGTCATTCTCCAATTGGCTGATAGATCTGTTAGAACACCTAAGGGGTTGGTAGAAGATATCCTTGTCAAGATAGACACATGCTATTTTCCTGTTGACTTCTTAATCCTTGACATGGATTCTAAATCAGATTTGGCCCAAAGCCCAATTATATTGGGCCGACCCTTCTTAGCCACAGCCAATGCCAACATCAACTGTAAGTCTGGGCTTATGGATATCTCTTTTGGAGAGCAAAAGATAACACTCAATGTCTTCAAAGCCTCTAAACACATGAGGGAGGAGGAAGATTGTTATACCATTGATGTGATAGATGAGATGATAGAGAATGACCCTCCTTTAACCCAAATTGAAAATTTTGACAAGGTTGAAGACAAAGAGCCCATGTCAGAGGTCCATGCTCTTGAACCTACCACACCTTGGCCCACTAAGTTTGAACCTTTGTCTGATTTGAAACATGAACCTCCAATTCCCTCCATCCATGCCCCTCCACAGTTAGACTTAAAACCCTTGCCAGATTCTTTGAAATATGTCTTCTTAGGGCCGGATATGTCTTTACCTGTCATTATAGCATCTGATTTGACATCCACCCAGGAGAACCAGCTAATTGATGTCCTCAAAAGTCATAAGGAAGCCATAGGTTGGTCAGTGGCTGATCTTAAGGGAATAAGTCCATCGGTGTGCATGCATCACATTTATTTGGAAGATAATGCAAAGCCAACTAGGGAGATGCAAAGAAGACTGAACCCTCACATGAAAGAAGTGGTTAAGAAAGAGGTAGTAAAGTGGCTTGATGCAGGAATCATATATCCAATTTCTGATAGCCCATGGGTAAGTCCAACTCAAGTGGTACCTAAGAAAGCTGGGCTAACTGTGGTGAGCAATGATAAAGGAGAGTTGGTACCCACTAGATTACCCACAGGGTGGAGGGTATGCATAGACTACAGAAAATTGAATGCTGCCACTAAGAAAGACCATTTTCCTCTACCTTTCATTGACCAAATCTTGGAGAAATTAGCTAGCCAACAATATTTCTATTTTTTGGATGGTTATTCAGGATATAACCAAGTGGCCATTTACCCAGGGGATCAAGAAAAGACCACATTCACCTGTCCTTATGGGACATTTGCATTTAGGAGAATGCCCTTTGGGCTGTGTAATGCTCCAGCCACTTTTCAGAGATGTATGATGGCCATTTTCTCAAATATGGTGGGGGATTTCTTGGAAATTTTTATGGACGATTTCTCAGTTTTTGGAGATTCTTTTGAAACATGCCTGGAAAGTCTTACAAGGATTCTTGAGAGATGCATAGAAAAGAGGTTGATTCTGAGCTGGGAGAAAAGTCATTTTATGATGAAAGAGGGCATAGTGTTGGGCCACATAGTTTCTCATCGGGGTATAGATGTTGATAAGGCCAAAATTGACCTCATTTCCAATCTCCCTCCACCCACATCAGTTAAGCAAATTCGATCTTTCCTGGGCCATGCTGGCTTCTATCGCCGGTTTATCCAAAAATTTTCTCAAATTGCCAGACCTTTAACCCTCCTCCTAGCTAAAGATGTCCCTTTCCATCTTGATGAACCATGTTTAGAGGCTTTCAATATTTTAAAGGAGGCTCTAACCAAAGCTCCAATTCTTCAGCCACCTGATTGGTCTCTTCCCTTCGAGATCATGTGTGATGCATCTGATTTTGCTATAGGTGCAGCTTTAGGGCAGAGGATTGATAAACGCCCTGTGGTGATTTACTATGCTAGCCGCACTCTTGGCGATGCTCAACTGAATTACACCACCACAGAAAAGGAACTCTTGGCTGTGGTATTTGCCCTTGAAAAATTCAGATCATACCTCTTAGGGTCCAAGGTCATCATCTATTCTGATCACTCAGCCTTGAAATACTTAATGTCTAAGAAAGAAGCCAAGCCTCGTTTGATTAGATGGATCCTACTCCTACAAGAATTTGACATTGAAATTCGGGATAAAAAAGGGTCTGAGAATGTGGTGGCAGATCATCTTTCTAGGATTCTTGTACAAGAGAATGAGCCCATGAGAGACTATTTTTCGGATGAACAACTCTTGTCCATTAGCCACATCAAATCCCCTTGGTATGCTGATATTGTGAATTATCTGGCAGTTGGTTTGATCCCGGAAGGTTGGTCTAAGAATGAGAAGGATAGATTCTTTGCTCAGATAAGACATTACTTTTGGGAGGACCCAGAATTATTCTGAATCTGTGCTGATAATGTCATTCGAAGATGTGTTCCTGAAAATGAGCATCATAGTATTCTCACCTTCTGCCATACTCTTGCTTGTGGGGGACATTTTTCTGGGAAGAAAACTGCTGCGAAAGTCCTCCAGAGTGGTTTTTATTGGCCCACTCTCTTTAAGGATGCCCATGTTTTTAGTCAATCTTGCCCAAAATGTCAAACTATGGGGAATATTTCTCGGAGAGACATGATGCCCTTAAATCCCATTCTTGTGGTCGAAATTTTTGATGTATGGGGAATTGATTTCATGGGACCATTTCCACCATCTTATGGGCATGAGTATATTCTAGTGGCTGTTGACTACATTTCCAAATGGATTGAAGCTGTAGCAACTAGAACCAATGACCACAAAGTGGTCATGAAATTTGTGCAAAAGAACATCTTCTCTAGGTTTGGATTCCCTAGAGCCATAATTAGTGATGGAGGTAGCCACTTCACCAACTACCAATTCAAAAGCCTGCTGAAAAAGTATGGGATCACCCATAAAGTGGCCACACCTTATCATCCTCAAACGAGTGGGCAGGTGGAAGTTTCCAACCGAGAAATCAAAAATATTTTGCAAAAGACTGTGAGAACTGATAGGAAGGACTGGGCTGAGAGATTAGGTGATGCATTGTGGGCCTATAGAACGGCCTATAAGACCCCAATTGGAATGTCACCTTTTAGATTGATCTATGGAAAAACCTGCCACCTTCCAGTGGAGTTGGAACACAAGGCTTATTGGGCGATTAAGCAATTTAATTTAGATTTGGCCCAAGCTGGAACACACAGGGCCTTACAACTGAGTGAATTGGATGAGCTACGCAGGGAATCTTATGAGAATTCTAGAATTTATAAGGATAGGATGAAAGCTTTTCATGACAAACACATCTCTAGAAAAACATTTGAGCCTAATCAAAAGGTCTGGTTGTTCAATTCTAGATTGAAACTTTTTCCTGGGAAGCTCAGATCAAGATGGGATGGGCCATACATTGTGGTTAATTCATTTCCCCATGGTGCTGTTGACATCTGTGACCCTAAAAGTGGCAATACATTCAAAGTTAATGGGCAGAGACTCAAACCTTATATTGAAGGTGTCTCAAATGAAATGAATGTAGATGAGATTGAATTGACTAATACAAATTGAACTCACTGGTGTCTGGCTGAAGACATTAAACTTAGCGCTCATTGGGAGGCAACCCAATTCTTTCTTCTAAAAATAAATAAATGATGATTGATTTTTCTTTTTAGGAACAAGGAGCATGGAGCAGCATGTCCCTACCAACAGACTACCTCTTGCCCAGGTTGTACCTTTCCCTCTCAATGCATTCACTCCATATTGTCCTAGTTTTCTATTTTAATCATGTCATTGAGGACAATGTCACTTAAGTTGGGGGGTAGGTTAAGCTTAAATTTTCATCAAAATGTTGTAATCCTTCATGACACCCCTAACAAGTGCTTCAGGATCATTTTTCATGATAAGAAACTTGTCAAAATAATAAGGCTTAGAATATCCACTTGTGACAGCAGTGAGTTAAGGGGTGAATTAGTTTGCTATGTTTTTAGCATCTTCCTCGGAACACACTCAGATTCTTGAACTCGCACACATTTGCACACTAATGAGAATAGTGGGTATTAAACATAAGGATGATGAGATTTTTGCTTAATACTTAGGTGATGATTGAAAATTCTGCCTAGTCATTGAAGATCAATCGTGGGGAAAAAGCTACCTGCCTACGAATAAGTGCAAAGCACCAAAGAAAAAAAAATGTGTGAAAAAAAATCATGGAAAATGCTTCTGATCTTAGTAACCGGGCCTGCTTCTCATAAGGTAAGAGTTGAGGTTCGCGTCAAACGGTGAAGGAATGTGCAGCACCATGATAGAAAAACAAAAATATGAGAAAAAAATGATGATGAAATAAGGCAGAGTGAAGCTACCTGTAATTCGAGAGTCTGATTTGCAATAGGTAGAATTGGAAATCATCGTTAAAGTGATAAATAGAAGGCTCATGCATCTAGTTGTCTGATGTCCACTAATCAAATTAGAGCACTTACACAAAGAGATACAAAAATTTATGAGTGTAACCTGAGGAAGTGTCTAAGTACATGGATTGACGAAGTTTATTCCTAGCATACATTGCTTGAACTTGTAGTATTCTATAGTTAAATCATGATGATCACCTTCTTGTCATGAAACGTGATTTATGAACTCTTGTTAGTCCTAAATTTATAATTTTTTGCATTGCTAAGGGACTAGCAATGAGTAAGTTGGGGGGTGTGATAACTTCATATTTTCACCTATTATTTTCATGAATGTTTGAGAGATAATTTTAAGTAAAATGTTGATTAGGTGTGAAAATGTTCACAAAATAGATTTTCATGAATATGAGAGTTTTCATGGGAAAGGATAATTTTTGGAGAGTAATTTGTACATATATGAATATTTTGTGTTACAATCATTATATATTGGAGAGTCACATGTGCACTTCTTATTATGGCAGGTTGTGCGATTGGTGTTTTCACGTGGAGATGAAGGTGATTGATATGAAAAGCATAAAGTATCATATGCATAAGTTGCCATGTGGGTTGCATGAATCAATCAAGGTGGCTGTGGATATCACGTGTATATATATATGAGTGGCAGCAAGATGTAATATTGGCAAGACCTTGAGCTTAATTTAAATATCAGTAACACATGCATGGCTAGCAGCTAATGTGGCATGGTGGTAAGCTTCCTTCACGCAGATGGCTATAGAAGGCATCAAGGTGGCTGCAGTATGCATGAAATGCATAAGAGCATCACGTGCATGAAGGCTTCAGCGGTTGAAGATAATGCATGGCTAACCATGCATGGACGTGGTAGCTGGGTGCGTTGAGAATGAAAGAAGAAAGGCCGATCGTGTTTCGTTGGCTACACCAGGTTAAGGATGAGGATGGCCTTCGCATAAAAGGCGGGCAAGGCAGTACGATGGGTGTGTTGGCAGGGACTTTGCGATGAACTTCACGTGGACGCTGTCACGAAGATAAGGCACCTACATCCGGAGAAAACGGCAGAGCATGAGGCCGTTCGCTCCGTGTGCGAAGGTAGCGGTTGTGGTTTGCTCCGTGCGTAGTGTCGCAGCTACGTGAGCAGTGGGTGGCATCCGTTTCCTCGTGACGAGATGCTCGCGTGATTCAGTCGAAAGCGGAGGTGGTTCCGCGGAGAAGCTTGGCGTCGCCCATGCCCCTATAAAAGGGAGGCTCAAGGAACGCACCAAGGGGGGTTCGTCCTTTCTTTTGTTTTTTTTCGGTTCTCTCTTCGTCTTTTTTTTTTTTGCTGGGATTTCAGGCCTCTCTCGGGTGGTGGTCCGGCGAGCATCCCACATCGCTGCAAGCGTATTCGACGCAGCTGTGGCCGGTACCGCGTTGGTGACGTCGTCCGTGTGCTGCGTCCACCTGCGGCGACCTCCCTTGCTCTCCAACCACCGGCAGCAACGAGACGAAGAGAAGTTCCCTCTGTAAAGTGGTGCCGCAGCGAGGCCCTTCTCCTGTAGCTGCTGCAGCACCATTGTCTGTGGTGAGTTCCTCTGCTGGGCACCCGTGGCTGGAGTTCGACGGCTGAGAGTGCAGTCTCCGCCGCTCGAGGGCCCTTGTCCGATGCCACGAGTATCCTGGGTTCGACTCCGTGCGCTACTGCGAGACTCCTCGACAGGGTGGTGCAGCACGGCAGCATCCGTCCTCCTCTCGCGAGTTTCCTTGCCGCTTGCATGTGGCCACTAGGACGTGAAGAGGGTATAGGCTGCGAGCCTCTTTTCTCGACTTTGGCCCTGGCGTCGCGAGCGTCCTCGTTTTAGTGGTGGCGATCTGGGCTTCCATGTTGCAGACGAAGCTTCTCTTAGTTTCACTATTAGTTCCACATAGTTTCTTTTAGTGTCTTTCCATGTTTATTTATCTTTGTAGTTTAACTTAATGATCATAGTTGTCTTAGATTAGATTAATTCATTGTAAGCACGTTCTTCCTTTCATATAAGTGTTTTACTTGTAGTTGTTTATTCATAATCATCTCTCTCTTCCTCTAAACGTGGTGTTTTTCTTTTGTTGTAGTCCTTGCGATTAATTAAATTAATTTGGGTCTTAATTTCTTAAAGTCCATTCACTTAAGTTAGTTAATTTTAATTCATTGATTTTTATATGAGCATCCATTTGTCATGAATTGTTAATTATAAAACTCAAGATTCTCTAACCGAAAAATCTAAATTTCCCCGTGGATTCGACTCGGACTCACCGCTTATCTATTCTCTTTTAATTAATTTATGAGCCGATAATTAAATTTGGTAGTGGATGTATTAGCGGCATGCATTTTAACTATCAGTAGCCTTCTTACAGCACGCGTGTGCTGACCCACCAGGGAGTGGTGGAGCGACTTTCTCGAGAGAGATGGTTTTTAGGCTGGTTACCGTAGGGCCTCTCACCTTTGCAGCCTGCGTCCGGGCTGGGGGGAAAACCAGCTAGACGACCCGACTTAGAGCGCATGGTCTATGTGTGCACACGTGGTTAGGGGCGTCAGACCCGCGCTGACGAGCGCGACCCCAGCTAGTCCTTGTTCTGTGTTCCTGGTTATTGTAGGGTGTCTCAGTCTCCGCCTGGGACATCGTAGGGAGACACCTGAGGCTGCAGACTAAGTCGTCAGTGGACGCATCCGGCCTTGCTTCTGGTGGGCAGGTACTCCCATCATGTGACGTGAGTTTCTAATGACTCTAGTTCCATTTCACGTCTACGAGACGTGGTTTTACTCATAGTTTCCAGGTGGTTTCTTGAGGTAGAGGTCTAGGGTTTTTGGTGAGCGTCATCGAGGGTTTTCCCTAGATAGTGTAGGGTTCACGACGGCGAGGTCGTGATCGTGTCTACCCAGACCGTGTGGTCTTGGGTTGGGACTTTGTCTATGAGACAGACCTCTATGGCAGTGGTGTCGTGACGGTCTCCTGGCAGCATAGCCAGAGATTTTCCCGTTGGTTTGGTGGTCCCCCGACTGTGAGATCAGGGCGTGTTTTTTGGAACTGTAGGAGTAGCTATAATGCCGAGTTTTTACTGGCGACCGAGTTTACTGTTCCTGCTGTTATTACTGCTTTCTGCTACCGCCGTTGTTTACGGTTGGGGTTCTGCGGGACCCCTACTAAGCCAGTGATTGGAGGCTCACCCCTGCTTTTCAGGTGTGACAGTTCTTCCTCGAGGTTCGGGGGTGATGTGCAGAGGTTTTTAGTTGCCAGCTCGCTGGGCTGAGTGTTTACTCGGTGTTGGGTACGTTTCTCAGCCTTAGACTGTACTTCTGTTGGACTGGACTCTGTTGTAATTATTTATTTATTTCTATTAATTGTTGAATTATCCTGCTTTATTTCTTATTTCTTTATACCTCCACATTCCTTTTAGCCCTTCCGAGCCCTCAGGCTCGTGGGCGGTGGGCCAGGATTCGAATGGTATCGGGTTCTTCCCGGTATCCGGATCTTGGGTCGTCACAGTTGGTATCAGAGCATGGTTGTGGACGTACATGGGAATTCGAGATATTGCAGTGATCAGAGTCCATAAGGTCTAGTACAGTCGGCAGTTGGCATAGGGTTTTGAGTTTGTTTTTCGCTTGGTTTATCTCGGTATCCGGATCTTGGGTCGTCACAGTTGGTATCAGAGCGTGGTTGTGGACGTACATGGGAATTCGAGATATTCCAGTGATCAGAGTCCGTAAGGTCTAGTACAGTCGGCAGCTGGCATAGGGTTTTGAGTTTGTTTTTCGCTTGGTTTCTCGCGTAAGAGCTTGGGTGCACGGCGTTGGCACTGTGAAGGTGGTTGCTGTTTCGTTGGAGTGCCGGTGTGGGGCCCGAGGAATGTGATAGAGAGATTTCTTCTAGATGGGTAGTGGCCCCAGTTGCACTGCGTTCGGCAGAGTTTTCGGTAGGCGTGAGTTACGGTGCTGCGATCAAGGTATTTACAGCGAGGTCAGGTGACTGGCGAGGAGTGTTCGTAATTAAGTGGTCGTGAGCGTGCTCTAAGGGAGCTTTTATAGAGTTTGGCCACTCCAGCCCCTGAGGTGTCAAGATTGTGGTTTGAGGTGGCAGAGCGAGTGCTCTGGTCGAGAATTATGCTCGGGTGAGTGGAAGATCTTCTGTTGAGCTCCTGATTGTTGAGCCGATGTTCTTGTCATGCTCTGTGGCGTCAGAAATGATGTGTCGGTCTCGATTATCTTTGCGGATTTTGAGGCAGGATTGGGCAGAGATGTCCCAGTAAGTTCTTGCTCCTACGCTTCTGCATGTGAATGGGTCTTGGTCGCCATGGATTTGGCTTGAGAAGTGATGGTTCCGCGGTGAGTTCGGGACTCGAGGATGAGCGTTGGCGGTTGCCGATTATGGCTCTTGGCCTGGCTTATTACAATTCGAGAAATTGTAGTGGTGGTGCATTGCGAGATGCTGTGAATGTGGTCTGACGAGACACTTGGCGAGTGTTGTCGGAGAAGCTGACCTGACGGAAGTGATGGGTTTCTTGGTGTCGGAAGGTGTTGTTCCCAGCATGTGCAAGGTTCGAGGTCAGGTCGAGCGTGGAGACCTTCCGTTGGTCGGAGGTATATTGAGTTTTTCCCTTGGTTAGAGGAGATCACGTTTTCCCAAGGTTCGTCATCTTGCATCGTGTGTCTAGATTGGTTGACCTTCGTGTGCCATGAAGTCCGTGCGAGATGAGTCCCGTGTTTTGACAAGGTGGTTGCATGTGAGAAGCGTTGCCCATTCCCTGATGCGTAAGGGTGCGTTGGCACTATTCCGGAAAGAAGAGTGCCAGTTGGGTGGTGTTCGTGAGCATTTATGGTTGGTGTTGTGGTTCCCGATGTGTTGAGGATCGGAGCCTACGGAGTTGTAGAGGATCGTCAGGATGGCGGATCCCGAGTCATCTATGTTGGCTGTGCGCGTGGATCAGAGTGCACAGCGGAAGCCTGGTGGGCATATAACCCATAGGTCCAGGATCGTAGCATTGGTTGCTACAGGCGGATTAATGAGGTTGCGTAGGCCATTGGAGGATTGGTTCCTCGATATGAAATTGTCTCCGGTGGTGTGAGACGTGTTGTTGCCGTGCTGTTGCTTGAGATATTATGTTCCATGGCACTAGGTGGGTGGAGAATTGGGGAAATATGATGGCAAGTGCGCCGCATGAGTACCCTATTCGTGTAGAAGTTGTGTTCTCGGATGAGATAGTGTTTTGGAGAAGTGATCTTTGAGAGATTATGGGCCCCAGTTGGTAGCTGCGAGCGGCTGGTAAGGTTGACCGAGTGGTCGACCATGGTAAGATGTGTATTGTCCGGGGACCCGTGTGCATTGGTCGTGGCACTGTTGACCAGGTTGCTGTTATAGCAAGTGGCACTGGTTGCCTTGGAGTTGTGTGCCATGAATTGCTCAAGTTGCGTGCCCTGTGGCTCTGTGGTAAGAGCGGAACCGGGATTGGCAAGCGTCCACTTGGAGTAATTGAGATGAGATAGGATTTAATGAGATAGGACGGTGGTCGATGCCTGTGCGTGGAGGTCCTTGATGGGACGTTGGCCTCGGAATGGTGGTCCTTGGTCTGGTGACTAGCATGGGAGGATTTCCCTGTAAGTCTGAGTCGAGTGAGGTGAGGACTGAAGACTCCAGATTCTTATCAATTGGTTTCACTGTGCTCCCCTAAGATGGTAGAGTTGGCGTGAGACTCGAGATCGGATGTAGTGTTGGTCTATACTGAAGTCAACGGATGGCCTGACGGGATTTGGAATGTACCTTTCAGACCTGGTGAAGGACCAAGAAAGAAGGAAGAAGTTGAGTGGGTCAAGGGTTTCCCGTTGACGAGTGTCTGGTGACCGGTGGTTGGTCTTTCACAGACAGAAGATACTGGTGGTTGTGAGTCGGGAATGGCGAGAGCCATGTGCAAGTGAGGCCTTTGGCCGCCGTTTCTATGATGTGTTTTTTCGGATGGGATCTGCGCTTTGTCGAAGTTTGTATTCTGTCAGCGTTGGTCCCATGCTGTTGTTTGCGTTCGGCTTGCCTGGTATGAGATGGTCCTTGGCGTGGAGTCGATGGTTGTACGACAGTTAGTTGGAAAGAGTGCGTGAGCTGGTTGGAGGCTCAGCGTTGGTTGTCCCTGGTGTGAGGCATGAGATCAGTCAGCTGGGGGTGAAGTTGATGTTCGATTGGTCTATCGACTATGGGTTGATCGATGGCTATTTCTCATAACGAGGATTGTGTCTCCTCAGTGAGCGAGATTGTGGCAGCGGTGCCGTGGGTGGTTTTCGTTGTGACTGATGTGATGCCAGACTTGTGTCCTTTTTGTCGTGTGCCTGCTCTAATGATCGATGTGCGCTGCGTTTCGAGCGAGGCATGTTGCTTGTGATTATGGTCTAACTATGTCCCTCGGGATTGGCACTTTCGCGTGAATCGAGGTTTTTTGTGCTGGGGCCCTGAGAGCGTTGTCGGTTGGTTAAGGTGTTCTCCCCCTGTGGCTTGGTGCTTGTCCAGAATTTCGAGGATGGAATTTCTTTAAGGGGGGAGGGCTGTATTGTCCCAGGTTTTTCAGATATTCTTCGGATCAGGATCCGTGGGTTTTGGATCGCTTTTGTAGGTCCCGGATTGAGTTTAGCGATTTACGCGTGTTTTTGCCTGTCGGACCTTCGAAAACTTGTGTAGGGTGAACGGTTGCATTCTCCAACTCCGAGACGTTATCAGCGCGTTGTGCGTTTTCTGAGGATCAGGGAGATGATTTTTCCCTATTTTTGTATTTTTTTAAAATTCCAAATTTTTTATATATAAAACCTCATCTTCTCTCTCTCCCCATCTCTCATTTCTCACTCTCTCCCTCTCTCTTCTCTCACGCTCTCTCTTTCTCCCCTCCCTTCTCCGACGGCCGACGGAGTGAGGCAGGGGTTGTAGACGGCAGGAAGGAGTCGCCGTCCTCGTGGGAAAGAAAAAAAACAATGATATAATAATAATAAACAATGACAATGATAAAAGGGTGATCGCCAGAGAGGTATAGGCGGCGGGAGTCGTCGTCTACCCTCGTCTGTCTTAGGAGATGGAAATGACGAGATCAACTCAAGAAGAGAAAGAGAATATGGATGCAGAACGGACTCCGGTACGTGGCGGAGATAGGGGTCGGAAGACCCTCTCGCGCAAACTGACCTCTTCCCGGTAAGCGTGACTTACCGTTCCACGAGCAGTTTTTTATATACCGGGAAATCCGAGAATCTATGTAACAGAAGTGGAGAGGCACGAAGACTCAGAAATTGCAACGGAATATCGTTCTCCAGACAATTACAAGGACAATACGAACAAAGACGTACCACCACAGGACATTGGTCGTTGTGGGGCTCTAACAGCAATATAATACTATCAGCAATAATGAATATATATGTACATATTAAGACCGCCGTAAGACATTGGCCTTACAGAATTTTTATTGCAGCATAAATAATAAATATTATATGTACATACGTAAGACCACCGCGAGGTATTACTCTCCGCGGGGTTTCGACAGAAATTAAAGGAATAAAATGACAGAATGAAAAGGCTTCGCGAGGAATTACTTCCGTCACGTGCACCTTCGCGAGGAATTACTTCCGTCGCAGGGTTTAGACAGAAATTGAAAGAATAAAATGACAGAATGAAAAGACTTCGCGAGGAATTCCTTCCGTCACGTGCACCTTCGCGAGGAATTACTTCCGTCGCAGGGTTTAGACAGAAATTAAAGGAATAAAATGACAGAATGAAAAGGCTTCGCAAGGAATTACTTCCGTCACGTGCACCTTCGCGAGGAATTACTTCCGTCGCAGGATTTAGACAGAAATTAAAAGAATGAAATGACGGAATGAAAAGGCTTCGCGAGGAATTACTTCCGTCACGTGCACCTTCGCGAGGAATTACTTCCGTCGCAGGGTTTAGACAGAAATTAAAAGAATAAAATGACAGAATGAAAAGGCTTCGCGAAGAATTACTTCCGTCACGTACACCTTCGCGAGGAATTACTTCCGTCGCAGGGACCTCCGTGAGGAATTACTTCCGTCTACGGGGTTTAAACAAAAGGAGAAAATGACGGAAAAGGAAAAGGGGGGGTGTGACCGCCAGGGGCTAAGAACTCCACAGGAAATGTCCTGATCGCGTTCGCCGCCGAAGCGGGAGCAGTGCGGGTCCTCTCTTCCTCTTCAGTCGGCCGGCCGACGAAGAAGGCCTTACTTTGGTTACCCTGATTTTATTATTCTTTTTTTTGTGTTTTATTTTTTGTTATTATATTTTTTGGGGGGTTTTGTTGCTTTTATTATTTTTTATGTTTTTATGTCTTTTAGAGAGACGTGAGAAGATGAAGAAAGAAACCGAGAGGTAGATGATAGAATAAGATAATATGATATAAAGAAAAACCACTAAGAAAAATATAGGTAGAGTGAGACGTATTTTAGACAAAACAGAAAAGAACGGGAATGAAGATTTAACGATATATGATAACAACAAGAGAGGGAAGATAGACTTATTTCTAGATAAAATATAGAGGGGTGAGGGTGGAAATTTAACAACAAATAACAATAATAAGGGAAAGAACTAAAATGGGATGAGGGAGATGATAGCCGGGTACCTCAAAACAGGAGGTCGCATTTCATCCTCGAACTGGGGACATGTGAGTTGCTCCTCCTCCCTTTTCGACCGGCTGAGGGAGCGGGCTTCTTAACTGGTTATCCCTCGCAAAACACAACATACAAAAGAAACAGATTGTGGATTAGAAGAAAAGTAGTGTAGTACCGGTCCCTTGCAATGACAATGGCATGAGCATATTCAAACACACACCTGTTTAATGTTATTTGAAACCCCTTTGGAATTAAAGGTGGGAAAATGGTATGATGAAATGCGTACCGAAATATTCTCAATGCAGGGATTGTATTATAAACATGATAACGAGTGATGTATGCAAAGGAATCAACAGACTGAACATAATGCAACAGGGGAGAAATGTTTATTGGTGGGCGCCGATGATGAGCTCGGAATTAACTTCTCCTTCTCTTCACACATACGCACGCAAATATTTACAGACACCTGCAAAGACACTCACACGAACACATCTATATACATATACGGAAATAGATCTATAAAGGGGAGGTCGAAAAGAGAGGGAGAAAGGAAGAGGGAGAGAGAAGAGAAAAACCTTTTTTTGAGATTTTTATACTTTAGTTTTATTATATAGTATGTATATATGTAGAGGATATATATATATTAACTATATAAGATATATATATATATATAGTATGCTTATATATATATATATGTTATATCTAAGAGAGGAAGGGAAGAAGAGAAAGAATAAAAGAGAGAGAGGGAGAGAATATCAGAGAGGGAAAGGGGAGATAAAAATAAAAATAAAAGAAAAGAGATGAGATGAGAGAGTTTGAGATGGGGAGAGAGGGGGGGGAAACTGTGAGAGGGGGAAGAGTGGGAAACAGAGGGAGGGAGAAAGAGAGAGAGAGAGACAGTGGGAAAGGAGATTAAAAAAAGGAAAAAAAAAAGAAATAAGAGAGGGAGATTGAGAGAGAGTGATCGAGAGAAGAGAGAGAGGGAGAGAAGTTAAAAAAAAAGATAAAAAATTGTGTGAAGAAGAGAGAGAGAGATCGGATGGGGAAAGAGAGAGGAAGAGGGAGAGAGGGAGAGAGAGAGAGAACGGAGGGGGGAGAGGGAGAGAAAGAGAAGAGAGGGAGAGGAGGAAGCGAGAGAGAGAGAGAGAGAGAGAGAGAGAGAGAGAGAGAGAGAGAGAGAGAGAGCTGTGAGGTAGGAGAGAGAGCACGAGAGGGGGAGAGAGAGAGAGAGAGACGGAGGCGGAGGGAGAGAGAGAGAGAGAGCAGAGGGAGAGAGCGGCCGCGAGAGAGAGGGGGGTGCTCGGTGGGGGGGCCTCAGCAGCGACGACGGCGACGGTGGGAGGCGGTGGCGGAGCAGGGCGGCGCGGGGCAGAGGCGGCCGGCAGGGGTCCTCGACGGGGGCGACAGCGGCAGCAGGGGGCGGTGTCGGGGCGCTGGGCGCAGGCGGCGGCGTCGCGGGGGCCGGGGGTGTCGCGGGGCGGCGTCGGAAGTAGCTCGGTGCTGAGGTGGCCGGAAGGGGCAGAGGCGGCGTCGGGGCGGCCGGTGCGGAGGCAGGAGCGGCCGGTGCAGAGGCGGGAGGCGGCCGGAGGCGAGGCCGGAGGCGGGGGCCGGCAGTGGGGCTGGAGCTGTAGGGGCAGCTGGGAGCTCGGGCTCACGGCGGCCGCGGCGTGGGCGTGCGTGCTGGCGGGCTGCGGGAAGGCGGCCGGAGGCGGGCGGTGCAAGCGGCGGCGTCGGTGGTGAAGAAGAAGAGGCCGCAACGGCCTCTTCGTTCAAATGGGGGGCACGGGCGACGAGGTCCCCCCCTGCGAACTAAACAAAAACCCCTTTTTTTTATATTTTTAAACGCTAGAGAAGGGAAAGGGGAGAGAGGTTGAGGGAGAAGAAAAGAGAGGGAGTGGGGGAAAGAGGGAGGAGATCGAAGGGGGGAGGAGAAGAGAGGGAGAAGGCGTGAGAGTGAGAGAGAAAGGGAGAAAGCATAGGGAGAGTGAGGGCGAGAGAAAGACAGAGGGAGAGACCAAGAGTGGAGAGGGTGAGAGAGAGAGAGAGAGAGCCAGACGGGGGAGAGGGGGGATGGCTGTCGTGGGGAGAAAGAGAAGGTCAGGAAGGAGGTGGAAGTGGCTGTGGGTTGTGTGGGAAGTGGAGAGGGGGGTGGCGATGGCTGCTACGTGAGTGGGAGGGTGGCTGCAGAGGAGTTTTTGTGTGTATCTTTTGATTGGGGACCAGATCCGAGAAGAATGGGGAGTGAGTTAAAAAATTTATTATATTCTTTCTTTTATTAAATGTTGGGCCCAAACTATTAACATTTATTATTTTTATCAATATATATATATATATATATATATATGTATTTATTTATAAGGAATAAATGATGGGCCACACCTATTTAACATATATATATTTTTATTATTTTCTTTTGTTATTTATATATATAGGGGAGAATGGGCCAAGCCCATAAAAATTGATTTACTTTATTTGAACAAGAACGGGCCAAGCCCATTAGAATCCTTATTTGTTCCCCCATTTGTTTTAGAGTTTAAGAGATGGGGCAATCCCATTAACATTTTTTTTTTATTTTGTGTAGGAAGGAGATAGCCACGAGCCCATTAGCAGGAGTCTCACTAAGAAACGACAATTGAGGTTTATCAGATAAAAATTGGGGGTCACTCGACTAACTTAACAGTGCGAGCCACTTTGGGCGTCTTAGTGTAATACGGGATCTGCTCAGCATAGCGCTAAAATGCCGTGTCTACAGCTGCCCCGCCTTGGCGTCTGCTTTGCAGGGGAATGACACGGAGTGGAATGAAATAGATGTGTAATGAAGTGGAGTGGAGAATGGACTGAAAAGTGGATGCCAAGGCGTGATGAGGCACATTTTTTTAACACTACGTGATTGGAATCTTTCCTGAGTTTCAACGAAACAATCTTGAAGAAGGTCCTCTGAAATCAATGGTTGTTTGGCTGGACATAACAAAAGACTAACAGAAAGAGGGACCAACTTCTCGGCGTGGAAGTACCTGAGTCGTAGACCCGCAGGTTTCACCTTGGGGAGCGGTTACCAGTCAATGTGGAAGTGCTGCGACCAAGGTGGGTCCAATGGAGTAAATAAAAAGGGTAGCTGATAAATCCAAACAAAGGTCTCTTTCAGCCAACCAGCCCAAGATGGTTTCACAGAAACTCAGTACTCGATTCAGAATGGAATATCCCGTATTAATCAAGAATTTAAGCACAGCGGCCCTCACAATCGAGTTAAATGAATGATCTTCCACAGTGATATCAAAGTCCTACATGAATGCATGCTGGGTTTAAAGGAAAAATTAAAATAAACTAAAAATAGAAGATAGCCAAGGATAATATTGTTAAGCTGCTAAGGACGGGTCAGGATACCGATTCGATGAGCCGATACTGAGCCGGGGCCCGTTTATCCACGCACCGACTTCACCGAATGGAACCATCGTCCCCATGCTATCACAACCTAACGGCCTATCCGTACGTCCTGAACTTCTCTGGAGTTATCACTATTTTTGTTAGAGGGGAACTCAAACTCCAGATTCATCCAAGGCATAAGGTCCTTGACGTGCTCTAATAGCGTAGATATCATATAGTAGGATGCATGACACAGTGGGGTCAGTCACCGGGGTGACTGATGGTGGGACATGGTAGGGCAATGACGCCCTCTTGCTCTCTTATTTTCATTTTATTCTTGGAACCTGCACCGAACAGCAAGCAGTGAAGAAGGATTTATTTCATAAGAAGTAAAATTACATTCAACTGTACAAGACGTCCGCACATCAATACAGGAGCAGGGGAAAACACGACGCGAATCAGACAAGATTTATTCGGTTAAAATTCACCACGGTAACTTGTCATAAATGCTTTACATTTACCTTTTTACCTCTCCCTTTTCACTATAAGTACCCCTTTGATCCTTAGCAAAAGATCATCCATTGGTGCATGGTTCGGGGAGTTAGACACTTTTGAGATGGGAGGAGAGAAGTCCTGTGCTTTTGAGACGGAAGGCGTGTCTTCCCGCCCTGCCAAGAGGAGCAAGTTTGGCCGCGAATTCAGGAGGTTGACCGACATTGAAGGCCATCTGAGCGAGAGGATTCTCTCACGGGCGGTAAGTTGGCTCTTTCTCCTAGTTTCCTCCATAAGTTCTCCTTCGCTTTTTCATTCTTTTCTTTTCCTTCCTTTCAGCTGTATCCTCTTTTCCCGGGCCCAAGAAAATTCTCAAAGCTGCCCTGGCTATCGAAGCTTACGTCCAACATCACTGTCAGTATGAGGGCCGTTATTTCAAAATGGCACCTCCAAGGGTTGGTGATCCATGCCAAGCATTATGACAAGATCTGCATGGACTGGGCGGCCCTGGGTGCATTGACAGAGGTTTGGCATCCGGAAACCCACACTTTTATATTCCCTACTTTTGAGGCAACGGTCCTCCTCGAAGAGGCAGAACTTCTGCTAGGCTTAAGAAGGTCGATGAAGGATGACAGGATAAAGGTTTCGCGGATGCGTAAGAGGGTATATACCGAGGAAGTTCTTGGGAGCTTTATGCCATCTGGAACCATAAAGAGCGTTCAGACTCAGAACGGAGTCAACTTGCAAAAGCTCGCAGACTGGACCGTGACTGCCTTAGAAGGGTTGATAGATGATGAACATTTAGAAGGGCTTATGAAAGGGTTCACAATTTGTTTGGCCGGAGCTCTCCTCTTTCCTTGCACTGACAACATCGTAGAGGAAGACCAATTAGGAGCGATTTGTGGACTTTGGGAGGGAAGGAGAGTGGGGCCTGCTGTCCTCGCGCATCTTTACAGTGGTCTCACGGCTTCCAGCATGGGTAGGCCTCCTCACGGGTGCATGCTTCTCCTCAACTGCTGGATTGATCTTCACTTCAAATTTCATCACTACGAAGGGGTACAGACCGCCTCCAGGATTTTCGAACAAAGCCCCCTCCATTACATGGCCGATGTGTTGGGCTTTAGTGGGAAGGTGGCCAATCGCATGCCCTGTCTGAAGACACGCGGCGACTGGCGTACTCACTTCAGCTCCTTGGCGCGAGAGATGTTCACTTGTGTGCCAGCATGTTTACTTTCACGTGGGCTTCTCACACGATCTTCTCCTGATGCGGAACTCCATCTTATCGGTGCAACCAAATTTGTTCTTTACAGCTCGCACCGGTGCTGCCTGCAAATTGGCCTTCCTCGGCACTCTCTTCCCATGCCATCCAACCTTCCTCTGATTAAGGAGAGAAAGCTGGGCACGGAGGATGATGCGAAGGATGTGAAGGCGATCAAAGCTTCGTGGAAGGCAAGCATTCCGAGGAAGGTGACGGTATCTGTGAGTGAGGATCGAGAGCTATGGGAGGCTTATGTAATGGAGCTCGGGAAACTGAGGCCTGAGGTGCCCAAACCCTGATGTATGTTATCTTAAAATAAATGCAGAGCCTTAATGCCATTGCACTCTCTTTCAGTCTCTCCCCTCCTTTTCTTTGTGACTGGAATGGCGGACGTCGGGTGATGGTCGGCCGTTACCGAATAGGATCTGGGGGACTGAGGCAACTACAGTATGCGGAGATGCCCTGAGATGTCATGGAGCTGAGGATTTCTCTTCAGGTGGCGAGGAGAGAAGTAAACTGGGAGAGAATGGAAAGAGGAGTGGATAAAGCGACATCGGGATCGAGACGAGAGGAGGGCACGTGAGGCCCAAGTGATGAAGCTCCGGAAGACACAGCGCTCGGACATGTCACTCCTTCAGAGTCACTGCCGTTTGGAGGAGAGTTGGAGCTCACGGTAGAGGAGCTCCTGGGGTTGGTGTAGTCTCCATTGCAGAGTAGGGGGCGGCTCAGCAAACAGCCTCGGGTTCAAGAGCTTCGCGGCCGTCGGGGTCGCGAGAGAGGCCAGAGGAGGGCGACGAGCGCTACCAGAGAGGGTGAGAATGCGCGATACGATGTGACAATTGCAACGTCGCAGAGCTCTAGATGACCTCCCAGGGACCTCCCTCTTAGGAAAGGAGATGGACGACCAAGGGGGTAGTGCGAGATTTGGCAAGTTGCTCATACATCCGCTCTCTTCTCACGGTGAACACGACAGTTTATATAGACGTATGAATGGAACGACATGCTCTCATGCGACGGGTTTGCCCGCCATGCGTTCCTTCCCTTCTACGCCTCTTCTTTCCATGCCGTCCTAATGTGACGTGTTTAACAGATCTCCCCTGAGATAACGGATCATGTCTCAGACTTATTGGGCATTTCTTTCGGGAGAATCCATCACAAATTTTAATGATGTACCACCGAATTCAAAGATGCCAACCGCCCTCCTGTCCTCTTTCCATGTAGACGAGTCCGCTCCCGGATTCAAAGATGTCGACTTCCATTGTCCTTTCTCCTGTGGATGAGTCCACTCCCGGATTCGAAGAGGTCGACCTGCATTGTCCTTTCTCCATGTAGATGACCTCATCTCAGATTTATTTGAATCACGATGAACACAGGGAACCTAGAGGTGTATGGTGTGAATCAACCAGCTACGCCCCCGACCTTGTTCACTTCGAGTGAAAGATGGGTGCTTTGTTACAAGGCCCATTGCAAGAGGAACTGAGACAGAGCTGGATCATATCCCTTCAATCCTATAAATACTCCCCCCGCCTGCTTCACTTGAAAGCACGGAGTTATGGAGACTGGTTAGAAGAGTGAAAAGTCGACAGGAGGGAGTAAGAGTTTCTCATTCTCTGAGATGGAGGGAAAGTCCAGTTTCAGGGTGGAGGGCGAGTCTTCTCGCTCCTCGAAGAGGAGCAGATCCAGTGGTAGTTCCAGGAGACTCTCCGATGTTGAAAGGCAGCTCAGTGAGAGGACCCAATCGGAGCTTGTAAACGAGCCAGTTCTTCCCTCTATTTGTTCATGATCCCTTTCTTCCTTTCTCATTCTCTTTCTATTTTTATTTCAATGATGCACCCGCTTCTTATTTCCTGTGTAATCCACAGAGTATGACGAGGTCACATATCTCATGGGAATTAGTGGTGGCCGCCTATCGAGGCTTGCCTGACTTCCAGAAAGCTCGACTAGATGCGATGGGGTTTGGTGCATTCCTCCGGATCGAACCCATTAAGCTCGACCTCAATCTCATCCAAGCATTACGCGAGAGATGGGACCCAGAGAGTCGTGCCTTCTTGATGCCCTGGGGGCACATGGTGCCCAGTCTCGAAGATGTGGCCCGAATCACCGGCCTTAGAGTGGATGGTGAGGCGGTGACCGGGGTCACCTACCCCGATTATCGCGAAGTGGCTCAGAAGCTTCTTGGTCTGGAATTAAAGGACCAAAAGAACAGGTCAATAGCCAAGGCATCTATCATGGAGGCACTGGGGCTCACTGACACTCGGCACCGTGATAACGAGTCCTTGGAGGAGTTCATGGAGCGAGCGAAAAGAGGGTCCCGCGCTGTGTACTGCGTGGATGCCAGTAGCTGGGAGAGGTCAAACATGGACTTGAGGATATTCCTTCTCTTCCTGCTGGGAAAATTACTGCTGGGTTCCAAAGGAGACGACATCCATTGTCATTTCCTAGAATTTTTGGTGGACCTAGAGAGGGTAGGGCAATATGCCTGGGGAGCCGCCGTGCTGGCGCATCTGTTCGCAAGTCTGTCCCAAGGGACAGATCGAGAGGTGACTGTGAGTGGCTTCATACCATTTCTCCTGGTAATTATTTGTTTATTTATTTATGCAACTAATCTATTTCATGAAATGCTAATGACATGTGACGACACAGGTATGGAGTTATTACTACATCCCAATGGGGCGAGCTCGATAGTGGCGTGTGGCTGTGGCACCACTAGCTCGGCGGTGGCAACCCATTATGAGCACAACCTCTCTATCTTACCAGCTGATGGTATTAAGGCGTGAGCTGCAAGAGTTCCCCGCAGAGATGGTAGGACTCCATTTTTTTTGTCTTCTCTTTTTTTTTTTTGGTTCTTTTGAGTGATTAAGGAGACATACGCATGCCAACGCAGGTGATCTGGAGGCCTTACTCGGGCTTGGTCGATGTCAACCAACCGTGGGTCATCGCAGGTCGCCCTCGATTTGGTCGGGACCTTTGGGTCCACTGCCTGAATGAAATCGAGCCACTCCGGCTACGATTGGTCATGAGGACTCTAGGGCTTGCCCAGGAATGGGTAGATATGACCGCACCACCCCGCGTCGGGAGGAAAACACGTGGGCCGGTAACCTGTGTCGACTGGCGGGTGCGCTTCCCTGAACAATATGAAGATTGGCAGCGGGGTGGCACGCTCGTGGAGTGGCACGCCCGGGATAGTGAAGATTATCTACGTCTCTATAGGGCGATGTATGCAGAGCGACTCCATCTTGAGGGACTTGTGGAGGTATATCTCCTTTCTCACTTTTTGATCATTTTTTTCTATTTTTTTTTATCATTTTTCTAAATCTAATGCTGACTCTATGACATGGGTTTAGGATGCCCGTGATACCATGATAGCGAACTTGCGGGCTCGATTGGCGGACACGGAGGGAGAGTTGGGTGACACCCGTGACGCTTTACATGTCTCGGTGAGTATGTATGCAAATGCATATTCCTAATTATACCCCTAGGTTTCGGTGTTTAGCCACTCACTGTCACTTCTTGCTATCATAGCGTCCTCGGCTCGACGCAACCCTACCAGCAGTAGGGGCAGAGGGTGCTTCTTCCAGTCTACGGATTCCTTCGTCGGAACTAGATTCGCTCCATGAGCAGCTTGCCCGTGTAACACAGCGCGCCGCGGAGGCAGAGGGAATGCTTTCCGTGCAGGTGAAGGTTCCTCTTATCCGAGCTTCTCTGTTTATGTCTCATCACACCCCTGAAATGACGGATATGGCAGGCCGAAGAGATGCAAGAGATGTTTGCTCATGCATCACAAGGGAAGGCCAGGATAGCGGAGCTGGAGGAGGAATTGTAGCGTCGCTCAGATGATAATTTTTCTCGGGACGCCATGGAGCTGAGGATCACCCTTCAGCTGGAAAGGGATGACAGAGAGAGAGAACGTGCTGAGAGGGAAAAGGACAGGGAAAGAGAGAAGGCCAAAAGATCAGTCGAGAAAGAGGAGAGGAGGGCCCTGGAGGCCCAACTATTTGAATTGAGGACCAGTCTCGGTCTCGCCGAGCAGTGGCTGAAGGATGGCGAGGAACGCTACCGAAGGGCATGAGAGCGTGGCTTTCGTGTTAGTAGCTTCTTTGCTGCTCCCGCAGATCGACGTCGGGGAGTGGAGATAGAAAGAGGACCCCAAAGCGGTAGAAGTACCGCTTTTCATGGTTGGATAGCACCTTCTAGAGTTTCTCGTCCAGAAAGCGGCGAGACGAGTAATGTAGAGAAGGAGGGTGGGAGCTAATGTAGGCTCTCTCTTGTTGTTTGTTTTTGTTGAGTGGGAGTGGAATAAAATATTTTGTGCTTGGTTCTCTGCTTCTTTCTGATCTCCCGAATCCCTGTACACATCTAAGCAAACAAGTTAGCATTTCTGCTCTGACTTGCCCCTTGCTCAATAAACAAACGTGATTTTGAGTTATCCTTGATAACGAGTCAAGGGGCAAGCCTTTATTAACAAAGGCAATGATAAAAAAGGATGATGAATGCGATAGACAAGCACACGGATGCAAACGAGAATTTAAAATGAATGGTGCATACAAATGCGATCATGCGAAGATGTGATTTTTGTTTTGTTTTTGTAGGTGTATTCATTTTTTTGTATTTTGTTGTTTGTTTATTTTTTTTGGTCTTTTATATTTCCATTTTTTTTGTGCATGTACATTTTTTTTGCTTTTTTTTGGATTTTTGGATTTGTTATTTTTTGTTTATTTTTGGTTTGTTTATTTTTTTTGTTTTTGCTAATGCATGATGACCACTTGATATAACATCTTACCTGCATGAGAATGAGGGTTTCTTGCTAACCTCCCAGGCATCCTAAGTGCACGTCTAAGTTGATTTGGGCCTCTAGACTCCTCGAATGATAATCCCGCCGGCTAAGACTTACCCTAATGACAATACCGCCATACCATGCTTAGACTCCCAGTTGCTTCCGACCACAGGGATTCACCCAAAAAGTGTTTGAGGTAAATGATTTGCCCGACCCGGGTCTATTTCCTCACAACTCTAGACGATATGTAATGGAACACCCTGGAACCCAAATGACCAACCGCGCGACGCTGACCCGGAATCAGACGCCGTCGCACCCATAGGTAACGCGCTTGCATTGGTCTAAGCCCGAGGTTAGACTAAAAGAAATTAAGATGGTAGATAAGGGTCTTGACCGGCCAGAAACACGGAGACTCTTTCACGACAATGACTTCTGCTTTCCAAGATGGACAACCATACGTTTGTGTCGAAAGGTGGTTGCAGACTTTGGTGAGTTTCACCCTTCAGGAACTCCATTGAGCCTTTATCTTCAGGGGAAGAAGGAAGAGTATTAGGGGCAAACCTCCTGAGAGGACCGGCAAAATCGTTAACCCGGCGAGCCAGTAGGGGCACACTTAACTCTCCCTTTCGGACAACTTCAGACCAAATCTCGAGCATTCACATCTCATGGCCCCTCTTGTATAGAATTTTGACTTTCAGTCAAAAGGGGTTTCATTTGTGGGATCAGGCACGGTTACGACCAGGCTTTTCACTTGACTTTAATTTTGTTCTTCTTTTCTGATTTTTCTTGACAGATTTTTACGAGGGACATAGTATCTTGACATTATGAAATCTCTCTTGGATGCCTGCGGGGACACTGCCCTCTTCTCGTGTTCTGACCCATGCTCGAAGAATTGGGCCCTACTCTTGCCCTAGGGGTTGTGTTCGTGTTTTCCATGCTCAGCGTTTTAAGGGCGCCGGCTGTCTCATTCGGTCGAAGAGAGAGAGAACGAAGATTTAAGCATTCTGGAGACCTTCTAGGTGAGGCCTCACCATGAGCGATGCTACCGATCTTTCATAGAACACATGTGTACATGTATGTTGCCCCTTTTGAGGGGGGCATAAGCCGAACTAGCCGGACAGGGATCCCCATGGTTCTGGCAAACCAAGACCCGGAACCTACCAAGTCTTAATAGGCCCTATCCCAACACGGAGGTTGAATGCAATGACTTAACTACATGGTGATCTCCGGGCATTAGCATTTTGAATTTTCTATTTTTTTTCTTCTTTTCATTTTCTTCTATTTTTTGTCTTTTGTTGTTGTATATATACATATTTTTGTTATTTTCATTATTTTCTATTTTTTTTGTTGTTTCATCATTTTTTGACACTATGTACACCTATCTAAGGGTAGTATTTCTTAAGATAAAGTCCATTCCAAGGGTGGGATAACTCGATCCCCTCAGCATTGACTAGCCTATAGGCGTTGCCAGGATGCACAGCCTGAATCACATACGGTCCTTCCCAATTGGGTTGGAGTTTAGAACGCGGCCCACCAGGTTTTACAAATATTCTTTTCACTACCATTTCACCGACTTGAAATTTTTCTTTCAATGACCTTCTTTTGATAAAAACGTGTGAGTCTGTTTTGATATACCCGTGCATGCTCGGCAGCGGCCAGCCGTTTCTCATCTAAGAGTTCCAATTGGACAAGGAGTGAATCACGACGTTCGTCGAGGGGGAGGTCCTTATCCAATTGTACTCTCAGAGAGGGGACCAGAATTTCGTACGGAACTACCGCCTCCATCCCATAAGTGAGGGCGAACGGGGTTTGCCCAGTGGGAGTACGGATTGAAGTGTGATAGGCCCATAGAGCTTCAATCAGCTTTTCTGACCAATCCGAGAACTTGTTAGACTCACATGTCTTTTTTATGATTTTAATCAATGTTTTGTTAGTGGCCTCTGCTTGTCCATTACCTTGTGGATAATAAGGTGATGAATGATGCAATGCAATTTTATACCTTTTGCAGAGGTCCTGAAGGTCCTGAGAAATGAATTACGGTCCATTGTCGGTGATGATCGTGCGTGGAATGCCGAACCTGGCGATGATGTTCTTCATGATGAATTTACAGACTGTTGATGCTTTAACCTCCACGTAAGCTTCGGCTTCGGCCCATTTGGTAAAGTACTCCGTTGCGGTAAGGATGAATGATTTTTGCTTAGTGAGGGAGTAAGGATTACCGAGAGGACCAATGACATCGAAAGCCCACATGGAGAAAGGCCATGGGGAGGATACTGGATGAAGTGAAGAAGATGGGGAATAAATTTTATCGGCGTGAAGTTGACACTTGACACACCTGCGGACATAGACGGTACAATCTTCTTCCATGGTGGGCCAGTAAAAGCCTTGCCGAAGGAGTTTCTTGGCAAGCATTTGGCTATTCACATGGCCACCGCACACACCAGAGTGTGCTTCCTCGACGCATTTCCAGACTTCCTCTTCGTCGAGACATCTTAGAAGAACACCAGTAAGACCTCTCTTGTATAGCACTTCTCCGACCAGCACGTACCTCTGTGCCACCCTCCTTATGGCTTTTCTATCTTCCGATGTGGCTTCTTCAGGGTAGGATTGATCTTTGCAATACTTGGCAATTTCGTAAAACCATGTCTTCTCCTCATCAGCCAATTCTTCTTCTAATTCTGTCAACATAATTTCCCTCTTCTCAAGGATTTCTTCCTGTATGGCCTTTCTTGCTATCCTATCCTTGATATTTACGTATGAAGCGTCATCGATTGCAGGGGCGTGACGCTTGTAGACGTGAATGGTATCAAACCATCTTCCTAGAGGGAACCTTAGAGATGATGCCAATGAGGCGAGGGCATCGGCCAGAATGTTCTGATGACGAGGGACATGGACAAAGATCAATTTGGCGAACAATTTGGCAAAGGCAGCAGTGAGTTCTTGGTATGGCTTGAGCTTGGGATCGCGAGTGCGATATTTGGTGAGCACCTGGCGAAGAATGAGTTGACTATCACCTACGACTCGCAATTCAGTGATACGAAAAGAATGAGTGAGTTCTAGGCCAGCTAGAAGAGCTTCATATTCAGCTATATTGTTGGTAACGGGGAATTTGAGCTGATATGCCAGTGGGAATGTAAGGCCTTCAGGCGACAGGAGGGCAATGCCGATTCCTTTCCCTTGGGAATTCAGAGCTCCATCAAAATATAACGTCCACATGCAATCATCTGATTGGTTGATGGACATTAGTTCCTCATCTGGAAATTCTGATTGGACAGGATCGAATCTGGGAAGAGGATGGTGAGCGAGATGCTCAGCTATAGCATACCCCTTGATCGCCTTTTGCTGAATGTAGGTGATGTCAAACTGAGAAAGAAAGCTTTGCCATCGTGCTAATCTATCCGTAAGGACAGATTTTTCAAAAGGAACTTGATAGGGTTCATTCGGGCAATCAGATGGACTTCATGAGCTAGAAAGTAATGTTTCAACTTCTGCACTACCCAGACAAGGGCGGCACAAGTTTTCTCATAGCCGTGTACTTCTGCTCACAGGGGTTGAGGAGTTTGGACAAGTAATAGGTCGCCCTTTCCTTGCCCGCTTCATCGGCTTGTGCTAGGACAGCTCCCACGGAGTCGTCCAGGACTGAGACATAAAGGATTAAAGGTCTACCTGGCGTGGGTGGAATTAGAACGGGTGAATTGGCCAGATATTCTTTCAATCCTTCAAAAGCTTTTTGGCATTTAGAATTCCAAAGGAATTCTACTCCTGACTTAGTTAACTCGTAGAAAGGTTTGCACCTTTGTGAGTGCTGTGACACAAATCGACGAATGAATTGCAACCTTCCAATTAAACCTCAAACTTCTCTCAGATTTCTCGGAGGTGGCATCTCCCTGATTGCTTTAGCTTTGTTGGGATCTATTTCAATACCCCTCTTACTCACAATGAAACCAAGCAATTTGCCTGACGAAACACCAAATACGCACTTTTTTGGATTCATTTTCAAATTGAACTCTCTTGATCTTTGCAGCACCTTAGCCAAAACTCTTGGGTGTTCTGCCCTAGTCTTAGATTTCACCAGCAAATCATCCACATATACCTCTAAATACACATGCATCATGTCATGGAATATTGCCATCATAGCCCTCTGATAAGTAGCTCCAGCATTCTTCAAACCAAATGGCATGACCAAATAGCAATAAGTTCCCCAAGGTGTGGTGAATGATGTTTTCTCCTGATCTTCTTCCGTCAAACGGATCTGATTATACCTCGAAAATCCATCCATAAACGAGAGAGTTTCATAGCCCGCTGTATTATCAACCAACACGTCAATATGAGGCAAGGGGAAATCATCTTTTGGACACGCGTGGTTAAGGTTCTGAAAATCGATACATATTCTCACCTTTCCATCCTTTTTCATGACCGGGACAATGTTTGTCACCCATTGAGGATATAGGATGACTCTAATAAACCTGGCTTTGTGGAGCTTATCGACCTCTTCCTTCATTTTTAAAGCCATTTGGGGGTGGAAACGTCTTAACCTTTGCTTTACCGAGACGGACCCTGGTTTTAGCGTTAGGCGATGTTCGACCAGGGTGGAATCTAATCCCGGCATATCCTCATAACTCCACGCGAACGTGTCCCTATATTCCTTTAGGACCTCGATCAATTCCTCTTCTTCAGATGGTGGCAAATTGTTACTTATGAGGATGATTCTAGGGTCTTCCTCGGTCCCCAGGTTGATCTCTTTGGTGGGTTCTTCTATAGCGGCTGACGGTTCCTCAAACCTCCTCATTCCGCTAGCATATGCGTCAGCCGCGTCTCATATTCTTCGTCCCCTTCTTCAATAGGGTACTCTTCATCTGTGAGCTCATAAACTTCGTATCCCTCATCAATTGTGCAATCCTCCTCACATTCTAACTCCGGCAGATGGATAGGATTTTCTAGCAATTGAGGAATGGCTAGAAAGGCTTGACACCTATTGGCTAGATCTAGAAGGAATCGACGAGGAATTTCCCTGCCCTTGGATTTTCTTCTAGGTACTACCCTTGACTCGCTATTCCTAACCTGACTGACTTGTTCTACAGACGAAGAAGAAGTTGAAGAATGTACAGGAAGAGACCCCTCGATAGAGGGGTAAAGAAGGTCGCTCAAGGGACCTTGAATGAGTGGCCCGTAAGTCGGGGCACACTCGTGAGAGAGGTAGGAGGTCTCCTCAAAGGAGATGCACTGTTGAGGAGTTTGAAAATCGACGTTTTTTTTTCATTTTCATTTTCAATTACAAAACAATTGAAAGAAATTAGAGAATGGGAGGAGGGAACTATAGCTAGGGGGTTGCATGGCTCATTGAGCAGATCCTGGTTGAAAATTTGGCATGGGCTGAAAGACCCACGCAAGAATGTGAGTAGAGAAGGGGACCTGGGAATATCATCAGATAAACGTCGGGTCCAAGAAAGAGTCAGCAGCAACGGCTGAGGAGAATGATCAGAGAGAATGACGGAAAGCGATCCGTCAGTGGCAACTTCCTCTCGGCGAGGAAAACTTGGAATTTCGGCAATGTCAACGACATCTTTTGGTACCTCAGAGATCAAAAGTGGCCCCTCTAAGTCTGGAGACGAGAACATCTGTTGTAGTGCCATGGAAATATCTTGTATATCAAACCACTTGTTCCACTCACAATCCGGGTCATCGCGTTTCCCCTTCTTTGCAGCTCTCGAGCAACCTTCAGCCAAGTAGGCAATATGCAATTTCCCATGTGATTGTCGCGGGTAATCCCCCAACTGTATAACCGGACCCTTTCTGAAATGAGAGTACAAGGTCCATGTAAGAGGTCCCTCATATGCTTCAAGTGGCCCTTCAAAGCCTAGGCCGGCTCTAAGGGTTAACTTTGTCTTCTTTGGCAACTTCAGTCTCCCTTGTAATTGTGCCCCCAAACCTTTGCCCTGTTGGTAGCCAATGTTTCTCATGATCTCCCATCCCTTAGCATGGGAAGGGTGACATGACTTTGGTGTTGGAAGTGGCTTTTGTGTAAAATGGGTGCGACGAGGGTCACACACATCTAGCAGTGAAAGAATTGGCCGGTGAGTTGGCCAAACAGAAGGCAATGAGGTATTAATAGCATCCACTGTAGAAAAGATGGGCATGCTATTTACCTTGATAATCCAAGCCTTGTATGGAAACTTCAAGCACTGATGATTGGTGGAAGGCACCGCATTCATAACCTCAATGTAAGGGCGGCCCAGTATGGCCTTGAATGTGGGATCCATATCAAGGATATGGAATTCCGTGAAGACTGATGCAGGGCCCAATTCTACATTCAAGATGACCATCCCCATTGGCGGCTTTTTGCTATTATCATAGGCCGTAACCGTGATTGATGAAGGCCTTATCTGTTCCGTGTCAACCCCACATGATTGGAGGGTGATCATAGAGATCACATTTATAGACGCACCAGTGTCTACCAAACATGGGTCTACAGGCACCCCATTGATCTTGACTGCAATACACAAAACATATTTTTGAGCCTCCTTGGGGGCAAGCTCATGGTGGTGAAATATAATGGCCGGTTGTGTATCAGTTGGCGTCAATACTGACGAGATTTTCTCCACTGGGAGATCCTCATTTACCATATTCCTCTGAAGATACTCCATCAAGGCGTCTTGATGGGTTTTCGACCTCTTGATTAGCTCGAGAATGGAGATCCGAGCTGGTGTTTTATCTAAGTGTTACAACAGGTCATATTATGTCCCGGGGATAGACTCCTCTGGCTGTTCTTCGGTGTCTTTCTCCGGCTGAGATTGCTCGGGGACCTGACTGTTTTGGGGGAAAATCTGATGGAACATCCTTCCACTACGGAGCACCATGGCTTGTGGTTTTGGCGGCACCTTTATAGAGTTAGATATGGGGTTTAGCAAGGGTTCGAGGGGTAGTGGTGGAGGAACAATTGATGAAGCAGGGGCAATGATAGGTGTAGGGGCTCTGATGAGTGGTTTGTTAGGTGGAGGCATGGTGGGAGTGGATGAAGCCTCAGATGGACGTCGAATGATAAGGGGTTTAAAAGGTGGAGGCATAGTAGAGGTTGATGGTGCCCCGGATGGGTGATGAATAATGAGGGGTTTCGAGGGTAAAGGGGTTGTGGTGGAGGTAGATGGTGTCTCGAAAGGGTGTTGGACAATAATGGGTTTGTTTAGTGGAGGCGGAATGAAGGCGGATGATGAAGTGGAGGCGTGAGAGATAATGAGAGGTTTTGGGAGTAACGGTGTTATGGTGGAGGTGGAGGGCACCTCGGAAGGGTATTGGGCAATGAGGGGTTTGTTTAGTGGAGGCGGAATGAAGGTGGATGATGAAGTGGAGGCGTGAGAAATGATGAGAGGCTTTGAGGGTAACGGTGTTATGGTGGAAGTGGAGGGTGTTTGCTGGAGACTCGAAGGGAGGTCATCAGTAGCGACGCGGATGAGAGGACGTGATAGCAGTGGAAATGAGTGAGGTATCACTACGGGTTGTGCTCCGGGTGGAGGATAGACAGGTGCGGGACGAATAAGACGTGGGGATTGGATAGGAACGTGATTGGTGACAAGGACAGAGCCGCTTTCCGTATGCCAATCATGCCCTCTTCCAACCTCCAGGAAGGAAGAGATGGGGTTGACTTGGTGGTTAGGTTGTTGGTGCGCCGGTAACGGATTCTGGAGGATGCCCATATTTGGCTGTTGTTGTGGTGCCTGCTGAGGCTGTTGTTGCTGCTGTTGTTGTTGTTGTTGTTGTTGTTGTCTAAGAGGAGGTCTCCTGGCCTTCATCATGGTGATGCATCGCCTCATTTCATCCCAATCTATTTGATGTTCATCGTTCATATCATAGATATAATCTCTGAAATGAAAACAGTTTTCCACTGTATGACCCGGCTGTCTATGGAAGACACAATATCTGGAAGTGTCGACGTTCGTGGGCCATATGGCTTTTTCCTTAGGCAAGGTGAGGAAATTAGCAGCCATGAGAGCATTAAAGATGTCCGGCAATGACTCCGGCAAAGGTGGGTAATGAGCTCTCCTAGGGCCGATCGGCCTTCTCTGTTGTTGGAGGCCATAATCCCCGGGTGGTGGAACCTGATTATATTGAGGAGGTCGCTGTTGTTGTTGTTGGAGATGGAGCGGTTGAGGCATATTGTTCTGGAAGAGATTGTTTTGTGGGGAGGACGATAGGGTTGCTGACCTTGTTGCTCCTGATGAAAGGGGAATTGTGGAGCTTGTGGGGGCCTAGGATTAGCTTGCTGGTTGGGATAGCCAACCGCGCCCACTTGTTCATTTGTTACAACCCCTTCTGTTACCCCACCTTGGGCACCCGTGCCCGGCTTCCTAAATACCTTTGGTTTTGGTGGCTCGAACATATGCATGAGGAGAGAATCTTTCAGCTGCGTTTGGATATATCGAGCCCTCTCATACAGTTCCTCCATAGTGGTGAGCTTGTTCATTGCCAGAACGTGTCTAAATTATGGAGTCGCATTAGACACGACCATCTTTACTTGCTCCAATTCTGAAATTGGGTCTCTCACTTTCTCTGCCAAGGATCTCCATCGATCGGCAAATTAGATGAAATCTTCGTCTGGCTTCATTTTTTCAGCCACTAGGTCGGTAATAGAGAAGGAGGGACCGATCCTATCCCGATATTTCTGTGTGAATTTCCGTTGCACTACGTCGAAGTTCTCAGCCTCACTCGGTTCTAGGGAATAGAACCATTCTAAGGCGGGACCATCCAATGATCTCCTGAAGAGGTATGCCAAGGATCTTTGATCGTTCTGCCAAAACGAAGACTCATACATAAAGTCCTTCAGATGAATGAGGGGGTTGCCTGTGCCGGTGTATCGTCGATACGTTGGCATTTCAGAAGGAGGGAGATGGAATACTGGAAGGATTGGTAAAGAGATCTCAGGCGCGGATTTGACATCCACGATCTTTTTGAAATCTCGGAATTGTTCATCCATCTTGTTCATCCTATGAAGGAGAGATTGAGTGACCTCATTGTAAGGAGCAGGTTGTGGTGGCCACTGAGGCCTTGCAGAAGCCTGAGAAGGGAATTCCGGATGAGAGAGACGTTGTGACATATCAGCAAATGGAACTGACTGAAATGTCGTATGAGGAATTGGTGGAACTTGAGATTGGGGAGGTAATTGGAAAGGGGGAGGTTGCAGACGTGGCATATCAGTAAATGGAACTGACTGAAATGTTGGATGAAGAATTGGTGGAACTTGAGACTGGGGAGGTAATTGGAAAGAGGGAGGCTGCAAACTTGTCTGCACAAGAGGGAATGAGGGAGGGATTGCCTGTGCGGGCTCTTGAATAGAGAGAGCAACGGGTGTTGGATTTTGAGGAGTAGATCAACAGATTTCCCTTTTAAGACGGCCTGAAAGGCTCGGATCTGATCGGAATTGAGCTGTGTGTTCGCGAGAACACCTAGCAAGGAGGAAATATCTTGTGGGGGGATGCTTCCCCGACGGCGGCTCGCACCTCATATGAGGGCTCACGGGAGGAACCTGCGTCCTCAGCAGGGACATGTGTCCCCTGGTGACTCGGGGTCAGATTCTGACCGTTCCCGGACATTTCTTGATCTTTTTCGGAACGTGAGATTTTGCCGGAACGCAATATCATACACACTCAAACCAAGAACAAAGATTAACAAACAAGTTGATGTTTAACGCCTTTTTGTGTTTTCTTTTGTTTTCCCTTTTTTCTTTTTCTTTCTAATTAAAATGTAATAACATACACACTCAAACCATTAGCAAAGATTAACAAACAAGTTGATGTTTAACGCCTTTTTTCGTTTTCTTTTGGTTTTCCCCTTTTTTTTCTTTTTTCTAATCTAATGTTCACACCACAGGAGGGACCTTAGTTGCAATATTGATTTCCGCCGTGTGATCTAAGGACACTCGACTCACCACGAATGGGTTAACTATCTCCAGGGAACTTCAGTGGTACAACCAGCCCAGTGAACGAAGAGGGAATCCTTCGATGTCGGGGACTTACGGAGGTCCCAGTGAAGGAGATCCTAGTCCGTCGAGAGAAATTCCCGACGGAGAGTCTTTCCTTCACCAAGAAAAGGTGATCCTAAAAAAAGATGGAACAAAAGAAATAAAAATAAAAGGGAGGTGATATGTAATGCAGTGCTGAATTTAACAGGAGATATATAAACAGACAACAAATATATGCAATAAAAGAAATTAAACAAACATCACAGCACTCCTTTTCTGCAATGATACAAATTTCTTCAGACTTCAAGGGGATTCTGGAGTAATGCACGTAGTGCACGAGGGATGAAATTGGAATGCCAAGAGTGATAGCGGGAACACGAATATAGCGCACGGGGGCGCAATCAGGAGGGGCACACGTGGGTGCCGAGTAGAGGGGCACACGTGGGTGCCGAGTGGAAAGAGTGCTACTGGGAGCACAAATGTAGCGCACGCGGGCGCAATCAGGAGGGGCACACGTGGGTGCCGAGTTGAGGGGCACACGTGGGTGCCGAGTGGAGGGGCACACGTGGGTGCCGATGGCAAGAGTGCTACTGGGAGCACGAATGTAGAGCACGCGGGCGCAATCAGGAGGGGCACACGTGGGTGCCGAGTGGAGGGGCACGCGTGGGTGCCGAGTGGAGGGGCACACGAGGGTGCCGAGTGGAGGAGCACACGTGGGTGCCGACAATATTTGGGTAACCAGAGAAAATAAAAGAGGTCCCACCGTGATCGCCAAAAGATGTAGACGGCAGGAAGGAGTCGCCGTCCTCGTGGGAAAGAAAAAAAATAATGATATAATAATAATAAATAATGACAATGATAAAAGGGTGATCGCCAGAGAGGTATAGGCGGCGGGAGTCGTCGTCTACCCTCGTCTGTCTTAGGAGATGGAAATGACGAGATCAACTCAAGAAGAGAAAGAGAATATGGATGCGGAACGGACTCCGGTACGTGGCGGAGATAGGGGTCGGAAGACCCTCTCGCGCAAACTGACCCCTTCCCGGTAAGCGTGACTTACCGTTCCACGAGCAGTTTTTTATATACCGGGAAATCCGAGAATCTATGTAGCAGAAGTGGAGAGGCACGAAGACTCAGAAATTACAACGGAATATCGTTCTCCAGACAATTACAAGGACAATACGAACAAAGACGTACCACCACAGGACATTGGTCGTTGTGGGGCTCTAACAGCAATATAATACTATCAGCAATAATGAATATATATGTACATATTAAGACCACCGCAAGACATTGGCCTTACGGGATTTTTATTGCAGCATAAATAATAAATATTATATGTACATACGTAAGACCACCGTGAGATATTACTCTCCGCGGGGTTTCGACAGAAATTAAAGGAATAAAATGACAGAATGAAAAGGCTTCGCGAGGAATTACTTCCGTCACGTGCACCTTCGCGAGGAATTACTTCCGTCGCAGGGTTTAGACAAAAATTGAAAGAATAAAATGACAGAATGAAAAGGCTTCGCGAGGAATTCCTTCCGTCACGTGCACCTTCACGAGGAATTACTTCCGTCGTAGGGTTTAGACAGAAATTAAAGGAATAAAATGACAGAATAAAAAGGCTTCGCGAGGAATTATTTCCGTCACGTGCACCTTCGCGAGGAATTACTTCCGTCGCAGGATTTAGACAGAAATTAAAAGAATAAAATGACGGAATGAAAAGGCTTCGCGAGGAATTACTTCCGTCACGTGCACCTTCGCGAGGAATTACTTCCGTGGCAGGGTTTAGATAAAAATTAAAAGAATAAAATGATAGAATGAAAAGGCTTCGCGAAGAATTACTTCCGTCACGTACACCTTCGCGAGGAATTATTTCCGTCGCAGGGACCTCCGCGAGGAATTACTTCCGTCTACGGGGTTTAAACAAAAGGAGAAAATGACGGAAAAGGAAAAGGGGGGGTGTGATCGCCAGGGGCTGAGAACCCCACAGGAAATGTCCTGATCGCGTTCACCGCCGAAGCGGGAGCAGTGCGGGTCCTCTCTTCCTCTTCAGTCGGCCGGCAGACGAAGAGGGCCTTACTTTGGTTACCCTGATTTTATTATTCTTTTTTTTATGTTTTATTTTTTGTTATTATATTTTTTTGGGGGTTTTGTTGCTTTTATTATTTTTTATGTTTTTATGTCTTTTAGAGAGACGTGAGAAGATGAAGAAAGAAACCGAGAGGTAGATGATAGAATAAGATAATATGATATAAAGAAAAACCACTAAGAAAAATATAGGTAGAGTGAGACGTATTTTAGACAAAACAGAAAAGAACGGGAATGAAGATTTAACGATATATGATAACAACAAGAGAGGGAAGATAGACTTATTTCTAGACAAAATATAGAGGGGTGGGGGTGGAAATTTAACAACAAATAACAATAATAAGGGAAAGAACTAAAATGGGATGAGGGAGATGATAGCCGGGTACCTCAAAACAGGAGGTCGCATTTCATCCTCGAACTGGGGACATGTGAGTTGCTCCTCCTCCCTTTTCGACCGGCTGAGGGAGCGGGCTTCTTAACTGGTTATCCCTCGTAAAACACAACATACAAAAGAAATAGATGGTGGATTAGAAGAAAAGTAGTGTAGTACCGGTCCCTTGCAATGACAATGGCATGAGCATATTCAAACACACACCTGTTTAATGTTATTTGAAACCCCTTTGGAATTAAAGGTGGGAAAATGGTATGATGAAATGCGTACCGAAATATTCTCAATGCAGGGATTGTATTATAAACATGATAACGAGTGATGTATGCAAAGGAATCAACAGACTGAACATAATGCAACAGGGGAGAAATGTTTATTGGTGGGCGCTGATGATGAGCTCGGAATTAACTTCTCCTTCTCTTCACACATACGCACGCAAATATTTACAGACACCTGCAAAGACACTCACACGAACACATCTATATACATATTGGAAATAGATCTATAAAGGGGAGGTCGAAAAGAGAGGGAGAAAGGAAGAGGGAGAGAGAAGAGAAAAACCTTTTTTTGAGATTTTTATACTTTAGTTTTATTATATAGTATGTATATATGTAGAGGATATATATATATTAACTATATAAGATATATATATATATATAGTATGCTTATATATATATATATATATATATGTTACATCTAAGAGAGGAAGCGAAGAAGAGAAAGAATAAAAGAGAGAGAGGGAGAGAATATCAGAGAGGGAAAGGGGAGATAAAAATAAAAATAAAAGAAAAAAGATGAGATGAGAGAGTTTGAGATGGGGAGAGAGGGGGGGGAAAACTGTGAGAGGGGGAAGAGTGGGAAACAGAGGGAGGGAGAAAGAGAGAGAGAGAGAGAGATGGTGGGAAAGGAGATTAAAAAAAGGAAAAAAAAAAGAAATAAAAGAGGGAGATTGAGAGAGAGTGATCGAGAGAAGAGAGAGAGGGAGAGAAGTTAAAAAAAAAGATAAAAAATTGTGTGAAGAAGAGAGAGAGATCGGATGGGGAAAGAGAGAGGAAGAGAGAGAGGGAGAGAGAGAGAGAGAGAGAGAGAGAGAGAGAGAGTGAGAGAGAACGGAGGGGGGAGAGGGAGAGAAAGAGAAGAGAGGGAGAGGAGGAAGAGAGAGAGAGAGAGAGAGAGACCACGGCGGTCTCGAGAGGAGAGAGAGAGAGAGAGCTGTGAGGTAGGAGAGAGAGCACGAGAGGGGGAGAGAGAGAGAGACGGAGGCGGAGGGAGAGAGAGAGAGAGAGAGAGAGCAGAGGGAGAGAGCGGCCGCGAGAGAGAGGGGGGTGCTCGGCGGGGGGGCCTCGGCAGCGACGACGGTGACGGTGGGAGGCGGTGGCGGAGCAGGGCGGCGCGGGGTAGAGGCGGCCGGCAGGGGTGCTCGACGGGGGCGACAGGGGCAGCAGGGGGGCGGCGTCGGGGCGCTGGGCGCAGGCGGCGGCGTCGCGGGGGCCGGGGGTGTCACAGCGCGGTGTCGGAAGTAGCTCGGTGCTGAGGTGGCCGGAAGGGGCAGAGGCGGCGTCGGGGTGGCCGGTGCGGAGGCGGGAGTGGCCGGTGCAGAGGCGGGAGGTGGCCGGAGGCGGGGGCCGGCAGTGGGGCTGGAGCGGCAGGGGCAGCTGGGAGCTCGGGCTCACGGCGGCCGCGGCGTGGGCGTGCGTGCTGGCGGGCTGCGGGAAGGCGGCCGGAGGCGGGCGGTGCAAGCGGCGGTGTCGGCGGTGAAGAAGAAGAGGCCACAACGGCCTCTTCGTTCAAATGGGGGGCACGGGCGATGAGGCCCCCCCCCCCTGCGAACTAAACAAAAACCCCCTTTTTTTTATATTTTTAAACGCTAGAGAAGGGAAAGGGGAGAGAGGTTGAGGGAGAAGAAAAGAGAGGGAGTGGGGGAAAGAGGGAGGAGATCGAAGGGGGGAGGAGAAGAGAGGGAGAAGGCGTGAGAGTGAGAGAGAAAGGGAGAAAGCAGAGGGAGAGTGAGGGCGAGAGAAAGACAGAGGGAGAGACCAAGAGTGGAGAGGGTGAGAGAGAGAGAGAGAGAGAGCCAGACGGGGGAGAGGGGGGATGGCTATCGTGGGGAGAAAGAGAAGGTCAGGAAGGAGGTGGAAGTGGCTGTGGGTTGTGTGGGAAGTGGAGAGGGGGGTGGCGATGGCTGCTACGTGAGTGGGAGGGTGGCTGCAGAGGAGTTTTTGTGTGTATCTTTTGATTGGGGACCAGATCCGAGAAGAATGGGGAGTGAGTTAAAAAATTTATTATATTCTTTCTTTTATTAAATGTTGGGCCCAAACTATTAACATTTATTATTTTTATCAATATATATATATATATGTATTTATTTATAAGGAATAAATGATGGGCCACACCTATTTAACATATATATATTTATTATTTTCTTTTGTTATTTATATATATAGGGGAGATTGGGCCAAGCCCATAAAAATTGATTTACTTTATTTGAACAAGAACGGGCCAAGTCCATTAGAATCCTTATTTGTTCCCCCATTTGTTTTAGAATTTAAGAGATGGGGCAAGCCCATTAACATTTTTTTTTATTTTGTGTAGGAAAGAGATAGACACGAGCCCATTAGCAGGAGTCTCACTAAGAAACGACAATTGAGGTTTATCAGATAAAAATTGGGGGTCACTCGACTAACTTAACAGTGCGAGCCACTTTGGGCGTCTTAGTGTAATACGGGATCTGCTCAGCATAGCGCTAAAATGCCGTGTCTACAGGGGTGAGGCGGAGGCGGCGCGGGCGAGGAGTAGGCGAGGATCATGGGGGTGGAGGCGCGGCGAAGCTCTGCTGCTAGTTTGGGGCACTGTGGGGTTCGTGCGGTGTTTTCTTGGCGGATCGGAGTCCTCGGTGCGCGAAATCTTCGGTGGAGGTAGGGGGATGGTTCCCTAGCTCGTGTACTTCATTTCCCGTGAGTTTTGTAGCCCGACGCGGGCCAAGGGGGTTTATATTCCCATCGGGGTTAAAATGTGTGATTTTGTGGTGTGAGCCGGATTTAGCGTTTTGATTGCATTTTTCGGGTTTGAATTTTAATGTGTCCTCTCGGTGCTAGAGAGGTTGGGGAATGATTTCCCCTTGTTTTTCCCTTTACATGGGTGTGAACGGAACGTGGAATGGGATTTTTTGTGAGATTCACCGTTTTCGGGTTCGAGACGAGGTTGCGATCGTACCAATAACCGCCATTTGATGAGGCGGCCTTCTGGGGACCACCATATGTCCCCTTATGTCGGTTTGAAGTTGCGGTCTCGCGACTAACCGCCACTTGACAGTGGCGGTCAGGCCAGGACCGCCACTCACCAGATTTCCTCGTTGAGTCCCGGGAGTGGGCGGTCATGTGGGTGACCATTTATCCGAGTTGCGGCCAGGGCATGGCCGCATTTTGCCTTGTGGTTCCCGGTAGTAGCGGCCTTGCGATTGACCGCCACTTCATAGTGGCGGTCAGGACAAGGACAGCCACTTGGGTTTGTGATCTGGGAAGGACCGCCCTTGTCCAGGTGTTCCTGGCAGGTAGCGGTCCAGACAGTACTGCTAACTGAGGCTTGCGGTCCGGAGTGGACTGCCACTTGAAGTGACGGTCTAGGGAGGACTGTCACTTGGTTTTCTGTGTTAGTCGTGTTCCGTTTGCGTTGTGTTGGCCCCCAGTCGACCCGGTTGTGACCCAACAGTCGACCTTCGGTCTCATGGATGTCCCAAACACCCCGTGGGTTCTGTGACCATATTTTTGGGGTGTCTGGAGGTACTGTGTTACCTCTATTAACATGCCCAAGGGCTTTAGGGGTCCGAGTGACCCCATGTGTTCCGGGCTTTCGTGATTTCACCAGATCGAGTCACCGTGTGTCGGTATGAGTGCGGAGGGCCATCCCTGCACGTCATTGGCTTCCCGGTAATGTGGTTTTCAAGTGGGCCATGAGTTTGGCCCTGGGACTGTGAGTCCAGTCACCCAACTTGGGGTTGGAGGTTTCTCGCTTTTCCCTTGGATAGGGAATCGACTCGACGGCTTGTGAGCTACCTTGGGAATCATGCTACTGTGGTGTCAGACCTAGGGACTAGGTTAGATTAACGGCATTGTGCCGTCTTATGCAGCGGTCTTGACCAGAGTCATGTGACTCAAGGACCGTTGAGTTAGTAGGTCTAGTGGGCTGTCCAGAGTCTGGTGGCGTCGTGCCACCTGTTACTCCGTGTTACTCGCAATAGGTGCGTGCGTGACTTTTCGTGTTCACGTTAGTGACTCCCCACTAGTCGTATAGCCTTCTTACAACACACGTGTGCTGACCCACCAGGGAGTGGTGGAGCGACTTTCCCGAGAGAGACGATTTTTAGGCTGGTTACCATAAGGCCCCTCGCCTTTGCAGCCTATGTCTGGGCTGGGGGGAAAATCAGCTAGAGGACCCGACTTAGAGCGCATGGTCTATGTGTGCACACGTGGTTGGGGGCATCAGACCCACGCTGACGAGCGCGACTCCTGCTAGTCCTTGTTCTATGTTCCTAGTTATTGTAGGGTGTCTCAGTCTCTGCCTGGGGTGTCGTAGGGAGACACCTGAGGCCGCGGACTAAGTCGTCAGTAGACGCATCCGGCCTTGCTTCAAGTGGGCAGGTACTCCCGTCACGTGACGTGAGTTTCTAGTGACTTGAGTTCCATTTCATGTCTACGAGACGTGGTTTTACTCGTAGTTTTCGGGTGATTTTCCAAGGTAGAGGTCTAGGGTTTCCGGTGAGCGTCACCGAGGGTTTTCCCTAGATAGTGTATGGTTCACGACGGCGAGGTCATGATCGTGTCTACCCAGACCAGGTGGTCTTGGGTTGGGCCTTTGTCTGTGAGACGTGCATCTACGATAGTGGTGTTGTGATAGTCTCCTAGCAGTATAGCCAGAGGTTTTCCCGTTGGTTCGGTGGCCCCCCGACTGTGAGATCGGGGCGTGTTTTTCAGAACAGTAGGAGTGGCTATAGCGCCGAGTTTTTACCGACCACCGAGTTTGTTGTTCCTGCAGTTGGTGCTGCTTTCCGCTACCGTCATTGTTTACGGTTGGGGTTTCGCGGGACCCCTAATGAGCCAGTGATAGGAGGCTCACCCCGGCTTTTCAGGTGTGGCGGTTCTTCCTCGAGGTTCGAGGGTGCTATGCAGAGATTTTTAGTTGTCAGCTCGCCAGGCTGAGTGTTCACACGGTGTTGGGTACGCTTCTCGGCCTTAGATTATACTTTTGTTGGACTGGACTCTATTGTAATTATTTATTTATTTCTATTAATTATTGAATTATCCTACTTTATTTTCTATTTCTTTGTACCTCCACACTCCTTTTAGCCCTTCCCAGCCCTCTGGCTCGTGGGCGGCGGGCCAGGATTCGAATGGTATCGAGTTCTTCAAGGTATCTGGATCTTGGGTCGTCACACCAGTCCCTGACTAGTACCCCTCTCCGGCTCATTGATCTTACACTCCCCAGTTAGCCATACACCACCCCGGTTGGCTTACACTACCTCCGGCCTCACACCACCATGGTCGGCCCATATACACCAGCAACTCATGCACTATTCCAGCCATTCATTCCAACAAACCTCAGCCTATACATCACCTCAGTGGGCTTCTAAACCACATCAACCTTGGATCTATCTATCATAAAGATCCATCAACCCAGAACTCCCAGTCATCAGCCCATCATTGTAAAACCACCATGAACCCAGTCATGACTCCAGCAATACGCCACCAAGGCTCACCGGTTCCCAGATCACCAGTCAAACTCCAGGTTTCTCAGTAAGAGTCAAAGCCACAGTCATGGCTACAATGGCGACAAGCCATCAACAGCATAAAATTTAGGTCACGTCCCGTGACAGCAGCACGCTACGGATGACAGGCACAAGGTTCCCAAGTCAAGAAAAAAAAGAGGGGGTTAAAAATAGAGATATCCCAACGGCCTCAGTCCACTCCCTCCACGGGACTATTGAGGGTAAAAATTGCCGTCAACTCAGCTGAGGTGAAAACCCGCAAGGGCACCTCTGGCAAAATCGAGTAACCCCTCGGTGTGAAAACCCGCAAGGGCCTACCGGAAAAAGCAAAAGGGGGCCAACTCTGGCGAAAACCCGCAAGGGTGGTAGAGCTGGTGAAGAGAATAAAAAAAAACTCTCTTCCTCTCTACTCCTCACTGATGAAAGCCGTCGACCGCGACATCCTGCCGATGGCGAGCTCAACATCACTCCACATCAATGGTGGCCATTACACCCCCGATGGTCGGTCGTCGCCAATTCTAGCTCTAGTATTCGGCTATACACCTCAACGGTCAGCCGACCAGTCCCAGTCTTTCGGCTACTATGCATTAGCAGTTAGTCGGCCAGCTCCAGTTCCAATCTCCAGCTCTAGTATTCGGCTATACACCTCAACGGTCAGCTGACCAGTCCCAGTCTTCCGGCTACTATGCATTAGCAGTTAGCCGGTCAGCTCCAGTTCCAGTCTCCAGCTCTAGTATTCGGCTACACACCTCAACGGTCAGCCGACCAGTCCCAGTCTTCCGGCTACTACGCATTAGCAGTTAGCCGTCCAGCTCCAGTTCCAGTCTCCAGCTCTAGTATTCGACTACACACCTCAACGGTCAGCCGACCAGTCCCAGTCTTCCGGCTACTACACATCAGTAGTTAGCCTGCCAGCTCCAGTTCCAGTCTCCAACTCCAGTATTCGGCCACACACCTCAACAGTTAGCCAACCAGTCCCAATCTGCTGGCTACTACGCATCAGCAGTTAGCCAGCCAACCTCCAGCTCTAGTCCCAACTCCAGTCCCAGTCTCTGGCTACGTGGTATCCAACTACAGTGACTAGGCTACTAGACCCCTAGAATTTCACGATTGCTAACACGTGAACGTGCCCGAGGTCTCGACCCATGTGTCCAAGGATGTCGTGTTGCAGATCGGTATGACGCATAGAAACCACGTCTAGCAAGGGAACTCCAAGTATGGGTGAGTCCTCTTGGAGTCGACTGGGTCAGCTCGGTGCCTCTTCACTTTCTTCGTAATAAGTAATGCCTCTTGGGATGCGATCTCCACTGTGCCACTAGCCACCTTGACATGGGGCGGACTGACCACCATTATTGTCGATATTCCTCCCTGATCGCCGGTAGAGTCACTCGGTGGGCCGCTGCTTGGCCTGGTCGTGATCTGGGGGCTCCTCATCGGAACCTTGTCTACAGTGTAAGCATGCTAGTCATGTTGGTCCCTAAAGGTAGTCAAGGTGCTGCGAGTGATTATAGCACCTCCTCAGGATGCACCAGTGCTCGTGGGTGCCCTAACGGCTATCGACACCATCTACGTCGCTGGCCGTTGCCGCAATTGGGTTGAATCCGAGTGCCACAACAAGCTCGGCCATGGAGCTTGGGGTCCAACTGCTGCTAGAAGCGGGGGCTCCCTCGCTGTCCACTTGAGCCGCTGCAGCCTCATTCGGTTTGGTTGATGTCATCACTATCCTAAAGAGCGCCCTATACTAACGCGCCGTCAAGTTTCACGAGGGTGTGGCACTAGCGGAGCCACCCACTGATGACCTACTATTATGCATCATATCCCATGCAGAAGCCATGTGTCTCATGCCAGAATCGCTACCCCCAGACGAGGAGTGGGGTGCGCTGATGACGAACACCTCTGAGTCTGATTCCGAGGACAATACCTTGGAGTAATCAGTGAGAGAATGGGAGGACGATGGGAGAAGAATATAATCTGCCATGATATGAGATATAGATGAACAACGATGCCATAAAAAATACACAAAAATAACTTGGCCTTGATACCAGTGTTGATAAATCCCAAGTAACAATGATGACAAACATGGGCCACATCGAGGCATAACTTGGCACAGCGGGAAGTGACGAATCCACGCAGCGTCGTGGATGTGGAGAAGTAGGCTACCGGAGTCCACCCCTTGAAATCCATGTTCCAAGACCCAAGGACGAGGGGTGATATCCTTCTCTAAGTCAAAGCCAAGATACACACGGAATGACAGTTCTCCCACGCATACGTGCAACGCCTCCTCCATGGCAGGCCGCACCGCATAGCGGGGCAACGCTATCCTCCTCATGTAGCAAAGTAGAAAGGAGGATGTGGGAGGAGCAGAGAGAGAAAGAGAGTGAGTATGGGAGAGGAAGCAGCCTACTGGTCGTTGTGCTCTCTTCCTCTTCTGCCTGTGAGCAAGGTAGAGCAGGGTGGCTTGCTCTCTCCCTCTTCCATGCATAGAACGAGTAGGGCCAGTGGCAGCCTGCTCCCTCTTCCTCATAGCTCACACACACACCAGAGAGAGAAGTAGTGGCGCGGTGGTGAGGCAGAGCAGCGGTAGCGGCGAGCAGCAGTGGGCAAGTAAGTAGGGGCATCGGCGAATAGAGCGGCACCGACGGTGAGTAGGGGAGCACAACGACGCTCCTCCTAGGGTGGTCTCGTAGGGGGGCCACGGCTCTCCTCTCTTAGGCGCAGGGAACCTCAAGCATGCATATTCCTCTCTCCCCCTACCCTCTTATTTATAGAGGTGTGGAGGTAGAACTCCGACTTTGAGATGGAGAGGAGTGACTTGGCACCCAAGAGGTTGGAGTCCCAGCAGGACCAAGAGAGGAGAAAGAGAAGGCGGCCAGCTGTGGTGGAAGTCCCGGTGGGACTTGATCGGAGAGCAAAGGAAGGAAAGCCTCCCATGCATGCAATCGTACGTCCGGTGGGATTCGGCTGTGGGTTGCCCAAGTCCTAGTTGGACTTGGGTCTGCATGCCCTTGGGTTGCCCTTAATGGGCACCCCTATCTAATGGGCCGCAGGCCCATTTGATGACAAGATAATTAGTTTTTCATGTGATATTGCTGATAGAAAACAGGTTTCGAATTTAAAAGGTTAATGTTATGATTAATGTAGAAAGCATATAGAGCTTGTGGAAGGATTCGAAGTGAAGTGTAGTAAAGTGAACCTCGAGAATCCCGCTTCATGGATTATAGCGTTTCTAATACAAACTCAGGCCTTTTCTTGAATTTGTTACAACATCAAATTCTCAAGAGACATAAGTATGAAAATTGAGAGGATAATTGAACACTTATTCTTGGTAGTTAATGTATCGAAACTCAAACTGGTATAAATAATCTACACAACAGCCAAACAGTGCTCGGTGCTCAGTAGGTTGTTTTGATATTTTATTATTTTTGGTACTATTATAAATCTAGAATATCAATATTAAAATTGGCACCGGAGAAAAATGGTGGAGAGCGACTCAGGAGAAAATAGAGAGTTAGGTGAGGGGAAGGGAGAAGGGAGAAGAGAGGGAGTCTCAAAAAGGGTAAATCTTATTATCCATTCCGGACGGGTCGGGTACCTAGCATCACTTTTTTTTAAAGTTGAATTCTAATATTTTTAGGGGGTGTTTGGCTGTTATATTAAATATCCCTATCAATATAATTTTTAATATTATTATTGACAGGGATATTGATGCGGGACGGGACCACGGACACGACAAGCTCGCGATCGTTCCTTAACGAGGGAAGCGTCGGACGTGCGCGGTTGAGAAACCGGCAGTGAGCTAGGGTGGTCGGCTCTCTCTTTCGTGCCCGGATCGGGTCACGGGACGGTAACGCTCTCTCTCGCAGCAGCGGTGATATAAATAGAAAGCGAGCTAATTACCCTATCATGCTCTCTAGCAGCGGCATAAACAAGCATATATGAAATTAAGCAAAATGTCAAGTAAGGAGCGAGGACGATACCTCCACGCGCTCGGCGTGGGAACGACGGACCCGGCCAAAACTCGTACTCCCGGAACAATAATACACAAGATTACAGCAATACAAATCACTGCCCACTCCACGCAGGGAGGTAAAGGGCTACACAATGGGGTCCGGGAGGACCGAATTCGGGTTGACGGGCGGCTTCTCACGTTGATTCGGCAGCACCCGAACACGTGACGGTGGGGCCCACGTGCTGTCTGGAGGGACCGTGCGGGACCCGGTGTCACCACTGTGGTGGGGAAACTTGTGGAAGTGTTCCCTGGGCTGACGGCACGCTGGTTCGCCGGCCGGAGGCCAGGCGGCTCCGTTCGGCACCGGTCGGAATGCCCGGCCACGGATCTGTCAGTTCTGCTTTTCGACGCGCGCTCCGGCGAGAACGGATGCTGCGATCAGCCCCGACGTCAGAATGCGACGAAACTGGTGTTGTTGGAAAGCTGCTTTGAAGGGCTTCAACTCTCTGTAATTATAGAAAAATAACAAAGCCTGCACTTCCAATTGGCGAATTTTGAAGGTTGTTGTTGTACAGTGGCTTAACTCTCAGATCTGCAGAGGTATCCTCTGAGAATTGTCGTTGACCGCAGGGTAGATGTCCGATTCAGCTCTTGAGGTCTTCATCAAAGGTGTAGGAAATTGAGCTAGGAAGACGAAAAAACTAGTGTAGACAAGTTTGGATGTGGCTACGAATTGATAGGATTTTTTCACTAACAGTGGGTCGGATTTGGAATCTGACTAAAGGCACTGTAGTAGAGAGAGAACACGAATTTTGAAAAATGGATAGAAGGTAGATCAAAAATCAGAAAACATGGTGGATGTAGGGGATGATGGACAGAACTCCCAGTAAAATTGGGAGGGTTTGAAAAATTCAAAAAGGTGGTCGGAGGTGAGAAACTCAGAGCTGTTGTCACTGTAGACAGAGACAAAACAGATCTGGGAATACAAAATGAACAAAAATGGAAAATTACTAAATGGAGGAGTTTGGACGTGAAAATTTAGGTGGGGGTGGGGATTCAAGATAAAAACAACCTCTGAAAATTTCAGATCAAGAGGATGTCGGGGTGGAGAGCAGTAATTCTCGAAGTGGCCATCTATCTAGCAGGACAGAACCTGGACAGAACTTCCGACGGTGGCTCGACGGCGGCACGAACGGCGGCGACGGCGGTACAGATGATTACCGGAGGTGAAGAGAGGATGATAGAAGGGATACCACTCTAGAAATGAGGTTGGGGATGAAGAAAACCATAGGGAGAGAGAGAGAGGGTCGAAATTCTCACAAGGGGGGGCTCTTGCACAATGCTTTTTCTCATTTCATTAATTCTACAATAATAGAAATACATGACTTATATAATAAATAAAAAAAGACCATGAATACCCTTAGATCTAGGATCTGGAGGGACATTTAAGGGACTTCATATTTGATTCAAATAAAATAAAAAAAATGAAATTCCTAATTAATTCTAATGGGGGAACAAGGTAGGTGAGGTAGGTAGCCTACCTTTGAATTTTTAATCCACTTGTCTCCCATGTGGTCAATTGGCATTCCAACCTTCTAGATGGCCACTTAGGATGGTTGACCAACCCCACATGATCTAGGTGGACTAATGGGAAAGGGGTGAGGGCCCCCTTGCTTGGGCCTACTGGAATTTTACATATAAACCCACTAAGTCTTACAATTGCGTACCCATATAACACAAGGGTATACATACAAATATGAAAGGACATAAATACAAACAAAATGCAGACGGTCTTGCCTCGATGTCCCCATCAATTCTCCCCGGGTGGGAGGAACTCGACCCCGTCGAGTAGGGGTATGGATGCTCGAGTACTCCGGCGGATCCGTCACCGTGTCAAGTAACGCGGGTATGCTCCACTCCAAGTGACCGTCACCTGCTCATTCCATATATACTCGATATGCACGAACTGCTATGGGCTAAAGGTGGACACTCCGGGTGGGGCACTCTCAAAATGGGAGGAGGCGGCTCGAAGACTCACTAGGAATCACCACTGGGTCCCTATAGGTGATTGATCCTGGTATAGATGTAGAACCGATCCCATACTCATCGAGTGAGTCCAATCGCCTCTTACTCATAAGAGAATGACAACGAGCTTGCACAAGACACATGCAGACAGACATACCACACAAAGAAAAAGCACACCGACTCATCTATGACCCTAGACACACTTAATGTTAGTCCGACCTGTACATGGGTGACAGCGGACCAGGACACCCGAATGTGTGCCATGCATGCATCTGACGTAACCGGTGGTCGACATCATGTGGAAATCCTAGACCTCCTAAGGTGGGCCATGCATGCATATGGGATGTGGATATGGGAGGGCCAAGAGTATCTCCCCTAGATGATGGTGTATCTTGTAAGGGTACGGGCTTGGTGGGCATAGACGACCCGGCCCGTGGGGAGGGGTGTGGTAGCGGACTCCCTCGAAGAAGTGAAGTGAATATGAAGGGTCTAAGGATCCACTAGGGAATGGGTCAAAGGGATCAAAGAAGATATGATCCCTTGTGGTGGGTTCCCACAAGTCACAGTCCCACGTGTAGAAGTTTTGAAGGTGTGGATAGTCACCTTCTTGAATTGTGACGGATGGGATGGGGATCGTAGGCAAGAAGTATGCTTCCTCCCTCGGACAAAAGGGTATGAATTCGGACTCGTCCGGTAGCGGGAGAAGTAGGAGAACCTCCGTGGTGACACAACCCACGGTGCACTCGGAGGTAATGGACCCGAAGGCCGGATGGGTGAAGGTAAGACTAGCGGGTTGGTCAAAGCCTCGGGCCAAAAGATGCGTCAACTCCCATTGTGAATCTAATCCCATGATAAGATCGTCCAACGTATCAACATGGTGACGAGATCGAAATGTGGTATGGAATGAGTTGACCGGCACTATAGGTAGGATGGGGTCCATGGATGGAAAGGGAGGTGGGACCAAGCCATCCTTGAGCCAACTAAAAAGCGGCTCGGCGATGTATAGTGTACCCGTTAGAAATACGTGTGGCTCGGGCCTTGGTGGCTCCAAATGAGATGGTTCCGAATCACGTTCGGACGTAGAGGGTGGTGGCATTGGAGCTCTCGAGGGTGAAGAAGCTCTTATCCTTTCCAACAAATCCGAAATCATTTTCTCAAATTCCTCAAAGGAGCGGGTTGGTGTAGGACCTTGGGGTGGACTCGCTCCTCGTCCCTCGGCCTAGGTGTGGTCCTAGGCTCGGCTATAAGTGGGGCTTCCACTCGGTTGGAGGTACTTGAGTGGGTTGGGATGGGGGTGCCAAGGGGATGCTGGTTGGAGGTGACTGGGCGGGCCACTAGATTGGGGTCGCCTTAGTGGGCTTGGACGGCGGTGAAGGGGTGGGATTGGGTAGAGGTGTGGCCCACTTGATTGTGGGTGAGTTGGTGAGGTTGGTGAGTGGTATGACCTCCGTGGTTAGAGGTAGGTGGGCGGGGAAAGTAGACCCTCCTAAGCGCTCTCTTCATTTCCCACCATGACTCGATGGGCCTTAGATTCCTATCCTCCCTCCAATATTTGATGTCTCTCCATGTTTCGGCGGCTTCACCAAAAAGTCACCTTTTGGCAACATCGACTTGCATGGGCCCGTACATATTGTACACCTCGAAGTAGTCATCCATAATGGCTTCCCACTCTAGGTAGTCACCTGGGTCATCGGACCCGTAGAAGTCCCGGGTTTCGGGCCTAGTGGGGTGATTCGGGTGGTCCTTCCATTTGAGATAGTATCGCCACCATGGATAAGATACGGGTGTTTGGTAATCCATGGGACACGGGGAAGCTAGAGGATGGCCATGCTGACACTAGTAGATAAACCAACTAGACAATGGACTACAACCCTAGACATGATGACCAAGACTCGGTACGTGGCGGAGCTAATCGATCCGAAGATCACTCGCGCAAATGTGCGGCCTTCCCGATAGGCGTAGCCTAACGTTCGGATAACACCTTTTGATATACCGACTAATGGTATGTAAATGTAACTCCTAAGACCGACTTAGACACTTAGACTTAAATGACACTCTTTTTTTTGACACCCTAGACTCAACCTCGCTCTGATACCAAATTGATGCGGGACGGGACCACGGACACGACAAGCTCGCGATCGTCCCTTAACGAGGGAAGCGTCGGACGTGCGCGGTTGAGAAACCGGCAGTGAGCTAGGGTGGTCGGCTCTCTCTTTCATGCCCGGATCGAGTCACGGGACGGTAACGCTCTCTCTCGCAGCATCGGTGATAAAAATAGAAAGCGAGTTAATTGCCCTATCATGCTCTCTAGCAGCGGCATAAACAAGCATATATGAAATTAAGTAAAATGCCAAGTAAGGAGCGAGGACGATACCTCCACGCGCTCGGCGTGGGGACGACGGACCCGGCCGAAACTCGTACTCCCGGAACAATAATACACAAGATTACAGCAATACAAATCGCTGCCCACTCCACGCAGGGAGGTAAAGGGCTACACAATGGGGTCCGGGAGGACCGAATTCGGGTTGACGGGCGGCTTCTCACGTTGATTCGGCAGCACCCGAACACATGATGGTGGGGTCCACGTGCTGTCCGGAGGGACCGTGCGGGACCCGGTGTCACCACTGTGGTGGGGACACTTGTGGAAGTGTTCCCTGGGCTGGCAGCACGCTGGTTCGCCGGCCGGAGGCCAGGCGGCTCCGTTCGGCACCGGTCGGAATGATCGGCCACGGATCTGCCGGTTCTGCTTTCCGACGCGCGCTCCGGCGAGAACGGACACTGCGATCAACCTCGACGTCGGAATGCGACGAAACTGGCGCTGTTGGAAAGCTGCTTCGAAGGGCTTCAACTCTCTATAATTATAGAAAAATAACAAAGCCTGCACTTCCAATTGGCGAATTTTGAAGGTTACTGTTGTACAGTGGCTTAACTCTCAGATCTGCAGGGCTATCCTCTGAGAACTGTCGTTGACCACAGGGTAGATGTCCGATTCATCTCTTGAGGTCTTCATCAAATGTCTAGGAAATTGAGCTAGGAAGATGGAAAAAGTGGTTTGGACAAGTTTGGATGTGGCTACGAATTGATAAGATTTTTTCACTAACAGTGGGTCAGATCTGGAATCTGACTAAAGGCACTGTAGTAGAGAGAGAACACGAATTTTGAAAAATGGATAGAGGGCAAATCAAAAATCAGGAAAAATGGTGGATGTAGGGGATGATGGACAGAACTCCCAGTAAAATTGGGAGGTTTGAAAAATTCAAAAAGGTGGTCGGAGGTGAGAAACTCAGAGCTGTTGTCACTGTAGACAGAGACAAAACAGATCTGAGAATGTAAAATGAACAAAAATGGAAAATTACTAAATGGAGAAGTTTGGACGTGAAAATTTAGGTGGAGGTGGGGATTCAAGATAGAAACAACCTATGAAAATTTTAGATCAAGAGGATGTCGGGGTAGAGAGCAGTAATTCTCGAAGTGGCCTTCTGTCTAGCAGGACAGAACCTGGACAGAACTTCCGACGGTGGCTCGATGGCGGCACGAACGGCGGCGGCGGCGGCACAGATGATTACCGGAGGTGAAGAGAGGATGATAGAAGGGATACCACTCTAGAAATGAGGTTGGGGATGAAGAAAACCAGAGGGAGAGAGAGAGAGGGTCGAAATTCTCACAAGGGGGGGCTCTTGCACAATACTTTTTCTCATTTCATTAATTCTAGAATAATAGAAATACATGACTTATATAATAAATAAAAAAAGACCATGAATACCCTTAGATCTAGGATCTGGAGGGGCATTTAAGGGACTTCATATTTGACTCAAATAAAATAAAAAAAATAAAATTCCTAATTAATTCTAATGGGGGGACAAGGTAGGTGCGGTAGGTAGCCTACCTTTGAATTTTTAATCCACTTGTCTCCCATGTGGTCAATTGGCATTCCAACCTTCTAGATGGTCACCTAAGATGGTTGACCAACCCCACATGGTCTAGGTGGACCAATGGGAAAGGGGTGAGGGCCCCCTTGCTTGGGCCTACTTGAATTTTACATATAAACCCACTAAGACTTACAATTGCGTACCCATATAACACAAGGGTATACATACAAATATGAAAGGACATAAATACAAACAAAATGCGGACGGTCTTACCTCGATGTCCCCATCAGATATTTAATTATTCTCTATCAATTTCATCATTACCATATTAAAAGAGTTCAGTGTCATACCAAATTTAATACAAACCCAAGCATTTATTTCAAATTGATATGATTTAAAATTTTAAGGGCCGATTTATTTCGCGGGTAGAATAGGGGAACCGATGAGAAAGAGCGGTGTGAGTCTCACCGCTCTCTCACACACAAAGGCATTAATCGAGGTTGGTTAGCGCACTCGACCCCCTCAGGCCGGTTGCGCTAACCCCACCCGATTAGCAAACAGGCTTAATAGGGTGTTTGATTACACTTTTTTACCTCTTTTTTTTGTCAAAATAAAAATTAGGAATGAATAACCTACTTAACCACCTTAGGTAAGTCTCTCCAATTTTTTAGGATGAACTTTTATCCTATTGTAACTTTCCCTAAAATAAAAATAAGTCTTTCCATATTTTTTTTAAGAGAGATACGATCTCTAGCCTTGCTTGCTTTCGTGACCTGAACCCTTCCCCTCTCCCTCCTCTCCCTTCCCCATCCCCGCCTTCGACCCCTTTATTCTCTGTTCTCTCCTCCCCCCCTTTCACCTGGATGCACCTCCTGAAGCGGCGGCCGGCCTCCGAAGCCGGCCATAGAGTTGAGGGACCCCTCCCCCTCCGGCTACGGAGATGGCCATCGTGGAGCGCTGCCTGGGGCCCCGGCGAACCCGGCAGATCAAGCCGCCGCCCTCAACTTCAAACTCACCTTCCTCTTCCTCTTCCTCTTCCTCACCGTCGTCATCCTCCGTGGTACCCTCGGCACCGGCAAGTTTGGCACCCCGAGATATGACTTCGACGAGATTCGCAACCGCCTCCAGTCCCGCCGTTTCTCCCTCCCTCACCGCTCCCTTGTCGAGGACTCCTCCTCCTCCGGCAACAAGCTCCATGGGTCCGCCGCCGACGATGGCGACGACGACAACCCCTCCAGATATCAGCACCTAGAGAGGAGGTGCTTGGGGATGCCCGTGAGGAGGCTCGAGCTGAGGAGGCTCTGGAGAGTGCCGCGGGGCGCAGGAGACATCTCAAAGCCAGGAGGCGGTGGAGCTCTCTGCCCGTGCTCGATGGGGAGGAGGAGAACAGAGCATAAATGACGAAGCTGACTCCGCTGTCCACGATACCCATGGCGAGCTCCGCCAGGTCCCCCCCCCCCCATCGAGGTGTCCTCATGACCGGTTCAATATTGCATTTGAATGATTCATGTTGACTTAATAAAAGAAAAAAATTATCTACCAGTATATATAATTTTTTAAAATTATGTAATTTTTACCAAATAAATAGTGACCAGTTTACATCACTTTTAAAAATTAAGTAAAAAATTGACATGACATAAATTTTAAGAGATAAATAATTTCAAAGAAAAAAGTGCTCCAAACGTTCTATAAATATCTAAAAATAACATGTCCCCCTCTTTCATCTACTTTTAAGTTTTATACGTCCCCATAGATGACACCCTGCATACTGTTTTTATTTCAATATCAACTTTAAGTGTGAAACAGAGGGCCTGTTGGATGGGAGAGCTCTCCATAACTCGGTTTCACTTTTTTTATTTATTTATTTTGTGGGATGATAGAGCTCTTCATTACTCGATTTCACTTTTCTATTTCTATTTTTATTTATTTATTTATTTATTAAAGTGGAGATAAATCATCTCTCCAAATTTCACGTGCATGCGCACGAAGTGGGTTCTCTCCTCCCTCGTCTCTCCACAGACCTTGTTTGTTTAGATAATAGTTTAAGAGTGACATTATAACCTGAGTTAATTTGTTTCAAAGAATGAATAATTTTATTTTGATCAAGTGATATTATAATTGGGGTCAGCTTATTTCACTTTTTTTTCGAATAATCTAATCAACTTAACTCGGATATCGACTCTTAACTTGAATACCAGTTAGAATACAAGACTCACACAATAAAATCGACTAGGAATAGGAAACATAATAGTATATCTGAGTTAACCCGATCTTATTTTGCAAACGAATGTGGGGATAGAAAAGAGAGGAAGGGAGAGGAGAAAAGATCTAGAGGATCTGGGAACAACCCACTCTGTCAACTTTGGAGATGAGATCACATGTAATCTCAGACTTTGTAATTTCTATATCTCGTCCGTTCAAGATCTAGAGGATTCGAGAATAACCATCTTTTTTTGCAAACAAATGTGGGCATAGAAAAGAGAGGGAGGGAGAGGAGAAAAGATCTAGAGGATCTGGGAACAACCCACTCTGTCAACTTTGGAGATGAGATCACATGTAATCTCAGACTTTGTAATTTCTATATCTCGTCCGTTCAAAAGATAGAGAACATTGAAATATATATATATATATATATATATATATATATATATATATTATGGCGAAACCTAACACATAATATTTAAATCTACACGGCATGTGGGAGACTTACGTTCAAATCCAATGATATCTGATTCATGAGTATCTCTTTTTTTTGTTTTAAATTAACAAATCTCGCAATCACATCTATCCAACATTAAATGTAAATTGCATAAGTCTCTCTCCCCCTTAGAGAGTAGAATCAAGGCCTGAGTCTTACCAATCGACTCACTCACTGGTAGTCCACAAAACTTAAACTATACGTATTATGAATCAGGGCCCGCAATGCATATGTGCAAAGTGCGCAAGAGATGATCTACGCATCTCCTCCAGACGAGTAGGACTCACCGAAGAAGGAACAATGCTTCTGTTCAGGAAAGCTAACGAGGACCATTGGTAAGAGTTGTTGACTTTATATCTTGAGGGAGAGAAATACAACTCAAGAGGAATTGTCGACCATCTTTATGATGACGGGGGAATACGATTTGGTTTGATTTAATTTGAAGAGAATTTTTTTCAAATCAAATTGAATCGAATTAAGAATTCAATCTAAATCAAATTATTTTGAAACTGAATTAAATCAAATCGAATCAATGCCATTTTGTTCGGTTTAATTTGATTTGAATCATATTCTTATTTCCTTTTAGAAATTAGATTAGATTCAAAAGAGAGTAAAGAAAGATAGGATAAAATAATTTCTATCAAATAAAATAAATATTAAAAAATAACATCAAAAATTATAATTTGCAAGAGTAATTCCATGATATTTTTACATAAAAAAATTAAGAACTTAAATGAAAGGTGCTTTGAAACGTACTTCATAATATTAGATTCAGAAATCTCATCAGAACGGCGAGAGTTGAACTTTTGGAATTACGTTTAATAGTTATATATACACTTATATTAAATTGACAAAAATAATCTTCGAATTGGGTTGGAATTTTGGAATTATGGTTAATAACTATATATATATATAGAGAGAGAGAGAGAGACTTGAGGAGAGTAAAATCGACATGGCCCATGCACGGCCCAGTGGCACCAGGTCCAGGTCGGCCCAAAGTCCGTAACGCACATGATGGATCCCCGACATCCACGACCCATGACAGACAACCCAATAGGGCCGGCCATCGGATTCGCCAGCCCACGAAGGGCATCAACCCAGGCATATCGGACATCGGACGACCTTCCGGCGACCGAACGTTACTCCCGCCATCATCGGCCACGACTCCAATAAAGGCGAGCACATCCCACGAGTACCGTAAGACTCGCCTAAAGGCCGCCCGACTCCGGAGGAACAGATGCTCAACGGGAAACTCCTCATGATCACAGGGAGACGTTACCCCACGACTCACGCCCTTCCCTACTAAGGGATAAGCCTCCACCGCCAGGACAACCCCTATAAATGGACCTTCGACTAGAGACAGGGACGGACACACAAACATGGCAAGAGAGATTCTGACACACGCTACGACAGGCTAACTATTCCAGAGAGCGGCTTCTATAGAGGAGAGCTACGGTCCGATTCTGAGCACCCTTCCAGTCTAGCGAGCGCTCTCCGAGCACTCACTAGGCGTGGCGAGCACTCCGTGGAAGCCCGACCATCACTCAAGGCTTGATCAGTCACCTCTCATATCCCTCTCTTACTCCTCTATCTTCTCTTAATCCCCATCCTCCAAGGTCCTGACTTAAGCATCGGAGGGTTGTCCCATGGGGTAACACCCAAGGCTCCTCCTGACACCGTTTCTCTGGTGTTTGCAGGCTTTCACAGGTGGTCGGACGATCTTCCCCCAACAAATAAATATTAAAAGTGTGGTACGAGGTTCGAGAGACCATTTTCTCGACTCTACACTTCTTGGCAGAGCAGTACTAGTCATGTTATCCCCAGAAGGGGTAGAGCTGCAGTATGCCCTTTGCTTCAATTTCCCGACCACTAATAATGTGACCGAGTATGAAGCACTACTTTTAAGCCTACGGATGGCGAAGCACCTCGGAGCAATCAACCTACAAGTCTACAACGACTCCATGCTCGTCGCCAACCAAGTCAAGGGAGAGTTTGAAGCCCGGGAGGCGGCGATGATAAAGTACCTCGAAAAGGCTAAGGAAGCCACCTTGATGTACTCTCAATTCGAAATGGTACACATCCCAAGGGAAGAGAACGTATGGGCTAACGCTCTCTCCCGCCTAGCTTTGTCAACGACCGCCTCTAACTCAAGGTCTCTCCTAATAAAGGAACTACTGGCACCAAGTATCGAGGAGCTGGGCCCCCAGGTGAACGCCATCGATTATGAGCCGTCATGGATGGATCCGATCCTGGACTTTCTCTTACGACAACAACTCCCTAATGATCGTGTTGATGCCCGACGCACGCGAGCGCGTGCGGCGCACTTTACGGTCATCGATGGCCGCTTGTTCCGACGCTCACTCTCGACCCCGCTGTCGAAGTGTCTATTCCCTACGGAGGCCAAGCAGGCGATCCAAACAGTCCATGAGGGACTCTGTGGAAGCCATATTGATGGGAATCAACTCTGAGCACGTACATTTTATTTTTGTATTTGTATCCTTTTGTTTGTATTTATACCCTTGGCTAATTGGATTTACAATTGTAAAGCTTTATAAGCCAAAGGGTTAGTCTTTAAAGTCTTTAGGTTTCTATGTAATATGTCAGTGGGTCCAGTAGGGTCCCCCACCCTCTTTCCCATTGGTCCACATAGGTCCTAGAGCCCATGTGAGGCTGGTTCAAAGTTCAAGATTGGACTTGGACCAAGGGGGGACAAAAAAATAAAAATTTAAAATTGACTGCCCTTAAGTCAAGGGGGCACCCCCCATTTATATTAGTTTAATGCATGTTGCATTTTTATTTTATTTGGCCATTTGACCACATGGGAATTAAATGTCTTATCCCTAGTTTGCCCCTCCCTAATCTAAGACCTGAGAGTAGGTTTGGTCTTTTTTACATTTCTATATATCCTTGTATTTTCCATTTGGTAGAATTAATGAGAAAAAAATACAAGAATTTGTGTGAAGCCTTTGCCTTGGGCGCACCTCCCCCTCTCTCCCTTCTCTTGTTCTTCATCTTCTTCCTCTAGATCCAGGGTGTGAAGCCCTCAATATTGGAGTGAATCCAATTTCTATCTTCCCTCTGGAGTGTGAAGCTCCACCACCGTCGTTCGTGCCACCATCGGAGCCGCCATCAAGCCGCCACAAGCCGCCATCTCCCTGCTGTCCAGAACTCCGAGTTCCAAAATAGCAAGCTGAAGAAGAGGTTGGTTCTACCAACTCCCAGCTCTTATTGAGTTGAGATTTTGAGAGCTTATTCCTCTCTCTGTTAGCTTTCCAGCAATATAGATTTTGCCCTATTCAGATCTCGTTTGATATTTTTCCCGTAGTTTTTAATCTACCCCTGACAGTCTGCCAGTCAGCAGATCTGCAAGATAGGAGTCTTTTCTTCGATTTTTACCACCCCTTATACATCTCTTAAAAAACTTAAAAAATTCATGCATGTTCCTCACTTTCCTACCTTCCACCCATAATTTTTCTAGGGTCTTGATCTACCGTCTTCCTTTCGGTCAAAATTCATTTTCAGGGAAAACTCAGTCTGTCCTGTGTGTCTGACAGTCTGAGCCAGCAGAAACCATTGTGGAATAGTCATTTTAATTTTCAATCCATTCGCTTGATGGATCTTAAATAATTATATGTCTTAGCCCTCTGAGTCCTCTATCCATCGGTACCAAGTTTGCATCGATCCAACTCCGGATCTGGCCGCAAGAAATCTTTTCGTGAAGGCGCGTAGAGCAGATCCGAGCCCAGCCAGCATAATCAGTCCGGGAATTAATTCCTCAGAAAATACGATGGTGCACACTCGGCCGCCGCAGCTCCCGGGGAACCATCGGCCACCTTCCAGCAGTGCCACAGCAAGGCACAGCAACAAGGAGATGCCCGGGCACCGCCGTCCCAGCTGTCGGACCCACTTGCCATCCCACGAGCCCCACAGAACCGTGCCGACCAGCAGCCCGTCTCCGGCCCAAATTGCTACCCGTCAACCCAAGATCAGTCCTCCCGGGCCCCACTTGTAGCTCGTTACCTCCCTGCGTGGAGTGGGCAAGAGAATTCAATTCTGTAATTATTGTAATTGTCTAACCGGGAGTACGGGTCTTAGCCGGGATCATCTTCCCCACGCCCGGTAGCGTTGAGGTAAACTTGTCACTCTCTCTATCGCATTTGCTTATTTCGTATTTATTTGTATATGCCGCTGCGAGTGATAGGTTACTAGCTCGATTCAATTTAATCACCGCTGCGAGAGAGAGATCAAAAATCATCCCGTGATCCGATCCGGTCACGAAAGAGAGCCGACTACCCGACTCATCGTCGGTTCCTCAATCGCGCAAGATCCCGCGTTTCCCTCGCTAGGGACGTCCGCGAGTTAGAGTCCCAAGTCGCATGTCCGTCCCGCATCAAATTGGTATCAGAGCGGAAGGTTGAGTCTAGGGTAGTCTTTGCTTGAAAATAAAATAAAAAAAAAAGAGTCTAAGTCGGTCCAAGGTTGCATTTGCATCCCTTTATTCGGTATATCAAAAGGTGTTGCCCAAAAGTTAGGTTACGCCTATCGGGAAGGTCGCACATTTGCGAGAGAGGATCTTTGGATCCCGTAACTCCGCCAAGTACCAGATTTTGGTTAAGTCTAGGTTCCTTAGTGTGCATTAGTTAGTGCATTCCAAATTTTGTGTCGTTGCATGCCCACCCGGCGAGGTACCCAATACCATCGCCCCACACCTATGGCCAACCCATGGGATACCGTCGCAGGAGACCTTCACTCCTTGCATGAGGCGATCATGGCCCTCGTAGCCCGGATGGACCAATCCGAGACAACCTTTAGGAGCTTCTCAGACCGTATAGATGGATGACTTAATGCCATGGAGAAATGGATGGAGTCATCCGACAGATCTGTCCAAGGTCTGGTCGGACGGTTGGATAGGATCTCACACGGAGACCCTCCTAGAGTGGTCCCGAGCCCACCCACACCTGCTCCAGCGGCTGCCCAAAGTCAAGTCATTCCCATGCCCCAGGTCCAGCCCGCCCCTGTGGCCCAGGACCCACCCGCACATGCTCCCCAACCGGCACATGCTCCTCAGCCCGCCCCTCGTCGGGCCCGTGAGCCACAGCTCCTTGACCCTGGTCTTGAGAACTATGGGTCTGATAACGCTTATGAGGGGAATGGTCGATGTCGTCATGGATTGCAGCAGAGAGATGAGGAGGATGATTGGGTCCTTCGGACCGTGCGAGCGGACCCTCCCATTTTTGACGGGTCTTTGGATCCGAAAGTCTATTTAGATTGGGAGTCCGGCATGGACCGGTACTTCGATTGTTTTGACATGTCGGACTGTCGGAGAGTCCGATTCGCTACCATAAAGCTGATGGGACAGGCCCAAACTTATTGGAAGAACGTGGAGAGCCTGTTATTTCATCGGCAAGAGCCCCAGGTTGAGACATGGGGTGAAATGAAGGTCAAGCATCGGCAAAAGTACCTTCCTGTCACATACCGTCAGCGACTCATCGATAGGTGGCAGAGTCTCAGTCAGGGAGATCGGTCCGTCTCCGAGTACATCGCTGAATTTTATGAGTACTTTTTACGATGTGATGTTACGGAGGAGAGCACCGTGCCCATTTCCCGCTTCTGTCGTGATTTGCGGCCCCATTATCAGTATGAGCTTTTTCGCCGCAATGTGGTCAAGTTGGAAGACGCGTATCAGGTTGCTCTCGAGATGGAGCAGTTTGAAGGAGAGTTCGAGTCTACCTAATGGTTGGGCCCCGTCTCTCTTCGTAATGCCGAGCCCCGTAGCTCCTTAGGCCCATATCTGAGGGCCCCCGTGGCTCGACCTCAGGAGCCCGTCAATCAGGAGCAATTCGCTCCAAGGCCTCGCCCTCCCCCGCCACGGGATCTACCTCCACCCCAACCACCGACACCCATTGCCCGCCCCCCGGGACCTATTGCTCGTCCTCCGGCACCCGCACCTCTTCCCTTGTTGCCTACACCCCCTGTCCATCGGGAGGATAAGGGTAAGGGACCGCTTATCGGAGAGAGTAGTAGGTCGCAACTGCAGTGTTATCACTGTCAGGGGTTTGGCCACTTTGCCGGCCAATGTCCCAGTCGCACATCACTAGCCCTAGGGGACAAAAGGGTTAGAGAAGCCCCACCTCCTAGGATTGTGTCTATCAGCTATGAGGCTGAGCCAGAATTAGCTGATGAATTCTATGAAGAAGATCCAGAAGAACCCATCGACACCCAGGATGTAGCACTCGGATGATGACCACCTAGGGGTCATGTTACTTTATTAAGTCTAGGGTCCTGCATGAGTCTGTTTTTCTTCTTTGTGTGATTTGTTTGTGTGGTTTGTTAGGAGTCTATGCATACATTTGTCAGTGCATGGTGAGTCTGCATGTGTCAAGTCAAGTCGGTCTTGTACAAGTTCGAAGATGTCAATCCCTTGCGAGTGTGAGGCAAGTCGGATCTAATGTGTACGTTGTAGACTTGACGGAGTATGGGATCCGCTCTACATCCATGTCCTGGATCTAGTCACCTATAGAGACCCAGCGGTGATTCCTAGTGAGTCTTTGAGCCGCCTCCTCCCCTTTGAGAGTGACCCCACCCCGGAGTGTCCACCACTAGCCTCGTTCCCACAGCAACTTGTGCATACCGAGTATATACGGAATGAGCATGTGACGATTACTTGGAGTGGAGCGTACCCGCACTACTTGGTACGGTGACGGATCTGTTGATTATTATGTGTTCCTTTTTGCAAGATGGATATGATGTCAACAACAATGGAAGTATGAACAAGCAGTGAAATCGCTCAACCTATGAACATGTGCAACATGAACCTAGGCAATCAGCATAAACTCTAGCATGGGCATGCTATCTCTACCAGGAATAAACTAAAGAGAAGGAATAAAAAACACACGCCGGGGCGTGGAGCAAGGAAATAAAAGGAAACACACCGTATAGGTGGAACAAGCAAAATAAAGCAAGAGATATGAAGTATGATGAAAGAGAGAGCTACTGCCCAACACTAAGGAAAGATGTGATCACCACTAAGGTAATAAATAAGCCAAAGACCTGAAAAATACCTTAGAATAGGTGGATGGAGCACCCACCCACGGGAGAGAGAAAGAACTGCAGCTCTGTGAAGCGTAACGGCCCAATAATGATGCGCCACAGATGTGTAACGGCCTTACGATAAGCCGCTACGTGACTCTAACGCGCCTGTGATTGACCGTCAGAGATCTGTAGAAGAGGAACTTGGGAATCTTTGATCTCCACGCCTTCCAGTCGGCCAGAAAGCTTGGACCTCGTGCTGTGGACTCTGTAAACCTGCAAAAGAGTGTAGAACACAAAGAAAACAACCCAGATTAGCCCTTGAGCAAGAGTAGTATCTATAAGTCAAAAGAACTCAAAAGCATGCAAAAGGAGAGGGAAATACCGGGGATGTTGGTTTTTTTAACCCCTCTGGGGCATTTAAAAGATGGGAGAGATGTTTATATGAATGCAGCAGATGTAAAAGCGTGAGAGAAGATGAGGGAAAATGCTATGATGCTTGGAGGAGGGAAAAAGAGACTAAGAAGATAACTTGACTGAACTAGACCCTTGAAACCAATACTCCCTGGACTTTGGAAGAAGATGGACGTGGGAAGCAGCTCTCCTTGGTTGGTTCTAGCTCCAGGATGCAGCAGCACTTCGACGCGAACTCCAGATATCTCCTCCTCAAGCCATGAAGTCAAGGGTTCTATTTATAGACCCTCAAACTCTCTGGTCGAGTAAGGGATAATCCAGCTAGAAAGTAGGACGTTTCTTAGCAAACTCTTGAAGATAATACTCCCAAAAGTCCATATAAGCAAATAGAAGGTTCTGAGGATCAGATTTGAGGGAGAAATCATCAGATCAAACTCTTAATTTGGCCACGGAGTAGCAGAGAAAGAGCAGTTCTGCTAGAACTCTATGTTTGATGTAACAGCTGCACGATAGACCGCCACAGTGATGTAATGCCCCAGGAATGGACCGTCACACAACCTTATCCACTGAAAGATAAGATCAACGGGCGAAGTTTTTGAACATAGGACTCTGCAAAAATGTAACGGCCATAAGTAGGTGCGTCAGAAATGTGGTAACGGTCGCACGATAAGTCGTCACGCATAACGGATCAGATAAAAGATAAGCTTTGAAAAAAGCCATGGGCTTGAGGACTCTGAGATGAGGTAACGGTCTAAGATAGGAGCGTTACAACACTGAGACGCGCCAGGAATGAACCGTCAGAGACAAGGGAGTGATAAGTAAAATGAAGGCTTGCTAAGTTTCGTCCAGCGGGAAAGGGATAAGGAACCAGACTCAACCAAGGAGACATGGCCCATGAAATAAACCTCAAATTGACCAAGGTGGCCCAACAAGGGTGAACAACTCGGAGCATCACTTAAAATAAACAAGGAGATGACCCAACTCATTGGTTATAAAACGGGTGTCAACAGATGCCCCTCCTTAACGTCCTCTTTGCAGGGGAGCGAGCGGAGGTGAAGTGAAAGTGAAATGGAACATGGAGATGAAGCGGAAATGAAGCGGAGCGGACTAAAAAGCGGGCGTTAAGGTAAACGACACCCGTTCTCAACCAACGAGTGATAGAAATTTTCCGGAAAACCTCAAACTAACCATAAGGAACTAGCTAACCAAATGATGCATGTCTGGAGGAACTAACAACTAAGGAAAGAAAAACACAGCCAGCGGCTGGTGCGATGGAAAGGAAAGACGATTAACTAAGCTCTAGATAGGAATCTTCAGCTAACCAGATCAAGCGAGTAGATTGAAGGAAACCTTCCAATTCAGAGTGGAATAACTCTCCTTACTCGAGATCACGAAAATAGTTATCCACCATTACTGAGACACCTTGGACAGATGAATGCTCAAAAGATGCGTATGATGTATGCTAGGCTAAAGGAAAAAGAAATCATTAAAACGAATGCAAAGTAAGATAAAATAAGAAGATACTCGAGAATAGTATTGTTAGACCGGAGAAACCAGGGTCAGGACACCATCTGCAACCACGGCGTGCAAGATAGAACCAGCGTCCCCAAGCTTTTCCAACTTAACGACCTATCCAACGATTAAACATGTGCACCCAGATCATCATCATTTTTGTTTAAGGGGAACATTAGATCCCAGAACACATGAATGACCAGCCGGTTCTCGAGAAAATATATCTTAGATAATATATAGTAATGCATTAAGGGATATAGGGATCGAGATACTGTACCTGACTTACATGTGCGGCGAATGACAAAGCATGATGGCGTTCGTGATTTCATCCATAGAAAGGAGTTAGCCAAAAATAATTAATCATAAGTATGAATCGAGGCATAACCATCCATAAGCATGAATTGCATTGATAAGATAAAGCATGGATAGCACAATGATCATTCGAGCATGAAATTGGGCATTATCATCCATCAAATGATTTAAGCCTCTGACGGTTTATTAAAGGGGTGCCACAATCATGTAACGGTCCAAAGATGACCCGTCACACAACGTCGGTTCACATTTTCAAAATAAATAACTGAATTCACCTGACGGTCTAATAACCATGTGTCAGAGACATGTGACGGTCCTTTGATAGACCGTTACATTTACTGGGTGTTCAAAAAAAACAACCGATCGGTCTCTCCCTCTCTCTCATTCAATCTCAAACGCAAACGCCCAACCGAGCCCCAAACATTCCACCGAGAAACCTCACCGGCGACCCATGTCCGGCGACGAGCTCCCCCGGCCACAAATTAAGAGGGAGAAGGGGAAGAAGAAGCTGGCAATCAAGAGATGCCGGGATCGAATAGCCCGGGAGGACACTCCCCCGGTGGCGGACGAACAACCGGCGGCGGCGGCAGAGCAAACGGCGGAGGAAGACCCTCCCACGGCCGGAGAAGAAGGGGGAGATGCTCCGGAGGAGGTCGTTGGCGATGAAGAAGGAATGACAGCGCCAGAGACGAAGAAACGAAGCCGAGACCGCGAGGTAGGCGTCTGCCCCAAAACCCTTAATTTTTTTCAATTTGAATGCATGCATGTGTGATTGAGGGGGAGAAAATGGGGCTGGGGACCCATTGGGATCCATTGTGGCCATTTCCACGAACTGGGGGAACAGAGGAGAAGATGCCTTATTGGGGAGGACGTAACGGTCCTTCCAGCGACCGTTACATGTCCTGGCGCCCCACACTTGGTGCGTCAGAGACCTCTGACGCGCCAGAATAGGGTCGTCAGAGAAACCATAGCCAAAATTGATTTTTTTGAGTTTTGCTTATTCAATTTTTTTGGTGTTTTATTTATATTAAATATAATGAATTTAAACTAATGAAATGACTAACTTATGTTCTACATGTGTGCAGGGGAAAAGAAGAACCAGGATTTCCTGGCTTCAGATCAGGGCGGTGTACCAGGCACTACCGGAATACCAGAGAGAGAGGCTAGCTGCTATGGGCTTCGGGGAAGTCCTCAGCATAGAAGTGACGAGGATGGACACACCACTGCTGTATGCGTTGCACGAGCGATGGGATCCAGTCAGCCGAGCATTCATCTTCCCATGGGTTCATATGATCCCAACACTGGAGGATATAGCGAGGATCACGGGGCTGAAGGTCCATGGAGCAGTAGTGACATGCTGGACTTATAGAGACTATCGGGAGCTCGCCCAGGAGCTACTGGGGTTGGATTTAGTGAGGCCGGGGCATCCATCTTCCCAGTTATCATGATCGAGACTTCAGGAGAGCCTGGGGCTTCGAGGAGCAGCTATCGCAGTTGGGGAGCTTCCAAAGTAGCATCTTGACAGAGTGATTGAGCAGGTCCGCCTGAGAGTAGCAGCAGAGGTAGAACCAGAGGGAAATAGAGTACTGCGACGCTTCCTGATCTTGCTATTTGGGAAGCTGTTGTTCCCGACCAGAGTGGATGTGATCAGTTGCAGACTCCTGCCTTTGCTGGAGGATGCTAGTAGAGTGGGCAGATACGCATGGGGAGCGGCGGTGCTCGCTTTCCTGTTCGAGTCTCTGAGCACGACCGACCGGCGGACGATGCTGGGTGGCTTCTTGCCTTTCCTACAGGTAAATGCTAAACTTAAAATGCTTCTATATGCTTTTGACTACTATATGCTGACATTTGATTTCTAAAATGTAGATATGGAGCTTCCTCTACCTCCCAGGGATTGGGCGAGGTACACAGATGTATCCTGGGTGGATCCCCATCGCGAGGCGGTGGATTGTCGCGAGGGACATGGGATCGGTCAGCCGACTGACCCGAGCCATCTAGGATGATATAGACTCATTCCCATATGCATCGGTAAGCTCCTGAACTTAAATTTTTCTATATGCTTCTAAATGTTTGTAAATGCTACTAAATGCAGTTAAATGCTTCTAAATGCTGGCATGGACTCAATTGCCTTTTCAGGTGTGCTGGACACCGTATCGGGATGAGGGACACGAGGGACAACCATAGGTCAAGGCTTCCCAAGCGTACAGCGGGCGAGATATCTGGCTACATTGCATCAACATCATCGAGCCCTTGCATTACCGCCTGATCTTGAGGACGTGGGGAGTTCACCAGCCAGAGGTAACATTCCCTCACAGGAACGATGAGCGCCCTGGGAAGTCTTCAAAGGGCATCAGCGGGGATATTGACTGGTGCACCCGGAAGGCGAAGTATGTGCATGATTGGAACAAGAAGGGTCGAGCGGTGAAAGAGTGAGCTGACAGCGACGAGGCCTACCTCAAGGCCTACTCCCAGCGATACGGCGACCAGGTGTTTCGAGGTACCCGACGATCGGTATGAACTTCTAAACTCAAACTCTTGCCTATCTAATTTTAATTAAACTCCTATATGCACCGACACTTGTTTTCTAAAAGCAGCTAGACCCACAGGGACGGATTGCTGAGCTCGAGGGGCTCCTCCACGCCACCATCCAGTAGCGGGACGAGTACCGGACAACTGTGGAGCTCTTGGTGAGTTTTCTAAACCTTAGACTTAAATGCTTGTGCCTATGCTTATGATGATGCCAATTGACTAACTTTGACTTCTAAATGCAGCGAGCCGAGGGAGCACAGAGAGCGGGACCGGATGCTCCATCCTCCTCCTCACAGCCTGTCGGAGGCAAAGCTGATCAAGATGCGAACTTCGCTCGGGCGGTAGCTCGGGCCGAGGATGTCGAGGCTGCCCTCGCGGAGCGGGTAAGAAACTAACCGAGTTCTCTTAGACTTAAATGCTTATGATTATGCAAAATGCCTAATTGACTGACTATGCTGAATGCTAATGCAGGTGAGAGAGCTGACCGCTGCTTTAGCCGAGGCAGAGCGAGGACGGTCGGAGACAGAGAGACTCCGAGCGGAGTTGGCACAAGCACGGGCCGAGGCAGAGAGACTTCGCACTGGGACAGCGGACCTAGAGCGTTACCGGACTGAGGCCAGGGAGTCACGATGTCAGATCTTTGAGCTGAAGATTGAGCTGCGGACGATGGAGAAGACCGTGCGGATGATAGGCCATGGGCCAGAGAGAAGTGCCTCCCAGAGTGGAGCATGGAGTGGCGTTCGGAACGTCGCCCCGAGTGGATCAGTTGCAGATTTTCTTGCCAGTTCTTCCGGCCAACGGAGGAATGAGGAGGCGGAGCAGAGACGGCAGCGGGGAGAGGAGAGCAGCGTCATGGAGCCGCCAACAAAGCGGCACGAGGGTACTGGTGACAGCGACGGCCCGGGAGATAAACCGGCCGAGTGACTTGTACTTTTCTTCCTTTGACACACACTTGTACATGACTATGTGAATGATAAATGGAATGAAAAAACCTTTTTGTTGTGTTTTATTTTTAGTATGTGGATGTGTGAATGAATGCATGGGTGTGTGGATGAACAGGTTGGGAAGAGACAGAGTGAGAGACTGGCAGGTTTGACCAAAGAGGGATGGAAAGAGGGAATTAAAAACCTACAACAGAGAGTGTAACGTTCTAATCTTGGAGCGTCATGGTCACGTAACGGTCCAAGATTAAGCCGTCAGAACTGATAGAGTGAAGGCTGTGTAGGAACGAACGTGACGGTCCAATGTTGGAGCGTCAGAGATCTGTGGCGGTCCTACGATGAACCGTCAGAGGAAAATTGTGTAATCCGAGACGGATTCTACCGTGAGAGTCCGAACCCGAGGCAAAGAGGCCTTAATCCACACTAGAACCCTCCCAGGCCTAGGATAAGGCTTTCTAATCCAAGTTCTATCATTCTAACACCAAAATCAAACCTTCATAAATAGGAACAAGCCCAGAAATCGTAACTCACATCAATTTTTCTGCTACAAGGCTTGGAACTTCATCAAAATAGCAAAGAACACCACGAAGAGGAGCTTTGGAGTGATGGGCATGGAGGAGAGGGTCTACACCGGGCCCAAAGTAGCCAAAAAGGAGCATGGGGAGCTGCAAAGATTGACCACCATCCCCAAGCATCTAAGTTCAAGTGCACAAAGAGAGGTAAGTTCCAATAGAGTTCAAAAGTTCATTAATTTTCTGCACTTTCCATACTTCTTATGATCATTCTCTCTTCTTCTTCTTCTTTTCCTTTTCTCTCTAGCCTTTGCCTGGCTCAAGGTGTTATTCCAACCTAAAGTGGGTGGCTCCCATGATCAAAGAACTTCCATTAGAGGTCTTATCAATCCTAAGGGCATGGCATCTCCAACCTCTATTAGTTTTGGCCAAAATTTTCCAGAAATTGTCCTTAGATTGGGCAAGCATTTCTTCCCTCGTAGAGTTATGGCATCTGCAAACACACACCTTCCTCTTCCCTTCCTTTGAAGCTATAGTCCTATTAGAGGAGGTAGAGACCTACCTATCCCTTTCCAAGACAAAAGTGGGAGATGAAGACCTAGTGTGCCATACGGTTGAGCCCATAGACCCCTCCTTGATTCTAAGTGATTTCATCCACAATCCGAAGGATGTGAGGACCATGATCAGCCCACGCCGCATTCACTTGATACCCATGGCCTAATGGATAGTTTCTCATTGTAAGAATAAGTGTGAAAGATATGAAGCCATAGCTAAAGCTGTATCGGTTTGTTTGTGCGGAGTCTTCCTTTTTACCACCACCGACCACCTCCTAGATATCCAAAACCTTAGCATTATTAGCGGGCTATGGCGGGGATTATCCATTTATCAAGCGGTCCTTTCATACCTTTATGAAGGGCTTAGCTCAGCTTGCTTAGGAGGACCTGTTTTTGGCTCAATGATGCTCCTTGAGTGTTGGATGGGAGTGAGAATCAAATTTCAACCCAAGGGAGACATACCTTCAGCTAGCCGGATCTTTGGGAGCCACCCTTTATTCTTTATTGGAGGCACCTTTGGATTCTCTTCGCAGGTTGAGGACCGGACGGCAGACAAGAAAACACGGGACGATTGGCACCTCTTCCTCAACACCTTGCCAATAGAGAAGTTCATAATGCGTCCAAGAGTTCTTCGGAGCACCTTGCTCAAAGTACCATGGCGACCAGGCCTTGATCTACAACTAGTGGGGGACACTACCATGACGATCTACAACCCGCACCGGTGCTATCTTCAAATCGGGCTACCCCGTACCATAGTTCCTGCACTATCACATTTCCCTCCCCTTCAAGCTAGGAAGATGGGGACCGAGGAGGACGAAAGAGCAGTCCAGAGCGCTCTGATCATGTGGGAGATCAGCAAAGTGCGCCCATGGCAAGAAGAGGTGGAAGAAGACGACGAGGAACGACGTGCCTATGTAAAGGAACTACGCAAGATCCGGCCGCATGCGGATAGAAAACTGAATGTAATTTGAGCTTTCTTGAATGTAAATGAAATTGAAGTTTACCAACCAGTTTTATGTATCATCAAGTTTAATTGAATGACATGGAAGTGCCTAAGTTGATGGAATATGAGTTTGTTACTTGATTGGGCTCAAATATTCTAGAGAACATAGTTTCTGGGAAATGTAACGGTTCTATATAGGGCCGCCACAACACTCTGATGGTCTGACAATGAGCCGTCAGGAGGGCGAGCTCAGAAAAATTGAGTTTTCTTATTCTCAGGAGAGCGTAACGGTCGAATAATAGGCCGCCAGAGTGAGGTGACGGTCTAATATAGACACGTCAGAGAGAGCTTACTGAGAACAAATGAGTTTTGACCTTCAAGAGAAGGTGACGGTCGAACGATGGACCGTTAGAATGATGTGACAGTCCAAGAACAGAGCGTTACAGAGCCTGAACATGTGGGTTTGTGAGCTTGAATCTTGGGCTTAAACAAGCATTCTGCACACACTTAGACACAAAACAAGTTAGATCTGTTCTTAAACTCAACCCCTTGCCTGAAACAAGTTTAGAGAGCTGACCATTCTTGATGTTTGGTCAAGAGGTGGAGCCTTATTAAATAGGCAGAAAATATAATGGAAACAATGTAATGCATGCAATGATGGTATTTTCAGATTTTTGTAAATATTTAGACTTTTGTGAGATTTTGAAAATATCTGATGTTTTTGGATTTTGAAATATATGATTTTTTTTATTTTGGAATATATGATGAAATATACGATTTTTGGATTTTGAGATATATGATTTTTTTGGATTTTGAGATATATGATTTTTTTGAATTTTAGAATATATGATTTTTTTTGAAACCAGTGCCCCCTAGAAACGCGGGTCCTCCCTATTCCATTGAGAGTTTCCGAGGTTGGCGTGCGATAGAGGTGACAACCCCTGGCCAGGGCCCAACTTGCGTGACTGTGCTTCTATAGAGGTCATACCCAGGGTATTTGTCTTAGTCCTAAAAAGAAAATAGAACATGGGGATAAGCTTAAGCCAAGTGTAGGGGTTTTCAGGGCTTGAGTTCCTCTCCGGACAACCCATTCAGAGATTCGATCTGTTGTAATGGGGCTTTACGTCCGTCATCGAACCTTCGTCCACTCTAGGCACGCATACGACCGGGTTCATGCGTCCCGCAGGGAAACTGTACTACCACTCTTGCCATGCCTAACCTTTTCATTTTCCTTGGAGCTTTGGAATTGTGATCGATGGTCTTTCAAGATAATCTTTTGCTTTTGTCGTGATGACTTCTCCTTTGCTTTGCTTTTTTTCTTTTCTTGTGGCGTCAGGTCATAACGGACTGCCCCTTTTTGAGACCTCCTCTCGTCATGGTGTCTAGATTGGTTATCACCCCCTTATTCCCCATAAATGTCTTATCCCTAGTTTACCCCTCCCTAATCTTAGATCTGAGGGTAGGTTTGGTCTTTTTTATATTTCTATATATCTTTATATTTTTCCTTTTGGTAGAATTAATGAGAAAAAAATACAAGAATTTGTGTGAAGCCTTTGCCTTGGGCGCACCTCCCCCTCTCTCCCTTCTATTGTTATTCATCTTCTTCCCCTAGATCCAGGGTGTGAAGCCCTCAGTATTAGAGTGAATCCAATTTTTATCTTCCCTCTGGAGTGTGAAGCTCCACCACCGCCGTTCGTGCCGCCATCGGAGCCGCCATCAAGCCGCCACAAGCCGCCATCCCCCCTGCTGTCCAGAACTCCGAGTTCCAGAATATCAAGCTTAAGAAGAGGTTGGTTCTCCCAGCTCCCAGCTTTGATCCAGCTGAGATTTTGAGAACTTGTTGCTCTCTCTGTTAGATTTCCAGCAATATAGATTTTGCCCTATTCAGATCCCGTTTGATATTTTTCCCGTAGTTTTTAATCTACCCCTGACAGTCTGCCAGTCAGCAGATCTGCAGGATATGAGTCGTTTCTTCGATTTTTACCGCCCCCTTATACATCTCCTAAAAATCTCCAAAAATTCATGCGTGTTCATCACTTTCCAACCTTCCACTTATAATTTTTCTAGGGTCTAGATCTACCGTCTTCCTGTCGGTCAAAATTCATTTTCAGGGAAAACTCAGTCTGTCCTATGTGTCTGTCAGGCTGATCCAACAGAAACCATTGTGGAACAGTCATTTTAATTTTCAATCCATTCACTTGATGGATCTGAAATAATTATGTATCGTAGCCCTCTGAGTCCTCTATCCATCGGTACCAAGTTTGCGTCGTTCCGACTCCGGATCTGGCCGCAAGAAATCTTTTTGTGAAGGCGCGCAGAGCAGATCTGAGCCCAGCCAACACAATCAATCCGTGAATTAATTCCTCGAAAAATATGCCCGTGCACACTCGGCCGCCGTCGCTCCCGGGGAACCATCGGCTGTAGATAGGCCAAAATTGACGTTAATGTGAGTACATCTCATATTACCTTATAATACCCCAATTTGACCCTCAAATTATCTTATTTGAGTGATTTCCTAAATTTTGTTTGGACTTTCCACTTTTTCCTATTTTTCTAGATTTTTTTGGATTATTTGGGATTTTTCTGAAATTTTCTGGGCTTTAAAGAATTGGCGCCGGATACCCTGTACGCCATTTAATAAGCGGCTGAGAAAGTGGACGCTATTTCCTTTTCTGACAATTACCAAAATTTTTGAAATTCATAAGACACGCCGTTACTGAAGGACACTATTTGTTTATTATCTCAGAAAATTAATAATTGGCGCCTGCACATATGGGCGCTATTTGGAAATCTTATTTTGCTAATTTCAGAAAAATCAAGAATGGGCGCCTTCCTATCTGGGCGCTATTTTGAAATGTTATTTTACTAAATTATGAAAATCAAGAATGGGCGCCTTCCTATCTGGGCGCTATTTTGAAATATTATTCTGCTAAATTATGAAAATCAAGAATAAGCGTCTTCCCATCGGGACGCTATTTGCTTGGCGTTGGTAATATTCAGCCTTTTTAAAATAGAAAAATAATTAGCGCCCACTTTCGTAGCCGTTATTTATTAATAACGTCCATTACTGCAGACGCTAATTTCCTTGCCATTTTGCGGAGATTTTCTCGATCCATCCAAATTTGGAAAACTTTGAATTTACGTCCGGTGTACCAGACCCGATTTATCCTTTAAATTTGGAAATTCCTAATCCTTCTAAAAATGGCTTGGAAATAACGTCCGTGTAGGTGGACGCTAATTAAATTAACGTCCAGGGTGTTAGGCGCCATTTTTCTAAGACTTTCGGACTCGGCCGGAGCCCTCCCTCCCCCGCTTTGCCATCTCCTCCGATGGAATCTTTCCCCTTTTTTAATTCCTTTCCATATCCCAATCTTTCCCAAATTGAAGCCCCGTCAGTCTCCCCTATAAATAGAGCCTTGCGGCTCTCTGCATGGGGGAAGGGGGGCAACTTCAACAGGGGGAGGTGCTGCCCGATCGTTGGCTGGAGGGGGGAAGTTTTCACTGCGCCTAAAGCTTCATCCTTTGGAGGCTTCCTCCCGAGTACAACGTTCATTCAGAGTTGATACAGGAGAAAATCCCCCAGGCTTTCTTTCTTTCTTCTCTCTTCTGTTTTGTTTTTCTTAGTTTATTACATTGCATGCATACAGCATATCTTTCTTTCATTTCATATCATTCTCACCCACGGTGAGCATCCCATAGTGCAACACTTGCACACACGCACACACTCTCGATTTCATCATTCATCATCTTTTTCCATACCCATTGCATTGGGGTTTAAAGGGCCGGTGCCCGACAGGTGTGTTCACCTCCATATCATTTTCACATTGCATATTTCATTTGAGCTTGATACTACACCCGATGTCTAATTCCATATTTTTATTGGTGTTTATCTTTTGCAAAGGTAATCAAAGAAGAACTCCCTCCATCGGCCGGCCGATCGGAAGGGAAGGAAGTCGTCCCACAATCTCTCGCATATTTTTGAGGTAACCCCTCTGGCGATCACCCTCCTTATTGCATCCACGCATGCTCCCGTTTCTTCCTTTTCCCACATTCTTTAGCTTATATTTATTTCTTTTATTTTATTATTTTTTAGTGGATTTTCCATAATCTACATCGGCCACCTTCTAGCAGTGCCCTAGCAAGCCGCAGCAACAAGGAGATGCCCGGGAACCGCCGTCCCAGCAGCCGAACCCACCTGCCATCCCACGGGCCCCACAGAACCGTCCCGACCAGCAACCCATCTCCGGCCCAAATTGCTGCCCGTCAACCCAAGATCGGTCTTCCCGGGCCCCACTTGTAGCCTGTTACCTCCCTGCGTGGAGTGGGCAAGAGAATTCGATCCTGTAATTATTGTAGTTGTCTAACTGGGAGTACGGGTGTGGACGCACTTTTCATTAAATAAGTTATTTTGTTCGTTTATTGGGTTTATTAAGTGCGTTGGCGTGCCAGTCACAAAGTGACAATCTATTCGGGCTTCGAGGAAGCTCATGAGTGCGCGCGATCTGACTAATCAGACGATTGTGTAGTTCGTGTCGGGACCGAAACCCGCCGCGCCATAAAGGTTACGGCATCATTTACATCCCCTCGGAGAGGGGAACACCCTTGATTAATCACCGGGAATCAGGGCCTCATGGCCAGGAAGTTAGTTGCATAGAAATCTATTAAGGGATGCTGAAGTCCTCGTACGAGGGTGAAAAGAAAACATTCGAGATCATGTCGGTCATACGCTGACCATTTAATATTCGGACGAATGTCCGGCACAAGAAAAGCACAATCGTCACGGGAAGACCGGAACATATGTATGCCGGGGTACGGCAAATTTATTGTTCAGAGGAACGGAAAACGTTCAGTTAAATCCCGGTTAGAGCGGCCGGAAACAGATAAGTTTGTCGGCCCGGTGCCAGATCAAGCTGCGACCATACTGCGGTGGGCCCCCCCGCGGTCACAACAAGACTTGCATGAGCATCATTAATATTTCCGGTGCCAAGGGGCAACGGGAGAGTGTGCCTTAATCCAGCAGGAAAGCCCTATGTCTAGGGAAGCAAACATTCGGAACGTGTCGGTCGTTCGGGGGACCGTTCAATATTCGGACGGGTGTCCGGCTTGAGAATATCGTAATCGTCGCGGGCAGACTCGGAACATATGTATGCCTGGGGTACGGCAAATTTATTGTTCCTAGGAACTGAAAACATTCGGTTAAATCCCGGTTAGTGTAGTAGGAAACCGGTGAATTTATTGGCCCGGTGCGAGATCGAGTCAGGACCATTCCGGGGGCGCCTCCCGTGGTCCAAACGAGGCTTGCGTGGGCATCGTTAATGTGTCCGGTGCCGAAGGGCAACGGGAAAGAGTCCCGGGACTAGATTTTGAAACGAAAATGTGTACAGAGACAGCTGGCTATAGGCCGAGGATGTGGGTCAGACAATGATCATGATTAGGGCGAACCCGTGGTCTAAGCGTGACCCACGAAGGTCTTATTGTTATTCCCATACGTGGGGCTCGGAGATGACGAGAACCGTCTCGTTCCATTCGGTTTTTGTCGGTCATTCATGGACCACTTTATGCTCGGACCAAAGTCCGTATTGAAGGCACGACGTAAACGGAAATAAACCTGTACAAATGTATGCCGAGTTTATGGCAATCTCAATGAAAGAGTGGAAACGAATCCCAATGAGAACGAGTCCGGTTTGCCAAACTATCGGCCCAGAGCAATGTCGAATTACGGTCATATTGGAATGGATCCCAAGGTCCGAACCCGAATTGGGGAGGCGGCATTAATGTTCCCTTTATATCGGGTCTCGAGGAGAACGAGGCTGCGGAGCGGGTCTCATCATTTTATGATTATTTGAATTTTTTATCATTATTATTTGTTATTTTACATATTTTTTGGAGTGAATTTATTGTTATTATTACTTATTTATTATTTTTTTATTGTTACTGTTTACTCATTTATTATTCATTATTATCATATGTACATATATTTTAGGTTTATTATCATTACTGTTAAGCTCATCGTTATTGTTACTTATTTTTTTATTATTATTTTATTTATTGAGTTCGTCATCATTACTATTCACCCCCTTTTTATTATGAGTCTGTAATTATTATTATTATTATCTGTTGCATTCGGCACGTGTGTGAAGAGGGTGGTGGGGAGTGTACCGTTGGAGGCTGGTGGAGAGTGTGCCGCTGAAGGCTGGTGGAGAGTGTGCCGTTGAAGGCCCAGGGAGTGTGCCGCTGAGGGCCAAGGGAGTGTGCCGTTGAAGGCCAAGGGAGTGTGCCGCTGGAGGCTAAAGGGAGTGTGCCGTTGAAGGCCAAGGGAGTGTACCGCTGAGGGCCAAGGGAGTGTGCCGCTGGAGGCTGGTGGAGAGGGCTGAAAAGGGGTCCCTTTTGGCATATGAAGTTCAGGTGGAGGAGTTCTAGGTAGCCAGGTTCTCAATCCTTCATTGGGTGGTTAAGTCCGGGGCCATGTTCGGCAGCCCAATCCTCTGAGTCTCGTACGGTTCCATTGTTTTGATTAGGATGTCTTATCATTATTTGTTCGTTCATTAGTTACTTCCCTTTGTCTTTTATCATGGCATTACTTTTGATAAAAATTCGGTAGCATCTCCCCTTGACCGGGGGCGTAAGGGAGATACAGGGAACGCGCCCACATGGAGTGGCGGAACCTGACAATTGGAGGTGGACGCCCGAGAGCGGCAACTCCTTAATAAAATCTCGGAAAACTTGGAGGGAACGACGGACGGGAAACATTGGGCTAATGCAGCCTAAGGATACCCTGACTGGAAGGGGGAGGGCCAGGTGTGCCGGGTAGAGGCAGGCCAAGGGTGTGCCGGTAAGGGCTGGTTGGGGTGTGCCGCTGGGGCACTTCAGGTGTGTCGTTGGGGCACGGCTGGGGGTGAACTAAGGCCAAAACGCCCGGGAGAAAGAAGACCCTAAAGAAAGGAAGAAGAAGAAAGGGGTGTGAAACACCGAGGGGTGCAAGCACGGAAGAAATGCCTCAGAAGGACGTCCAAAAATATTTGCAAGCCTTCTACTTTTATTCTCACAAAAGGAGTGCCCCAAGGGAGCTAATACATTGCGACGGAAAGGGAAAAAAAGGAGGACAAAGGAAGAAAGAAAGAAAATACAGTGAGGGGGGAACGGAGCATGGACTCCTCCCCTCCCGGCCCTCTCTCTCTCTCTCTTCACTCACTCTTCTTCTCTTCCCCTCTTCACACAGACGGTGGTGGACGGGATAGCAGCAAAAGGGGGGGGGGGGGCAGTAACCCCTTTCCCTTTCTTCTCTTCTCTTCGCTCAGGTGGCGGTGGGTGGAGCGGCAAACTCTCCTCTCTTCTTCTCTTCTTTTCTCTCTTCGCGCAGGGGCGGTGGACGGAGCAACGGGGGAGCTGTAGCCTCCCCTCTCCTTCTTCTTCTTCTCTTCTTCCATTCTTCTCTTTTTCTTCTCCTCTTCCCGTCTCTCTGTTGTGTCTGCCCCCTTTTTCTTTTTTGGAGCAGCGGAGGCTTTTATATCTTCAGCGGCAGGGGCGTCCGAGGGCGGGAACGATTCAACGCGCATTGAATGGGAGTTGACTCCCTTGTCCTGGGCGGTAGAAGGGGTAGGCTGCGTGCCTTCCTCTCCGGGTGACACCTCAGCAAGTCCACTGCGCGCCAATGGATCATAGGGGATGGGCATCGCGTTCGCTCTACCGGGGCGTGCCGCTGAGGAGCCAGCAGGCTGCACCGCTGGAAGGCCCAGGGGGCGTGCCGTTGAAAGACTGCAAGGGCGTGCCACTGGAAGGGCAAAATGTTGTGCCGCTGGGAGGGCCTTTGAGGGTTTAAGAGCGTGCCGCTGGAGGGCATGAAGGGTGTGCCGCTGGAGGCACCTTAGGAGCGTGCCGCTGAGGGCGTTTGAAGGAGTGTGCCGCTGAGGGCTAGCAGGGGCGTGCTGCTGAGGGCTAGCAGGGGAGTGCCGCTGAGGGCTAGCAAGGGCGTGTCGCTGAAAGGCCGTTCAGAAGTGTGCCGCTAGAGGGGCACTTGAAGTGTGCCACTGAAGGCATCAACGTGGTTTCCTTTTCTTCTTCTCTTCTTCTCATCTTTTCTTCTGCTTTCTCCTCTTCTTCATTTCCCTGCACGTAAGCGTGGGGTGAGAATTTTTCAGTGTCCACAACGGGTCTTGGCCGGGATCGTCTTCCCCACACCCGGTAGCGTGAAGGTTGTAGATGCCTAATTTTGGACATCCCGTGGACCCTTGTCTAGCCATCATAGAAGTGATACCTTTTTCCTTGGTTGATTGAGAGTGTGGAGTCTCATCCTTGTTTAGGCAGGCTCCACCCTGTTCCTTCGTGGATCCAACTTTGCGGTAAGTTGGCGGGGGGGTGCAGGGGGGCAGCGCCCCCGTGCCCGTAAGGTTGGGGGTTCAAGGGCGTGAGCCCCGAGGTGAATTTTTTGAGGTGCTATATATGATTCTACACATTCCATGCCCTGATCCCTGGGCGGCCAAGGTACTGGCCGCCCAGCCCATTCTAGGGCGGCCACACTGTTGGCCGCCCACATCCCAAGGTGGCCACAAGATTGGCCGCCCAGCTCCTTCAAGGTGGCCAGACTCCTGGCCGCCCTCACCCTCAAGAAGGCCAAGGACCTGGCCGCCCAGCTCCTTGGGCGGCAAGAGCCTTGGCCACCTCCTGTCAACTGCCTGTCAAGCCCACCATCCGCCCACTCTAGGCACGTCCTCCGAAACCGTTCTCCACTCGGGGGGGGGGGGGGGGGTTCGAGACCCACGTAGCTTACACGTAATCCATTTTTGAATGATTTTTGGAGGGAATTCGGAGACATACAAAAACCCATTCTGAAATCATCTGAGGGGAGTGGGGACATTTTTCGGATTTGGACATTTTTCTCACGGAGGGGTTGGACATTTTCGGGGAGGAGGAGAGGAGGCTAGTTCTGAAGAGCTTAGAGAGAGAGTTATGAGGACGAGAGCACCTTCCTCGACCTTCCCCTAGTAGCAGAACCTGCCGTTGGAGAGCTCCGCTGCGGACGAACCCAGTTACAGGGGGCGGCCATCGACATGGCCGCCCACCTTCTCTAGGCGACCACATATGTGGCTGCCCTCTGTTGGTTGACAGGCAAACCCCGTCCTTCCTCTCCCTTATCCTCCATTTTGCAGCTTTCTATTCCATTTTACTGCATTGCATGCATATTAGACTTGCCTAGATCCCTTTTCCTAAAGAGGTTTTCAAATCCCAAAACATAGGGAAGGCGGATGGTCGAAGGTCTCGGCCATCCCCCTTCTCGCCCCCCCTCCCCGGTACGATCACCACCATTTGCATGTTTCCCTTTTAGTTTGAGCATATACTACACTGTCACAGTCTAATGGGTTTTCTTTTGTTGTTTGCTGGTTAACTTGCAGGTACTTCATCACTGACTCGCAGAGCTCTGCGTTCTTGGCCGACCGAGAGCGAGGACAGAAGAACCCACCATCTCCCCACTCCTAAGGCATCCACGATCATCACTCCTGTGAGGCCCAGGTATAGGTCTCTAGCGATCACATCATTTTTTCATTTCTAACCTATGCACTGTAGGTTTGCAGCAGCACAAGTTCGGGAGGACATGCATAGCGCACCGTACGCGGACCCTACACCTTCCGGCACCTACAGAGGTAAACTCGCCACTCTCTCTATCGCATTTACTTATTTCGTATTTATTTGTATATGCCGCTACGAGTGATAGGTTACTAGCTCGATTCAATTTAATCACCGCTGCGAGAGAGAGATCGAAAACCATCCCGTGATCCGATCCGATCACGAAAGAGAGCTGACTACCCGACTCATCGCCGGTTCCTCAACCGTGCAAGATCCCGCGTTTCCCTCGCTAGAGACGTCCGCGAGCTAGAGTCCCAGGTTGCGTGTCTGTCCCGCATTACATATTGGTGGGAGAGCACTCGCAAGGAGCCTCATCCTACAAGGATACTGGTGGCCAACACTGTAACAAGCCTGCCTTGACTACGTCCGGAGTTGCCCCCAGTGCCAGAAGTTTCCGAACTTGCATCATCAACCCGCAACGTAGTTGCACGCACTGATGAAGCCTCGCCTATTTGCTCGGTGGGGAGTAGATATACTGGGCCCCTTCCTGGAGGCTCAGGGGAGGAAGAAGCTCCTCATTGTTGCCATCGATTACTTCAAGAATTAGGTCAAGGCAGAACCACTGGGAAAAATCACAAGCGAGGCGATATGGAAATTTGTCCTGTGGAACATAATTTGTCGGTTCGGGATCCCACGTGTCCTTACAACTGACAACGGCAGGCAATTTGCGAGTATTATTTTCCAAGGAAAGTGCTCGGAGGTGGGGATTTGGAATCGTTGCACATTTGTAGGCCACCCCCAAGCAAATGGCCTAGTAGAGATCGCCAATAGAACACTCCTTCACGGCATCAAGACCCGCTTTCCCAGAGTAGCTATGAGGAAGCTGGCTCCAAACTGGGAAGACCTTTACCAAGTGACAGAAGTGCTCGGCAAAGGGGTATACAGGCTAACGACGCTGGCTGGGCGAGAAGTGCCAAGGACGTGGAACTCTATAAACCTAAGAGCATTTTATCAGTAAATTATTGTTATTGCATTTTCTCGCCACTTCGAGACCCAGATTGGGAAATCATTGTCAGTCGCCCGCCGAGCCTGACTATGGTAGCTTTCGACCTTCCGAGAAGCGAGCATTCATGCTCCCTTCAGAAACAATGATAGCTTCCGAGCTCCCAAGAGACGAGCGCCCAAGCTCTCTAAGAAATAATGGTAGCTTCCGAGCTCCCAAGAGACGAGCGCTCATGGTCACTGTAGAAACTATGGCAGCTTTTGAGCCCCCAAGAGACAAACAATGGTAGCTTCCGAGCTCCCACGAAGCGAGCACTCATGTTCCCTTCAGAAATTGTGGTGGCTTCCGAGCTCCCAAGAGATGAGCACCCATACTCTCTTAGAAACTATGGTAGCTTCCGAGCTCCCAAGAAGCGAGCACTCGTGCTCCCTTTAGAAACTATGGTAACTCCTGAGCTTCCAAGGGATGAGTACACATGCTCCCTCGGAAATGAAGGGCGACTCCTAAGTGTGAATGTGTCACATAGACATTAAAAAGAGAGAAAAGGAAAGAATAAATTAACTCAATGTGTTGATTAAAAGATGATGAAATGAAAAAAAGGGGGAGGGAGTATGAGATGCTACTATATGTGTGTGATCGTCAGAGGGGTTACCTAAAAAAAAAGGATGATCGCGAAGAATACCTTGTAAGCGGGGTGTGGTGTGAGTTCAACTTCCTCCTTTTACTGGCCGGCCGATGAAGGGGGTTTCTATCTTGATTACCCTTGAAAGACAAGCAAAGACAAGCAAAAGATATGGATTAGAAAAAACCAATAGTGTAGCATCAATGCTCTATGAAAATTAATCTATGCAATAAGGGCATGAACACACCTTGTGTGTTTGATTTTTTAAACCACTTATGGAGTAAAAGGGAGGGAGAAATATGAATGCAAATAACAACTAAGATTGTCACGCCCCGAGCTTTTATTACAGCGGAAGACTCGCTCGAGGAACGCGAACAGCCAGCATGGTAAGCCTCTTGCAAGCAAGAACGATCAGAGCGCAAGGCAATCACACGTAAGAATGCAATCGCACAATATTATTTTCTCAACTTCAACTTTCATTAATAATCAAATCTAATATTCGAATACAACCACTAATTCAACTTCCATCATGCTAGACTCAAGAAATAAGAAATTACATAGACTCGATCTAAACAATGTAAACTTCCTAAGTCTTTGCTCATTCTTTAACAATACTTTCATTCGCTCTCGAACCCGCTACTTGTATAACCCGAATCCGAATTCGAACCACTTTCATTTCCTGAAAAAAAATGGAAATAGGTAATGAGCACACTTGTCCAGTAGGTATCTTCGCATCAACATGAAGGCATCATTAAAGTAATTAACATTTTTGCTCTAGAGGAATAAGGTAAAATCATGCGAATGCGATCAATCATGCGATTAAATCAAAGTATGTAAGATAGAATGAGAGCAAGTATGAACTAGCAAGAATGTTATAAGAGCATGATATGGCCTTTCATGAACAAGAATGTAACGAGAATGTACTAGCAAGCCACATAACCATCACTCCAGTATCTTTTGCTTATGAGCAAGTACTTCATGAATTTCTGTGGAATATCAATAAAGTCATGTATAAGTATCAATCATGATGTATCGCGTTGTGGATTTCCACTTATTTATAAAGAAAGTACTCCCAGCGCAATGCGACGCCAGTAGCATCATATCCCATGGTTTATAATAGTATGTTTCCGATAATCAGCCGAGGGGACTAGCATAGAGCTCTTGAACACAATCAGTGCTCGATCGCATCTTCAAGTATAAATCAAGTTTTTTCCACGCATGTAACAATAAAGTATGGCCAAGAATGTACAATTCTAACAAGCTCTTGATAACAATAATTCAATGAATGAATACTTTAATAAGAATCATGAGAAATCAAGAATGACTTATACTATGTTATGCTTATGGAAATAAATCGGCAGCATAACGGTACGCTCTTTATTTTCCATTCATTATATTAGGTTTCTTGATCAATATGATAAGTTCTAGATCATTAAGAGTCCATCTAGAAACCTTGGAATATCAACCCTTGGTCAAACCTCGGGTTAAAATACTCAAGCAGTGTGACGATCGAGTACTGGGCCGTTACATGATGTGACGCTCCAGTATTGGGCCGTTACATTAGTCTGAATCCAGAACCAAGAAATCAGACTCAGTTGAATGTGACGGTCATATATTGGGCCGTTACATGTGCCTGACGGTCCAATATAGATCCGTTACACTACTGATAACCAGAAACATCGATAGTGTAATCTAATCACTTGGGTTTTAACGGTACAACCAACTCGACGTCCTAGTGGGAATCACAGGCTCGCGGAGAATTACGGAGGCCTTGTAACAAGATTTTCTAGTCCATTGGAAGGAATATCTAATAGAGAGGTCCTCATGTCCAAGAATAATGTTCATATAGTGCAAAGTGAACTAATGGACAACATACCTGAATATATGCCATGTACTTAGAGAAATGACTCTATTGATAGAGAGGATGTATAAAAATAGGAAATCATGATAAAACTCCGTCAATACATCTTTGGAAAATCATGATTTAGATACAAAACTATAGAATTTTGGCACATGAAATTAACATAACTTAAAATAACTTAAGATACCTTAATCATGCAATTTCTATTATGAATCAGTAAATAAACTTAAAGTCATGATAACATGTCAAAACTTAGATAACTAGGCTTATTTATAAGTTAAATTAACTAATTTCCCATTCTGTCAATAGTTACCCTGACGGTTTAGAATGGGTGCGTCACAGTGACTGTGACGGTTTATCGTGAGGCCGTTACAGTAATGTAACGCTCCATAGATGGTGTGTAATATCCCGGACCTTTCGGATCCTTCTTCGTGGGTCCCGGATCTGGTTTTTCGGAGTGTCTGGCTCCGTTGTGTCTGAAATTTCGTTTCGGTCATTCTTCGTGTTCGGATCGGCGCGATCCGGAGTTGTTTCGGAGGCCCGGAGGCGTTCCGCGACTTTTCCGCGCGTGTTTTCCGATTTCCGGTGTGTGTTTCGGCAATTCCTTCGGAACCTCGCTGCGGGTGAACCGGGTCGTCACCTGGGCACGAGTGGTACCGTTGTGATCGGTGCGTCCCGAGGATTCCGGAAATGTAATTTTCTATTTTTCGGTATTTTTTGGAATTTCTGGATTTTCCTATAAATACCCCCCTATTTTTCTCTCTCCCCACCCTCTTCTTCTTCTTCTTCCTCCTTTCTCCCCCACCGTGAGCACCACCCCCTCTTCCTCTCTTCTTCGTCCGGCGAGACCGCGGCGGCGTCCCCTCCGGCTGCAGACGGCACGGGGCGACGGCGTGGTGACGACGGCGACGACGAGGTGATCGTGGAGGCGTTCGTGGGTCGTGGGAGCTCAAGGAAGAACGAGGGTTTTCAAAGCATTTTTCTTGCGATCGGGGACGATCCGGTGGAGCATTCGCTCCATTGAGGTAGGGTGACGTTCCCTAACTCCCCGCCGTTCATTTCCGTGGTTTATAGGCCGAGGGGAGGCCGAGAGGGGTGTGATTGAGCATGTTGGGGTTTTTTTCCATGATTTGGGGAGAGCTCACCCGATCTATGGATTTGATGCATGATTTCACATTTTGATGGCCTAGAATCATGCTAGGGGTCCCTAGGGGTCTTCCCCTTTGATTTCCCCCTCTCCGGCGGAGGCACGGGGGCGTGGTCGAAGTTTTTGGGCGGTTCTGCCGTTTTCGCCGTCGGGGGCATGTAACGGTCCTTCCAGGGACCGTTACATGATGTAACGCGCCTTGGAGGGGCTGTTACATGCCCTTTGTTAAGCCTTTGGGGGTCAGGGACTGTAACGGTCCCGCGATAGACCGCCATTTGGGTGTGACGCGCCTGGGAGGGTGCGTCACACGCACTTTGTTAGCCTTTGGGGTCAGGGGCTGTGACGGTCCCCCGATAGACCGCCATAGCCGAGTGACGCGCCTGGGAGGGTGCGTCACAGCCCCTGTTAACCGGCTGGGGGCTGGGGGTGTGACGGCCCCCGATAGACCGTTACATGCATGTAACGCGCCTGGGGTGGGCCGTCAGAGGCATCCGACAGTTGGCATCCGACCGTTGATTTGACCGTTGGGGGTCAAGGCATGTGACGCACCAGGACTGGTGCGTCACAGCCTTGTGACGGCCCAGGGTGGGTGCGTCAGAGCCGTTTTACCCCCAGGAAGTGTAACGCCCCAGGGCTGGGCCGTTACGTTCTGTGACGCACCTGCTTAGGCGCGTCACAGTCTGTAACGCGTCCGGGCAGGCGCGTTACATTCTGTTTTGGCGTTGAGAGTGTGACGGCCTGCGTAGGACCGTCAGGCTTCCTGTGACGGTCCTGCCTAGACCGTCACGTGCCTGTGACGGTCTTGGGGTGGACCATCAGGCGCCTGGTTGCCCCGAGAGGGTTGCAACCCCGTTTTTGGTCCGACTGTGGTCACCGTGCGATGGGGCCGGTGCGTGGGGTGGTCCCCGTGCGTCGTCGGATGCTGGCGTCGTTTTCCGTGACTTGAGAGTCTACTACTTCAGTGACCCTCCACTAGTCGTAGCCTACCAGTACGCGGTACCGGTCGCATCAGGGAGTGGTGTATGGGCTCACCCTTAGAGGCGGTTTGTGGACCAGTTGCCGTCGGGCCCCACGTCTTGCAGCCAGAGTCCGGCTGAGGGGAAAATCGGTCAGAGGACCAGACCAGGGACGCGCGGTCTATGTGTACACACGTGGTTGGGGGCGGTTGGACCCACGTCGACGGGCGTGACCCCAGCTAGTCACTTGTTTGTGGTTACTTGTGCGGTGTTCGTGCCTTGGGTAGGCGCTACCACGTCAGGCAGTTCACCTGCGGTGCGGTGTAAGACGTCAGGGGATGCTACCGACTGTGCTTCTAGTGGGAGGTACTCCTGTCGAGTACGGAGTGTCAGACTGTCAGTTTCGTGGCTTTGACCTTCGAGTTTTACCGGGTTGACCGTTGAGCTTCGGTTGTCTCACCGTGGCACGTGTGCCGGTTTGCGTGTCATAGGGTCTTTGTTGTGTAGAGTGCATGGCTTTCATTTCCGAGGTACTCTCCTACCGCTAGCGTAGTGGTTTTCCGTTTTACGAGGTAGGGTTCGAGTGATCCCTACTGAGTCTTGTTCCGAGACTCATTCCCTGCGTGTTTTCACCGTGTTTCAGGTGAGGCGCCGCCCCAGGGGAGCGCGTCTGGGGTGCAGCGTGGTGCGGGTGCCCAGAGGTAGTGCCAGATGTCAGAGCCGGGGTATGCCCCGTGTAGCTATACTTTTCTTTCTTGTCTCTATACTAGTTGTGGACTACTGTTGTTGTTATTCATTTTTAATTGTGGACCATGTAAAATGCTAATTTATTTTCTGGTTAATATTATAACTGTTTAATTTATATAATTACTTGTGATACTTGTGTAGTTTCCACACCATCCTTCTAACCCTTCCGAGTCTTCGGACTCGTGGGTGGCGGTGCGAGTCTCGGGTTATCGGGCCTTCCAGGTAATCGGATTCTCGGGTCGTTACAGCTGATATCAGAGCGCGGTTGTGGAATTACATGAGAATCATAGGTAAGTGTAGTGGTCCACTTGTCCACAACAATGATGTACAGTTGACACTGGCATCGGACATCGTGTGTTTTTCTTGACCATGCCTTTTTCGTGTTTTCTGTCTTTTGCTCTAGGAACGAGCATGGCACCGAGGAGGAGCACTCGCTCTCAGCAGGGGCAGTCGGCTGGAGGTCAGGAGATCCAGCAGGGGGTCCAGGGGGACCAGGATGAGCATAGTAGAGCGCCACTAGGAGCTACCGAGGCCGCGGCTACTGCGAGGGTTCCGGGGGATGAGGATTTCTTCCGTGGCATGTACCATCTTATGTCTCAGCAGTTCGGCGGAGAGGCTGGTGAGGGCTCGTCAGCTAGGGGTGGGCCAGGCCGAGCAGTGAGGGACTTTCTGCAGTTCCATCCGCCTTACTTCAGCGGCCAGGCAGACCCTGATGCGGCTCGTGATTGGCATGATGAGATGGAGCGGGTGTTCAGTTCTACGAAGAGTGCAGCCGAGGACAGAGTGGTGTTGGCCTACAACCAGTTGCAGGGTACGGCTCGGAAGTGGTGGTCTTCCGAGTGGAAGACATCCTTTCAGCTTCGTCCACTTGAGCAGGTCCAGTGGGACGACTTCGTCAGTGCTTTCGAGCGTACGTACTGTCCAGATTTTGTTGCTACGCAGCGGATGCGAGAGTTTCTGGAGTTGGTGCAGGGCGACATGTCCGTGTTGCAGTACAGGGCCCGATTTGTCGAGCTAGGTCGGTATGCACCTCACATCATGGAGCATGAGAGGGTGAAGACCGCGCAGTTTGTTCAGGGTTTGAGGCAGGAGCTGAGGCACCATCTGATCGCGAACGGGGCCACTGATCTAGAGACAACGTCTCGTGTTGCGGCTTCTTTGGAGATGGATATGCAGAGGACCCGAGGACCGATCAGCCAGGGGCAGTCTTTGTCAGGTCGCAGCCAGCAGTCGGCTACCCAGCAGCAGGGTTCCTTCCAGCATGCGATGAGTGGTTCAGGAGTGCCGGCACAGGCAGCGTCGGTGACAGGATCTGCGTCCTTTGGCACGAAGGTCAAGAAGTTTTTCAAGAAAGGGTTCGGCAAGAAGAAGTCCAAGGATCAGGGGCAAGCTTCATCGGGCAGTGTACAGCAGCCGATCCCCTTGCAGCGTCAGGGATCAGTGGGTGGGTCGCGAGGACCGTGTCCACGATGTAGTGGGTTCCACCCAGGCAGGTAGTGCACAGCGCCGATTATCTGTTTTCGGTGTGACCAGCCTGGGCACATGGCGCGTGACTGTCCTCAGAGGCCGCCGCAGCAGCAGGTTCCCCAACAGCAGCAGGGACAGTATCCGTCGCTACCCAGGTCAGCTAGTGTGGGAGGCAGGCAGAGAGCTCGAGGCCAGATCACGCACATGACCAGGGCAGAGGCAGTGGCGTCACAGCTCGTGGAAGGTACCGTTCAGATTTTGGGTTGTGCGGCTCGGGTTTTGTTTGATTCTGGTGCGTCTCATTCGTTTATTTCGGAGGATTTCGCGTTGAGTATCGAGGAGCATGTGACCCAGTTGTCCTGTGATTTGACAATGGAGTTGCCTTCGGGTGATTTCATGATCACTCCGTATTGCTTCGATCAGGTTCCGGTTTGGATCGATGGGCGGAGTATACCAGGCAGGTTGTATGCGTTGCAGCTTTGGGATTACGATGTGATTCTAGGCATGGACTGGCTCGAGACTCATGGAGCGGTGGTAGATTGTGGAATGAAGAGGGTCTACTTCCAGCATCCGAGCAAGCGGACCTTCTATTTCCAAGGTATCCGTTCCACCTCTTCTCGATTCCTCATTTCTGCTATTCGAGCCCGTCGGTTGCTTGATTCTAGTTGTCGGGGTTTTCTCGCGTCCGTGGTTGTGTCTGACCGGATGGAGCCGAATGTCGAGGACATTCCGGTGGTATGCGAATTTCCTGATGTTTTTCCCGAGGAGTTGCCTGGATTACCTCCCCAGCAAGAGATCGATTTTGTGATCGAGGTTGTGCCTGGTACGGGACCTTTAGCGAAGGCTCCCTACCGTATGGCCCCGCTAAGTTGAGGGAGTTGAGGGCGCAATTGCAAGAACTGTTGGCCAAGGGGTACATTTGTCCTAGCTTTTCCCCTTGGGGTGCGCCCGTGTTGTTTGTGAAGAAGAAAGACGGTAGTCTGCGGCTATGCATTGACTATCGGCAGCTGAATGAAGTAACCATTAAGAACAAGTATCCGTTGCCACGGATTGATGATTTGTTCGACCAACTCCAGTCTGCGCGGGTGTTCTCGCGGATTGATTTGCGATCCGGTTACTATCAGCTGAGAATTCACGAGTCCGATGTGGAGAAGACTGCATTCAGTACGAGGTACGGGCATTATGAGTTTTTGGTGATGCCGTTCGGGCTCACCAATGCCCCAGCAGCCTTCATAGACTTGATGCAGAGGGTGTTTCATCTGTATTTGGACCAGTTCGTTGTCATATTCGTGGATGACATCCTTGTTTATTCGCAGTCTGTCGAGGAGCACGCGTACCATTTGGGTGTGGTGCTGCAGACGTTGCGAGATCACCAGTTGTATGCGAAGCTCAGCAAGTGCGAGTTTTGGCTCGGCGAGGTGCACTTTCTGGGACACGTGATTTCTGGTGATGGTATTTCCGTGGACCCCGCCAAGGTCGAGGCAGTAATGCAGTGGCCAAGGCTGAGGTCGGTGACGGAGATCCGGAGTTTCTTGGGGCTGGCGGGCTATTATCGCCAGTTTATCCAGGATTTTTCTCGTATTGCGGCCCCAATGACTAGACTCACGCGGAAGGATGTGCCTTTCGTCTGGTCTGAGGAGTGTGAGCAGAGCTTCAGGGAACTGAAGAGATTGCTCACCTCGTCTCCGGTGTTAGTTTTACCTTCTGGATCGAGAGGTTTCGTGGTGTGTACAGATGCTTCCGGCGTTGGATTGAGAGCTGTGTTGATGCAGCATGGTAGAGTGGTGGCTTATGCATCTCGGCAGCTAAAGCCCCACGAGGAGAACTACCCTACCTATGACCTTGAGTTGGCGGCGGTGATCTTCGCGCTGAAGATTGAGTTGGCGGCGGTGATCTTCGCGCTGAAGATCTGGAGGCATTATCTGTACGGCGAGAAGTTCGAGGTGTTCACTGACCATTAGAGTTTGAGGTACGTGTTCTCGCAGAGGGACCTGAACCTCAGGCAAAGGCGTTGGATGGAATTTATGAAGGATTATGACTTCACCCTGTCTTATCAGCCTGGCAGGATGAATGTCGTCGCCGATGCCCTGAGTCGGAAGGTCACGGTCAGTGCCTTGATGTTGAGGAAGTGGAGGCTCTGGGAACAAGTGCCCGAAGTATCCTTCAGGCTCAAGATTCCCCAGGAGCAAGGGTTGGCAGTGCTTGCGAGTCTGACTGTCACTCCTGCTATCCGTCGTCATGTGACAGAGGCTCAGCATGCGAACCCTGAGTTGCCCCGTATTCTGGCGATGGCTGATGTGGAACTCGGCGAGGACGGTGCTGCGAGGTTTCGTGGCAGGCTGTACGTCCCAGCGGAGGAGCAGATTCGTCGTGCCGTGCTGCGCGAGGCTCATGGGAGCAGGTACACCGTACACCCGGATGCGACGAAGATGTATCGGAACTTGCGGAGGCAGTTCTGGTGGCCTGGCATGAAGAGAGATGTCGCAGAATTTGTGGCCAGGTGCCTGATCTGTCAGCAGGTGAAGGCGGAGCATCAGTGACCAGAAGGTACTCTCCAGCCCTTGGATGTTCCTGCCTGGAAGTGGGACCACGTGACCACGGATTTTGTGGTGGGGTTGTCGAGGACCCCGGGTGGGCAGGACAATATTTGGTTGCTGGTGGATAGGCTGACGAAGGTGACTCAGTTGTTACCGGTCAAAGTCAGCTGGAGCGTGTCCAAGTTGGCTCGTTTGTATGTGGAGCGGATCGTGCCGTTGCATGGGATTCCCATTTCGATCGTATCAGATCGGGATCTGCGCTTCACTTCTGGATTCTGGAGGAGTTTCCAGCGAGCTCTTGGCACGGAGTTGGCTTTTAGCTCGGCGTATCATCCTCAGTCTGATGGTCAGTCTGAGAGGACCATCCAGACTTTGGAGGACATGCTGAGATCCTGCTGCCTGGAGTGGTAGGGGAGTTGGATTCATCACCTACCGTTGGTGGAGTTTGCCTATAACAACAGCTATCATTCGAGCATTGGTATGGCTCCCTATGAGGCTCTGTATGGGCATCCTTGCCAGACTCCACTTGATTGGTTTGAGGTTGGTGAGCGTGTTGTGACGGGACCAGAGTTGGTGCAGCAATGCGTGAATATTGTGCACTTGGTTCGTCAGAACATGTTGGCGGCCTAGAGTCGGCAGAAGAGCTATGCTAACCGTATGAGGCAGCCTCTCGAGTTCGTCGTGGGCGATCGTGTGTTCTTGAGAGTTTCTCCGATGAAGGGGGTGATGCGTTTTGGACGGCGTGGGAAGCTGAGTCCCCGCTACATTGGTCCTTTTGTGATCTTGGAGCGCATCGATGAGGTTGCTTACCGGTTGCAGTTACCCCTTGAGTTGGCGTCGGTGCATGACGTGTTCCACGTCTCGATGTTGCGAAAATATGTGCCTGATGACTCTCATGTGCTCGAGATTTCTGTTTGGCCTGAGGTGACTCCAGATCTCTCTCTCCCATAGTTTCCGATCCGCGTGGAGGATAGGCGAGAGCAGTGCCTGCGGAACAAGGTCATCCCCTTTGTAAAGGTGGTGTGGCAACGGCACTCTAGTGGTGAGGCTTCTTGGGAACGTGAGGACGAGATGCGTCAGCAGTTCCCTTACCTATTTGAGTGAGTCTTCCTCTTCTTTCCCCTTGGGTTGTTCCCAATTTCGAGGATGAAATTCATTAAGGGGGGAGGGCTGTAATATCCCGGACCTTTCGGATCCTTCTTCGTGGGTCTCGGATCTGATTTTTCGGAGTGTCCGACTCCGTTGTGTCTGAAATTTTGTTTCGGTCATTCTTCATGTTCAGATCGGCGCGATCCGGACTTGTTTCGAAGGCCCGGAGGTGTTCCGCGGCTTTTCTGCGCGTGTTTTTCGATTTTCGGTGTGTGTTTCGGCAATTCCTTCGGAACCTCGCTACGGGTGAACCGGGTCGTTCACCTGGGCACGAGTGGTACCGTTACGATCGGTGCGTCCCGAGGATTCCGGAAATTTAATTTTCTATTTTTTGATATTTTCCAGAATTTCTGGATTTTCCTATAAATACCCCCCTATTTTTCTCTCTCCCCCACCCTCTTCTTCTTCTTCTTCCTCCTTTCTCCCCCACCGTGAGCACCGCCCCCTCTTCCTCTCTTCTTCGTCCGGCGAGACCGCGGCGGCGTCCCCTCCGGCTGCGGATGGCAAGGGGCGACGGCGTGGTGACGACGGCGGCGACGAGGTGATCGTGGAGGCGTTCGTGGGTCGAGGGAGCTCAAGGAAGAACGGGGGTTTTCAAAGCATTTTTCTTGCGATCGGGGACGATCCGGCGGAGCATTCGCTCCATTGAGGTAGGGTGGCGTTCCCTAGCTCTCCGCCGTTCATTTCCGTGGTTTATAGGCCGAGGGGAGGCCGAGAGGGGTGTGATTGAGCATGTTGGGGTTTTTCCCATGATTTGGGGAGAACTCGCCCGATCTATGGATTTGATGCATGATTTCACGTTTTGATAGCCTAGAATCATGCTAGGGGTCCCTAGGGGTCTTCCCCTTTGATTTCCCCCTCTCCGGTGGAGGCACGGGGGCGTGGTCAAAGTTTTTGGGCGGTTCTGCCGTTTTTACCGTCGGGGGAGTGTAACGGTCCTTCCAGGGACCGTTTCATGATGTAACGCGCCTTGGAGGGGCCGTTACATGCCCTTTGTTAAGCCTTTGGGGGTCAGGGACTGTAACGGTCCCGCGATAGACCGCCATTTGGGTGTGACGCGCCTGGAAGGGTGCGTCACACGCACTTTGTTAGCCTTTGGGGTCAGGGGCTGTGACGGTCCCCCGATAGACCGCCACAGCCGTGTGACGCGCTTGGGAGGGTGCGTCACAGCCCCTGTTAACCAGCTGGGGGCTGGGGGTGTGACGGCCCCCGATAGACCATTACATGCGTGTAACGCGCCTGGGGTGGGCCGTCAGAGGCATCCGACCGTTGGCATCCAACCGTTGATTTGACCGTTGGGGGTCAAGGCGTGTGACGCACCAGGACTGGCGCGTCACATCCTTGTGACGGCCCATGGTGGGTGCGTCAGAGCTGTTTTACCCCCAGGAAGTGTAACGCCCCAGGGTTGGGCCGTTACGTTCTGTGACGCACCTGCTTAGGCGCGTCACAGTCTGTAACGCATCCGGGCAGGCGCGTTACATTCTGTTTTGGCGCTGAGAGTGTGACAGCCTGCGTAGGACCGTCAGGCTTCCTGTGACGGTCCCGCCTAGACCGTCACGTGCCTGTGACGGTCCAGGGGTGGACCGTCAGGCGCCTGGTTGCCCCGAGAGGGTTGCAACCCCATTTTTGGTCCGACTGTGGTCACCGTGCGACGGGGCCGGTGCGTGGGGTGGTCCCCGTGCGTCGTCGGATGCGGGCGTCGTTTTCCGTGACTTGAGAGTCTACTCCTTCAGTGACCCTCCACTAGTCGTAGCCTACCAGTACGTGGTACCGGTCGCACCAGGGAGTGGTGTACGGGCTCACCCTTAAAGGCGGTTTGTGGACCGGTTGCCGTCGGGCCCCACATCTTGCAGCCAGAGTCCGGCTGAGGGGAAAACCGGTCAGAGGACCAGACCAGGGATGCGCGGTCTATGTGTGCACACGTGGTTGGGGGCGGTTGGACCCACGTCGACGGGCGTGACCCCAGCTAGTCACTTGTTTGTGGTTACTTGTGCGGTGTTCGTGCCTTGGGTAGGCGCTACCACGTCAGGCAGTTCACCTGCGGTGCGGTGTAAGACGTCAGGGGACGCTACCGACTGTGCTTCTAGTGGGAGGTACTCCTATCGAGTACGGAGTGTCAGACTGTCAGTTTCGTGGCTTTGACCTTCGGGTTTTGTCGGGTCGACCGTTGAGCTTCGGTTGTCTCACCGTGGCACATGTGCCGGTTTGCGTGCCGTAGGGTCTTTGTTGTGTAGAGTGCATGGCTTTCCTTTCCGAGGTACTCTCCTACCGCTAGCGTAGTGGTTTTCCATTTTACGAGGTAGGGTTCGAGTGATCCCTACTGAGTCTTGTTCCGAGACTCATTCCCTGCGTGTTTTCACCGTGTTTCAGGTGAGGCGCCGCCCCAGGGGAGCGCGTCTGGGGTGCAGCGTGGTGCGGGTGCCCAGAGGTAGTGCCAGAGGTCAGAGCCGGGATATGTCCCGTGTAGCTGTACTTTTCTTTCTTGTCTCTGTGCTAGTTGTGGACTACTGTTGTTATTCATTTTTAATTGTGGACCATGTAAAATGCTAATTTATTTCATGCTTAATATTATAACTGTTTAATTTCTGCAATTACTTGTGATACTTGTGTAGTTTCTACACCATCCTTCTAACCCTTCCGAGTCTTCGGACTCGTGGGTGGCGGTGCGAGTCTCGGGTTATCGGACCTTCCCGGTAATCGGATTCTCGGGTCGTTACATGGTGCGTCAGAGACAACGTAGAACTTCAAACACCAAAGAAGGTGTGACGGCTTATAGTAAGGCCGTTACAGTCTGTGATGGTCTAAGTATGATGCGTTAGAGTCCCTGCTAACAGTATAAAGAAATTAAACGACTATGATTTAAAACCATGTCATGTTTGAAAAAGATTTAACTACTCCAATCATGACAAAATGAAGTAAAGGTCATCTAGATGTATAGGTTGCAGTGAATTGACAAAATAATATCTTTGATCTTTGATTAGGGCTAAGAATATGTATGTATGCATGAACCCACAAAAACATGGAATTCATAGTCTATAATGCATGAAATCAAGTACAATGAGAGGGCTTTTATCCCTAACAAGATATTTTTTCCAATCATGAGATAACATACCTCTTAACTAGGCTTTAAGCTTCTAATTTGAATCTGAAAATCGAGCCCTAGCTCTCCTTTCCCAGCGATTTTCCAGCAACTTCCTGCTGCTCTATCTCTCCAACCTCTTGTTCTAAAGATGTGAAATTTTGAGGGTAAGAATATGAAACTAAGGTGATCAAAAAGTTCTAAAGGATTGAATTCTAATTACCTCGTTTAGACGTCTTAATCTCTTGATCTTCAGGGGTCTTTTGCTCTGAATCCTGAGTTACTATGGTCGAACCAGCAACTTTGGAAGCTTCAATCTCCTTGGTTGCTTGATCTCCTAACATGAAATTTGGAGAACTATTAGTCTAAAGTATACTAAACAAAATCGTCTAAAGAACTTACCCGAAATTCTATCTCCTTACCTTGATTCTTTACGAGCCAAAAGTAAGGGTCGCTCAGTTCAGAACTAGGTCCTATTTTTAGGGTTTTGAAGATTAGATCGATTCTAAAGTCCTTAATTTGTCAGAACCTAATCCATAAGAGTCCTTAGTAATGTTATAAACTCTCCCAAGTCGATCTCTTGTAGATAGGATCCCAAAGTTCTAATCTTTTTGCTCGTTCTTTCATTCACGGAACTGACAGAATGTAACGCATCAAGACTGGTGCGTGACATGGCTGTGGCGGTCGCACGATAGACCGCTACATACAACGTGCACAGAGTTCAACATCAATCAAACTCTTTTGTTAATTATCTATATTATTATCCATAAAATGATATTTTATCCTTAAAATATGTAAGTAGGCTAAATAACCTTCTAGAATATGGGCCAAACTTAATGGGCTTGGTCCTTAAACCTTTTAGATTTTATTTAAATAGGCTAGGTTTATTATTTAACATAATTGGGTCTTATAATGACTCATTAATCCAATAATCCTTTTATTAATCTATTTAGCCCTTATAAATTCTAGAAATTTCTATAAATAACTCAGAAATTATTACATAAATTCTGAGGCACTACAAAGATGCTGAAAGATAATCTAACAGAGTATGCTAGATATGATGGTCGTGTAGACCAACTAAGTAAAAGAACAGAAAGACTAAGAGAAGAGGGGGTGAAAAAATATGAAGGCTGACCCTTCTAAGCTGCAACAGGTAGGTAGTAGCAAGTAGCAGAGAGAGCTTGGCTCCACTGCAATAGCAAAAGAGAAAACCTGCAACATTAAAACACAATCAAAGCTCTCTCTTCTTTTGTAGCTCTCTCTCTGTTTTGCTTCAGGGAAAAGAAGAACGATTGCCGAAGAACTCCCGTGGGATTGAACAGGAGGGTATTTATAAAGAAAAAGAACCTTGTTCTAATGGGATTAAAACAAGGAAATTGACCTCAAGGACGTGGATTTTCCTTCCTCAGATGGATATGGAGCCAAATTAGAGAAGGAATACCAACGAGAGAAGGTTGCAGACGAATTGGACACAGAATGGAAATGGCGACTGAGACACTATCATCAATTAAAAGGGTGACCGAACAACTGCCGTTGATTCCTGGAAATTAACGGAGTTTCCATAATTAAAAATAAGAAATAGCGCATGTTTCAAAAGATATTCATTAATGAACGTCCGCTTAAAAGGGCGTCAATTCTTAAGAATTAAATTCCAGTGGAAATCAAACAATCAGGAAATGGCACCCGCGCGAGCGGTCGTTCATTCATATAAGTCGACCTACCGGAGGACCATGTCGACCTATAGTGGAGGTAAATGCCGACACTCCAGAAGGGCGTTCATTCAAATGGCGTCCAGAGAACAGTCGCCCATTCCAAATGAATCCAAAAAAAATGAAAAAACCTTCATATTGAGCCAGTAATGAAGTCCACTTTGGGGCATTACGTCGTGACATGAAATTTACTCACCATAGTATCAATTTTGGCGTGTCTACACTGAGTCCCCTAAGACGAGCAACACTCCTCTTCCCTTCAGAAAGTGGGACGTATGCTCCTCCAGAATTGGTCAAAAGTGGCCCTTAAGCCCCTAAAAGCTGGTAAGACTCTTGGCCTTCTTACAAAGTGAGACATACACCTAGCCAAAGATAAGCAAGAATCCTCCCCTCTTCCGGAAAAAAGGATGTACGACCTATCGACGATTGTTCAAGGATAGCACGACCTGACAGCCCCTCAGGGCGGGTAAGAGTCGTGGTCTTCTCAGGAAGCAGGACATACACCTAGTTCACGCGCGCTGGAGGTGGATTTGATGGCAAGTCTACCTACTCTCACGAACACTCCACACATAGAGGATTTCGCCAAAGTCCATACAATATTCATGCAATGGCCCTAATGACGTGAGAGGAAAACGACAAAGTGAAAGAAGAAGTTCATGCTTTTATTGTTGATACAAGAGCCCTCAATCAAGTTCAGCGTATCCACATGGCCTATGCGGGCCACAAGGGAAATGGAATGGGCACACTAAGGCCATGGCGGCTTCATAGCCATCATGATAGTCGGCCATCCAACCCTACTGGAAGTCGCCGTCCAGATCGAGCAGTTCATGAGAAGCAGCTAGGACCAGAGCAATCTTAGCGGCATAACCTTCCACCGGCCTAGCAACCACCGGCGGAGCCGGAGTCATGGAAGCTCCCACCGTTCGCCCAACAGGAGCAACGTCCATCCTTGCGGTGATGATAGCAGGGACAACAAGGACCATTAGGGGTTCCCCCTCCATTATGGACTTAGGAAATTGCTAAGCCATGATACCAACGAAGACTAAGGGGGATGAAGGCACACGATGCCTTAGAACCGTCAACATGCCTTGCTCCTTATAGAGGAAGTCCCCTTCACAGAGGTAACCCTTACTTGCGACGGATAGTATCCTTCATTTGACTCGCACATCAAAGGAAAGTATGGCTCCACTAATGGCAAACACATCACATGAAGATCAAGCACCCATCCATGCAAAGAAAGGTTGTAGAAAGAGGAATTTTATTGATAGAGGGGAGGGGGTACAAGTGGTTACTCATCCTTCTCGGGATGGAATCTGTCAGGCTGGAGGTTTAGCACTCCCTTATTACAATATAGGCGGTTCACCTTCGCCAAGGCATCCTGCCACCCTCGTAGGTATCCCCATTTGTACTCCTCCGACACGCCGCTACTGCTGCCTTCCCCCACCGGCAGATCTGGCATAGACAACGCTTCCTTACGAAAACACAACCATTTGTGGGGGGACTCCTCCGACGAAGAACTTGACTTCTTTGACGACATCCTTTCTAGCGAGCTTTCGGCCACCCAAGGAACTCAGGATGACCTTAGGGTTCGCCACAGGGTTGCCATTTATAGGAAGGAGACGAAGTCCCCAGAAGGGGAAAAAGGGCCTTCGCGCCTTCCCAACTTAGCAGGAGTCGAAGCGACGGGATCCCGAAGATCGCTCCTTCTCACACCCCTCAACTTGACTTCTACCGTCGGTTCATATCCCAAGGAAGGCTTAAAAGCAAAAAAAAGGAAAGCATGCAGGTTACGTGAAAAGTACATAATACTCCAGATCGTCAGAAGTGGCAAAGGAAGAGCAAGTCATCATTACCAACCGAAAAGGATACAAGGAGGGGGATACGTCAGCTCGAACGTACCCCAATAAAAAAAACAAAATACAAGAAATGGCGAGCACTCTCCCAGGTGCTCCCTTCTTCAGCAGCATCAGCCGGTGCCTGGTCCAAGGCCTCGAGCATGCCCTCGAGAGCGGCCACAGAAGGCGGAGCTTCGTCGGTCAGATGACCAACTCCCTCTTCGCTGAATGCTCGGCCCCAGCAACATGCTCCGTTGTGCCTGGCCCCTCCGCGCCAGGCTCCTCCTCCCCGAGCTCCTCCTCGCCATAGTTGGAGGCAGGCTCAAATGGCATTAGCGAGGGCGGTACCGGGATGCCCTAGTTGTTAGTAGCCGCTTGGAGGGCGGCCGACCAGCCCTTCTGGAAGTCAAGGTCCCTTCTCGGACCATAGACTTCAACGGTAGCCGCATTAAGTTCGTTCTGGTAGTCCAAGGATGACCGGAAGCACTCCACGGCCTCTGCACCGATGGTGGCCATTGCTGCCTTCAGCCCATCGGCCCAGGCCTCCGCCGCCTGGGCCCTCTATTCAGCTGCGTCGACCAAGGTCCTTAGCCCAGCCGCTCGGGCATCCGCTGCGTTGGCCAGCTCGACCGCCTCACAGAGGGACCCTTCCATTGTCCGAATCTGGACTCGAAAGGCATCCCGGTCGTGCTCAGCCTCCTCCAAGGTTCTCCCCTGCAACTCCAGGTGCTCTTGGAGTTGGGCACGTTGGGCCTCCAGCTTTTTCTGCTGGGCATTACTCTCCATCAGTTGTCGAGCGATTCTGGCAAAGTGATACCCCCACAAGCCAAAGGCCCTAGCGACCGAGCACAAGTTCTTGGCCGCCAGGTTGTATAGTTCCCCGTGAGCCTCGGGGGAGAAGACTCCAGTGCGGTAAGCCAGCCGCAAACCCTTGTCCATTAGGACATAGGCCTCACGTTGACCAGAAACGACCCTCGGAGTGTCTTCGGGCTGCAAGAAGCTGGTAGCCGCATCAAGGCATGGCGCCTTGCCTTTGTGAGATGCCTCCCCGATAAGAACCGAGAGAGGAACCCCAGTCTGTGGCAAACAGATCGGGGTAGATGGTATGGGAGCCGACGCCTCAACTGGCACCAGGACCGGAGGAGTTGCAGATCGGGGAGGGGGTGGCATTCGACCCCGGGCTCGGACGGTAGTCCTCCTTCTCTTCCCTTGGCGACGCTGTCTATCTAACGCCACCACTGCGCCAAGGTCCACCGGGCCGCGCTGCTTGCCCACCATTGGGGAGGTCTCGGTGGGTGTGTTCGACGAGTTCCCGGAGGCTACCCACTGGCTAGTAGCGTGAGTGACCAAACCGGTGCTGGGCACGGGCGTGGCGGGCGGCGAGGTAGGAGGCGGGCACGAGCACTCCACTGGAAGCGCCGTCGGAAGGGGATATGGCAAGAGTCCCAGCTTGAAAGTAACCGCCTCCCGAGGAACAGCAACAGACACCTGGTCGACACCATGCTCTATGTGATCAAGGGGGCAAGGAGCGTATATCGATAGCTCGATCGTCTCGAACCGCAGCTCCGATGATTCCGACACTCCTGTAGAGCAGCATTAAAAAGGCCAGTTCAACGGACGATGGAAAGGCGAGAGAAACAACGAAGTTAGTACCATGGGGCAATGGGGGGCTTAACCCCAGCTCCCGAGGTACCGCCAGGGTAAGCCTAGCATCGGCATCATCGAGGGGGTGGCGAATAAGGGTGTTAATCGCCCTGGCCTCCTCAATAGTCGGCGTAGGCAACCTGTCGGCCCTCGGAGGGTAGAAACCCGCCGTGTAGCTCCAATCGCTCAGGTGACCACTACCTCCTACTTTTGTAATAAAAACAAAGCGCTCGGACCAGCGCTTAAGGTTGGAAACTAAGGAGGAAACATGGATAATTGTCCTGCCCTTTTTGGCCCGAAAATAAAAAGACGACACATCAGCCGGACAACGTTGAAGGCTGTAGAACTGTCGAAAAAGTAAGACGTTGGGTTCAATCGAAGCTCGATTACAGACATAGACGAAACCGCACAGGATGCGGCAAAAATTAGGGGAAAAGTCCCCTGGGTACCTACCATAGTGAAGGAGGACCAACTCCAAAAAAGGGTGCACGGGTAGACGAAAACCTGCCCGAAAAGATTCTATGGGAACCCTAATGCTACCCGGGACACGACTCCATAGACAATCGTCGAAAGTTGGGAAGACGATATCGAAGTCTACTGGGATCTGAAAGGCCTCACGAAAGCCGTGGACCACCCTATAAGCAACTAGCTGCGGAGAGCGAGGGCGACTGGGATCGGCACTCGAAGTGATCGGGACACCGGCGTGACCTACTTCCTCCTTAAAAAAAAGAAAGAGTGGAAGTTTTCTTTATTTTGGGAGATGTTATCAAAAGATTAGACTTGATCTTAAAAAATAGGAGACAACTTACCAAATGGGTGTAAGTGGAGTTCTTGTTTTTAAATTATATTTTGAGACAAAAAAGGTAAAAAAGAGCAATTAAACAACATATTAAGATTTGAGTTAATTATATATAGAATATGTGTATCAATAGATATTTATCTAAGGGTTTATATTTGGTCGGATAATATCTAACACGGATATCTCAATATCTGAATTTGTACTCAATTAATAATCGGATATCTGATATCCACTATCCGATTAAATTATTCATCAGATATTTTATTCAGATAATTATCTGATTAAACGAATATGATTTCGAATTCAGTTAGAATTTTAAATGGATAATTACCCGGCCTAGTCCTCACTTAAGCATCGGAGGGTTGTTCCTTGGGGTAACGTCCAGGGCTCCTCCTGACGCCATTTCTCTGATGTTTGCAGACTTCGACAGGTGGTCGGATGATCTTCCCCCAATAAACAAATATTAAAAGTATAGTACGGGGTTCGAAAGATAATTTTCTCGCCTCTACGGTACTTATATTAATTTGACAAAAATATCTTTAAATTCAGATTATTCGATTCAATTTGATTTTTTAAAAATTAAAATTAAATTAAATTAAAAAATTTAATACAGTTCGATTTGAACTTAAATTAATTTTTTAAAATTTTTTAACTCAAATTAGATCAAATTAAATTTATCAATTCAATTTAATTTTCAAATTGAAATATAATAACGTTCATCCGTATCGATGACCACACATGAGTGGTGGAGGTGATGTAAGGCTGCTTACGTGATGATCTTTACGTGTGTGTGTGTGGGTGGGGGTTGGGCTCTGTGATAAATTAATTTGTCGACGTGTCCCGCAAGGAGTCACATAGCAAAGTCAACTAGACCTCGATTGGTCAGTTTTGTCGTAACGATGATCAGGCGTGATGCATAGACTCTCGCATTTATCATGGAGGGCATGGAGCTTCAAAATCATAACTACCAAAAGGACACTCCCTGCATTTTTTTTCCCCGCACCGGCTGTCCCCATTTTTTTAAGTTCGTTTCGTTCACAGGGACGGCAATGATGAAATTTTTATAACGATAGTCAGAAAAAAACTCTTTTACATTTATAGTTGCATAAATGTCACTCTTAACTCTAGTTTGACGTATCAATCCGATATATTATATATTATACATATCGAATTATATCAACTGAAATTAATACACTACTCATACTTTTAAATATATTATATTATATTCAATTTTTAAAATATCTTGATAATTGAATTGGTTGGTGGCTCTTCTTAGTACGGGAGAGTGAGAGTTTGAAATGCGCAAAGAACACGTGTTTTTTTTTGAAAAAAAAATTGAGGTAAAAAATCCTGACACTTTTGATATTAAAATCACCCTCTACCTTAGGTTTGAAGCACACGCTACGTCATTAATTGAATTATACATAAATTTTTATCATATTTTTATTATAATAATTATTTATGAAGTTATATTTTTTATATAACAATTTAATATAATATATTATCGTATCATATTATATCAATAAAATATCGATACGGTTGTATCAACCGAACTTGCAAACCTTACTCTTAATTAACATATTGAGAGCATTAATGCTATAGTCTCCTCCTTTTTACCACCTTTTTTTAACACTCTTTGTCTAATGTCCAAGTCAGATATCAAACGGTAAGAAAAATAAATTTAACACCGTGCTCTTAAGTTTAAAATATTAAATTTAAGTCATTCAATTTTATTTATAAAAAAAATAAAGAAAAGAAGCAACACCTTGGCATTGCTTTACATATCTACTGATTACTAGTTATTTTATTATGTAGACATACGCAAAAATGTGCATCAAATTAGGCATTGCAATACATGTAACTAAATGCTCCAGTTAAAACATAACTAGAGTTAAAAAGAAATATTCTTAATGTCTTGTCTTATTAATGCAACAAAGCTTAATTGCATAATTATAAATGCAAAAATGCTCTTTCTTTATGCACCGGCATTTGCTCTTAGATAGCAATTGAGTGTAGGAATATTTCTAGTCTTACATTCATGTAATAAGATTATAATAGTTATATGTATACACATATATAGTGATATATTTTCTTTACAAGTAGACCTGTAATGCAGGGTTTACATAATCATTGGTACTGGTCGTATCAATTTTTGTCGATACGACACGTTAATATATTATAATATACCGTTAGGTATCAATAAAATTATATTATTTTATAAATATTGTTATAGTAAAAATGTTAAACACTTATTTATGACTTAGTTCATTAAGACCTCTCTTAATTGAGACGGAGGTCAACAGTTTGAATCTAATGTGTTTTAAAAATTTTGACACCAATTTAGAAGAAGAATAAAGGGAAAAAAAATAACAATGGCTATTTACGAGATTCAAACCAAGAATCGCTCTTAAACTAACAAAGTCACTTAATCAACTTACTTAATAAAATCTTTTATATTTAAAATAAAATAATCAACTTATCTAATAAAAATTTTTATATTTAAAATAAAATATTAAATATATAAAATATATCGATTAAATATCAAAAATCGATCGTATCGATATGTGACTGGTTCGATCCGATACATACGATTCATCCAGTATCAAATCGATTTGTAAAATTTTGATGGATCATACTTACATATGTACGCAGATATCTGCATAAATATATATTAATATACGTACATATATGCATGGTAAAACTCTAATACTAAATCTTCTTAATATAGAGGTACACAGATCACTCTTCACGGTCCATACATCTGTAGTGTTCTTGCCCTGTAAAATTCCAACCGTTCTATTTTCTTCGTCTTTCCTTTTTCCACGCGGCAAGAAATGGTGCGGTGGCAACTGGCAATGGACCACCGCCATGGTCCACGGTAATCGGAGCCCCGGTCTTAACTCCTACGTCTGCACATCCCTCTGGAGGCAGCTCTTATCTCTCTCTCTCTTCTTCTTCTTATTATTATTATTATATAGATTGGTTAGACAGCTTTAAGACCCCCTCTTAAATATTTCTCCACAACTCGTCAACGGCGCTATGTCCCAATAAGATATTTATCCGACCGCAGACGTAAATATTAAGACGTAAATATTAAGACCCCACCAGCTCGTCTCCGCAGTAATCGGGGAAAGTTGCACAAATTTCTCCCTTTTTTTATTCATTTAAAAATTATAATGCCACAAACAAGAGCCAGTAAACTAACTTCAACTTTTTCTTTATAAAATACGTCAATTATAAAAATAGGACGAGTCAAAATTACTTCCAAATCAAGTAGGATCAAAAGATTATATAAATATTGATATATGCTAAAACGTATGATATAAACTACGATGTCATACTATTTTTCATGCTAAAACGTATGATTCGGGGAGATTCGAAGGAAAACGCACTCCACCTGCGGACCCCAGAGGAAGGAGAGAGCGAGGGGAGAGATTTCAAACTAAAGAAAGGAGGGAAGTTACTCTTACGCTCCTGCAATTTTTATATAAAGAACTTTATATCTCTACCTTTAAGAATAATACTAATGTACCCCTAAAATCTGTATTACTCAGACACTCGTATAAGTTTTATAAATAATTTTATATCTCTATCTTTAATAATAATAATATCCATATACCCTTAAATTCTTTCTCTTGAGGAGAAATGTACGGTTCCACACTTTGTGCCGTTTTTGTCGTCACTCTTATCTTGGCTGTTTGTTCCTGAGACCATATGGTCGTTGGGATGAACTAACTTAAGTTAGGTGTTTATGTACTCGAGAGCACCAAACTTAAGTCAATTTTTTCTGTTGTCTAATTTTAAAATTAGATTGAGAAAAGAGTGACACAAAGTGTGACTCCTTCGCATTTCTCTTTAAGAATAATATTTGAATGTTCTCGCAGTCAAAGTTTGTCAAATCGAGATGAGACGATTGAAATCGTTCGTCCCAGTCCATCTCAATCACAGACCAGGACAATCGATCTATGAGAAACAACCGAGACACTACTTTATATATTATTTTAAGTTTTTTATATTGAATGTGTTTTGTAAGTTGGTTGAGAAGTGAGGTCCTCGGTTCGAAACGTGTTGTAACATCGTTTTTAATAACTCAAAAGACAGCAGAGGCGGGATTCGAACTATGGACACCCGTTTAAATAACATATCACTTAACCAACTACGTTGAAAAATCATTTGAGTTATATTATACTAGAGTACACACACATATATATAATATTTTTTTTATCTCAGTACGTAATAGTACCAACCCGTATCATACTGTCACAGTGAAAAATCAAGACAGACAGTACAAACAGATCGTCAAATCCTGCTCTCAACCTTATATCTATGCCTCTTATAGTATCTATGTACTACTAAAATGTAACATTAGTACCGTATCGTTACAGTGAAAAATCAGGATGGAGAGTACGAACATATCGACAAACCCTGCTCTCAACCTTATGCCTATACCTTTTATAGTATCTATGAACTACTAAAATGCAACATTAGGAGTCTAACAGTTATAGTTAGCAGATTTTGACTCTTTGAGAGTATTTGCATAAATTAGGAAAGATAAGAATATAATATTATTAACGAAGATTTTATGGTCCATACAAGAGAAGACTATCAATATACTCTTAAAATATTAGGAAATTATCTCTATATCTTCATCTTTTATCATATTTGTTGTTATATTTTTGAAATCTTTAAGAAAAGATTTATTATGCTCTTATCTAACTCTATTTTTAAAATAAAAAATTATTTTTATACTCTTTTAATAATAATAATTTTTAAAATAATTTTAGAGATATTATAATAAATATGATTAAGATAAAAATATAAAAATAATTAAAACAATTATAAAAATATAAAGATATTTTTATCTTCAAATCAGGCGGAGACGAAGGGGGACGGGGGGGAGAAAGAGAAACGAGTAGATAGCCGCCGCAGAAGAAAGAGAGAAGAAGCGGAAAGAAAAGAAGGGAAAAAAAAGAGGCCGGGTGTGTGAACTCTCCCCTCTATTCACGTGTTCTGCGAAGTCTAAACGCTCCCTTCCCCACCTTTTCTCGCTCCCTTCACCCTCCTCCCCCTCCCCCCCTCTTCCTTTCCCTTCTCCACTGCCCCCTTCCCTCTTCTTCCCTCCCACTTCCCCCTCCTCTTCTACTGCCTCTTCGTCGCCCTCATCTGCGCCTTCTCGTGCTTCCCATTCCTTGATCTGAGGTAGCGAGGGGGTTCTGAGCTGCCTCCTCCTGCTTCTCTGAGGTGGGGAGACTGGAGGGCATGGAGCCGGGGTGTGGTTCGGGCGGCGGCGGCGGGGACGCCGGCCACATAAGAGGAGTGCCCACGCACGGCGGGCGGTACGTGCAGTACAACATCTATGGGAACCTGTTTGAGCTCTCCAGCAAGTACGTGCCCCCCATCCGCCCCGTCGGCAGGGGCGCCTATGGCATTGTCTGGTGAGCTGCTCGCCGATGTTTCCGATTTCCCGCCCTTTCTTCGGCGTGTGATTGTGCTCGTAGTGCTTCCGATCACGAGTATTGTGGGTTCCTTCAGTTAGTGGTGTCTCCGGGACGAATCATAGCGTCCCGCTAACGGTTCCTTTTAACTTCTTTCTTCATCACATCAGTGTTTGTATCCTCCGTCATCATCATCGTCCTCTTCTTTTGCTGTGCATGTAGAGCCTGCCTTAATGCCACAGTTCTGTCGGTTTGACTATTTATCTGAAAGGGAGGCCAGATGTAGGGGTGTCTTCAATGTGCTGAGCTTTTAGCCTGTTAAATCCTATGTTGCTTTTCGATTGGAAAGGAAATTGCAGTCCTCGACGGGGGAGAATGGGCAAAGTAATGCCTAAAGTGGTGGTAAGGCAATTGTCGTGCTCAGAGCAGAGAGGCCGTGGTATTTACAGTAGGCGACTATTTTTCTTGTCTTCATCTTCTGCAATCTTTTTGGGGCTGGAGGATAATGGTATGCTGGTTTCCACGAGGGCAGTTTGTTATATTGCATTGGTATCATGTCACTTGAAAGAATGGAAACAAAGAAAATGGAACATGACAATGATTTGACAGTGTGAAAATATTGCTTCAGAAGTTCTGACCTTTAAGCTGTTATATCACATATTGCTTTTTGTTGGATTGAGGACTTGCAGCCAATCATGGGGGATATTTTCGGCAAACAAATGGGGAATGTGGTGCTAAGAAAGGTGTTTGGAGCTGACGTGCTGTTATTTACCGATGGTTACATTTTCTTGATCTAGATCTTCTGTAACTTTGTCTGGAGTGGGTGGTCATGACATGCTGGCTTCAAGGACAGTTTGTTTCAATGAATTTCCATCATGCTACTTGAAAGAACGAGAAAAGGGAAAAACAACATAACAACATTATGTGAGACAGAGGAAAAATGTTGAGGAAATCATGTAAGTCGAAAGCGAGTATTTTGATTTTTGATAACTTTGAGGCGTTAACATCACCATGGTTTTGATATTCCAATTAGAGAACCATAGATATGGGAGGGGCACTTACAAGTGCCTGCACAAATTATAGACTCTACTAACGGACACCTCCCCTCAAACTTAGGGCAGATCAGAAGCTGAAAATTGCTCAGGAAAGAGACATGACATTCTTTTATGTAGAGTTTACTGAAGATATTCACACTTTTGACAGTTTGCATTTGGGAACATTGGAGAAGCCCTTCAAGATTACTTTTCCAGTTCTCCTTCTCAGACAATGCAGAGTGGTTTTTGCCTTTCTCCTAACAACCACCGAAACAACCTTGGGAGCTGCTGGCCTACACCAGCTGGATGAAATTTCTCCCGTCATCCTACTCTCTTCTGCTGGCTGATGGAGCACACTGATGACATCTTCCTCCTCCTTTCTCTGGTGATAGGAAGGCACTTGGCATTTTTCTTTTTCTCCTTTTCTTCTTCTCCATAGTTAGGTTGCTGGCTGTGTTTAAATTTGCAAAGTCCAGGTGGCAGTGTGGCACAGCTGGCAGCCCTGTTTCGGGGTGGGGATGGTGCCAGTTGGGTTGCAACTGGTAGCTCTGATGAGAGCTGCGGGCTGCAGTTGCAGCAACCTTATTCGAGGCTGCAGGCTGCAGTAGGGGCAGCTGCCTTACTCCTCTTCAGGCTGCCAGCTGGGTTGCACAAAGTGACCACTATTGCTGTTAGAGGCTGACCAGGGATGGAGGCACCTTCAGCAGTGCATGGGTGCATTATGGCAGTAGATGGGTGGTATCGGGGTGGGGAGAGATTCAAGCCAGAAGAAATTCTTATAAATCATGATTATTGTTTAGATAGAAATCATGATTAACGATAGAAATTGGTGGCAAATTTTTTACATTGATTTACACATGATAACTATTTAATCAGAAATAGAAAAAGAGAGCATTAATTGTTATTGTAACATGTGCTATATTAATGTGTTTTGTATTTTCCCCTCTTTTTCTGGTTGTATAACTGTGCTTTATTTTTCATCTTATAAGTATTGTGTTCGACATATATAGTGTCACAATATATATTAAATTTACTTCAGTGTGTTAATAACGTTCAATTTACCAGTTTCATAAACCTACTATTCTATTATATTGAGTACATTGTCTCTTGTATGTTTGGTCATTCAAATGTTAGTTTATGAAGCAATAATTGGTTGAAATCAAACATAAGTGCAAACATCTTGGTTGCATAATCATATCCAACTATGAGATGACAAGAACCTTCTTTATGTTCACCAAAGAGTAGACATTGGGATGTTCTAGACTGATAGGTGGCGTGGTGAGTTCACCCTAGAGGAGAGCTTCCCACAGCTCTTTGCCATTGCCTCTTCACCGATGGCCTTGGTTTCTCAGGTTTTTAAGTCACAGCTATTAGGAGGTACTTGGGATCCTAGAAGAAGCCTGCGGGTGGAGGAGATGGATCAATATTAGGAACTCCTTTCCTTCCTCCTAGACTTTACACCAGAGGAATGGAGTGTGGATAGATGGTGGTGGTGATGGGACAAGGAAGGAAAATTTTCAGTTAGATCAGCATACAATTTGATTTCAAATGGAGGAGTGAGGCATGACCTTGCACCACACATATGGAACCCCAAGAGCTTGCTGAAAGTGAAGTTACTGATTTGGAGGATTTCACATTGTCGGTTACCTACTTGTGATAGGTTGGCCACTTTCATGTCACATATTCCTAGGAGGTGTGTTCTTTGTGGGGATGAGGAGTCACTTGACCACATCTTTGTAGGATGCTCTTCTCAGGAGATTTGGACTCAGGTGATGAGCAGGTTCCCAGGAGCCTATGTGTTTCAGGATAGTGTCCTTCCCTTCATTCGGAGGTGGCACAGGTCCTGGCAGCTGAAAGGGGAATGACAAATTTGGTGGCTCATCCTCCATGCTATCCTTTGGTCTTTATAGGGTGAAAGAAATAGCAGGATCTTAAGGAGGGAAGCTAGAGTTGTAGACAAGATTGTAGCCTTTAATATGGAGAGTGAGGGAATGGGGTTTGGCTCTATGTAATGTGAACTCGCAAAATTCCTCCTTTTTCGGTCTGTTGGGGGATAGTGGATGCCATACCGTCTCGGTGTGGTGTTTTTGTATAGTGATCTTTTGAGAGCACTCTGATTATACATGTATATCCCCTTTTTTACTTTAATACAATATGTGGTACTATTGGCATCACGGAAATATTTCCCCTCTTTTTTGAAAGAGAAAACGGGGATGAAGAGGGGTGGACACAGGGGCTGTATGAATAGCCTATACAGGGTTTATTCCGTCAGCATGCATCGTATCAGACAATTTGGGTTTGAGTGCTGGATCTTTCCTCATTGATCGCAGTCAGTGTTCATTTACATCGGTTTAACGTCCGAACACCTTTGTTTAACTGTCAAAGAAATCTTGATCTTCTACGAGGGTCCTGATACCGAGGGCATAGTCGCTTGCATGGCTCAAAGCTAATTTTCACTCACCGCCGAAGAATTAGTGGAATTAGGGCTTCATCAAGGGCTGCTAGCTTGGGCGAGAAACCCTACGATTTGAGGACATAGTTGCAATTTTGCAGGAGCAGTGGATATTTTTGAAGTGTTGGGAGGTTTCCTAGACCCCAGGGGTATTTTGATAATTTTAGATTTTCATGGGTATTTTGATAATTTTACTAGGCCAGGGGCATTTATGAAATTTCCGGGTTGGAGAGAAGGTAGGGTAAAATCCCTGACTCCCGGAGGCGCTGAGGCTATTTATTGAAGATATTCACACTTTTGACAGTTTGCATTTGGGAACATTGGAGAAGCCCTTCAAGATTATTTTTCCAGTTCTCCTTCTCAGACGATGCAGAGTGGTTTTTGCCTTTCTCCTAACAACCACCGAAGCAACCTTGGGAGCTGTTGCCCTACACCAGCTGGATGAAATTTCTCCCGTCATCCTACTCTCTTCTGCTGGCTGATGGAGCACACTGATGACATCTACCTCCTCCTTTCTCTGGTGATAGGAAGGCACTGGGTATTTTTCTTTTTCTCCTTTTCTTCTTCTCCATAGTTAGGTTGCTGGCTGTGTTTAAATTTGCAAAGTCCAGGTGGCAGTGTGGCACAGCTGGCAGCCCTGTTTCGGGGTGGGGATGGTGCCAGTTGGGTTGCAACTGGTAGCTCTGATGAGAGCTGCGGGCTGCAGTTGCAGCAACCTTATTTGAGGCTGCAGGCTGGAGTAGGGGCAGCTGCCTTACTCCTCTTCAGGCTGCCAGCTTGGTTGCACAAAGTGACCACTATTGCTGTTAGAGGCTGACCAGGGATGGAGGCACCTTCAGCAGTGCATGGGCTGCATTATGGCAATAGATGGGTGGTTTCGGGGTGGGGAGAGATTCAAGCCAGAAGAAATTCTTATAAATCATGATTATTGTTTAGATAGAAATCATGATTAACGATAGAAATTGGTGGCAAATTTTTTACATTGATTTACACATGATAACTATTTAATCAGAAATAGCAAAAGAGAGCATTAATTGTTATTGTAACATGTGCTATATTAATGTGTTTTGTATTTTCCCCTCTTTTTCTGGTTGTATAACTGTGCTTTATTTTTCATCTTATAAGTATTGTGTTCGACATATATAGTGTCACAATATATATTAAATTTACTTCAGTGTGTTAATAACGTTCAATTTACCAGTTTCATAAACCTACTATTCTATTATATTGAGTACATTGTCTCTTGTATGTTTGGCCATTCAAATGTTAGTTTATGAAGCAATAATTGGTTGAAATCAAACGTAAGTGCAAACATCTTGGTTGCATAATCATATCCAACTATGAGATGACAAGAACCTTCTTTATGTTCACCAAAGAGTAGACATTGGGATGTTCTAGACTGATAGGTGGTGTGGTGAGTTCACCCTAGCGGAGAGCTTCCCACAGCTCTTTGCCATTGCCTCTTCACCGATGGCCTTGGTTTCTCAGGTTTTTGAGTCACAGCTATTAGGAGGTACTTGGGATCCTAGAAGAAGCCTGCGGGTGGAGGAGATGGATCAATATTAGGAACTCCTTTCCTTCCTCCTAGACTTTACACCAGAGGAGTGGAGTGTGGATCGATGGTGGTGGTGATGGGACAAGGAAGGAAAATTTTCAGTTAGATCTGCATAAGATTTGATTTCAAATGGAGGAGTGAGGCATGACCTTGCACCACACATATGGAACCCCAAGAGCTTGCTGAAGGTGAAGTTACTGATTTGGAGGATTTCACATTGTCGGTTACCTACTTGTGATAGGTTGGCCACTTTCATGTCACATATTCCCAGGAGGTGTGTTCTTTGTGGGGATGAGGAGTCACTTGACCACATCTTTGTAGGATGCTCTTTTCAGGAGATTTGGACTCAGGTGATGAGCAGGTTCCCAGGAGCCTATGTGTTTCAGGATAGTGTCCTTCCCTTCATTCGGAGGTGGCACATGCCCTGGCAACTGAAAGGGGAATGACAAATTTGGTGGCTCATCCTCCATGCTACCCTTTGGTCTGTATAGGGTGAAAGAAATAGCAGGATCTTTAGGAGGGAAGCTAGAGTTGTAGACAGGATTGTAGCCTTTAATATGGAGAGTGAGGGAATGGGGTTTGGCTCTATGTAATGTGAACTCGCAAAATTCCTCTTTTTCGGTCAGTTGGGGGGATAGTGGATGCCATACCGTCTCAGTGTGGTGTTTTTGTCCAGTGATCTTTTGAGAGCACTCTGATTATACATGTATATCCCCTTTTTTACTTTAATACAATATGTGGTACTGTTGGCGTCATGGAAATATTTCCCCTCTTTTTTGAAAGAGAAAAGGGGGATGAAGAGGGGTGGACACAGGGGCTGTATGAATAGCCTATGCAGGGTTTATTCCGTCAGCATGCATCGTATCAGACGATTTGGGTTTGAGTGCTGGATCTTTCCCCATTAATCGCAGTCAGTGTTCATTTACATCGGTCTAACATCCGAACACCTTTGTTTAACTGTCAAAGAAATCTTGATCTTCTACGAGGGTCCTGATACCGAGGGCATACTCGCTTGCATGGCTCAAAGTTAATTTTCACTCACCACCGAAGAATTAATGGAACTAGGGCTTCATCAAGGGCTACTAGCTTGGGCGAGAAACCCTACGATTTGAGGACATAGTTGCAATTTTGTAGGAGCAGTGGACATTTTTGAAGTGTTGGGAGGTTTCTTGGACCCCAGGGGTATTTTGATAATTTTGGATTCTTATGGGTATTTTGGTAATTTTATTAGGCCAGGGGCATTTATGAAATTTCCGGGTTGGAGAGAAGGTAGGGTAAAATCCCCGACTCCGGGAGGCGCTGAGGTTATTTCCGGAGAGTTTTGAAGGCTCCTAAGTCATTTCTAGGTTATAGGGGTATTTTGGTAATTTTACTAGACTCTAAGCATACCTAGGTCTGAGGTGACGCTTAGGTGTAAGACTGAGCTGACAAGGTCCCTAATCGGAAGGAGTAACACGGGACTTCATGGAAGGTGCACGTGCGCTGATTCGCAAAGGGAGGGATATGTACACAATTTTTCGAAAGTCGGGGGTTCTCTTGTAATTTTTCTTTGGCCGGTGCACAATAAAAGCACAATTGAGTACATTTATGATTCAAGCGGGTACAAAGGTTGTCGACTATACATGAAATGTCTCCGCACTGACGCGGGACATATGGGCATAGCCTCGATTACAAAAGTTTGCAGGGCAAATCTGCAAATAATAGGACTTGTATTTCTCGCAATCTCAGTGTTGCACCCGAAATTATCTCATGTTACTTTGAGAGATTGTTGCTATGCAACGTTCGACGACAATGATCGCGTATCGTCAACACCGTCGAACTACGGAGTATCTCCGTGATTTAGGGTCTATTGATCCGACAATATTATCATGGTCGACGTCGCGGCAAGAAGGTTAACAAGGAAGAAACATATGCATACCAGTCCGAGTAGCCGAGCAAGTGTATCACACGGCACAGACGGGCGCAAAGCTTCCTCCCTACGCGGCGACGAGCGACCAGACAAACAAACAATGCTCCCTCTGCGGATGCGATGCTGCCACGCGGCGAAGGAGCGATCTCCCCGAGATATATAGCTCCACCACGGCTCTTCTCCGACCCGGGACGACGAAAACGGAGCGAAACGGCGTCGAGAGAGGTCAAAAGGCGTCCACCGGGGTCAAACGACCCCTTTGCGGCGAACCGCGGAGGAAAGAGGGCCGCGCGACCACGCTGGGACCCAGCGGGGTCGCGCGCGCGCCCCGAGGTGCACGTTACCCCGCCGGGGGGCCCCAGCGGGGTCGCGCGCGACCCCCGAGGGCCGCGCGACCCCGCTGGCCCCCTGGCGGGGTCACGCGACCCCCCGGGGGCCCGCGCGACCCCGCCGGGGTCCGCCCTTTGGCGGGGTCGCGCGACCCCGTCAGGGTCTGCCCCCCTCCGGGGTCCGGGCCTTCAAAAAAAAAAATAATTTAAAAAAAAAAAAGAAAAAGAAGAAGGTTTTTAACCCCCTCAGAGGGGTCATTTGGCCCTTTTTGGTGGCCAGAGGGGTCAAAGTGGCTTTTTGCCACCCCACCTTGACAGAATCGGGGCAAATTCGTTCATTTGACCCGTCTGGGCCCTCCCGCCTTCTATAAATAGACCCTAAGGGTCCAAGTGGAGAAAGAGCAGAGAGAGAATCAACAACGTACGAAGCACTTCTCGCACTCGGAGCATTTGGAGTTTGTTCGTTTGTTTCGGCCCGTGTGGGGTAAGTCCCCGGGTCTTGTATTTATGCCCCTACGGAGTATATTTACATTTACGCCCCTCAGCGGGCCATGTTTGTAATTATGCCCCTCAGCGGGCCATGTTTTGTAAGTCTTTACGTCCGGGGACGACTAAGTCAGGTGGTTCTGTCCTTACAATGGCGGAATTACAAAAACGTCCTCCCCGAGACCGTAAAAGACCAAAGTCCTGTAATTTGCAGTTATACCCTGCAATCTTTTGTAATTCGGGCTACGCCCCTACTTCCCGCGTTGGTGCGGATCTTTGTACAGTCGACAATTTGCCGACAATCCTTATGGTTGGGCCATAAATGCAATTTATGACTTCATATGTCTTCTTTATGCATTGACTGGGAAAAATTGCATGAAAACCCTTGGCTTTCCAAAATTGCATATATACCCCTCCTTCGGCCAAATTGACAGATGTGTGCCTTCTATGAAGCCCCTTGTCATTCCTTCGGTCCGGAAGTGTTGTCAGCTCAGTTCAGCACTCGGGTATCATCTCAAACCTAGGTCTAGGGTCTGGTAAAAATACCAAAATACCCCTGTGACCTAAAAATGGCCTCAGAGCCCTTGAAACCCTCCAGAAAGAGCCTAAGCGCCTTGGGGAGTCAGGGACCCGATCCTACTTCCATTCCAGCCCAGAAATTTCATAAATACCCCTGGCCTGGGAAAATTACCAAAATACCCCTGGATTGGTAAAATTACCAAAATATCCTCGGAGTCCAGAAAACTCCCTTTTATTTCAAAAATGCCTATGGCTCCCGCATATTTGCGTTTCTATTCCTAAATCTTAGGGTTTTGCTCAGACTTAGCCCTAATTCTATTAACTTGTTGGTGGTAAATGAGTGGTCATGGAGAGTCTCTCGAGTGAGCCTGCCCTCCACATCAGAACCCTTGTAGAAGCCTTTTGAGATTTCTTTGACAGTTAAATAAAGGTGTTCGGACGTTAGGCCGATGTAAATCAACACTGACTCCGGTCAGTGGGGAAATGTTCGGCACTCGAACCCAAATCGTCTGATACGACGGGTACCCACGGAATCACCCTCTACTCAGATGGGGGGGGGGAGATGTTTCTTTTCAAAAAGAACGAAAATCTACCTTTTATCCACGATAAAAGTCGATCTAGATTTTTTCCGTGTCTCACAGACTGGCACGTCCGGTGGGACTTTTCCCGCCTTTCTTCTTTCTGTCAAAGAAATTCTCTAAACCTTCTTCAAGGTTCTGATTTCCCTCCTCTTCCTTTTACAGGACGGGAAGAGGAGGGCACATCTCTCTGTTCAATTGAGAGTTCGTTGTGCATCTGCACGCCACTCCTTTCGTGCTACGCACCACCACCAGCAACAGCTATGGCTGCCGTTACCTACGGCCCCGAGATCGTCGCCAATCATGCCAGGCTCGGATTCCTGGCGACCCCACTGGTCTTCGGCGACTTCCCAGCGGTCGTCGGCTCGCCCTTCTTCTTGGGCGTGGTTCCGGTGGCTGAAGCCAGTTCAGCCATGCCTGCAACAACTGTCGGGGGCGTCAAGCCCTCGGCCCCATCAACTGATCGGGTCCGCCCGGTCAAGAAGACAGTCGCTGAGGGTGTCAGACTCTCGGCCCCAACAACTGGCCGGTTTCATTCGGCCAAGAGGACTTCTGAGGGTGTCAGGCCTTCTGCTCCAGCTGATCGGGTCCACCCGGTCAACAAGACAACTGTCGGGGGCGTCAGGCCTTCGGCTCCAGCAACTGGCCGGGTTAGTCCGGTCGACAAGGTCGTCTCTGAGGGCGTCAAGCCTTCGGCTTCGTCGATTGGTCGGGTTCGCCCGGTCAAGGAATCAATCACTGAGGGTGTCAGAACCTCTACTGCATCAACCGGTCGGGCTCGCCCGATCGAGGGGACCGTCCTCAAGGGTGTCAGACCCTCTGCTGCGGCATCTGGCCGGGTCCATCCGGTTAATTCTCCAACTGTTAAGGGTGTCAAGCCCTTCATCCCGACAACCAGCCTCTCCCGCTTGGCTGCTCCGTCAACGGTCGAAGGTGTCAGGCCTTTTGCCCCAGCTGTTGGCGAGTCTTCTCGGTCAATCAAATCACTGCTGGCGTCGCTCATGCTCAACGTGGGCAACGCCGCCGCCGCAACGGCGCCAAACCTGCTGCGGCCACCCTCAGAGGTGCTGCCCCTGCTCAACGGGGGCAACGCCGCCGCCGTCAGGATGACGCCATGCCTATGGTGGGTGCCACCACCGCCGCCCCTGCCCAATGGGGGCAGCATTGTAGCCGCAATGGTGCAAGGCCCGAAGCGACTGTCTCGCGCTCCGGCAAGACTGTAATTGTCGGAGATATTCGCATCCGGCTCGATGGAGGCGAGCCGATCCTGCCACGGGATCGTCATGTCCCTACTATTTCTACCTCCAATCGCTTCGAGCCCCTTCGGCAAGTTCGTGAGAAAGGAGCGAAGAAGGAGAAGTCTGCCGTACCGGCGGCAACTCAGGGCCTTCTGCAACGGCCCAAGCCACGAGCTCCCCGTCCAAGGACAGGGGGCAACCCAATTGAGGAGCACCATCTCCATTTGAAGAAGATCTGGGTCACCAAGGAGGAGGCCCGAATCATAAGGCGCGCGAGGGCGGAGGAGCCCTTCCGCATGTCAGAGCTTCAGCGGATGCGGAGTCCGCCAAGCACTGAGGCCTCGACGTCTGCGAGATTTACATCTCAACCCCTACGGGGACAAAAGCGCCGAGGAGCCGGCAAGAAAGTGCGACCGACCTCCCCGTGGGCTAGTTCTACACACACGGAGGAGGATCGCTCACCTTAAGCAGCCACATCCCGAGTGTCTGTCTTCTACAGACTTGGGAGGCCGCCCAAGCCGGAGCGACAACCGCCCAAGAAAAAGCGGGTGGTCCAGGTGACCGATGACACTGTCAAAGTGTTCACCTGTTACGCCACCTCCGGCGACAAACAGCCCGAGAACATCTCGGGAGAGCTTGACCAACCCATCCAATATTTGAGGAGGTCAAGGCCGGTCTCTCGAATTCTAGCGCAGACGCAGCAGACGTCGACCGCCGGTACATCTCAGCTTGAGCCGGCACGGCAAGAAGAGCGCCAAGAAGACGTCCACAGTATTGATGGGGACAGTCGCTCCCGGCACGAAGACGAACTGGGGGAAGAACCACGGGCCCCCACATTGGACGAGCTTCGACGGGAAAACCAAGAGCTCAAGAACCTGCTACAGTCGCTTTTGCGCGAAAAAGAGGTTCCTTCCCCGCCTCAGGCGGCACCAGCTGGAGTGGATCAACAGCCTTCTCCCATTCCAGCGGCAGCCAATGTCTCTGTCACTGCTGCAAGACTCCCATTGGCGGTGGACTTTGAAGTCCCGCCGCATGAAGCCAATGCGCGGTCATCTGCTACTCCTGCCGCAGAAAGCCTTATGGCGCAGAAGCAGATGATTGAGCGCATCGTGGAAGCGAAGTTCGCTCAACATGGCGAGGGTGTGGCTACCATTGATTTGTACAGCGTGCCATATCCCCTCCATCATCAATTCAAGAAGCTTTCACCAGATTGCCCGAAGGCCCCGAAACTCCAGAAGTTCAACGGGCAGGGCTCTCCGCATGAACACCTGGCCTATTACATGACAGCCATGGGTGAATTAGCCTTGGAAGAGGCATACTTGCTGCGGTATTTTGCCACGTCTTTGACCGGCACCGCCTTCCAATGGTATTCAAGGTTAAAGCCCAATTCAGTATCTGATTGGGCTGATATGCAGAAGAAGTTTGTCGACCGTTTCCAAATGGTCGAGCGCAAAGTCTCCTTAGCAGAGCTTTGTTCCCTTCGACAGAAGAAGGGCGAAACAGCATTGGACTTCATCAAGCGATGGAGGGACATCAGCATGCACTGCGATAATCCTCCGACGCCCGAAGATGCGATCACCATCTGCCGTAGGGGTCTCTCGGCAGAAGTCAGCGAAAAGCTTCTGGGCTCCAACATCAGAGGCTTCGACCAGCTCAACACGGTCGTGGCGGAGATTGAGATGTTCTTCGCTGATCACCCTGCACAAGCCTCTACAAAAGGCAAACCCTCCAAAGACCGTCTAGCTAGCGGTAAAGAGGTGAATGCCGTGGACTTCTCCCCGACGAATGGAGATAAAGGGGAAGGAAAGTCCAAAGGAAAAGGCAAGAAGTCTGGTGATAAGACAAATGCGTCTTTCTTAGCGGAGAACATGAAGACGCCTTATTCCTTCAGAAAGGAGCATACTAACATGCTCTTTGATCTATGTATGAAGGAGCAGCTCGTCACTCTGCCGGACCCGCGGAAGCCCGCGGAGGTGGATAAGACAGATGATCCAACCTATTGTGTGTATCACCGAAGGTTGGGTCACACCGTCGGGGATTGCTATGTTTTCAAGAATATAGCAGAGGAGCTCATTCAAAAGGGCCTGGTAAATATGCTGGGCCATGCAGTCGATCCACCTCAGCCTCATCCTTGGAGCCGATCGAACCGGTCAGCTAACGTGGTCCATTTGGTGGCGATGGCTTCAAGCTCCAATGCCTCCGAAGCCGGGCCCTCAAGTCGACAGCCCAATGGTGGTCCCAGAGCCACTCCTCATCCATTCCCAGAATGTTTAGCGCTGCGGAGGACCATTCGGAAAATCCGAGGGGAAGTCCGGCAGCTGCGACGAGAACAGAGGCGCTTGCTGCAGTTCCTAGAGAGCATTGATCAGCAGTTATCCACTTTCCCTTTTGGCCCATTTGCCAGGGGGTTAGCTCCAGCCCATATACGGGAGGCGGGTGTATCACCCACGGGTCAGGCCCCGCTCAGGGGTTGGCTCTCTGAAGAGTCCTCGGATTCAACTGAAGATGAGGAAGACTCGCCGGAAGGCGTGGAGGCTCCACTTCAAGTCGAGCTCCCAGAGAAGTTATACTCCTTCCCTTGGGGGAAAACTCCCAATATCTTCTTCGCATGCCAACGGGCGGGACTGATTACCCCGTCACCCGTAGAGCAGACGCCAGGTGCTGCTTTTCATCAGGGCTATTGCCCATATCATGAAGTTGTTGGCCATATTATCCACAACTGTGAGCCGTTCAAGGACCTCGCCGAGGACCTAATCAGGCGGGGGAAGGTCAACATGGGTGAGTTCCTGGTCGAGCCACCGCAGCCGCATGCACGGGAGAGCCTTCACTTCTCCGTCAACGTCATACATGCCTCGGCAGCTTTCCAGTTCCCCGAGCCGCAGGAGGAGGGAGTTAGTTCCCAGGGAGCCAGTTCCCAATCGCCCAAGTCCACACTCTGGTATCCAGGGTGGCGACCCTCTCACCAGTGTTCTTTCCCCAAGGAGAACACTGAGAAGATTTTTGACCAGCTTCTGGAGGATGGCTGGGTTCTGACACATGACCCACCGTCTTATTACAATGAGACGGCCAAGAGTCACCCCCGCTATTGCAAGTATCATGCAAGGGTGTCTCACCCCACTCGGCAATGCCCAGAGGTCCAGGACTTCATTGAAGCCCTCATCCAGAGAGGGGTTGTCGATACTCAGGGGAACTCCATGACAAGGTTACGCCTTGCAGAAGCCGCCAGGGAGACTCTCCAGCAGGCTCGGCGAGAAACCGAAGCTTTCTCCCGATTAGCCCGGCCAAGTGAGCCGCGAAAAATGATGAATTCCCATTACTCACTAAAGGCAAGGCCACCTATAAAGGGCCTAAGGTCCAAACCCAGGAGCCAAGCCGCGGGCGAGAGTTCCAAGGTCCGTCCCAGGTCGAGTCAGCCTGGCATCGTCATAAGAGAGAACTCTCGGCCTGACAACAAAGGCAAAGCCAAGGTGTCAGAACCTTCAGCCAAAGCTCCTGCCCAGTCAGCAAGGCCGTTAGTCATGGAAAGAACTCAACCTCTTGAGCCCGCGAAGGCCCCAGTGAAAGCTTCTGTCAAGCTGGCGCAGCCGCCAATTGTAGAAAGGCCTCAGCAGCTCAAGCAAGCCAACCCACCGGTCCAAGCAAAGTCGGTGGAACTACAAAGCTCCCAGAGGCCCCACTGCGGACTGGCAGAGTTCCAGGAGTTGCCTCTGAAATAATTGCTCAGGCAATCAATGCCACCTTCCAAGCTCAGCCGGAGGAGGCCAATTGGACCAAGATTGCCCCCAGAAAAAGCCGTGGCACTAAGGCTCCTAAGGAGCCAGCCCGGAGCAAGAAGCAAAATTCTGGGGGCAAGCGAGTCCCACTGCCGAAGCAAACTCCTCTCTCTTCTCAAGAGGCAGCACGTCAAAAGAAGCAGGAGAAGAATCGCAGGAAGAATTTGAAGAGGAGGTTGAAGAAGCAAGCCGAGCTAGCCGCTGCTATGGAGGCTCCTAAGGAGCCAACTCCTCTACAAAGACTTCAAAAGCTCATAGATGAGCTGGAGGAGTACACTCCCCCTCGCCCCACCAGGGTCGTCACTTTAGACGAATATATCCCCTGGGACAAACTTGGGCGCAAAGCCCGTCTTCTGCAATGGCTCCGAGAAATGGTTCACCGTCTTGAAGAAGGTGAAGACTTCCCAATCCCGGAGGAGCTCTCCTTATTCTATAAAGATGAGGAGCTCACTGTCGAAATGCTCGAGGAAATGCTGCAAGAGCTCTCCTGCAACATGGTGGCGATCCCGCCGCCCGACAATATTTACTGTCCTCACGGCTGATAGCACTGGAGGCCAGGCTCCTATGGCGACATATCAGCGCCGCTCGGCAAGAAATGGCCGGGGACGTGGCCGAGGTCGTAGCCGAGGACGTGGACGGGAAGGTCCCCCGACTCTTGATCGGGTCATAATATTCAGAGGGGAGAAGCCGGGTCCTGTCCCAGAAACTCAAGTTCGGGGAATCCCTTTCATCCTCAACCCCTCAGAGGGTTCAGGCCCCATCTCAACGGCTAAGCCGGGTGGCGTTCCTTTTACAATCCCATCCTCTGATGAAGAAGAGGAGCCAGCCAAGTCGCCAAGTGCGAGGAGGCGTCAGAGCAAGCCGGCCCCTCCAACAGGGTCGAGCCCGCGAGCCCAGCAGGTCCTTCTAATGAAGACCAGCCTGAGGGGCCTTTGCCACCTCCGGAGGAGTCTTTGGCTCCGCTATTCCAAGAAGATGCGGAAGGACTGAACACGGAGGAGCGCCCTTCTAAGCGGGAGAAGCCTCGCCAGGCGCCGAAGACCCTGGCAGAGATCATCCCGCCATTTGACAAGACCCGTGCTCGGGCGGACCGCAAAATCATTCATCATATGAAGCGGTTCCCAACAAATGTCACCATATGGGAGGCCATCGCCTGGAGCAAGGATCTTCGGGAGGCTCTGGTCAAGATACTCCAAGACCCAGAGGCATATGAAGCCCATGTTGCAGAGTTGCAAGCCCAGGCATATGAAGCACTCACAGCCAACATTTCCTTCACGGACAAAGACATGTTGCTGTCCTCTCCGTGTCATAATCGCCCCTTATATATGAAGGGGACGATTAATGGGCATGACGTGAATCGTATCCTGGTTGACGCTGGAGCAGCCGTCAACATCATGCCTTTGAAGACTTCAAGTCTCTATACTTGGCACCTTATTTGCAAAAGGTGACCGATGTCAAGATCTCGGGATTCAATCAGGGTTCCGAGGAGGCGCTTGGTCGGGTTGTAGTCAAGCTTGCCTTGGGCGATTTTATCACCCAAGCGACATTTTATATCATCAACTCCGACACATCTTACAAGATGCTGCTTGGAAGACCCTGGCTGCATGAAAATTGGGTTGTCCCTTCAACTCTGCACCAGTGTATTAAATATGCCAAGGAAGGGGAGCAACATACGGTCTTTGCAGATCAAGCCCCGTTCCACCCCAATGAGTGCCATCTGGCCGATGCTTCTCTATATTTTGGGAAGCCCACTTTAACAATCCCCGAGTCTTTAAAAGACAAAGGGAAGCAAAAGGTGGACCCTGAAGTCGAGGAAGGGCAGCTCTTCACTGTCAACCAAGACATGGTAAAGCTGCACAAGCTGAGCCTCAGTGCCGCCTCCAAGCCGACTCAACCAGAGAGGCGAAGTGTTGACTTTGAAGCCAACCTCATCAGCCGGGTCATTGACGGGAGTATCTCTTACCGCCTAAGTGCCTCCAGCTCTCGTCCAACGGGAAGAGTATGAGGTAGAGCAATTGAAGACCTTCATAGTCTCCTATCAACGGAGAAGGAGACGCAACAAAGGCAAGAGGGACAAGCCGATCATCTTTTACAAAGGTGATTTAGTCCCACCGTACCCTCCTGAAGACAATTTCGGCTGGGATACTCCCGCCGATGTGGTGCCGGAGCTAGTCCAGGAGATGGACGATATGCCAGAGTACATCAAGGAGATGTGTAAAAAGCAGCACATCCCGCAAACTTTGGACCCAGCGCGAGCGGCGTACTTCCACCAATTATGGAACCCTCCGCAAGTCCGCGGGCAGCCTCCCTTCTCCCGTAAAGATACAAGGGGCCTTGGCTATGACCAGGAGACGGACTTCGAGGTCCACTTTGCAGTCAACACTATAGGACTGCTACCTCTCCATCACGGGCAAGCAGAAGCTGAGCCCAAGGTTGATGACTCTGTAAGGGAGTCTGGTGATGTGTCCTTGACACCCTCACCTTCATCAGGAGTCGACAATGATCACCCTTCAGAGGGAAGAGTAGCCCAGCCTGTTAACCGTCGGCAAGATGAGGCCAATCCTTTGACTTCAAGCCACGAGCAAGAGTGTTTCGAAGAATTTGATGTCTATGAAGCCAACACTGATGATGAGGGAGACTTCGTCGACCTCCAACCAGCTCCACCGGAGCTTCAAACAACTGTGGACGAGCTGATTGAAATCAATCTTGGAAGCAAAAGTGACTATCGTCCCACCTTCATAAGTGCCCTCCTCAGTGAGGAAGAAAGGCAGTCGTATCGACAGCTTTTAGAAGAGTTCAGGGATTGTTTCGCTTGGACTTATAAAGAAATGCCCGGGCTCGACCCTTCTGTGGCTGAACATGAGCTGGCAATACTTTCAACAGTCAAGCCAGTCAAGCAAACTCAAAGGCGTATGCGCCACGAGCTGGAGCTGAAGGTCAATGCTGAGGTTGACAAAATGCTCAATGTGGACTTCATAGAGCTTTGCATGTACCCTGTATGGCTCGCCAACATCGTCCCTGTCAAGAAGAAGAACGGCCAAGTCCGAGTCTGCATTGACTTCAGGGATTTGAATAAAGCATGCCCAAAGGACGATTTCCCTGTCCCAATCACTGAGACAATAGTTGATATGACCACTGGTCATGAAGCCTTATCTTTTATGGACGGATCGTCGGGCTATAATCAAATCCGCATGGCCGTCAAAGACAAAGACCATACGGCTTTTCGGTCTCCTAAGGGGATCTTTAACTATAAAAGGATGCCGTTCGGTCTCAAGAATGCCGGCGCAACCTACCAAAGGGCAATGACCAAGATCTTTGGCGAGATGCTACATGACCTTGTCGAATGCTATGTCGATGATCTGGTCGTCAAGACAAAGAAGCGGGAAGATCACTTGGCTGACTTGCGTCGCGTCTTTGAAAGGCTTCGACAGTACCAGCTCAAGATGAACCCAATGAAGTGCGCCTTCGGCGTCTCCAGCGGCAAGTTCCTTGGCTTTATTGTCAGGTACCGAGGCATAGAAATCGATCCTGATAAAATCAAGGCCATAAGAGGACTGCCTCCGCCCAAGAACTTGACAGAGCTCAGATCTCTTCAAGGAAGACTCGCCTATATTAGGCGGTTCATTTCCAATCTCTCTGGGAGATACCTACCTTTCGGCAAATTGATGAAGAAAGGAGCACCCTTCATATGGGACGAAGACTGTCAGAAGGCCTTCGAGCAAATCAAGGAGTATCTGCTGACTCCTCCAGTCTTAGGGGCACCTGTCAGAGGGAAACCCATTATCTTATATATTGCTGCCATGGATGCCTCTTTGGGAGCTCTCCTAACCCAGATCAATGAAGAGGGCAAGGAGCAGCCACTGTACTACCTCAGCCGAAAGCTGATTGGGCCTGAGCATCGGTACGCTCCTATGGAAAAGGTGTGCCTAGCTCTGGTGTTTGCTGTCAAGAAGCTGAGACACTATCTTCTAGCCCATCGGGTGGAGCTCATCTCAAAATGTGACCCACTCAAGTTTCTGCTCAGCCAGCCTGTCCTCTCTGGTAGGCTTGGTAAATGGGCACTTATCCTCATGGAGTTTGATATCACCTTCGTCCCACGCAAGGCGATCAAGGGACAAGGAATGGCGGAGTTCTTAGCAGCGCACCCTGTGCCAGAAGATTCGCCACTCAACTTCGAGCTACCCGACGAAGAGGTGTTAGTGCCTTCTCAAGAGATTGGGGAACATTCTGAAAAAGTCCCACCACAGATGGAGCCGGGCGTCCTCACCCTTGATCTCCCACATTGGGAGTTATATTTTGATGGTGCCTCTCGGACAATCAAAAGGGCCGGCGGCCTTATAGACTATATCTCAGGTGCGGGGGTAGTCTTTGTATCTCCACAAGGCGGCATCCTCCACAACTCTTGCGCTCTCATGAAGTCGCTGACTAATAATGAGGCAGAGTATGAAGCGCTAATTATTGGGCTTCAACTGGCACTGGAGATGGACATCAAGTGCATCAAAGTGTACATGGATTCTCAGCTCGTCATCCGACAAGTACTGGGCGTCTATGATGTCCGGAAGAAGGAGCTCGTCCCCTATCATGCAGCCGTCATGAGGCTCAAAGAAAAATTTTACCTATTTGAAATAGGCCATGTCCCCAGAGGCAGCAACTCTCAGGCTGACGCTCTTGCAAAGTTGACAGCGGCCCTAAAACTCCCGCCTGAGGGAGAATTAAATATTACAGTCAGACACCGGAGGCTCATGCCAAGTGTGCTCGACGAAGAATCCGGCCTCACTGTTTATGAGGTCGACAACATTCAAGAGGAGAATGCTCCCGATGAAGAAGATTGGCGCGAGCCAATTATAAAAATAAAGAATGGCTGGCTCCCTCCTGATCGGGCTCAGAGGGTGCAACTGCTACGCAGGGCGACATCCTACCAGCTGATTGACGGTCTGCTCTTTAAGCTCGTCCATGAGAAAGACCTATCGGTCCTCCTGCGGTGCCTTTCGTCCAAGGAAGCGAAGACCGTCATGCACGAGGTCCACTCCGGAGTGTGTGGAGCTCACCAGGCAGGAGCTAAGATGAAAAATAGCATCAAGCTCAAAGGGTTCTACTGGCCCACCATGTACGAAGATTGCAATCAATACGCTCGTACATGCCATCAATGCCAAGCATTTGGCCCGGTCCCTCGGCGGCCACCTAACCCGCTCCATCCAACAGCGCCTACTTGGCCATTTGCAGAGTGGGGTATGGATATTGTGGGACCATTCCCACCATCGTCCCAGGGGCACAAGTTCATACTTGCTGCCACTGATTACTTCTCCAGATGGGCGGAAGCCGTTCCGCTACGGGAAGTTACAGGGGAGATAGTTGCTCGTTTTGTGCGACACTATATTATATACAGATTCGGCACCCCCAGTCGGATTATATCCGATAATGGCACGCCGTTCAAGAACAAGACTGTTTATGCTCTGGCGGCCAAGTTCCATATTGACTGGAGAGCGTCGTCGGTCTACAATCCCCAAGCCAACGGATTGGCCGAAGCGTTCAACAAAACCCTCTGCAAGCTGCTGTCCAAGATAGTAGGTGGCCGCAAGCGAGATTGGGGTGAGAAGGTCCATGAAGCCCTATGGGCCTATCGGACTATTTACAAAACCCCCACGGGTTGCTCCCCATTCTCCCTGGTCTATGGAGCTGAAGCAGTGATCCCTGTGGAGATCGAGCTAGCATCTTACCGCGTTGCTGTGCACGCCGGATTGCCAGGCCAAGACCAATCTGAAATTGAAAGAAGGCTCGAGGAATTGTCCAACCTTGAAGGTCAAAGACTCAAAGCCTACAAACACTTACAAGTGTATCAAGCCCGCATGACACGTGCCTATGATAAGCTGGTCAAGCAACGGGCGTTCAAGAAAGGCGACCTCGTCATGGTCAAAGAAAAGGAGGTTCTCGCGGGAAGATCCAGTGGCAAACTCCAGCCTAATTGGCGTGGGCCTTACGTCATCCAGAAGGTCTACGAAGGAGGGGCCTATACGGTCCTTGACCACAAGGGGGACAATCCCTTCCCTCCTCTTAACGGCAAGCATATGAAGCTCTACCATGCGCCACCGCAAGAGTTTCCACAGCAGTCCTCACAGGACAGTACCTCTCCTCAGTGAAGTTCAAAAAAAAAAAAGAGGGGGGGGTTAAAAATACTGATACCCCGGCGGACTCAGTCAGCCTTCAACGGTTGGCTGAGGGTAAAAAGGCCATAGACCCGGTCGAGGTGAAAACCTGAAAGGGCGCCTCGGGCAAAAATGGGCAACCCCTCGGTGTGAAAACCCGAAAGGGCGCACCGGAAAAAGCTAAAGGGGGCCAGCCTCGGCGAAAACCCGAAAGGGCGGTGAGGTTGGTAATGTGAAAAAAATCCTCTCCCTGTCTATTTTAAGGGTGGCTCTAAGTCAATGACTCCACCCCATCTCGACCAAAACATCATATTAATGTCAGGGCTACACCTTAAGTGTCGTCCTATGACACCTAGTCCCACTGGCATTCTGACGGTGTCATACTTCGTCCCATCGGGCTCGGCCTATGCATGCCTCTTCTAGGCTGCCGGCCCATTCCGCCTATCGGCTTCCGGATTCAGCTCACGTGTCTCTTCTGAGCAGTTAAACCCGCTTACTCTCTTGTCCCACTGGGACTGGCCTTAGTATGCTCACTTGGGCTGCCAACTTTTCATGCCTTTCGGCTCCTTTTTCATTCTAGGGAATGGCCTATGTATGCTCTCTCGGGCTGCCAACCCTTCATGCCTTTCGGCTCCTTTTTCATTCTAGGGAATGGCCTATGTATGCTCTCTCGGGCTGCCAACCCTTCATGCCTTTCGGCTCCTTTTTCATTCTAGGGAATGGCCTATGTATGCTCTCTCGGGCTGTCAACCCTTCATGCCTTTTGGCTCACTCTCCTTTCTGGGATTGGCCTCAGTATGCTCTCTCGGGCTGCCAACCCATCATGCCTTTTGGCTCACTTTCCTTCCTGGGATTGGCCTCAGTATGCTCTCTCGGGCTGCCAACCCATCACGCCTTTTGGCTCACTTTCCCTTTTGGGATTGGTCTCAGTATGCCCTCTCGGGCTGCCAATCCATCATGCCTTCTAGCACATGTCCCACCGGGTCTGGCCTTAGCATGTCCTCTCGGGCTGCCAACTCACCTACTCGCCTATCGGCTTTTGGATTTGGCTAAATGTGTCCCAATACGACAGTCGAATCCACCCATCTTGTCACACTGGGCTTGGCCTCAGTATGCTCTCTCGGGCTGCCAACCCACTATGCCTTTCGGCTCCTTTCTATCCCACCGGGTTCGGTCTCAGTATGCTCGCTCGGGCTGCCAACCCATTACGCCTCTCGGCTCGTTTCTATCTTCCTGAGTTCGGTCTCAGTACGTCCTCTCAGGCTACCAACCCGTTTCGCCTTTCGGCTCACAGATTTGATTCATTCGTCTCACCCGGACAATCAAATCTATCATTTGTCCCAACTCTGTGGTACACACATCCCTACGGGAGTGTCACTTTCTCCTTGTCTTCTGGCATTATAGGACCCAAAAAAAAAAAAAACGGGGTTAAAAAATATTGAGGCCCCAGCGGACTTGGTTGTTTCTGTTAGAAGAGCAATCAAGGGCAAAAAGACTTTAACCCGACTAAGGTGAAAACCCAAAAGGGCGCCTTAGGCAAAAATGGGTACCCCTCAGTGTGAAAACCCGAAAGGGAGCACTGGAAAAAGCTAAAGGGGGCCAGTCCTGGCGAAAATCCGAAAGGGCGGTAGGGCTGGTAAAGTGATAAAAAAAAAGAGACATACATGCAAGAGGGTAGAAGCAAAAAACAACTATGCTAAGTTCTATCCTTCATTCATTAATGTCATCAAGGGAGCCCGAGACAAGCCCTCGGGAGTAACTCCAACAAAAAAATGGGGCGTGAGAGCCCTATGTACAAGAAAGTGTTAGAGCTCGTCAACCACTGTACTAGTCCCTCCGCAACTCTGCAAGGCGAATCTCCTGCTGAAAGATCTCCTCCCGAAGCTCATCAAATCGGCGACGGCAGGTCTCCACCCTCGCCTGGACAACACGATGCTCCTCAGCAGCCTCATGGAGCTCTCTCTGCAGCTCCTCCACTCGGAGAGAGGTCCTCCGGCTATCCCCCTCGAAGCTCGCAAGGTGAAGACCGGCCTCTGCCTGGGCCGCTCGAAGCTCACGTAGCCGCTCCTCCTGCTCCTGGATATGTAACTGGGCTCTCTGTCTCTGCTCCTGTGCAAGATGGAGGCGAGCGAACTCGCTCCATAAGCCTTCCAGCTTCGTGACCCATGCATCATGGGGAAGACTCAGTCCGTGGTAGCTCCTGGTGAACACCTCTAGATCAGCCCTCAAAGCCTCCACAGAGGGCAGTGGATCAGTCTGGAGCAACTGATCAAGACCCTGCAGGAGCTGGTCAGCCATAGCAGCATGCAACGCCGTCCCGAGTGTTGGGGCGTCAGGCCACTCAACTCCAAGAGCTGGGAAGTCCACCGGTACCCCTGGGGCTTTCTCCTCAGAAGCTGCAAAGGAAGAAGGAGGTGGAATGAGTGCTTGTTCATAGCCAAATGGATATGCACGAATCACTACAAAAAGGCACAACACGGTCATATACCTGATGCTGCCGCAGACTCCTGCCCTTTCTCAACAGCTGAGGACGAATCAGTGACAGGAGCTGAGCCTGGTTCGCCAGGCAGGACGTTTGTGTCCCCATCCTCTGCAGTTAAGCAATAGCACGTAAGTGCTTATCTATAAAGTGGCATGCACAAGATGTCAAAGTTCAGAAGACAGCTATGTACCTGTCTCAATAGCAGCCCCTTCTTCAGCTATGCTGGGAAAGGCGGACTCTGTACCAGGAGCCCTTTGGGAGCAAGATTGCTCGATCTCAGAAGTCAGCCCTGCCTCCTGAACATCCTCTTGTGAGGAGGCCTCAACCATTGGCTCTGCAGAAAGAGAAGCTACATGAAAAAAAAAAGGAGAGGGGTCAGTACCACAAACAGAATGCATATATCATTTGCTGTGTTCGTTGTCAGAAACGAGCAATACCTGTAGCATGAGTGTCTACCGGTGAAGCACTCTCCCCTGGAGTCTGCAGGCCCTCTGGTGCGCCCTGAAGAGCTTCCCCTGCTGGAGCTATCTCACCAGGGTGGGATGTGCTTTCTTCAATGGCCTGGCCTGACGCTGCCCACATAGCAGATGCATTAATCAGCTTGGCAAAAGCAGATGCAAAATGGTAAAGAGGTCTATCATTAGCCTCTAACATCTTTTACCTGAAAGATCGGCTATGCCGTCCTCAGCTATGATATCCTCACCAATATCAACATCGGAGGAGCCCACTGGCGTAGGATCTCCCGGTGTTGTGGTGTCAACACCTGCTATCTCCATGGCCTTTGTGCCTGTCGAGGCACTGCCGCCAGTCAAAAGGTCCACAAGTGAGCCAGATCCCAAAAGTTGTGAGAACTCCTCCATGGATCGGACCAAGTCCACTCCTGTGGGACAAGCATTTATATGAGTCAAGCAAATCTTTATAAGAAGGACTCAATTAAACAAAATGTATGTCGCTGCATTCACCTCTGGTATCTGATATTTCTCCTTCCTCTTGAGAGTCACTCTCACTGGATGAAGAACTGGAGGTCGTGGCGCTGGAAGTAGGGCTCGAGCTCCCGTCAGGGAGAGAGCCTGTGGCCGCAGAGCTCCCACTCTTAGTAGTAGATCTACTCCCAGGAGCGGATCCGGCCCCGGAGGAAGAGCCGACATCACCTCCTACTGACGGGCCAGGTGGAGCAACCTCATGAACCCCTGCGCAGCCAGCAAAACACTAAGGGGTTATTGCTGTTCAAATCTTCATGTATCAATGGAGAAAACAAGGCTAAGCATGCTACCTGAAGCCTGACCGTCTGTGATCCCTGCTGTAAGATGCGAGGGAGAGTTGGCCGTCACCGGCATATAATCGTCTCTGGGAGACATCAGCTCTTTAAAGCTGAAAGTGACATCCGGCACGGACTCATCCTGTGGCATGTCATCTCCCGCTGGAGGAGGAGAGAAGCTCATGTCAACTCTAGCCTCCGGGGGAGCTGCATTTAATGAAGCAAGCATGTGTTTATAACACTATATGTATGCTCAGAAATGACCAGTATCTGGGAGAGTTACTTACTGGACACAGCCTCAACTTCAGGGGTTTCAACCTCAAGCCGAGGACGGGATGTTGACCTCACATCCCCTTCCTCAGGAACCTCGGCCCGAGGTCTCTTGGCGGCAGCAGAATTCCCCCCAATCTCAGCATCAGGAGGACCCCTCGGTGGTACATCACCGGCTACCATAACAGCTCCACCTGCAAGTGTCTCGGGAATATGTAAATGCATGTCCCAGAATATAAATATACATATGTATATTAAAGTCAGGAAGAACAGGAATTACCTGTAGCCGCTATGGGCTCCATTGGCTTTAATACTATCTGCTCCGGCTTCACCCGGAGGGCGCGCGCAGCTGCCTTTACAGCATCGTAAATGGCAAGTGGAGTCGTCGCCAACTCAAGGCCAGAGAGGTACTCCAGGGGACCTGCGCAGCCCACTGCGTTGATCACATGAGCCCTCCACTCAGCAAAGGTACTGCCCCCAAGTGCTCCGTCAGGTATCGGCTGGGACAACTGGAACTTTTTCCTCACCCCACAAGATGTCTGCAAATCCTCCCACCAAGAATAGGCCTTTGAGGGGCCTGAGGCTACGCCTGTGGTGGAGGAAGAAGGGACCCCAAGAGCCGACGCCGTCTTGCTCTTCAAGGGCTTCAAAGCCCCATTATACTGGCTCCTGTCAACAATGGGTGTCCAGCCTTTTGCTCGCCAGCGCTCTTCAATGTCACTCACAATTCGGGCAATCCCCGAAAAATGAGACCTGAGGAAGGCTGGATCGACACACAGAGGAGGCAGATCCTCCCGCTCCAAACGCTGCTCCTCAGCGGTACGAATGGCATCTCGGCGCTCCCGGAAGAGGTTGCTGACTTTGAACCACCAGCGAGCATAATAGATGTCGAAGTAGCCTCTGCGCTCCTGCTCTGGGATCGGGTACCCCGGCCCTGCCTCGCGGCAAAGGAAGTCCTGCCAAGCTGCCGCGACCAAGTGTATGTCCCTGTGCCTGTATAGCCGGAGGGGCAAAGAAAACTCTCCACTGGAGGGGATAGCCTGATCATACCCGAAGTTCCTGGCGAACCGGTGTGGGTAGTAAGGCTCAAGTATCGCCGTACTGGAGCGTCGATATACAAGAACACTGGGTCGGATGCTGACGACCCACTCTGCTAAACCCTGGGGGGAAGGTAAAGCATGGGTGGAAACCCGGCTGACGACAGCATCTCCCTCTTGTCTGGCAAAAGGACGGTGAAGGTAGGAGAAGTAGTCAAGGGCTAGGCCTTCTCCCCTCTTCACCGGAACAAAAGACAAGGCCCGCCTGGCCCCTACTAACTGTGCAACTGGATCCTGGGATGGTTGCCCGGTAAACCAGAAAATCAACGGAGCTGCTGGATTCTCGACTGGAGTCCTCCTGGACAACTCTGGAAACAGTAGCCCTGCCAAGCACTCAAATAATGAGTGGGCAGCAATATACCCTTCTCTCGCGGCGAGGAGTGGGAAGACAAAGCCCCAAGCGAATGAAAAATATTCGCCAAGGCTGCTGGTGCAATGGCGAGTCTCTGTCCGCAGGCAAGCATGCAGGCTGGATAAATCACCTCCACCCGTAGGACTCCCTCCTCTCCATGAGGGACTACGAAGCTGGAAAGCCAGTACGCCAGATAAGCCGCCAGATAAGAATTCCAGCCTTGTGTCGGCGCAGGCAGGTGGCGAAGATGTGGAGGAATGTCCACTCTGACCTCTCGGTACTCATCCCAGGTGGTGCCGGATTGTGCAAACTCCTCGTGAAAGCAATACGGACCGCTATAGAAGTGGCTCACCCAGGCATTCAGTGTCACCCGCGGTGTGCGTGGAGTCCGATCTGTGCCTACTCGGGCTAAGTCCCTCCAGGTCTTCATCAGAAACCTGAAGCAGTATGGCAGGGTATAGTGTCCTGCCCCATCTGTAGAGCTGAAGTGCAAGTCATCTGGCGATAGCTCCTCATAGGGTCTCCCGCAGATCGGAAGACCAGAAATCCTTTGGAAGGCCTAGAGATCCAGTGAAGTCTCCCCGCCAGCTGTGACGAAAGTGTTCCACCGGCGGCTGAACCTCTCTACTAGAGCCTGTAGCAGGCCAGTGTAACAAGGGTAGGAGTACAGGGCGGCAGTCACTGCATGACGAATCCCCACCCTATCCAACAAAGACCGGTAAACCAGCAGAATGCCCCAGAGCCACTCTGTCGCGCCCCGGTGGTAACTGTGAGAAGGGAAGACGGACCACTTCCCATACCAGCTGGGAGTCTTCAAGGCCAGAACCCTCTCCAACATGCAATCGTGGATGTATTCTTCCTGTGCAAAGCTGGCTCCGGTGGGCGCCAGAAAGAGGCCATCTACAACCTGATCCGCGGCCTTGTGCTGCCCATGCAGATGCCAAGTCGCTGGAGACATCGGCGTAGACCGGACGGTGAGACTCTCATGTCGCTGAAAGGAGCCCAGACTCTGCCTGTCCGGATATTGCCGCTGCCGAGAAAAGCCCTCCGGGTAACTCGGATAAGTCAGGGAACACAATCCCTGCATGCCATCTCTGCCTGCTAGTATCGCCCGCTCAAGGCGACGTCTCTCCTCTGGAAGTGACGGATCGTCGGCCTCCATGCCGACAGGAGCGAAACCCTAGAGAAAGCTGTAAAGGTGGCGGTCCAGGGGATAGTGACATGGGTACCCTCCAGTGCGGTCATATGTATAAAGACCGCCTTGCCTCGCAATCCGAGACACATCAACAAGACCTTCAGCTGCTCTGGCACTCTCTGTCGGGCCCTCAGCGTCCCATGAATAGCCAAGGTCTAGTTGGTTGACGTTGCCATCATCAATGGTACGAGGAGGGAAAGGCGGCATCCGCCGGTCTATGCGCTCAACCCCGCAGTCGTTAGCGCCCCTAGCATGGGACCTCCTCGACCGACTCCCACTCCCACTGCTACGAGCCATGGCTGAAAGCATAAAGAGGAGAAATAAAAGAAATGGAGAAGCGTCAGGCTAAAAATATTTTTGGACAGCAATACGATCATTCAATGCAGTCTAACAAGTTGCAACGGCTATGCCGACATTATTTCAATCCCTGCAAAGGGCACGGGCCATCTGCCCCATGCCTTCGGCCGTGACGGACGTCCCGTGAGGGGCATTTGTTGCACCCGAAATTATCTCAAGTTACTTTGAGAGATTGTTGCTATGCAACGTTCGACGACAAGGATCGCGTATCGTCAACACCGTCGAACTACGGAGTATCTCCGTGATTTAGGGTCTATTGATCCGACAATATTATCATGGTCGACGTCGCGGCAAGAAGGTTAACAAGGAAGAAACATATGCATACCAGTCCGAGTAGCCGAGCAAGTGTATCACACGGCACAGACGGGCGCAAAGCTTCCTCCCTACGCGGCGACGAGCGACCAGACAAACAAACAATGCTCCCTCTGCGGATGCGATGGTGCCACGCGGCGAAGGAGCGATCTCCCCGAGATATATAGCTCCACCACGGCTCTTCTCCGACTCGGGACGACGAAAACGGAGCAAAACGGCGTCGAGAGGGGTCAAAAGGCGTCCACCGGGGTCAAACGACCCCTTTGCGGCGAACCGCGGAGGAAAGAGGGCCGCGGGGCCCCCCCCGGGACCCAGCGGGGTCGCGCGACCCCGCTGGGACCCAGCGGGGTCACGAGCGCGCCCCGAGGAGCGCGCGGCCCCGCTGGGACCCAGCGAGGTCGCGCGCGCGCCCCGAGGCGCGCGTGACCCAGCCAGGGGGCCCCAGCGGGGTCGCGCGTGACCTCCGAGGGCCGCGCGACCCCGCTGGCCCCCTGGCGGGGTCACGCGACCCGCCGGGGTCCGCCCTCTGGCGGGGTCGCGCTCCCGTCCCGGGGTCGCGCGACCCCGCCAGGGTCCGCCCCCCTCCGGGGTCCGGACCTTCAAAAAAAACAATTTAAAAAAAAAGAAAAGAAAAAGAAGAAGGTTTTTAACCCCCTCAGAGGGGTCATTTGGCCCTTTTTGGTGGCCAGAGGGGTCAAAGTGGCTTTTTGCCACCCCACCTTGATAGAATCGGGGCAAATTCGTTCATTTGACCCCTCTGGGCCCTCCCGCCTTCTATAAATAGACCTTAAGGGTCCAAGTGGAGAAAGAACAGAGAGAGAATCAACAACGTACGAAGCACTTCTCGCACTCGGAGCATTTGGAGTTTGTTCGTTTGTTTCGGCCCGTGTGGGGTAAGTCTCCGGGTCTTGTATTTATGCCCCTACGGAGTATATTTACATTTACGCCCCTCAGCGGGCCATGTTTGTAATTATGCCCCTCAGCGGGCCATGTTTTGTAAGTCTTTACGTCCGGGGACGACTAAGTCAGGTGGTTCTGTCCTTACAATGGCGGAATTACAAAAATGTCCTCCCCGAGACCGTAAAAGACCAAAGTCCTGTAATTTGCAGTTATACCCTGCAATCTTTTGTAATTCGGGCTACGCCCCTACTTCCCGCGTTGGTGCGGATCTTTGTACAGTCGACAATTCGCCGACAATCCTTGTACCCATTTGGGCCATAAATGCAATTTATGACTTCATATGTCTTCTTTATGCATTGACTGGGGAAAATTGCATGAAAACCCTTGGCTTTCCAAAATTGCATATATATCCCTCCTTCGGCCAAATTGACAGATGTGTGCCTTCTATGAAGCCCCTTGTCATTCCTTCGGTCCGGAAGTGTTGTCAGCTCAGTCCAGCACTCGGGTATCATCTCAAACCTAGGTTTAGGGTCTGGTAAAATTACCAAAATACCCCTGTGACCTAAAAATGGCCTCAGAGCCCTTGAAACCCTCCAGAAAGAGCCTAAGCGCCTTGGGGAGTCAGGGACCCGATCCTACTTCCATTCCAGCCCAGAAATTTCATAAATACCCCTGGCCTGGGAAAATTACCAAAATACCCCTGGATTGGTAAAATTACCAAAATATCCTCGGAGTCCAGAAAACTCCCTTTTATTTCAAAAATACCTATGGCTCCCGCATATTTACGTTTCTATTCCTAAATCTTAGGGTTTTACTCAGACTTAGCCCTAATTCTATTAACTTGTTGGTGGTAAATGAGTGGTCATGGAGAGTCTCTCGAGTGAGCCTGCCCTCCACATCAGAACCCTTGTAGAAGCCTTTTGAGATTTCTTTGACAGTTAAACAAAGGTGTTCGGACGTTAGGCCGATGTAAATCAACACTGACTCCGGTCAGTGGGGAAAGGTCCAGCACTCGAACCCAAATCGTCTGATACGACGCGCACCTACGGAATCACCCTCTACTCAGATGGGGGGGGAGATGTTTCTTTTCAAAAAGAACGAAAATCTACCTTTTATCCACGATAAAAGTCGATCTAGATTTTTTCCGTGTCTCATACTCAGGAAGGGCATTTTCGTAATTCTCCCATTATATTAGTGGAACTACGTAATTTAGCCGTCTCGAGTGTGTAGAAAATTACAAACATGGTCCACAGAGGGACATAATTACAAATATAACCCTCAGGGCCATAAATACAAGGCCCGGGGTATCACCTACCCTTCGAGGTCCAAAAATAACGAACATGGCTCCTTGCTTTCCTCTCCGTCGTCCGTGTGCAGATGTCTCTCGATCGTAGTTCCTACCTTCTCCTTCTGGAACCCTAGAGGTCTATTTATAGAAGTTAGAGGGTCACCCGGAGGTGATTGAACCAATACGTGGTGAACGGGGTTGAAAATGACCCCAGGAGGGCCTTTTTTTCTCCTTTTTTGTTTTCTTTTTTTTGTGAGAGAGAAGGGGCGGCGGGGTCGAATGACCTCGGGGGTCCCACCCGCGGGCAGGTCCTGCCTGGGGTCGTTTGGCCCCGGGCAGGCCCTCCCGGGGTCGGTTGACTCCGGGTGGGCCCCCCCTGGGTCGCGCGACCCCGGGCAGGGCTGCCCGCCTGCGCGTGGGTTTGCCCAGGGTTGGGCGATCTCGCGCGGGTCTCTTCGACACCGGACATGTCCTTTTTTCTCCTTTTTTGTTTAAAGCCCTCTCCTTTAGGCTTTTTAGAGCTTATTGCTCAGCACACCGTGTGGAGAGAGGAGAGAACGCGCCTCTTGTTCGTTTGTCATCTTCCCCGCGTCGTGGGCCAAGGGGAAGGGATTGGTGTTTGTCCGAGTTGCGTGATACACGTGCGTTGGACTTCTTCAGTGGTGTGTGCACCATCTTTGGCATCCTCTTTTCTTGCTGCGAGAGTTTTCTTTATTCACCCCGTACATCTAAGGGAGGAAAACCTCACCCTTTCGGGGTTTTGCCTGGAACCACATGATCATGACAATCGTTGTGGATTTTAGTCCGGTTCTCAACCGCCTCATTTGCTACGAGGGGTTTAAAATTGAAATAACGGTTGTCATAGAGTCTTGTCATATGGAAATATTCCATGGGGCGGCGGTACGCCAGATATTAGACCCCGACCAATTCGGGGGAATGTCTCAATTTATTCGAGACAAATAGTGGGTGCAATAAATGCCCCCCACGGGACTTCCGTCAAAGTGGGAGGCGGGAGCGGATGGCCCGTGCCCTTCATAGCTTTTCACTTGTCCTCGAGTCCATTGACATGATGGGGATTTGTAGGACTGCGCCTCAATATTTTTTATTGTTGTCCTCATGCTTATTTTGGTCTTTGATTTTGCCTTCTTACTCACTGTTCTCTTTTGTCCTTAGTCTTTGCAGCTTCTACAGACATGGCTTGCCAAGGCAGAGGCATAGAGATTTCCTGTAGGCCTAGAGTTGGGGGCTCTAATGATCATTATGTGCAGATGATAGATAGACCCATGCCGCCCTTTCCTCCGCGCAGCATCACCTCTGACAGTTTTGACGTTGTGGACCGTAGTTTTTCTTGGGTCGCTGAGGGCCCAACTGAGAATGCTAGTGCGAATGAAGGCACTGTTGACATATCTCGTATCACGAGGAGACAGGGGGTCTATGTGTACGACCGTTCTGGGGGATATCCATCTCACTTTCCACTGGACCGGCATCTTTTGTCTTTCATCCAGAGCTTTGTGCCTCCCAGTATGGAGGGTGATGACCCTCTCTTGCTAGGGGAAAGGCGTCGTCTCGAACGAGCCATATTGCTCGGGAGGGACAGCATGCAGGGTACTTGCACATTCTCCTAACCGAGCTTTCCAGAGGGTTTCATTTGGTAGAGACAGTATCCTGATCAGAAGAGTCTGGGCTTCTTCAGAGAGTTTGACAGCTTCACAGTCCGAGTGGGGCCATCGTCACCAGCAGTCTGGCATTTATCCGGGCATCATAAGGCCACATATGTCACAGTGGACGGGACGCTTTTGACTCTTTCTGGGGCCACCTTTGCACATGATGACTATGACTGCTTATTGGAGAGGATATTAGCACAGAAGACTCCCAGCTGGTATGGGAAGTGGGCTGTTATTCCTTCTCACTGTTACCGTCAGGGCGCGACGGAATGGCTGTGGGGCATCTTGACTGTTTACAGGACAGTACTTGATAGGGCCGGGATTCGCCATGCAATGACCGCAGCATTATATTCCTATCCTTGCCACACAGGATTGCTTCAGGCATTGGCTGAGAGGTTCAATCGTTGTTGGAGTACATTTGTCACCGCAGAGGGGGAGACTTCACTGGACCTGTAGGCTTTTTACAGGATCTCTGGCCTGTCGATTTGTGGACAGCCCTATGAGGAACTGTCCTTAGATGATCTGCCTCTCAACGCCTCAGATGGAGCCGGCCGATACCTTCTTCCCTATTGCTTCAGATATCTGATGAAGGCATGGAGGGACTTAGCCCTAGTGGGAAAAGAGAAGGCTGCTCGCATATCGAGAGTGACATTGAATGCCTAGGTGATGCACTTTTACAGTGGCCCGTACTGTTTCGATGAAGAGTTTGCTTCCTCTGGCATGACTTGAGAGCAGTGTAGGGAAGTCATATTAAAATTTGCTTCACATCCGCGCCACTTGCCCGCTCCGACATAGGTGTGGAACTCGAAGGGGCTGCCGCCACTGACATACTTGGTAGCTTACTTGGCCTACTGGTTGGCCAGCTTTGTGATCCCTCATGGAGAGGAGGGAATTCTTCGGGCAGAGGTGATTTACCTAGCTTGTTTGATGGCTTGTGAGCGCAGAGTTGCTATTGCCCCGGCTGCATTGGCGAACATCTACCATTCCTTTGGGGGCCTTGACTTCACATTCTTCGTCCAAAGATAAATGGATTTTGATGCCCACCCATTACTTGAGCGCGTGGGCGGGTTTGCTTTTGCCAGAGCTATCCTAGACGACGCCGATTGACAATGCTGCTGCTCTACTTATCTTTGCTTTTGCCGGTCACCCGGACCAGGATACTGTTTTGCAGTTAGTCAGTGCCCTCCGTGCTTTATCTTTCTTCCACACTGGGAGGGACGAGAGTCTGGACTTCGACCACAACTCCCATCTTTATTGCCCTTATTTAGAGCGGCAGGGGGATTCAATTACCTGTAGATTGTCTTCGTTGGCTTTGCCTTCCTCCCACGCATTAGCTGAGTGGGTCGTCTGTATACGGCCTGGTGTTCTAGTTTACCGCCGCTCCAGCACAGTAGTCCTTGAGCCATACTATCCACATCGATTTGCTCAGAATTTCGGGTATGAGCAGGCCATCCCTCCGAATGTGGATTTCCCTCTGGCTCTTCGACAGTACCGACAGAGGGATGTGCATCTAGTTGCAGCTGCTTGGCAGGTCTTCCTTTACCGTGATGCAAAGGAGGACTATCTGATTCCAGCACAAACGCACAAGGGTGACTTCGACATACATTATGCGTGTTGGTGGTTTAAAGTCAACAATGTATTCAGACAGCACGGCGATGCCATCTGGGCTATCGAGGAGAAACGCTTGATGAGGGAGGACTTGCCTCCCTTGTTCCTTGACTCAGGCTTCATCAGGTCCCACTACTCCGGAGCCGCTCGAGCCATCAGGGAGATAGAGATCCATTGGAGGGAGGAGGGACTCCCTATCCCCATTGACAGGAGTCAATATGCTGGGGTTCTGAAGCCTTTGAGGGGCATACTAGCAGCAGCCTCGACTTCGGGGTCTTCCCGCCCAGGGGTGGCCCCTGGGTCTTCGGTGACTTAATCTTGGTGGGAGGATTTGAAGACTTCCTATGGTTTGAAGAATAAGTCCCAGTTATCGCAGCCAGTCCCTGAGGGGGCATTTGCAGGTAGTGCTTTCGCAGAGTGAAGGGCCCATGTGATTAATGCAGTGGGCTGCGCTGGTCCAGTGGAGTACATTTCAGACTTGGTGGTGGCTGCCACTCTTAATGCCATCTTGGACCTCGTGAACAAGGTGGCCCGAGCTCTGGGATTGAAGCATGTGCAGCTCATCTTAAGACCGGAGAGAGCCATAGGGGCGCCAGGTATTTGCTTGATTGTTTAGCTCCACCTTGTTTCTATTATTTATTTCTTGTTCTGTAGTTTGAGGTGCTCGTCACATGCAATCCCTTATTGTTTGCAGAACATGCCAGTGGACAGGAGGACGGTGTTTTCCTGCGAGAGACCTCTCTAAGCGCGGCCCCCATTGGGGTCAATGCTCCTGGGAAAAGGCCCCGAGTTGAAAGCCAGGAGGATGACACACGACCTTCTACTCGTTCTCGTTCTGGGGAAGAATCTCCTGCTCGAGCGGATGTCTCCAGTAAGTGAAAGAAAATTTCATTTCAAATCACAATTGTGACATGTTTACACAGTGTTATAAACATGACCCCCCACTTTTTTTAGGTGCAGCTCCTCTTGAAGTTCGAGCTGCAATGAGTTTTTGGCCCCCGCCCGAGGAATGCCTTCATAGAGGCGGGATTGGATTTCGATGAGTCCATCCCTGGTGTTAGCTTGGACATAGAGAGGTTGGATCCTTCCGCCGATGACTATACACCAGTGATTGCCGCCTCTCCCATGCTTGATGCAGAGGGGGCCCTTATTGTCTAGGTTTCGGGTAAGAATTTTTTACATCCATCCCCCTTCTCCTTTAATGCTTGGGAGATGGTTTATATGTTGATTAACATAATATTGTCTGTTGCAGGGGATACCGGGGTCCAGCCCACTCTCCCTGTTATCGAAGAAGGGGGTGAGTCCTCTTCTAGCAAGGAGGGTTCTTCATTCTTTGGGTCTTCAAGCGGGGGAAGCTCCAGCACTTTGCCGAGTACAGAGACCTCTAGTATTTCCTCCAGCGAAGAATCATCTTCCTCTTCATCGAGCTCTTCTGAGGATGGAGAGATAAGGATGATCGCAGGTAATTTTAGGAGTCTATTATCCTCATATTTGTTTGTGACTCCTTTGCTTATCCCGTTGCTCATCATGCAGCTGTCAAGTCGGCCTCCTCTCTGGACGAGCTTTCAAGACTCATTGAATCCGGGCCACTCGTGGATTTGCCAGATTATGATGGAGATCTGGGAGCTCTGGAGCCAGGGATTATAGCTGATAGGGATCACCTGGAACCGGGGGCACCTGATGGAGCAGCACCACCCTTGGCCCCAGGATTATTGACAGGTACTGCCAGCTTTATTGAGCCCAGCGGGGTACATGGTTCAGGTATGCACCATATATTTTGCATATTTTCCCTCATGCGTGCTCATCATATTCAGAGAATTTTGATGTTTTACTGTGCCCTTGATTTTGGACAGCTGCTGATCAAACGGAGGCAAGGCCTCTCTCTCAGCCTGGGGAGATTGACATGGCAGAGGGGTCACCCCGGGCATCTTTAGAGGAGCGGGGCAATGCTGACCATGTGGCTGCCTCTACTGAGTCTTCAGCTCCAGGTATTCTTTTAACAGAAGCCCATATCATTTGTTGGATGAGTCTTCCTTTTTCGTGGCATTAACTATCACTCTACACATTGATTTTTTTAGTCATCCCCCCTCCTGTGGAGTCAGCGATAGAAGCCAATGTCGCCGTGGTGGAGGAGAATGCCACTATAAGGATTGGTATGCCTTTATCACGCATAAGCTCTCATCTCTGTTGTTGGTGCAAATGAAATATTAGGATCTTCACGCCTCCTTTCACTTGCAGAGAGCTCGGCTGCAATTGTACGGCCTGCAGAGCTGGAGTCAGCCCCTATTGATATTTCTCCTCCAATTTTGGAGGAGGGGCCTCCTTCCATAGGTGACCCCACGTGTAGAGTTGTCTCCGGTAGGTCACTATGATTTGTACTTTGGAGTTTTGCACATGCTGATTTTGTTGTGATAGCACACTCACCATCTCTTGCCTTTCTTTCTTTGATTTCAGGCTCCACAGAGGTGGCCCCAGGGGTGCCCCAGTGCTTTCCCGCTCTTGGGTTGGAGTGGCCTGACGGACCTCAGCTTGGTGTAGCCTTGGCTGATGCTGATATGGGCACTCGACTCATTTAGAATCTTCGAACGTTGCTACAGATCGATCCCCTCCCGACTATTGAGGCTATGAGGGGTCACTTAGAGTGATGCACCAGAGGCTACCATGCATTTGGTCTCCCTCGCGATGCCTGGATGGCGGAGCTCACGGCTCTATGGGAGGAGTTCGCCCGCCTTCACGCTATTTAGGAGTAGAGGCAGAGGACCCAGATGCAGATCCTTCAGGAGGAGGAGCAACTCTGCAGACTTCAGTGGCCTAGGCCGATGTAGGTGCCCAGGTCGAGGCCGCTCACGAGCGTGAGCAGGCGGCCTCCCGTAGAGTGGAGGAGGTTCTACGGGAGATCCGGGAGACCGAGGAGGAGCGTAGTCTCGTGCCTGTCGAGGTAGAGGCTCTCCGCCGTAGACTTGAGGGGCTCCAGGAGGAGGCTCTTCAGAGCAAGACTCGTCTTGTTGACATGAGGAGGAGCGAGTCTAGTCCTTGATAGGCCTTGTTGCCTTTTTGTACTCGTACATTGGGCTTTTGTATCGTGCCCAGTTTTATCTTTGGTTATCCCGAGGGCTTGTCTCGGGCTCCTTTTTTCTGATGAGATTGATAAATAAAGGACAGAGCTCAGTAGCTTTTGCTTCCATTCTCTTGCATGTATGTTCTCCTCTTTTTTTTTCTTCTTTTTTTTGTCACTTTAGTTGTCTTACTGCCCTTTTGGGTTTTCGCCAGGACTAGCCCCCTTTAGTTTTTTCCAGTGCGCCCTTGCGGGTTTTCACACTGAGGGGTATCCATTTTTGCCTGAGGCGCCCTCGCGGGTTTTCACCTCAGCTAGGTTAAAAGTCTTTTTGCCCTTGATTGTCCGCCTAACACGAACAACTAAGTCCGCTGGGGCAACAATATTTTTAGCCCCCCTTTTTTTAGAATACCTATGATGCTAAAAGACAAAGGGGGTTGGCATCCCGAGAGGGACATATGAGCCGAACCTGGTGGGACAAACGGGTGGATTTGACAGCCCTAGTGGGACGTGGTTAGTCAAATCCAAAAGTCGATAGGCTGAATGGGCTGGCAGCCCGGGAAGGGCATGCGTAGGCCAAGCCCGGTTGGGACAACAAATAAGTGGGTTTAACAGTCCGAAAGAGACATGTGGGTTAAACCCGGAAGCCGATAGGCGAGATGGGTTGGCAACCCGAAAGGGGCATGCATGGGTCAAGCCAGGAAGATGAAAGGATGGATTTGATAGCCCGGGTGGGACATATGGATCAAATCTGAAGGCCGATAGGCAGATAGGGTTGGCAGCCCGAAAGGGACATGTATAGGCGAAGTCCGAAAGATGAAATGGTGGATTTGATAGCTCTAGTGGGACGTGTGAGTCAAACCCGAAAGCCGATAGGCGGAATGGGTTGGCAGCCTGGAAGGGGACGCGTAGGCCAAGCCCGGTAAGACAAAAGAATGGGTCTGACAACCCCAGTGGGACATGTGAGTCAAACTCGGAAGTCGATAGGCGGGATGGGTTGGCAGTCTAAAAGGGCATGCATGGGCCAAACCCGAAAGAAGGAAAGGATGGATTTGACAGCCCTTGTGGAACGTAAAAGTCAAACCCGAAAGTCGATGGGCAAGATGGGTTGGCAGCCCGAAGAGGACATGCATAGGCCAGACCCGGAAGAAGGAAATGGTGGATTTGATAGTCCTAGCGGGATGTGAGAGTCAAACTCGAAAGCCGATAAGCGAAATGGGTTGGCATCCCGAGAGGGGCATACATAGGCCATCACCAGAAGATGAACAAGTGGATTTGACAGCCCTAGTGGGACGTGGGAGTCAAACCTGGAAGTCTATAGGCAAGATGGCTTGGCAGCCCGAAAGGGGCATGCATAGGCCAGACATGATTGGGACAATAAGTAAGTGGATTTAACAGTCGAAAAGGGATGTATGAGTTAAACTCGGAAGCCGATAGGCAAGATGGTTCAGCAGCCCGAAAGGGGCATGCATAGGCCGAGCCCGATGGGACTGGAAAGGATGGATTTGATAGCTCGGAGGGACACATGAGTCAAACCCGGGAAGTCTAAAATATGGGTGGAGCTGACATGCCGAGGGACGTATGAGTCAACTCTAGAAAAGGAACGGATGGATTTGACAGTCTTGGGAACACAAGGGTCAAATTCGAAATTGAAAATGTAAGCGGGGTTGACTAGTCAAAATGCATATGAATTAACCCTGCGGGAAAGAGAGATGGATTTGACAGCCCGGGTGGGGAATATAAATCAAATCCAAAGGTTCAAAATGTTGACGATCCTGGTGGGGCAGAGTGTTGCATGATAACGTTGGGATCATAGCTATGGCATCTCGGTGGGACTGGATGTTACATGGCGACGTTGTAACTATAGTCATGGCATCATTATAATGCACTTGCCATCACAAGGTGAAGTCACTGACTTAGAACCACCCATGGAAACATACTGCAGGAAGCCACATTACCAACCTCACCGCTCTTTCGGATTTTTGCCAAGGTTGGCCCCCTTTAGCTTTTTTCAGTGCGCCCTTGCGAGTTTTCACCTCAGTCGGGTTTATGGCCTTTTTGCCCTTAGCCGACCCTTGGACGAAGGGTGATTAAGTCCGTTGGGGCATCAATATTTTTAACCCCATTTTTTTTTGAGATTTCAATTCGACTCTCTTATGGAACAATGGGTTTCCTCTGAGGATTGTTGTTGTGCAAACTCATGCTGTGGCACATAATAGAGCTTGCCATTAAGAGGAGAGAAGGGATTGTTTCCCTTGTGGTCGATGATCGTGTAGGCGCCTCCTTCATAGACCTTTTTAATGACGTAAGGTCCACGCCAATTAGACTGGAGCTTGCTGCTGGATTTTCCTGCCAAGATCTCCTTTTCTTTGATCATGACAAGATCGCCTTTTTTGAATGCTCTCTGCTTGACCAACTTATCATAAGCACGTGTCATGCGAGCCTGATACACTTGCAAGTGTTTATAGGTTTTGAGTCTTTCACCTTCAAAGTTGGACAATTCCTCGAGTCTTCTTTCTATTTCGGATTAGTCTTGACCTGGCAATCAAGCGTGAACAGCAACACGATGGGATGTCAACTCAATTTCCACAAGGACCACCGCTTCAGCTCCGTAGATCAAGGAGAACGGGGAGCACCTGATAGGGGTTTTATAGATAGTCCGATAGACCCATAGGGCTTCGTGGAACTTTTCGCCCCAATCTCGTTTACGACCACCCACTATCTTGGCCAACAGCTTACAAAGGGTTTTGTTGAAGGCCTCGGCCAACCCATTGACTTGGGGATTGTAGACCGACGACGTCCTTCAATCGATATGAAACTTAGACGCCAAAGCATACATGGTCTTATTCCTGAATGGTGTGTCGTTATCCGAGATGATCCGACTAGGGGTGCCAAATCTGTATATGATGTAGTGCCTCACGAACCGGGCAACTGTTTCACCTGTGACTTCTCCCAGCGGGATAACTTCTGCCCATCTGGAGAAATAGTCAGTGGCGGCTAGGATAAACTTGTGGCCTTGAGATGAAGGCGGGAATGATTCCACAATATCCATGCCCCATTCCGCAAATGGGCAAGTAGGCGCAGTTGGATGGAGCGGGTTAGGCGGCCTCCGAGGCACTGGCCCGAACGCTTGGCATTGGTGGCATGTACGAGCATACTGGTTGCAATCTTCGTACTGCAAATGGGCAAGTAGGCGCAGTTGGATGGAGCGGGTTAGGCGGCCTCCGAGACACTGGCCCGAATGCTTGACATTGGTGGCATGTACGAGCATACTGGTTGCAATCTTTGTACATGGTGGGCTAGTAAAGTCCTTTGAGCTTAATGTTGTTTTTCATTTTGCTCCAGCTTGATGGGTCCCGCACAACCCAGAGTGGACCTCGTGCATCACGGTGTTTGCTTTCCTTAGGCGAAAGGCACTGTAGGAGGATCGATTGGTCTTTCTCATGGACGAGTCGGAAAAGCAAGCCGTCGATCAGCTGATAAGATGTTGCCCTGCGTAGTAGTTGCACTCTCTGAGCCCGGTCGGGAGGAAACCACCCGCTCTTTATCTTTATGAACGGCTTACGCCGATTTTCTTCTTCTGGAGCATTCTCCTCTTGAATATTATTGACTCCGTAGACAGTGAGGCCAGATTCTTCGTCGAACATATTTGGCATGAGCCTCCGGTATCTGATAGTAATATTCAACTCTCCTTCAGGTGAGAGTTTTAAGGCTGCCGCCAACTTTGCCAAAGCGTCTACTTGGGAGTTATTGCCCTTTGGGGCGTGGCCTATTTCAAATAGGTAAAACCTTTCTTTCAACCTCATGACAGCTGCATGGTAGGGAATCAACTCCTTCTTCCGGACGTCATAGTCGCCCAGGACTTGTCGAATGATGAGTTGAGAGTCCCCATACACTTTGATGCACTTGATGTTCATCTCCAGTGCCAGCTGAAGTCCAATAATTAGCGCTTCATACTCCACTTCATTATTAGTCAATGACTTCATGAGAGCACAAGAATTATGGAGAATGTCGCCTTGCGGAGATACAAAAACTATCCCCGCGCCAGATACAAAGTCTGTGAGGCCGCCAGCCCTCTTAATTATTCGGGAAGCGTTGTCAAAATACAACTCCCAATGTGGTAGGTCGAGAGTGAGGACGTCCGGCTCTGTTTGTGGTGGGGCGTTTTTAGGATGCTCCTCGGCCTCTTGGGAAGGCACCAGCACCTCCTCATCGGGCAACTCGAAGTTGAGTGGCGAATCTTCTGGCACAGGATGCGCAGTTAAGAACTAGGTCATTCCTTGTCCCTTGATCGCCTTGTGTGGGACGAAGGTGATGTCAAACTCCATGAGGATAAGTGACCACTTGTCGAGCCTTCCGGAGAGGACGGGCTGGCTAAGCAAGAATTTGAGTGGATCGCATTTTGAGATGAGCTTCACTCGGTGAGTTAGAAGATAGTGCCTTAGCTTCTTGACAACAAATACCAAAACTAAGCACACCTTTTCCATAGGTGCGTACCGATGCTCAGGCCCGATCAGTTTCCTACTGAGATAATACAACGGCTGCTCCTTGCCCTCTTCATTGATCTGGGCTAGCAGCGCCCCCAAGGAGACATCCATGGCAGCAATGTAAAGGACAAGGGGCTTTCCTTTCACAGGTGCTCCTAGGACTAGAGGAGTCAGTAGATACTTATTAATTTACTCGAAGGCCCTCTGACAATCCTCGTCCCATATCAAGGGTGCTCATTTCTTCATCAATTTATCGAAAGGCAGGCATCTTTCAAAGAGGTTAGAAATGAACCGCCGGATATAGGCAAGTCTTCCTTGTAGAGATCTGAGCTCTGTCAAATTTCTAGGCGGAGGTAGTCCTCTTATGGCCTTGATTTTGTCAGGGTCGATTTCTATGCCTCGGTACCTGACAATGAAACTGAGAAACTTGCTACTGGAGACGCCGAATGCGCATTTCATTGGATTCATTTTGAGTTGATACTGTCGAAGTCTTTCGAAGACTTGACGCAAGTCAGCCAAATGATCCTCTCGCCTTTTTGACTTGACGACCAGGTCATCGACATAGCATTCAACAAGGTCATGTAGCATCTCGTCGAAAATCTTGGTCATCACCTTTTGATAGGTTCCACCGGCATTCTTCAGGCGAAACGACATCCTTTTATAGTTGAAAATTCCCTTGGGGGATCGGAAAGCTGCATGATCTTTATCTTTGATGGTCATGCAGATTTGATTGTAGCCCGACGACCCGTCCATGAAGGACAAGGCGTCGTGACCGGTGGCCATGTCAACCATTGTCTCAATAATTGGGACAGGGAAGTCGTCTTTCGGGCATGCCTTGTTCAAATCCCTAAAGTCGATGCAGATTTGGACTTGGCAATTCTTCTTCTTGACTCGGACTATATTAGCGAGCCAAACAGGGTACATGTAGGGCTCTATGAAGTCCACATTGAGCATCTTGTCAACCTTAACATTGACTTTCAACTCCAGCTCGTGGCACATACGCCTTTGAACTTGCTTGACTGTTAGAAGTATTGCTAGCTCATGTTCAACCACAGAAGGGTCAAGCCCATGCATTTCTTCGTAGGTCTAGGCGAAACAATCTTTGAACTCTTCTAGGAGCCGTTGGTACGCCTGCCTTTCCTTTTCATTGAGGAGAGCACTTAGGAAGGTTGGCCGATAGTCTTCTTTGGTTCCGAGATTGATCTCAATCAACTCGTCCACAGTTGCCTGGCCACCGTCTTCGAGCTCTGGTGGAGCTGGTTGGAGGTCGACAAAGTCTCCCTCATCATCAGTATTCGCTTCATAGACTTTAAATTCTTCGAAGCTTTCTTGCTCGCGACTTGAAGTCGAAGGACCTCCTTTGTCTTGCCGACACTCGGCAGGCTGAGCTATCCCTCCCTCAGGGAGGCGACCATTGTTAACTTCTGGTGAGAGTGACATTGGCGTCTCACCGGACTCCCTCACAGAGTTGCCAATCTTAGGCTTCGCTTCCATCTGTCCATGAGGAGGAGGTAGCAGTCCTATGGCGTTAACTGCGTAATGAACCTCAAAGTCCCTCTCCTGATCATAGCCGAGTCCTCTTGTATGCTTGTGGGAGAAGGGAGGTTGTCCCCGGACTTGCGGAGGGTTTCACAACTGGTGGAAATATGCGGTCCGTGCGGGGTCTTGGACCTGAGGGATATACTGCTTTTTACATATTTCCCTCATGTGCTCTAGCAAATCGTCCATTTCTTGGACTAGCACCAGTGCATTATTGGCGAAAGTATCCCAGCCAAAATCATCCTCAGGCGGGCCTGGTGGGACCAAATCTCCTTTATAAAAAACGATTGGCTTGTCTTCCTTGTCTTTTTTACTCCTCTTCTGCTGGTAGGAGACTGTGAAAGTCTTCAGCTACTCCACCTCGTGCTCTTCCCATTGAAACGAGAGCTAGATACAGTTAGATGGTAAGGAGACACTCTGGTCAATGACCTGGGTGATGAGGTTAGCTTCGAAGTCAACGCTTCGTCTCTCTCGCTGAGTCGGCTTGGAGGCGGCCTTGAGGCTTAGCCTGTGTAGTCTTGTCAAGTCTTGGTTGACCGTGAATAATTGCTCTTCCTCAACTTCAGAGTCCACCCTTTGCTTTCCTTTGTCTTTTACAGACTCGGGGATTGCTAGAGTGGGCTCTCCAAAATACAAGGAAGCATATGCCAGATGGCACTCGTTGGGTCGGAATGGAGCATGATCTGCAAAGACAGTATGTTGCTCCCCTCCCTTGGCATATTTAAGGCATTGGTGCAGAGTTGAAGGAATAATCCAATTTTCGTGCAGCCAGGGCCTTCCCAATAACACCTTATAGGATGTGTCGGCATTGAGGATATAAAACGTCACTTGGGTGACAAAATCGCCCAAGGCTAGCTTCACCTCAACCCGCCCAAGCACTTCCTCGGAGTCCTCGTTGAACCCCGAAATTTTGATGGCATTCACCTTTTACAAATAAGGTGTTAAGTACAGAGACTTGAAGGTCTTTAGAGGCATAATGTTAATGGCCGTTTCGGCGTCAAATTGACATTTGTTGGAAACCGCTTCATATGATGAATAGTTTTGCGGTCTGCCCGAGCACGGGTCTTGTCAAATGGCGGGATAATCTCTGTCAGAGTCTTCGACGCCCCTTGAGGCTTCTCCCTCTTAGAAGGATGTTCCTCACTCCGGCCCTCATCATTTTCTTGGAATAGTGGTGCCAGAGACTCCTCCGGAGGTGACAAGGGTTCATCCTATTCGCCTTCATTAGAAGGACTTGCTTGACTTGTGGGTTCACCCCTGTCAGAGGGACTCGCTTGCTCTAAAACTTTATTCTGCAGTGGCGGCCTAGCGGGCTCTTCTTCTTCGTCAGAGGAGCCGAGTATGAAAGGGACACCACCCGGTCTTCTAGCTTCTGGGATGGGGCCTGAACCCTCTGAGGAATTGAGGATGAAAGGGATACCTCGTACCTGTGTTTCCGGGATAGGGTTTGGCTCTTCCCCTCTGAACAATATGACTTGGTCAAGAGTTAGGGGATCTTCACGTCCGCGCCCTCATCCTCTGCCACGACCTCGGCTATTTTCACTGGACGACGCTGATATGTCGCCATAGGAGCCTCACCTTCGAGGTTATCGGCCATAGTGCCTTGTCCGGAAGGAGAGTTGACATTGTCGGGCGACGGGATTGTCACCATATTGCAGGAGAGCTTTTGCAACATTTTCTCGAGCATCTCAACAGTGAGTTCCTCATCTTTGTAAAATAAGGAAAGCTCCTCAGGAATTGGGAATTCTTCACCCTCATCGAGACGGTGGACCATCTCCCGGAGCCATTGAAGAAGTCGGGCTTTACGGCCAAACTTATTCCAGGGAATATATTTGTCCAGAGTGACGACCCTAGTGGGGCGAGGGGGAATATACTCCTCCAGCTCATCTATGAGCTTTTGTAGCCGTTGTAAAGGAGTCAACTCCTCGGGGGCTTCCACAACTGCTGCCTGCTCAGCTTGCTTCTTCAACCTCCTCTTCAGATTCTTCCTCCGATTCTTTTCTTTTTCTTTTGGCGTGCCCCCTCTTGAGAAGAAAGTGGACTTGGTTTAGAGCTAGGACTGATTTGCTTCCGGAATTTTACTTTTTGCTCTGGGCCGGCTCCTTGGGAGCCTTGGTTCCACTACTCCTTCTGGGAGTAACCTTAGTCCAGTTGGCCTCCTCCAGTTGCACCTGGAAAGTGGCATTGATCGCCTGAGCAATTATTTCCGACTGTAGCTCCTGGAACTCTACCAGGCCACAGTGGAGCCCTTGGGGGCTTTGTAGTTCTGCCACTTTTGCTTTAGTCGGCGATTTTGCCTGTTCGAGCTGTTGAGGTCTTTCCACAATTGACGACCTTGTTGGCTCGACACGAGATGTGGCTTTGGGCTCCTCCGCCCTGACTTTGCCTTTATTTTCTGGTTGAGGGTTTCCCCCTATAGCAATGCCATGGTGACTTAGCTTGGAAAGGGGCTTGGAACCTCCTCCCACGGCTTGGCCTTTTGGGCTCTGGGCCTTAGGCCCCTCTCACGTAGCCTTGCCTTTAGGGTTTGGATGAGAGCTGCCGCCCTTAGCTTTCCCAGCTGGACCTGTTGAGAGGTGAGTTTGGTCTCCCGTGGCTTGACCTGCTCCTGTTGAGATTGTCGGAGAATCTTCTCGGCGACCTCTTTGAGACGCCGCCTCACTATCGAATTCCCCTGCGCATCGATCTCCCCTTTTTGGATGAGGGTCTCGATGCAATCTCGAACTTCTGGGCATTCTCTAGTGGGGTGGGACACCCTGTCATGATATTTGCAATACTGGGGGTGGCTCTTGGCCGTTTCATTGTAGTAGGGTGGCAGGTCACGTGCCATCACTCGACCTTCTTCCAGGAGCTTGTCGAAAATCTTCTCAGTGTCCTCCTTGGGGAAAGAACACTGATGAGAGGGCCGCCACCCTGGGTATCACAATGTGGATTTGGGCGGTTGGGAACTGACTCCTTTCTTTCTCGGCTCCGGGAGTTGGAATGCAATTAAGGCATGTATGACATTGACAGAGAAGTTCAAACTCTCCTGTCTGAGCGGCTGTGGTGGGTAAACCAAGGAGTCACCCATATCAATCACTCCTCGCCTGATCAAGTCTTCATCAAAGTCCTTGAAGGTCTGACAATCATGAATGATGTGGCCTACAACCTCGTGGTATGGGCAATAGCCCTGATGTAATGCTGCGCCTGCTGCTTGCTGACTGGGCGACGCTGGGAGGTCTAGTAGGCCTTCATGACGATACGCGAAGAAGATCTGGAGGGTCTTCTCGCGAGGAAAAGAATATAGCTTCTCTGATTCCTTGTCTTCAGATGAGTCGGACAATTCCTCGGAGAGCCAACCCCCTGACTTAAGAGGAGTCCGGGAAGTGGGTGATACACCTGCCTCTCGTACATGTGTTGGAGCTCCCCTGGCAAATGGTTCAAAGGGGAAGGTGACCAACTGCTCATCGATGCTTTTCAAGAATTGCAGGAGACGTCTTTGTTCCAGCTGCAGCTGTCGGATCTCCCCTCGAATCTTCCGAATGGTCTTCCGCAGTCAGGTAATGAGGAAGGAGCCGCTTCGAGGCCAGCATTGGACTGTTGATTTGATGGCTCGGCTTCTGGTACATTGGAGCCTGAAGTAGTTGCCACCATGTAGACCACGTTGGCCTACCGATTCGATCGGCTCCAGACATGAGGCTGCGGCGGGTCAACCGCATGGCCTAACATATTTATGAGGCCCTTCTGAATGAGCTCTTCTGCTATGTTCTTGAAACATTAACAGTCTCCAACAGTGTGACCCAACCTTCGGTGATACATAATAAGTAGGGTCATCTGTTTTATCTACCTCCGCGGGCTTTCGTGGATCAGGTAAGGTGACAAGGTTTTCCTTCATGCACAGGTCAAAGAGCATCTTTGTATGCTCTTTTCTGAAGGAGTAAGGTGCCTTCATACGCTGTGCTAACAGAGTCACATTCGCTTTGGTGTCGGGCTTTTTGCCATTTTCCTTCCCCCTTGTTTCCATTCGTCGGGGAGAAATCCACAGAGTTTACCTCCTTGCCGCTGGCTAGAAGATCTTTGGAGGGTTTGCCTTTGGCAGAAGCATGTGTCAGGTGATCAACGAAGAACATTTCAATCTCCGCTACCACTGTGTTTAGCTGGTCGAAGCTTCTGATGTTTGAGCCTAGAAGCTTTTCACTAACTTCTACCGATAAGACCCTGCGGCATATGGTGATCGCGTCTTCGGGCGTTGGAGGATTATCGCAGTGCATGCTGACATCCCTCCACCGCTTGATGAAGTCCAATGCGGTCTCACCTTTTCTCTGCTTAAGGGCACAGAGTTCCGCCAGAGAGATTTTTCGTTCGACTCTCTGAAAACGGTTGACAAACTTCTTCCGCATATCAACCCAATCAACCATTGAATTGGGCTTCAGTTTGAAATACCACTGGAAGGCGGTGCCTGTCAGGGACATGCCGAAGTATCGCAGCAGATATGACTCTTCCAGCGCCAGTTCACCCATGGTCGTCATGTGATAGGCCAGGTGTTCATGTGGCGAGCCCTGCCCATTGGACTTCTGAGTTTTGGGACCTTCGTGCAATCAGGCATAAGTTTCTTGAACTGATGGTGAAGGGGATAGGGCACACTGTACAAATCAACGGTGGCCACACCCTTACCATGTTGAGCAAATTTTGCCTCCACAATTCGCTCAATCATCTGTCTTTGTGTCATGAGGCTTTTTGTAGCAGGAGTGGTAGAAGATCGCGCATTGGTCTCGTGTTGCGGTGCTTCGAATTCCATCGCTACTGGTAACTTTGCAGCGGTAACCGAGGCATTGGCCGCGACAAGAATGGGAGGCGGCTGTTGTTCCATCCCAGTGGGCACCGCTTGAGGCTGAACATGAATCACCTTTTCACGCAATAATGCTTGCAAGAGGTTCTTGAGTTCTTGATTTTTACGTCGGAATTCTTCCAACGCGAGGGGCTGAACCTCTCTTGCAAGATCTTCCTCGTGCCCTGGGTTGTTGTCCCCGTCGACACTATGGATGTCTTCTTGGTGCTCTTCTTGCTGTGCCGACTTTGGTTGAAATGTTCCGACGGCCGGCGTCTACTACATCTGTGCGAGAACCCGGAGACGGGCTTTGACTTCCTCAAAGTCTGGAGAGGCTGATTCATTTCTCCCGAGGTGTCCTCCGGCTGCTTATCGGCGGAGGTTGTGTAGCAGGTGAACACCTTGACAGTGTCGTTGGTCACGTGAACCACCTGCTTCTTCCTGGGCGGTTGTCCACTAGGCTTGGGTGCTGTTCCTAGTCTGTCAAAAACAGACACTCGGGACGTGGAAGCCTGTGCCGATCAATCCTAGTCTATGTGCGTTGAACTGGCCCACGGGGAGGTTGGCCGTACCTTCTTGTCGACTCCTCGCCGTTTCTGCCCACGTGGGGGCTGAGTTGTGGACCTTGGAGATATGGAGGCCTCAATGTTTGTCAGACTCCGCATCTGTTGTAGGTCCGACATGCAGAAGGGCCCTTCCACCCTTGCCCGCTTGATAATTCGAGCCTCCTCCTTGGTGATCCATATCTTCTTCAGGCGGAGCTGATGCTCTTCAATTGGGTTGTCCCCTGACTTTGATCGGGGAGCTGCTGGTCTGGGTCGTTGCATCGGACCCTAGTTCACCACCGGTACGGCGGACCTCTTCAATTTCCCTCTGTCCTCCCGGGCTTGTCGAAGAAGCTTGAAGCGGTTGGAGGTGGAGATAGTTGGGACATGTCGGTCCTGAGGCATAATCGGCTTGCCTCCATCGAGCCGGATGCGAAGATCTCCGACAATTATTGTTTTGCCGGAGCAAGATGTTGCCGCAGCAGGCTTTGTACCTTTGCCGACGCTACTCTCGTTGAGTAGGAGCGGCGCTAGTGACGCCTGCCGTAGGCGTGGCGCTGGTGTGGCGGTAACGCTGCCCCCGTTGTGCAGGAGCAATACCTCTGAGGGTGGCCGCAGCAGAACTTGTGGTGTTATCGTGATGGTGCTGCCCCCGTTGAGTAGGGGTGACGCGAACAACAACTTGATTGACCGAGAAAACTCAGCCATTTATTTGGGCGGAAGGCTTAACACCTCTGGCCGTTGTCATGGCAGCCAAGCAAACTCGGCTGGTTGCTGAGACGAAGGGCCTGGCACCCTTGACCGTTGAAGAGTTGACCGGGAAGACCCGGCCGGTTGATCGGACAGAGGGACCTGACACCCTTGGTTGTTGCAGAGTTGGCCGAGCGAGTCCGGCCAGTTGCTGGAGCAGAGGGCTTGACACCCCCTACAGTTAGTTTGTTGATCGAGTAGGCCTGGCCAGTTGTTGGAGTCAAGGGCCTGACACCCCCGACAGTTGTGGTGTTGACCGAGCGGGCCCGGCCAATTGTTGGAACGGAAGGCCTGACACCCCCGACGGTTGTGGTGTTGACCGAGCGGACCCGGCCCATTGCTAAAACAGAGGGCTTGGCATCCTCAATAGTTATTGTCGCAGGCGTGGCTGAACTGGCTTCAGCCACGGTAACAATGCCCAAAAAGAAGGGCAAGCCGACGACTAGCGGAAAGTCGCTGAACACCAGCGGAGTCCCCAAGTGTTCGAACTTGGTGTGGCTGGCGACAACCTGGGCTCCGTACATAACGGCGGTCATCGTCCTCTTGTCAGTGCTGTTGGGGGTGGTGCGTAGCACGAATGGAGTGACGTGCAAATGCACAAGGAGCTCTCAAGTGAGCAAAGAAATGCCCTTCTCTTCCCGTCCTGTAAGAGGAAGATGGACAATCAGAGCCTTAAAGAAGGTTCGGAGATTTCTTTGACAAAGAAAAGAAAGGCGGGAAAGGTCCCACCGGGCGTGTCAGTCTGTTGACATCACGGAAATATTGTCCTTCTTTTTTGAAAGAGAAAAGGGGGATGAAGTGGGGTGCACACATAGGGGCTGTATGAATAGCCTGTGCAAGGTTTATTCCGTGAGCGTGTATCGTATCAGGCGATTTGGGTTCGAGCGCTGGACCTTTCCCCACTGACCGCAGTCAGTGTTGATTTACATCGGTCTAACGTCCGAACACCTTTGTTTAAATGTCAAAGAAATCTTGATCTTCTACGAGAGTCCTAATACCGAGGGCATACTTTGCTTCCAGGGCTCACATTTAATTTTCACTCACCATCGAAGAATTAATGGAATTAGGGTTTCATCAAGGGCCGCTAGGTCGGGCAAGAAACCCTACGATTTGAGGACATAGTTGCAATTTTGCAGGAGCAGTGGGCATTTTTGAAGTGTCGGGAGGTTTCATGGATCCTAGGAGTATTTTTGGTAATTTTAAATTTTCAGGGATATTTTGGTAATTTTACCAGGTCAGGGGTATTTCTGAAATTTTTGGGTTGGAGAGAAGGTAAGGTAAAATCCCTGACTCCCCGAGACGTTGAGGTTATTTCTGGAGAGTTTTGAAGGCTCTTAAGCCATTTCTAGGTCATAGGGGTATTTTGATAATTTTACCAGACTCCAAATGGACCTAGGTCTGAGGTGAAGACTGAGCTGGCAAGGTCCCTAATCGGAAGGAGTAACAAGTGACTTCATGGAAGGCGCACGTGCATTGATTCGCAAAGGGAGGGGGTATGTATACAATTTCCTGAAAGTCGGGGGCTCTCTTATAATTTTTCCTTGACCGGTGCACAATAAAAGCACAATTGAGTACATTTATGATTCAAGCGAGTACAAAGGTTGTCGGCGAGTTGTCGACTGTACATGAAATGTCTCCGCACTGACGCGGGACGTAGGGGCATAGTTCCAATTACAAAAGTTTGCAAGGTAAATCTGCAAATAACATGACTTGTATTTCTCGCAATCCCAGGAAGGTTGTTTTCGTAATTCTGCCATTATATTGGTGGAACTACGTAATTTAGCCGTCCGGGTGTGTAGAAAATTATAAACATGGTCCACAGAGGGGTATTGTTACAAATATAGCCATCGGGGACATAAATACAAGGTCCGGGATATCACCTACCCTTCGAGGGCCAAAAATAACGAACAAGGCTCCTTGCTTTCATCTTCGTCGTCTGTGTGCAGATGTCTCTCGATTCTAGCAACTACCCCCTCCTTCTGGACCCCCGGGGGTCTATTTATAGAAGTTGGAGGGCCACCCGGAGGTGATTGAACCCGTACGGGGTCAACGGGGTGGAAATGACCCTGGGAGGGTCTTTTTTTCTCCTTTTTTATTTTCTTTTTTTTTGTGAGAGAGAAGGGGCGACGGGGTCGAATGACCCTGGGCAGGCCCCCTTGGGGTCGTCGTTTGATCTCGGGTAGGCCCTCCCAGGGTCGGTTGACCCCGGGTGGGTCCCCCTCGGGGTCGCGCGACCCCGGGCTGGGCCGCCCTCCTGGGCAGGAGAAGAATTTGCACATTTGGGCACATGTATAGTTTTAATGTCCTGCTGTTCATCTTGTGATTCACATTCACTCTTAACCACTTCATGTGTGTTCTTAGTCACATTGTTGTGAGATAAGGGTGCAATCATTCTGTGCAGAAGGAAGGGGAAAAAAGAGCTCTCTCTCTATGGCAAAAGGGCAAAAAGGAAAGACAGGAGGTATTATAGACCTTTTTTTGAACGTTGGTGTTATCACAATTGTATGAAGTGTAACAAGGATGGGATGTATTAGTCAATGTGCTCCCAAAAGATCGCTGTACAAAAACTCTACACTAAAGCGGTGCATTCCTCACTAACCCCCCAACAAAAGGAAAAGAGAGGAGTTGAGTGTCTCCACTTTATATAAGTGTTCCACCCATTCGCTCACTCTCTCGCAAATAAAAGATACAAGCTTATTCTCAATTCTTGTTTCAATTCTGACAATTCTGTTGTTTCTTTCTCCCCATAGAGCCTAGAGTGTAGCATGAAGAATGAGCCACCAAATCAGGTTATCACTCTTTAGAGTCCACTTCCTTTGCCTGTTTCCGAGCAGTTGTTGCACACTCTCGTGAGGGTCGATAGTGCAGTGGATCCTACTGGTGACCTTAGTCCATTCCTCTCTACAAAATGAACATCCTGTAAAGAGGTGGTTCAAGTTTTCTTCCTCATCCCCGCATAGGCAGCAAAGGGTGGATATGCCTTGTAGAAAAGGAGCAATCCTATCACATGTGGGCAGCCGACCATGTGATATTCTCCAGATCAGCAGCTTCACTTTAAGAGGGCACTTGGGAGTCCAAATATGTGAGACGAGACGGTGGCACATTCCTCCATTTGAGATGAAAGAGTAGGTTGACCTGGAGGTATTATAGACCTTATTTTGTCGAAAAGGGAAAAAAGATCAACCTCCTTGTGAAATGGGTTGGGACAGTCATATTCCTTGGAAGATGCTGCATGTCATGCATCCAATGTTATAAGTTGTCCCCCTGGTTGAACCCTTAATAGAGGGGAAAGTAAAAGAGATCTTGCAGGAGAGAGGATGGAAGTTGCAGTATTTGACGAATTTGAAAATGATTCTTTTAATTGTTGGGACATTGGAAAGCTGTCATTCTCACAGCCACCAACCTTTTCCACATATTGCATGTCCTGAAGGCTTTTGGGATAGGTCTCAATATGGATTTTGCGAAGAGCCTTGGAAGGAATGGAATACACATGCGCTAAAGAAACACAATTCATAATGGGGGTGAGGGTGCGAAACAGTTACCTGGATTTGCCCATGCACTTCGGAAGTCTGAAGGCATCAGACTGGGAATGTCTTATACATAAAAGTTGGTCAAACGTAGCAATGTAGAAGACAATTAGCTTATCCTTGGTATAAGGATTATTTTGGTGAATGCAATGCTAACTTTCCTTTCTAGATTTTACGTTTTGGTATACCTTCTTGTAAGAGGAGTCATTAGAAGGCTGGATTGTAATACTTTCTTGTTAAATCATAATATAATCATCAAAATCAAAAGACAGGGCTCAAACAGAGGGGGTGGTAACTATGATTCTAGAGCATTCTGTTAGACGGGAGGTCTGTATTGATAAAGAAGTGGAATTGTTGGGAGTCAAGGTTATGCACAGGTTGAGCCTTTTATTTTGGGTAAGTGGTTTTGGAAACTTCAAGATAGCAGTAACCAAATTATGGATGAATATAATCTGAATGCGGTGATATTGTGGAGCGCACGGTTACATTTGTGGCCAGAAATGAGAAATACTTTGTCATTAGTGAAAAAGGTATTTTGTTTACTGGCACCTATAAGTAGGTAGGGAAAGGGATGGGAATCTAAGTTAGAAATAATTCCAATATGTTATTCTAGTATTCTAATTTGATCAAGCACTAGTAAAACATCTGAAGGAGTTATTTACAGACTTTTTCAACATTTCTGTAGATGAATCATTTGCAGATTAAGTTTGAATTTAACAGTTGTTTAATTGACATAAATATCCAGAAAACACCAGTTTTGAAATCAACCAATTTTGAAACCAGTGAAAACAAAATCTCTTTGGGTGGCTTTGATAACCGGTTAGAATAAGATGGTTAGAATAAGGCCGGGCTAAGATGTTCTTAGATTTTTGCTTTTCTAGTTTGATAAAAAACTTACGGACCTTACCCTACTCGACCCAGAATAAGCAATTTGACCAAATAGGTTGAATGAGTTATCCGACCTTAACCGGCCTTAACACTGTTAGACCACGAATAACTTATCCGAGTATCCAAAGTCAAATAGGCGAATAAGACCCGATTAACTCATCCTAACTGCGCTTATTCTATGATCAAAGTGGCCCTATATCTCCTGGTTTTAACATCCTTTGATTAGTTTCTGGTAGTTTTGAACTGAAAAGGAAAACCAAGTAAAACGAGTGCGACGTGCTGACTGGATTTTTGAAACCCAACAAACTACAGCACTCCAAACATAAGGAAAACAGCATAACACAATTTACTGCAGTCAAAACGTAAGAAAACACCATAAGATGGTATATTGTGGTGTTCTATAGTGTATTATGGTGTTTTATAGCATTTTACAGTACACCAAACAACTCTTTGTATGAAATGAAGTGATTCAGTCCCTGCTACTCTAGAGAAAAGTGAGAGCATTAAGCATTTGCTGTATCTATCATATTTTTGTCAAGCCTAAAAAGAGGACTAGTGAGTGGGACTTGACTCCAACCACTATGCATAATATCTCTCTCGTCTGGAGGGGTATCTTACAGAGTACTGATATCATGGTGGTTAGCGCACGCATCCTGTTGAGAGATGGGCAGAGGTGTTTGTTCTGGAAGGGTAGGTGGTCTGGTGACTTCACCTTAGAGGAGAATTTCTCACAGCTCTTTGCCATTGCCTCTTCACCGATGGCCTCAGTTTCTCAGGCTTTTGAGTCACAACTATTAGGAGGTACTTGGGCTCCATCCTTTAGAAGAACCTGCGGGTGGAGGAGATGGATCAATATCAAGAGCTCCTTTCCTTCCTTGAAGCCTTTACACGGAGGACCAGAGTGTTGATAGATGGTGGTGGCGATGGGACAAGGAAGGAAATTCTCAGTTAGATTAGCATACAGTTTGATTTTAGATGGAGTGATACATGACCTGGCACCTCATGTATGGAACCCAAGGAGTCTGTTGAAAGTGAAACTACTGATTTGGAGGATTTCACATGGTCGGTTACCTACTTGTGATAGGTTGCCCACTTTAATGTCAGATATTCTCAGGATGTGTGTTCTTTGTGGGGATGAGGGGTCACTAGGCCACCTCTTTTCAGGATGTTCCTTCTCTCGGGAGATTTGGACTCAGGTGATGCGCAGATTTTCTGGAGCCTTTATGTGTCAGGATCGTGTTCTTCTCTTCATTCGGCTATGGCACAAGCGCTGACAGCTGAAAGGGGATAGACAAATTTGTTGGCTCATACTCCATGCTACTCTTTGGTCTGTATGGGGTGAAAGAAATAGCAGGATTTTCAAGAGGGAAGCTAGAGCAGTAGATAGGATCGTGGCATTCATTTTGGAGAGAGTGAGGGATTGGGCTTTGACTATTTGGAAAGTGAACTCACATAATTCTTCCTTTTTGGGACTGTTGGGGGGATAGTGGACGCCATAGCATCTCGGTGTGGTGTTTTTGTACAGGGATCTTTTGAAAGCACTCCGATTATACTCGTATATCCCTTTTACTTTAATACAAGATGTGGTACCAACCACTTTAAAAAAACAAGAACAAATATGTATTCTGATTTGAGAACAATGTTCAGTTTACAGATCTTAATCTTGATGGAAGGTACAAGAGCTAAATTCAGAAAATTTTGTGAAATTTTGAAGGCAAAGCCCCCCTTAAAGTACAAGGTTTCGTGTATCTTCGTTGTACAATCAAAAAGAAAAACAAATCTTTGTTTTACAAGCATGCAATTACAAAAAATGTGTAGAGGAGCAAATGGAGACCAAAATCAAGCTGGTTATATTGGAGAGATTGATTATTTGACATTCGCCTACCCTGTTAACCACGTGGTTTGGACTTTGGAGATCCAGTGGCAGAACTGCAGAAATTGAACCAATATTCTGCACTTCTAGGTTGTATTGGACCAATATTCTATGCCTTCCAGACAATGAAGACCGAATCGGGAGTTTGGCTCGGATAAGAGGCCCAAAATCCAATTTGGATCAACAGGATCGGGCGATCTGAGCCAGATCTGCAGCCAATCCAGGCCGAGCCCATTTTTTTAATATTTTGAAGGTTAATATGTATGCACCAATATTTTTAGGGGTTTCTATACAAATGTGCAACTTTTTACCTTTTGACCATGGTTTCCTGTTTTCCCCCCTTCTCGCGATTGTGATTTCCCTGTTTTCCCCCCTTTCCTTGCAAGTGGAGGGAGCAGAACAATGGAGGAGAAGGAGATGGTGGCGTGTTGCAGTGATGGTGCTGGCATTGGTGGCACATAGCAACGGCAACAATGACGGTAGGTGGCGACAACGGCACCATCAGGTAAGTATATTTTTTTTGTTTCAGTTATTTTTTTATCATCTTCTTCACTTCTTCTTCTTCAGTTCTTCTTCTTGTTCTTCTTTTACAATTTTTTTAAACATGGGTGGGATTGGCCTGGGGATTGCCCTGGATTGACTAATCCCAGTGTGAGAATGGCCGATCTGGGTCCAATCTAAGTCGATCCACTCGATCTGGCCAATCCTCAATAAGAATTGGGGTCGAGGGGCTCAGGGTCGATCAACTTGGCCCAAAACTGATCCGGCCGATCCGATTATGCCCTCCATGCTTCAGGATATGTGTCAAACTTATGTTTTAGGAAAGGGTAATATGTATTGGCAACATTTGCACGAGAGTGGTTGCTTATATAATTCATTAATTTCATTCTCTGCAAGTGTCTATACTATAATTTGTACTTTTTTTCTTCGGAAACATGTAATGGCTATGATATAGTGTAGGCCATTATAACATTATGGATGTGAGGAAGGGAAGAGAGAGAGAGAGAGGCGATTTAGAGAGAGAAGGGGTGAGAAAGAGTTCGGCCTATGTATCTGTTGCACCCGTAATTCTCTCGAAATACTTCGAGAATTTTGTCTCATAACAATCGATGGAAAATACGGCGTAGCGCCGATATCGTCGGTCCGTGGAGTATCTCCGCGATTTAAGGTCTATTGGTCCGACCTTATATTTGCAAACGGCGTCGCAATAAGGGAAATTAAGGTGAAAATGTACATGCACACCTGTCTTAGTGGCCGAGTAACTGTGTATCACACGGCACGGACGGACGCAAAAACTCCCCCCCAGGCGAGCGGCCCACAAGCAAATAACAAACGAACGATCCTTCGCTCTCGCATGGTTGTCCACCAACGTGTTGCTATCACGCGGCAGAGAGTGGGCCTCGGGGAGCAATAAATGCCGAGCGGCGACTTCTCCTCGACCCAGAGCGACAGAAAACTGGAGAAAAGACGCGAAGAGGGGCCAAAAGGCCACCCCCGCGGTCAAATGACCCCGTTGCGTCCCCAGCGGGTTCCACCGACCTCCGTGGGGTCGCGTCCACCCCGTTGGACCCCAACAGGGCCAGCCGACCTCGTGGGGGGTCGTGGTACCCTGTTGGGCCCCCATCGGGGTCAACCGACCCCGGGTGGGGCCGGTCGACCCCGCTGGACCCCAGCGGGGTTTACGTGACCCCTGCGGGGTCACTTGACCCCGCTGGGTCTTGCCCACAGGTCAAATGACCCCCCCCTGGCCCGCGTTCCCATAAAAAAAGAGAAGAAAAGGAAAAAAAGGAGTGGCCACCCCACCTGGTCAGAATTGGGGCTAAAACCCATTGTTTTGTCAAAGTTAAGGTAAATCCTCATGTTTTTGACAACCTGGGTCCTCCTACTTCTACAAATAGCCCCCTGGCCCAAAGATGGAGATACGCAGACACAGAGATACGGACTGACAGACGCAAACACTCGACGAAGTTTGTTTGTTTGTAAAAAAGGCCCATTAAGAGTATGTTTTATAAATACCCCGGGTCTTACGTTTATTCTCCTGGAGGCTATGTATGTAATTTTTCATGCATCATAGACGGCTAGATCATGTAATTCTTTCAGATAATAAGGAATTGCAGAATTGCCCCTCCCAGGATTGCAAGAAGATTCAAGTCCTGTGATTTGCAGTTCTATCTTGTAACTTTATGTAATTAGGGCTATGCCCCTACACCCCGCGTCAGTGCGGAGACTCTTTTTTCTTGTACAGTCGACAACTCGCCGACATCCCATGATTCGTGAAATGTACCCCGTTCTTCCATTATGGACTAGTCAAAGGAGAATTGCACATGAGTCCCTCATCATCATCATCATCAGAGCCTTATCCCAATTATTTGGGGTCGGCTACATGAATCTTGTTTTGCCAAAGATTTCTATCAAGTGCAATATTCATATTTAAACTCAAGAAACTAATGTCCTTCCTAATAACATCACATCATCTCATTTTAGGCCTTCCTCGAGCTCTTTTACTAACATCCATTAAGATTCGGTCACATCTTTTAACTGGCACTGAGTTAGGGCGACGAAACACATGTTCAAACTACCTGAGTCTATTTTCTCTCATTTTACTATCAATTGGGGCTATCCCTAAGTCCTTACGAATGCGCTCATTCCTAATCTTGTCTTTCTTAATCTTGTCACACATCCATCTCAACATCATCATCTCTGCTACACACATTTTGTGGATGTGTTCCTTTCGTACTGCCCAACACTCAGTACCATATAACAAAGCAGGTCTCACAGCCGTTCTATAAAACCTCCCTTTGAGTTTCACAGGCATACGACGATCACAAAGGACTCCTGATGCATTTCTCCATCTTAACCAGTCTGCCTTAATCCTATGTGTAACGTCATCATAAATCTCCCCATTCTCTTGTATGATAGACCTTAAGTATCGAAAGCTACTACTCTTCGGAATGTTATGTCCATCAATTAGAACCATGTCTTCCTGAGCCACTCTCCCATTACTAAAATTACAATGCATAAATTCTGACGTACTCCTATTAATTTTAAAACCTTTAGACTCATGGCAAGTCTCCAACGTTCTAACTTAGCATTTAGAGCATCAATACTCTCATCAATTAAAACAATATCATCTGCAAATAGCATACACCAAGGGATATCCTCATGCAATTGTTTAGTTACTTCATCCATAACTAAGACAAAGAGATGCGGACTTAGTGCAGAACCTTGATGCAAACCTATAGAAACGGGAAATTCACCAGTCTCCCCAACAATAGTTCGAACACTAGTAATAGCACCGTCATAGATATCCTTAATCAAATCAACATATCCTTGAGAGATTACTTTCTTTCTTAATGTCCACTAAATCAATTCTCTCGGTACTCGATCATACACCTTCTCAAAATCAAGAAAAACTATATACAAATCTTTTCTCATCTCTCTATACTTCTCCATTAGCTGTCGTAGTAAGAAAATAGCTTATGTAGTAGATCTATTCGGCATAAAACCAAACTGATTTTCCGATACAGTAGTCATACATCGGAGGCGTTTTTCAAATACTCTTTCCCAAAGTTTCATAGTATGACTCATAAGCTTAATTCCATGATAATTATTATAACTTTGAATATCTCCTTTGTTTTTATAGAAAGGAACTACAACAGTTTTTCTCCAAACTTCTGGCATTCTCCGTTCCTTTAGAATTTTATTAAAACATTTAGTTAGCCACTGAATACCAATATCTCCTAGGCATTTCCATACTTCAATAGGTAAGCCATCTAGTCCTAAGGCCTTGCCCACTTTCATTTTCCTTAAAGCATCCTCCACTTCTGACATCTTAATACGCCTGAAATATTGATTTTATCAAATATTGTGAACTCTTGGGTACCTTCTAAAGATAAATCATTGACGCAATCTCCGTTAAGTAACTTCTGAAAATAGCTATGCCACCTCCCTTTAATCTCAAGATCCTTAGTTAAAACCCTTTGATCTTCACCTTTAATGCACCGAACATGATCTAAATCTCTAGTTTTCCTTCCTCTTAATTTAGCAAGTTTAAATATGTCCTTTTCACCATCTCGGGTTCCTAATTTATTATATAAATCTGCAAATGCCTTTGATTTAGCTTCACTGACTATTTTCTTAGCTCTCTTTTTAGTGATTTTATAGGCTTCTAGGGTTTGATCATTTTTGTTAGTTTGTCAAACTTTAAAGCATTCCTTTTTTACTCTAATGGTATTTTGGATTTCCTCGCTCCACCACCAAGTCTCTTTTTCTAAATTCTTTTTACCTTTAAATTCGCCTCAGAGTTGTTTTGCAACCCTCGTTATACAATTTGTAACATTATTCCACATTACATTAGTTTCTTGTTCTGAATTCCAAATATTTTTCTTTAATAGATGATTTTTAAATGTTTCTAAACTTTTACCTTTTAAATTCCACCATTTAATCTTGGAATAATTATTTATAATGATCTTTCTTTTGAATTTAGGGATAGTGACATCCATTACTAAAAACATATGTTGAGGGGCTAGACTCTCACCAGGAATAACTTTACAATCTTTACATAAAACTCTATCGACCTTCCTAATGAGAAAATAGTCAATTTGACTTATATGTGTTCCACTCTTGTATGTTATTAAGTGTTCGTCCCTCTTCTTAAAAAAGGTATTAGTAATTGCTAGATCATAGGCCATAGCAAAATCAAGAATAGTGCCCCTCTCTCTGCGAATCAACGCATGAACATCTTCTATGAAGTTCATTGTTGCTCCTTTCGCTTAGGGACCTCTCTAGCCTCTTCTTGCACCCAAGAGCCACCTCAAACCCAGGTCTGTTTGGGATTTGGTAAAATTATCAAAATACTCTTGTGACCTAGAAATGGCCTAGAAGCCTTCAAAATATGCTGGAAACCACCTCAATGTCCTCGGAGGTTGGAGATCTCTCAGTACTTTCCCTCCAACACGATAATTCCATAAATGCCCATAGCATGGTAAAATTACCAAAATACCCTTGGAGTCCAAAAAACCTCTCGATATCTCGAAAATGTCTATGGCTTCTATAGAATTGCATTCATGCTTTCTAAATCATAGGGCTTTTGGCCTAAACTCAATAGGGTCTTTGATAAAGCCCTAGTTCAATCAATCTTTCGGTTGTGAATAGGAGGTAACTGTGAGCCATGTAAGTGAGCTTGCCCTCAACATCAGAACCTATGTAGGGAACCTAAAGACTTCTTTGACAATTAAACAAAGGTGTTCGGACGTTAGACCGATGTAAATCAACACTGACTGTGGTCAATGGGGAAAGGTCCAACACTCGAACCCAAATCGCCTGATACGATGCGCACCCACGGAATAAACCTTGCACAAGCTATTTGTACAGCCCCCTCCAATGTGCAATCCTTACCCTTTTCCTTTCTCAGAAAAGTGAAGATTATATTCTATGATGCCAACAGTATCAAATCAAGTTGATCTCTCTCTCCCCATCTTATATATTAATCCAAGAATGAAACAATTAAATAAATAGCCCTAATAGAGAGTGATGCGGAGCGAGACTCGTGACGTCGTACGACAGACTCGATTGACATTTCGCGAGGTGACATTATTTACACGGACGACGATCAGAGTCATAGTAGAGTTATTTTTTATATCTTATTATGTATTTTGCATTTATTTGAGTCTAATGTCGTAGTCATCGATTTCCTAAGTTAACTTTTAGTTTTACAGTTGTATTGGGCTAATTGAGAACCATCTTATTGACTTTTTTATTTTTATGTAATTTGTGGTGCGATTTTCGCACTATTATTTGAGTCTAGGCGTAAAGTCGTGCAAAAGAGTCATGTTAGGGTTAGGGTTAGCCTAACTTCTATAACTACTTGTGTAACTTCTCTTTTCCAATTAACGAAGAATTATAGTTGTGAATTTTACAGTATTTTCCTTTTCTGAGATGGAGATGAGAGAGCCTTGAGAGGAGGCAATCCCAAGTGGTCCCTGTCAGAGGGAGGGCGAGAGGCCTACACCCCCACCTCTATCCCAACTCGTGGCCCTTGCTTCTCATTAGTTTGGTATTAGAGAAGGCCTCAACTTCTCCTACGGAGTTGAAGATCTGATTTGCACCACCGCAATCGCCGTTAAGCATCGCTAACCTTCCCCTCGTCTTGCTCTCTACAAAGCCCCTTCTCGCCAAAAAAACCCTTACTGCCGCCATCCCCATCCGCCTTCTTCGTCTTCCCCTGTCTTACACACAGCAAACCCTAGCCCCACGTTCCACGCCAAGTTGGTATCATAGTGTGCCTCGACTTCTCCTACGGAGTCGAAGATCCATTTAGCGCCACCGCCATCGCCATCTAGCTGTCATCTACTTCTTCGTCCCTCCTTCCACCCCACGCATCCATTGCACACCACAGCCGCTGGCACCTGCCCTTCCCCACAACATGTGCAACCCTCTTTCTTTCTGGTGGGGTCTCCCGAGCATTGGACCGGGCCGACCGGTTCCAAGTCTACCGCAGACGAAGGTGACGAGTAGAGACGACGGCGTCCATTTGGCTGGGCGACTTACTCCCGTGTCACTAGCATGTTATTTTATGAGTTTGGGCTTTTAATTGATGTAATAAGGCCCATTTGAGGCCCATTAGTGCTTTTTTCTATTTTCTGTGTATTTTCGGGTCCGAATTTGGGCTCATTTTAGGCTTGAGGGTATATTAGTCCACGTTAAGTCAATGAGGGCCATTAGGGTTCCCTCTCTATAAATAAAGTTGTAATCTCTTGTTTTAGAATTAATGAGATTTGAAGTAAGACTTTTACAGCTGCCTCCGTCCCTACAGCGGGGTGGAATCCCCAGGGCGGAAGCCCCCACCGTCCCTTGTCCTCTTCTACTTCCTCGTCTTTGCCTTTTCGTCTCCGCTGTGCCGCATCATTCTTGGTATCAGAGCGGGCATCGGCTTCTCCCACGTAGCCGAACCTTCTTGACGGCCAAACCGGTCCCGGCGCGACCCTCCTGCGGCCCCAGCCCCGCGGCCCCGCCGTTGGCTTCGTTCGTGCCGCCGCCCGGGCTTCCCCCCGCGGAAGTCGACACTGCCCGCCCAGGCAGCAGCGGCCGACCGCGCGTCCACGCAACCCCGCCGCCTGCTGCTCGCGCCTCACGTCAACCCGACAAACGCCGCGGCCCACTGTGTCGGAGGCCTCCACGCGTCTCGCGCGTCCAGAGACCCCCGGCCGCCCTCCCGCCGATCACGGACACCCGTCCGGACGCGGCCGACTCAGTCGTCCGCGCACGCCCTGCCGATCTGCCCCTCCCTCCACCACGCTGCCACCGACGCTGCGCCTGCTGCGGCCCAGGCCTCCTTCTCACTGAGGCTGTTGTCGCCGCCGCCGCGGCCCCCATCGCCCTGCTACGCCCGCTGCGGCTCGCCCCACCTCTGTCCAGGCGACGGCTCCCCCCCCCCCCCCCCAACGTGCTGCTATCGTAGGGGACCCCAACTCTGGCGGATTCCCCTCCCAGCTGTGTCGTTGACCGTTGGGCCAACCCGCCTGGATGAGCCTGCACGGCATCGAGAACGCCGACGGGGAACACCCGGTGTACGTCTACCTGTCGGCGCCCCCACACGAGGTATTCCAGCCTCGCCGACCACGTATGCCCCCGCGTCGGCACCCGGAGCGGCTGGCAGCCTCGCCCCCTTCGGAGCGATACATGGAGTCCGTGCAGCACGCCCTTGCCGCGTTAACGCTCTCGTCAGCCCAGGACAGCAGCGCGCATACCAACAGCAGCAGGCACCTAACCTCGACTCGGTGATTCCGAGCACTCTCGGTGGACCTCGCTCTTCAGCGAGTCGGTTAGCGCTTACGGCTCGCTCTCATCTCTTGCTCATCTTGTATTCGATTAAATTTCCCACCGTGAATGTGTGGTAGGAACATCTAGCCCGGTCAAGTTTATTGCTGCAGATTTTGTGAGTTAGTGGTGTCCCTCTCTTGAATATCAATTTGTTACATTAACCGTGGAATCTCGTTAGTAATTGTGGAAAATCTTGATTGTTTGGAACATGTTTCGCCCTGCACGGACCGGCCATACCTGAATTTTTGTAGCATCTGTTTTAACGCACTCACCTTCCTGGACGCGTGTACGACACAGTAATTGCTGCAACCTGATTAGTTCACTCTGCTGTTCTCACTCGTCGTATGTTTGTCGTGTCGTAGTTGTAGTCGTAGGTTAGATAGTTTTACGAGTCGTCAAGGAGTCGTTTGCATTAAAATTTCAAAAAAAAAAGGTTGTTATGTCGTCAGGTAGTCGTTGCATGTTAGTTTAGCTTTGTCGGTGTCTCATGCCCACACGTAGCGGTGCTGAATTCCACATTTCGGCACCGATGTCTGGATCTCAACAGGCAATGTCAGGGAACCGCCACTCCCCTCAAGGCGCTCATGCCAACCCTCCTGGGGACCCGATCTTGACCGAGTTAGTGCTACAGCGCAGAGAGGAAATCCGTTGAATGGACCAACGCATGAGAGAAGGTCTTACGGGAATAGAGGAGAGGGTCACCGAGTCTGACCGTACTGTGCAGGGGATTATGGGTCGCATTGTGACCTTGGAAGGGGTTGCTCGTGAACCGAGGAGAGATCAAGCCGTTGAGAGACCCCAACCGCAACGCCCCCTTTCCCCTGTAGCCCCTCGGCACCCTCATCCTAGGGTCGCCTTAGTCGGCGATCGGCGTGGTCGATACAATGACTACGACCGGGACAATTTTGAAGAGGAGATTGATGAAAACCCCAGGGTCCCTATTGCTCGTAGATATGGGAGGTATGGTAGGAGGCCTGACAGGGAGTTTGATGAGGATGAACGATGGGCATACCGGGATCGAGACCATGATATCCGGAATGCCCGCATCGAGGCTCCCAGCTTTGACGGTTCTTTGGAACCTCAAGAATATCTTGACTGGGAGGCTAGGATGAACCGCTATTTTGATTGGTTGGGGATGTCCTACCCTCGGCGAGCTTTCTTCGCCAAGACCATGTTAAGGGGTCGAGCTTTAACCTACCGGACCAATCTTGAGGAGCGTCTTGCCCAGAGGTATGAGGAGCCAATTGATACGTGAGATGAGATGAAGGCCAGGCTTCGTGAGAAGTACGTCCCCGTGACGTACCGTCATCGATTGATTGATAGATGGCAGAACATCTCACAGGGTTCTAGGAAAGTGTCGGAGTACATTGATGAATTTGATGATTTGTTATTGAGGTGTGGAGCCCGTGAGGAGGGTGCATTAACCCTTTCCCGTTTCCAGAGAGGCCTACGTTGGACTTATCAACAAGAGCTTTTCCGTCAGCATGTGACCACTCTTGATCATGCCTATCAGGTTGTGCATGAAATGGAGCAATTTGAGCAAGAGTGGGAGACCTCTCGTGTTAAGTCCACTTATCAACGTCCTCTGGACCCGCGAACCGCCCCAGGGCCCACTCAGAAGGCCCCAACTCACCGGGTTCCTGAAGGACAACGCCAAGAGGAGGCCCCTCCTGCCTTACCTCCTGCCAGGCGCGATGATAGAGGGAAGGCGCCCATGAGGGAGGCCCCGCGTCTGGGTGATAAATCCCGTGATCGTTGTTATCGTTGCCAGGGGCTAGGGCACCATGCGGTTGACTGCCCCCACAAGGCCCTAGTCATTGGTAACAGTGAGCCTTCAGAGCAGGAGCATCCCCTCGTGGATGTTAACCATGAGGGAGATGACCTGGCTGACGAATATGAGGGCGAGTTTGCAAACATCAGAGAGTCCATCAACTTTGTTGAGGCGCCCGAAGAAAATAGGCTAGGCGTGGTCCGGTGTATCCTCGCCCATCCCAAGGAAACAGAGGATTGGCGCCGTACGGCCATTTTACAGACCTACTGCCGTTTGGGCGGCAGGGTCTGCCGTGTTATCATTGATAGTGGGAGTTGCATCAATGCTATCTCCACCAACACGGTTGCCTATTTAGGCTTAGCGACGGAGGATCATCCTCGCCCATACCAAGTCTCTTGGGTGGACACCACTTCAATTCCTGTGCGCCTGAGGTGCCTCGTCCCTATTCATCTCCAATCCTATGAGGCCTAGATCTGGTGTGATGTCTTGCCTATGGAAGTCGGGAGTGTTATCCTTGGCCGGCCATGGATCTATGATGTGGATGCGGCTCTCTACGGTCGGTCCAACACTTGTGTCTTCAAGCATGGCGGTCACCGCATCACTATCCAACCCTCTCGACTTCGTACCGTCCCCTCTCCGGAGAGCCCCGCTCCCAGCACCCTTTCTAGTGCTACCGCCCCTCAGGTGGTCGCCCTTAGCGACCCGAGTTCTTCTCAGCCGAACACTATTGCAAGTGCTTCGGTGTCCCTTGCCGGGAAGCCCCCTCCTGCTCGTGCCCCTAAGACGAGTACCCCGACAACTATGACGTTACAGTTGATCACCGCCCGAGAGTTCGAGCGTGAACTATTTGATTATGACGTCATATGTGCCCTGATGGTTAGGGAAGCCGAAGAGGAAGATGCCGGGGAGGCATCGAGTGAGCAACTGAGGACGTTGCCTATCTCCTCCATGAATTTGCGGATGTCTTCCCTAACGAGTTACCTGAGGGGTTGCCTCCGATGCGTGACATCCAGCACGCCATCGACCTAATCCCAGGATCTTCTTTGCCTAACCTGTCCCATTATCGCATGAATCCCACGGATCACGCTGAGTTGCAAAGGCAGGTTGAGGAGTGCTTAAAGCAAGGCCGCGTGAGAGAGAACATGAGTCCTTGCGCCGTTCCCGCATTGCTAGCTCCTAAGCAAGACGGAACATGGAGGATGTGCGTGGATAGCCGTGCGATCAACCGCATAACGGTGAGGTACCGGTTTCCCATTTCCCGCTTGGATGACATGTTGGATATGATGGCGGGAGCCACTCTGTTCTCAAAAATTGATCTGAGAAGTGGTTATCACCAGGTGAGGATTCGACCTGGAGACGAATGGAAGACCGCCTTCAAAACGAAGGACGGACTCTATGAATGGTTGGTCATGCCATTTGGTCTTTCAAACGCCCCGAGCACCTTTATGCGGCTTATGAATTAGGTGCTGCGCCCATTCATCGGGGTGTTCCTCGTTGTGTATTTTGATGACATTCTCATTTATAGCCACACGAGGGTAGACCATCTGGACCATCTGAGGCAAGTTTGTACCACCCTGCGCCGTGAAAGGCTCTATGGCAACCTCAAGAAGTGTGCTTTCGCGACCACTCGAGTTACTTTCTTGGGGTTTATCGTCTCTAGTAAGGGTGTTTCTGCTGACCCAGATAAAGTCGAGGCAATTGTGGATTGGCCGGAACCGCAAAACCTTCATGAAGTTCGTACTTTTCACGGTTTGGCCACTTTCTATCGTCGATTCATTCGAGGGTTCAGCACCGTAACTGCTCCTATTACCGATTGCATGCGAAAGGGGACCTTTGTCTGGACAAAGGCCGCTGCCTCAGCCTTTCGTCATCTTAAGGAGCTTATGACCCAAGCACGTGTGCTTAGATTACCGGACTTCTCTAAGGTGTTTGAGGTTGCTTGTGATGCCTCTGGCGTTGGCATAGGCGGAGTACTGAGCCAGGAGAGTCACCCCGTTGCTTTCTTCAGTGAGAAGCTAAGTGACGTCAAATTAAAGTATTCCACCTATGACAAGGAGTTCTACGCGGTAGTCCAGGATCTGAGGTACTGGAGGCACTACCTTCTACCGCACGAGTTCGTGCTTTTCTCGGATCACGAAGCTCTCAGATTCCTCCACACCCAAAAGAAGCTTAACCCGAGACACAGTCGTTGGGTGGAGTATCTCCAAGCCTACACATTTACCCTCAAACATAAGGCTGGCGTAGAGAATCGTGTGGCTGACGTCCTGAGTCGTCGCGCCTCGTTGTTGGTCGTCGTCTCCACGGAAGTCACGGGCTTCGAGAAGTTGCGGGATGACTACTCGAATTGCCCGGACTTTGGCCCCATCCTCTCGGCCCTCCAATCAGGCCCAACCCCGATATATAATGACTACGTCTTTAAAGACGGGTATCCATTCCGGGGGAATAAGCTTTGCATCCCACGCACCTCTGTGCGTGATTTTCTTGTGTGGGAAGTGCATGCCGGTGGTCTGGCAGGACATTTTGGGCACAATAAGACTGTCGAGTTGGTGGAGTATCGGTTCTACTGGCCGAGCATAAAATGTGATGTGGCCCGAATTGTGGCCCAATGTCGCACCTGCGCTTTGGCCAAACAACGAAAGCAGAACACCGGTCTTTATACTCCCCTACCCGTGCCCGACCGCCCGTGGCAAGACGTGAGTATGGACTTTGTCTTAGGTTTGCCACGCACAGTTCGCCGGCATGACTCCATCATGGTGGTGGTGGACAGGTTTTCCAAGATGGCCCATTTTATTCATTGTGCCAGAACCTCTGATGTTTCCAGGGTGGCCTGTCTCTTTCTCGCTGAGATCGTACGTCTCCGCGGTCTTCTCAAATCTATTGTGTCGGATAGGGATGTGCGGTTTGTTAGCTATTTCTGGAAGACCCTGTGACACCTTTTAGGCACAAAACTCAAGTTCTCCACCGCCTACCATCCCCAGACGGATGGTCAGACTGAAGTTGTCAATAGAAGTCTGGGTGATTTGTTGCGCTGCTTAGTGGGTGAGAATGGTCGGAACTGGGATTTGGTCTTGCCTATGGCTGAATTCGTATACAACAACTCGGTCAACAGGTCCACTGGCATGAGTCCGTTCGAGGTAGTCACTGGGTATAGGCCTAGAAGTCCTGTAGATCTTGTCCCTATGTCTCATCAGTCCCGTGTCTCCGAGTCTGCACAGTCATTGGCTGAGCACATTAGAGGTTTGCATGATAGTATTCGTCACCACATCGAGATCAGTAACGAAAATTATCGGGCTGCAGCAAATTTACATCGTCGCTTCCATGAATTCCAAGAAGGTGACTACGTTATGATCAGGGTTAGACCCGAGCGGTTCCCCTCCAGGACCGTTAAGAAGCTACAATCTCGGGGAGCTGGGCCCTTCAAGGTTCTAAAACGTATTGGGTCCAATGCATATGTCATTGATTTACCATCAGATTATGACATGAGTTCCACTTTTAATGTCTCAGATCTGGTAGCTTATAGAGAGCCCGCAGTAACTCCCAGTGATCCATTCGAGCCTTCGCCACCCCTTGAGAGTGACCCCACCCTTGAGTGTCCACTTCCAGCCATAACTCCTGCACGGCGTGAGCAGATTGATCAAATACTTGATGAGCAGGTGGTCACCACCCAGAGTGGAGACTGTCAGCGTCACCTGGTTCGCTGGAAGGGTCGACCACCCACCGATGATGCGTGGATCACTCGCACGGAGCTACAACAGATTGATCCGGACCTCTTGGAGCGCCACCAGAGCAATCAGGACCCTTACTCGACGGGGTCGAGTTCTTCCTAAGCGGGGAGGATTGGTGGGGTCTCCCGAGTATTGGACCGGGCCGACTGATTCCAAGTCTACCGCAGACGAAGGAGACGAGCAGAGACGACGGCGTCCATTTGGCTGGACGACTTACTCCCGTGTCACTAGCATGTTATTTTATGAGTTTGGGCTTTTAATTGATGTAATAAGGCCCATTTGAGGCCCATTAGTACTTTTTTCCATTTTCTGTGTATTTTCGGGTCCGAATTTGGGCTCATTTTAGGCTTGAGGATATATTAGCCCACGTTAAGTCAATGAGGGCCATTAGGGTTCCCTCCCTATAAATAAAGTTGTAATATCTTGTTTTAGAATTAATGAAGATTTGAAGTAAGACTTTTACAGTTGCCTCCGTCCCTACAGCGGGGTGGAATCCCCAGGGCGGAAGCCCCCACCGGCCCTTGTCCTCTTCGGGTCCGAATTTGGGCTCATTTTAGGCTTGAGGGTATATTAGTCCACGTTAAGTCAACGAGGGCCATTAAGGTTCCCTCCCTATAAATAAAGTTGTAATATCTTGTTTTAGAATTAATGAAGATTTGAAGTAAGACTTTTACAGCTGCCTCCGAGTCTTCCCTACAGCGGGGTGGAATCCCCAGGGCAGAAGCCCCACCGACCCTTGTCCTCTTCTACTTCCTCGTCTTTGCCTTTTCGTCTCTGCTGTGCCGCATCACTTTCCCTCCTCCTCTGGCCGTTACCACCCCCTTTCCCTGCCTACATAGATCCCTGCGCCGCCCTTCTGGTATTGTTTGTGAATAGGGTTTCAGCCGATCTGACGAGCCCCTTCATCTTCCTCGCCGGCCCCCATCCTCCCTATTTTCCAGAATCCTAGTCGCCGCCGCCGCCCATTGTCGTTGTTGCCCTTGGCACCACGATCAGCCCGCCAGAAGTCACGAGCAGCCGCCCCTTCCTTCTTTCCTACCACATCCGCCACCAGAAGCAGTCGTGTCCGCCACATGCTGCCTCTCCTTCCAGCCGCGGCCTTGCCTCCGGTGTTCCCCACCCCCGTGACCCTCACCACCAACACCACCGGTCGTCGCTCCCTCTTCCCCTTCCCCCTCTTTCTCTCTCCCTCTCATTTCCTCTTTCAGTTCGAACGCGAGAAGCTTAATACACCGATTGCTCAAGTGCTCAGTCCACAAGTGACCTCCAATGGGGTCTCTTAGCCTTGCGCAGGCCCGCCAGGTCTGTAACAGGGGACGCTAGTGCCCTATGAGGAGGCTTCAGCAGCAGGCCTGACAGAGAATCAGCCCAGCCCGGGGCCCGCCAAGTCAAGATCGGCCCATTTCAATTCGTGGTGGATCAGCTTAACTCGTTTTTCATCAAATTCAAAGCTTAAGGAGCCGATTTGTTCCATCAAATTGGTTCGAGGTAATCTCTTGCACGCGCCAAATGAATATTAATTTTGACGCATATTTGCTGGATGAGGAGCGAGTTAGAGTACTCTTAAATGACCGACGCCAACATAATTGTATTTCTCGCTCTATTGTTGTTTCATTATTAAAAATTGGTGAGATTATCGTTGACGGTAACTGAGCTTTTATGGAGTTCCATCGACAGTTTATAGGTGAGAGCACATTGCAAACTATTAATTACATTGATGGAGTTTGATGTACTAGTACTTCAGTGGGTTCCTACATCAGTTTGGGACAAGACTAGATGGCGGGACGACATGTTACCATAGACCCTGATCGGTCTAGTTGCACTATCCAGTCACCACATTTCGAGGGAAAATTTCGATTTCCAAACCCAGACGTGCATGCAATCCGCAATCTCAAGGAGGCAGTATAAAATTTGATAGCTATACTTGCTAGACCACCTATTGATGTATGGGACGAGAGCTTGTTTGTCGATTCTGGATCGGACTCGATAGATGATTCTATACTCACAGTTGACTCATCGTATGAGATTATTTCGACAATCCTTCTCGATGATGTCTGAGATCGGGATTTATTTGTTATGTCCGGGTTAGAGTTGATTGGAGACACAATGTTTGAGGTTGCTTCATCGGTTGAGCTATCCTAGGTCGTGCTACCTCCAGAGCCCTCTCATGTTGATGTGTTGTTGCTGGAGCCATCTCTAGTTGACTTGATGTGGCAGGACTTTTGTGAGTCACATGAGGAGTAGCATATCGAGATTTTTGATATGATTTTCTGCCTTGAGTCCTCTATTTATGCTCTTGTGTTCGTGTTCGTCCTACTTCAACACTTCAAAATTGGAGGACATTATTTTTCGAACCAGAGGCGATTGATGCAGAGCGAGACTCGTGATGTCGGACGACAGACTCCATTGGCGTTTCACACTGTGACATTATTTGCACAGACAATGATAGGAGTCATAGCAGAGTCATTTTTTTTATCTTATTAGGTGTTTTGCCTGTATTTGAGTCTAATGTCGTTGTCGTCGATTTCCTAGGTTAACTTTCAGTTTTATAGTTGTTTTGGGCTCATTAGGAACTAACTTAATGTCTTTTTTTTTTTTTTTGTAATTTTTGGTGCGATTTTGCACTATTTCTTGAGTTTAGGGGTAAAATCGTCTAAATAGTCATGTTAGAGTTAGGGTTAGCCTAACTCTTATAAAGTCTTGTAACTCCTCTTTTCCAATTAACAAAGAATTATAGTTGCGAATTTTACAGTATTTTCCTTCTCTGAGATGGAGATGAGAGAGTCTTGAGAGGAGGCAACCCCAGGTGGTCCCTGTGAGACGGCGGCGAGCAGCTCACACTCCCACCTCTATTTTAACCCGCAAGAAAGAGAAAAGTTACAATATAACCCTTGAAAGTCTGAAATTTGATAAATACCTAAACTACCCCTTTTTAATTGCTCACTTCTTTACACTCGCCTTCAAGTTGAGCAGATATCACACATGTTTAGCTTGCTTAAGACTGAAATAAACTGAGCCTCAGTCAAGGCTTTTCTGAAGAGATCTGCAGCTTGGTCTTGAGATTTCACATATGGCAAGCACAATTCTTCGGAGTCCAATCTTTCTCTGATAAAGTGTTGATCAATTTCTATGTGTTTAGTTTGGTCATCATGCACTAGATTGTTAGTAATATTGATTGCTGCTTTATTATAACAGTAGAGCTTCATAAGCAGCTCCACCTGAATTCCTAGAGGACTTAAAAGAAGCCTTAACCACTGTAAGTTAGTAAGACATTGTGCCATTGCCCTGTATTCTACCCCAGCACCAGACCTGGCACACACTATTTGGTTTTAGTTTCTTTAAGTGACTAGGTTTCCACTAAGTAGAATACAATTTCTAGTTGTTGACCTCCTATCATTTTTAGAGCCAGCCCAATCTGCATCAAGATTCCCTTCAATTTTTAAATGGTTAGTTTTCTTGGAAAGAATACCTTTCCCTAAGCAAGATTTTAAGTATCTCACGATGCATTCTGCAACTTTCATATGAGATGTCTGAGGAGCATGCTTATACTGACTTATCACACCAATATCATATGATAAATCAGGCTGGGTCAAGAAAAGATACAAAAGCTCGCCAACTAGTCGTTGATACAAACCACTTCAATCTTTGCTGGAGAATGCTTCAAACCTTTAATACAACATTCTTCCTTCTTCATGATTGTTTTTCTAAATTCCATTTAATGTGCATTGTGTAATTGTTTGGCCTTAGTACACATGTTAATCAATTTAGCTAATGATGTGATTAAACTTTAAACATAAAAGGAGGATAATTAGAAAGCAGAAACATGAAAATTATAAAAAATAGAGGATCCACCAAGTAATAATAGGATCCGGGTCCGGATCCTATTATATGGTGGGTCGAGCTAGACGCCCCAAGGTGCACGCAAAGGTTGCCCTTTTGGGCCCAGATAAGGCGGCCCAGCACCTTGTCCCTGGGCTAGCGCCTAGTGACCGTCTTGACATCTATGGTTTTTTTTGACTCAGCTACGTAGGACTTTATCAGGAGATCAGGAGAAAGCACCTTGAAGATTGGACTGCAGGCAGAAATGGATCCTTTCTCCTATCTGTGTATATGCAAGTCCATGAAGGTTCGTAGAACCTTAACTCTTGAACTAAAGGGGATTAAAGTACTTAAGCTCAAGTGAGAGTTTAACTCAAGATGTTTTTGGGTCCTATAGGCATGGCCCAAGGCTCAATCTTGATCTTTCAACTCCTCCTTTTGTGTGTGTGTGTGTGTGTGTGAGAGAGAGAGAGAGAGAGAGAGAGAGAGAGAGAGGGTGACTTCACTGCCAAACTTTTACTTCCACCATCAAGATGTTTTGGGGTCCTACAGGCACAGTCCCAGGCCCAAGACTCAATCTTTCATCCTTTAACTCCTTGAGAGAGAGAGAGAGAGAGAGAGAGAACCCCTGGGGTTATTCATAGGGCCAAGAGAGGCACTGCACAAGCCCATGGGATGTGGCCCGGGTGTGGGGTGGAGACTACATTGGCAGCTTTTTCTTCCACATATATATTTTCTTTCTTTTATTTTTGCTGCTGCTGCTGTCTCTTTTTTTTCTGTACCCTGGTTGGGGGGGGGCTGCTCTTCTGTCTCTTTAAAATTTGGTTTTCTCTTTTTCGTTGGAAGAGGAAACTGGCCGGTTGGTAGGCCAGGGAGGGGGGGGGGGTAGTGCACGAGGCCCTCACCAGCCAGTTTCTTCTCTCTCTCCTCCCCCCCCACTATACACACACCCCACTTGATGTCTGCTATTCTGTGCACAGATGACTCCCTTTCTTTTAACTGATCTTTCTTTCTGATGATGTCTCTCCCCCTCTCTCGGAAGCTACAAATGGGAAAAATACCCCTTGTGCAGCCTTCAGCTTTTTTCTCCCATCCCTGCTTTGTGCTTCTAAGCTCCATGGTATGAAGAGATATTCTGAACTAAACTGACAGTGCTAATGCACCAGTCATGCAATTATCTTCTCATCAGACATGCTTCAAAAAATATATCTGAAGCCTCAACGAAGCGATTTATATCACTTCGCCAAAGTGAGTGACATAATGGAGGATCAGCGATCTTAGCGATCATGTGGACTAAAGTTGGGGAATCTCTCTCAACTAATGCCCTTTCCTCTGCTATTGTATTAATGTCCCCCCGTAGTGCAAAGAGTATGCTGGAATACAATGCCCCAATGTATCATGCATCCAAGTGGCTTCAGCAACTGGCTTTCGCTGGGCCAGCCTGGGTTCAAAGTCCCATCCTGGAGGAAGTCAAAACAATAAACTAATGGTTGATATACTTACTTGGAAATCAGAGTATATAATTAAGTTTTTACTAATCACTGTATGACATGATTCTTTTGGGGAACATATCCTAGAATGATATAAAAAGATCTTGATTGGCTCCTTTTTTAGTAATAGTGGTATACTTCACAACTCTGTTTCAATCTTTCCTTGATGCTTGAGTTTGAATATTTTCTTGATCAGATTTATTTTCTCATTTACATAAAGCCTTCTTTTCCATATTATCTTTCTTAAGATGCATTTCTTTCATTTATAAATTCTTTCTGTTCTCAGTGCTGCAGTGAATTCTCAGACACGAGAAGAGGTTGCTATTAAGAAGATTGGTAATGCATTTGATAATAGGATTGATGCCAAAAGAACTCTTAGGGAAATAAAGCTCCTCCGCCACATGGATCACGAAAATGTTAGACATTTCATCACTCTGATATGTTTTATGTCCTTGTTTATCCTGGTGGATTGGCACAACTCATCCTATTGGTTTCCTATACTTTCTGAGAAAGTCATTCTGGGTACTTACCTGATTCAACTGATAACTCGTTTACTGTTAAATGGAATCATCATCACCATTGTATAGATGCAAATTTCCCAGCAACAAAATGTTTGCGTCTCACGTTCACATATAATTCCATATTGGTACAAGTACAAACTGCAAGGTCAATATGTTATTACATACGTGTTGATGTATTCTATAGATAGTATTTTCTTGTGTTTTCAATTATGGTTTCTAGATTTGATATGCAAGGACTAAAGATTCCAAGTTTATAAACAAGAAATGTTAAGCATGGGACTTATTTTACATTACGTAACCACTGAATAGCGCTGTGACACATGAAAAGGGCAAACAGTAATCAAGGGTTTCAGTTTTAGCATGAATTTACTATTTCAGTACAAACACTATTTGGTGAAGATCCTGATCCCTGATACTCTTTTTCTAATTTGAGGTCCCTGCCATAGTGGCTGGGCACAATTCAGATAAATAGGAAAGAACGGCGCCATCTGGGTTCAACCCTCTACTGCCTTTGTGGGGAGGAGGAAAATATATATCACTTGTTCATCGGTTGTCAGTTTGCTCAAGAGATCTCGCTACACATGTTGAACAAAGTCCAATGTACCTTGCAGCATAAAGACTCTGTTTGCCAATTGCTGATGGAATGGCAGAGGCAGTGGCCCCTCAAGGGTGATAGGCACATTTGGTGGCTGATCCTCATTGCCACATTGTGGGCCATTTGGGGTGAGAGAAATAACAGAATCTTCAGAAGCGGGGCATTGATTCCTGAAAGGGTCTGGGAATTGTTGATCGGGTCAAAGAATGGGTAAAATCTAGACACACAAATTGATTTCTGTATACTTGTACATCCTCTTTTTTGGATTTTGTTGGGGGGCTGGTGTGTGACACATCTCCTTGATGTGACCTTGCGTACAGGGATATTTTGTAAGCAGACTGATCATACTTGTAAATCCCTCTTTTCTATTTTAATATATTCTATGGTACCATCCACTTTCAAAAACATCCCCATCTGGGTTCAAACCTGGGCTCCCCCTACCCTCACCGAAAACCCCTCGACCCCATACCAACTGAGCTAGGTTCAGTAGGTGATTCCTGATACCCTCAAAAGTAGGATGCAATCTTTGACTTTGAGCTTGCATCTGAGGGAGACTTGGATTTCTGGAGGGTGGGAGGCTTCTTAACTTGTTATAGTTCAGTTGGCTTCTTGGGGTCTAGAGATTAGGAGTCAGTTTGGGACTGGTTTTACCTGATGGAGTTAATCTCTGATTGTAGTCCTGAGATCGGTTTGACTGATTCTGGTGTAGAGTTGGTCTCATGGAAGTTGAAGGTGGAAAGTTAAAAAATTGTATATCTGGCAGGGAATGCAGAATCGGCCGATTCAACTCAGAATCATTGGGTGATGATCCAATTCTGGCCCGTAAGGCTGATCCTAATTGGAAAAGGTTAAAAAATTGAAAAAAATAAAAATGGGTTGACTCCTATTAGTAGCCGGGCACACCCTAGAGGGCGGTGAATAGGTGTGCCTTTGAAAAATAATCATGTATAAAAATTTTCTAGGTTACGCAGCGGAATATAAAAAGTAATAATGCAACCAAACCATAGAGACACGGGATTTATACTAGTTCGATCAGCTCTATGGCTTCCCTATGTCCAGTCCCCATGCAACTCGCCCGGGATATTCCACTAACCTTTTGTCAAAGGTTACAATAGCGGTTTTCCACGGCCAGCTTCCTAGTTAATTTTGGTCAAGTCTCAGCAACCGAACAGTCACTCTCAGTGACTTAATTTTTCTGGTGATCTCGCACCAGCTATCCTTCCAGAGGCTAGTCGCTCAACCGATTGTGAACAAGTCTCAACCTGCCAAAGAGTCACTCCTAGTGACTTAATGTTTCTAGTGATCTCGCACCAACTAGCCTTCCAGGGGCTAGTCACCCAGCCGATTTCTACGGTATCAGCGGACCAACCAATCACACTAAGTGCCGGTAACGCAGAGTAACGAATACTCTTTACAAATGTCCTTCGGACAGAACAACAAAGAGTAAATACAAATGATTGAAATAAATGAAAGAGGAGGAGGAAGGTAGAATATCGTTACAACACAATATTCTCCTCTTTAATACTTTCTAGGATGAAGAACTTCAAGGATGAGCTTTGAATGCGGTGAAGTTCTCTTGATCGTGAATGCGTATGACGCTTAGATCGCTTTGATTGCAGGGCAGCGCTTGAGTGCTTGATCGTTTGTTGCTTGAAGCGTTATCTGTGTTGTTGCAATTTTCAGGTATTTATAGGATGAAAACTGTCCGTTAGATACAACATCCTCTAACGGTCGGATCTCAACTTTCAGCTCACGAAGATTTGTATGGATTCTTTGGACCTTGAACTTCAGCATAGATCGTTGAGTCTTTGTGCTGCGTGGTTGTTCAGGTCTTGTTTAGGTAGTAGGTAGGGTAGATCTCCTGTTGCAGAGCTGCGTTCTGTCAGTTTCATTCCCTCTTGCATGCTTGTCTGTTTCTATCTTCCCCTGGTCATATGGCCTGCAGTTTTACTAGAAATATGTCTGCCATGTGGACCTTTAAATGCGACGTTAGATGAAGTAGGGGAATTTGTATTTTGAGGAGAGAAAAAGTAATATAAATTTCATACTTTTTGTTAGAAGAGACAGCATGCTTTTGAATACGTAGTAAAGTACATTATATAATATACCTCGATAATACGTGTGTATCTTCAACGGATACTTAGCAATTAATGCGATCGTGAAATATATCTCCACATGTTGCAAAAAGTATCCCAACAGATACGCAGTAATAAATGCAAACGCCAGAGTAGGTCAAGTGGTCAAACGTGTTTTTTTTCATGAGATATTTGCCCTTGAAGAATAAGTGATAAGGAATTTGTTTATTTCCTTTGCGTAAGATTGTATTATTTAGAATATTTCATGTTCATATTTTAGAGGCGAACATTATGAAATTATTTTCTTATCTTATGATATTTGCACAGAGCAATAAGCAGTCTTTTCTTTTTAGTATCTTTGTAAATCGTTTACGTGCATGACGTTGTAGCATGTAAGTGTTCTGTAGGCGCCGTACTGTGCATTTTGTCGTTTAGTGCGGTCAAAGAGTCAAACATAATATGCGTGACCACTTTAGTATATTACCATTTTAGGATTAATATACTTTTAAAGAGGAGAGGAAAAATATCGCATTTCCATGCATTAGAGTGTATTATACCTTTGTTTTGTCGTTTTCTGTTAAGGCGGAATATCAAGGTTCATTCTGCCTTTTCAAGGAAACAAAGGTGATTGTTTCGCCTTGCCAAGATTTTGTGGTTTTGTGTTGAGGTGAATGCTTCATCCTCGTTTCGTCTTATCAAGTAATTTTGTCATTTTTTTTAGGTGAATCAGATTTGCCTTATCAAGGTGCTAAGACGAATGCTCTTTGATGAGGCGAATGCTTCAGCTAAGGCGATTACTTTGCCTTTTCAATTTACTAATTCGAATGCTTCGTCTCCATTTTGTATTGAGGCGAATACTTTAACTAAAGCGATTACATCGCCTTACCTTCTTACTAAGGCGAATGCTTAGATTTTTGTCATTTAGCGATGAGGCGGAAGCTAAGATGAATGCTTCGCCTTATAGGAGTTTATGTCGTTTAGCGATAAGGCGGATGCTAAGGTGAATACTAAGGCAAATGCTTCGCCTTCTTAGATTTTAAGCCTTTTAAATGTGTTAAGACGAATACTTCGCCTTCCAGATTACTAGGCGGCAAATGTTCCACCTTATGAGTCTTTCTGTCCTTTTCTGTGAAGGTGAAATTATGTTTCGCCTTTTTATTGCTCCGTTCGCCTTTATATTGAAAACTTCGTACTTAGACGATATTAGTCATTATCCCATATATTAGAGGAGACTTGTATTTAGGTTAAACTTGTAACTTAAATTACTGGGATAAGTATTTATTTATTGTCATAGTCGAAATAATGGCCTTTATAGAAAAGGCATTTTCCAACAGAATCGGACCAAAAATAAGCCAGATTGCATGTGGATTGGCCGCTGATCTTGAGCTATTAGGGTTTACTAAAAACATATATGAACTTTATAAAAATGTCTTTGCATAATTTTTTGCATAAATACTTTTTAAATTTGTAAATATACTTTGTAATTATTTAAAACTTTTGTTTATTTATGTAATTATTTTTAAAAGTTTTTTAATGGAGCGGACGATCTGGATCTGGATCAGGATCAGCCAGGCCCGGCCAGGCACCCAATCTGGGTTTACCTTCCATTACAGATACATTCTGGCATTGGGCTGATTATAGCTTCATGGTTTTTGTTGGAAGTTTCATGAATAAGTGGTCAAATTATGCAAGGAAGAAAAGTTAAGCAGTGAATGTAGGAAAAACTTATTTATGTATCCAATTTCAATTAAAAACGGTGTTGATTATGTTTAACTTTTCTAGTTGTAATGTTCCAGAAAGGATCTTGATTTTGCTTGCAAAAGTGGATCGGGATGTGCTAATCTTTTTTTGCTTTTCTAGCTGAATCCGAAGTGTCATCTCTTTTCGAGCTGAATTTCCTGAAATGTACAAATTATATTGTGATAGACTGATAGCATGTAGTCATTGCCAAAGGTACTGTTTATTTCTGAAGGCAACAAGTTCACTCTCCTGTTTCAGGGAGAATCCATTGTTTTTTTTTTTTAATTGCAGCCATGTCGCCTCTTTTTTCTTCATCAAGTGATGCTAATGTATGCATTTATATCTAACGTAAGGATAAAGATAACATGATTGGGTATGCATGATCAATTGATGGCAGGGTATGTTTGCATATTTCACCTACATAAGTTTCAGTGTATTCCATTGGGATTTATCTTGTGTATTCTGTTGATTTACTTGTATCTGGTATGGGTTAAGTTGGTTACATCTGTTGGGAATTTTATTTTTATGTAGGAATTTTATATTTATTTTTCACTCTACACTTGCTTGTCAATAAGTGTGATATTTATTGTGGATACAAAGGTAAAGCAGATGTCAGAGTTTGGGGGTGGAGATCTCAAACACCTGTGGATGACTGTAAAGGTTCTGGGAATGCGAGAATGGTAGAGATCTTTAAACATCCGGTGGTGGATTATATCATGAAGCAAGTTCACAATTTTCAGTTTTGAAGAAGAATTTATTGGTAAGAAGTCCAGGAATGCCATAATGGAAAGGATTTTGGGAGAGAGTTTGGTTCGTTAGGATTGTGTGGAAGGAAGATTGGCTGATTGCAAGGCCACATTTTTGAGTGGGTCAGTACTGTGTTTCAGTTTGTGGGGCAAAACATATTTGTAGATTAAGTGCGTGAAAAATCACATTTGCTATAACAATTTATGATATTTTAACCCTATTTAACATTTAGTTTCCTCTTGATTTTTATTTACAGACCCTGCGCGTAAATATGGGCAAATGTTCCAGAAGGGCTCTTATCCAGATCTTGTAGCCAGAAGAGCCAACAGACCCTGTGTGTCATGCATGCAGTGCACGGCTGTGTGCACGACATGCGCACTGTGTGCAGCATGTCTGTCTGCATTTTGAACTTTTTGGGCTAATAGTTCCAAATTGAGAAGATTGTTTAGTGAGAGACAGACAGCCTTATGAGATCCCCTCGTCACTAGCTGCTTTACCCGTAAGCAGGCTTGATGTGGTTTGGTTCACACAGGGTGGACCAGCTCACCGGTGGCTGGGAACCTAATTTCTTAATGATTAAACAATAAACTGAATAAAACACTAAAACCGAACCCAACCAAAATTTTCCTGTTTCTATAGACCATAATTCATTGAAATATGATAAGCAGGCTTAAGGCGAATGCACAATTCTTAATTTATTAAAAACTTTTTGCTGGATGGATTTCTTGGGTTGAATAGGAAAGTGATGAGGTATGGTGCATCTGGGTGAGGTGGCTAGTCCAGCAGTGTTTTCAAGTAAAAATTGTGTGATCTATTTACATGGATAAACAGTGCAAAGGGGGATGTTAAAAACACAGATATTTGAAAATAGATGAATAAGTAATGCTTAATTTACCCTTAAACATACTTTTTTTTTCATTTTATTCTTTTTTTCCACAAATGATAAGTTTCTTTCCATATTTTTCATACTTACTAAAATGAAATGTACTAGAGGAAGTATCATGACGGATTTAGTTTTATTTCATCACCATATTGCAAATTTTGATCCACTTTAAGAGTTATTTTAAGCTTATATTTAGGTTGTTCTTTGCTTGTGGATGTAGCAATTTGACATTATGTTTATTATGTGCATAGTTCATTTCATTTGCAGTTAGACCTGAATGTTCTTTTCTTTTGTACATCTCAATATTCAGATATTGGCATTGTAGTAACTCATCAAAAGAATTCATACAATATTTCCGGTTGTATGCCTGTTTTCTGAAGGATGAGATTGCTTGGTTCATCATTTGTCTTCCTTTTTTTTGGGTTTTTGCATCAAAACCTTCCGTAAAAGTGAAATTGCAAAAATATCATGCATGGATTGATGTTAGCAGGGATATCATTACTTTTACTGAATGTCGCAAAGCGGCATTGCCATAACCCCTTGTTAACATATGTGAACTTAACCATGATTACCTTTAACTAGACCTATGAAAAGATGATGTCCACAATCATCTCCCTTAGGGTTAAAGAGGACCCAGCCATCTCTCTCTCTCTCTCTCTCTCTCTCTCTCTATCTATCTATCTATTTATGGTTGCAGAGGTGGGGTTTGCCAGGGAAACTAGGGTTCACCTGGTCGGCTACCCTGACCCCCCGACCTCCTGTGCCTAACCCCTCCGCCATGCCTGGGGCACCCTCGTTGCTGTCATCGGCTGCTTCTGCACTGCCTATGAGGAATGCCCCCCCCCCCCGAGTCCAGGCCGTTCGCCACTTGCATCGTCTGCCTCTATCTCTGCAAGGCCTCTGATGCCTAGGCCCGCACCTGCAAGAAGAAGCAGAAGTGCCTCTTGCGCCCATTGGCGGGGGTCCCTTCGCCTTAGGTGTCAACGCATCCTTCTCTGCTGCCGCCAACGTTGGAGTACTTACAGGGTGCGATGGCCCCTCGGCTTTGGTCTCCGTTGCCTGCCTTGTTCCTGCGGGCCTAGTTGCGAGGGAGAGTGCCCATGTCGTTAGGGTGGCGGCGGTAGGGCCTCTGGTGCCTTCTCCGCCTCTTCCTCCCTCTCAAGAACCCACCAACATCCTCCCCCCTGCGGAGCAACTGGAGGAAGTTCTCAACCACGTTGACGGTGATTGCTACGGTGGGGGCGGGGGTGGCAAGGGTGGCACCTCCTGCTGCACCTGCGCCTATGGTTGCGGCTGGTGCTGGGTCTCTCCCTCTCTCTCTCTGCAACCCCCGGTGCCTGCCCTTCGTGGAGACATCCATCTCTCTCTTTCTCTCTGTGCAACCCCCCAGTTGGGTGGGTTACCAGCACCGGAGGAGGAAGTCCCCTCCGGCGCCTCCCTCTCTCTCTTTCTCTCTTCTCTTTCCCTACTCTCTCTCTATGTGTGTGTGTGGGGGGGGGAGGGGAGGAACCTATCTTCCTCTTTGAAACCCTTCATCAAAGAAAGGGTATTTTCATTGTAGGATGACCAACTAAAGGGAATATTTGAATCTTTGTGGAATATTCGTCTTCTTGTCAACGGAAGTTAACCGCGATGGCATTTTGCAACATTTCAGTTAAAGCAATGATATCCCTGTTAATATCATTCCAGGCATGATATTTTTGCAATTTATTTCACTTTTAAGGATGGTTTTGATGCAAACCCCCTTTTTTTTTCTATTGAAACAAGTTTATATTCCTTCTTCTGAATTTCCTTTGTTCTTAAGAAGTTTATTTTCTTGACACAGGTCATTATTATCAAAGACATTATACGGCCTCCAAAGAGGGAGAACTTCAATGATGTTTACATTGTTTATGAACTAATGGACACTGATCTTCAACAGATAATACGTTCCACCCAGCCACTGACAGATGATCATTGCCAGGTTTGATGCCAGATGAAGGGATTTCAACTTAAGTGTATTAACTTTCAAGAGTGTCCTAGTCTCTGTTATTTTCTTGACACTGTTAGTACCTGTTCGTTTGGGGAAAATTGTTTATCCTGATGCAATAATCAAAACCCTACCGTTACCATGTTGCTTATTTAGACAATTAACTTAACCTGCTGTGATTTGAGCTTGCTTAGGATATATGCTTGAAAACATGTTTGAGATTGCTTCTGTTCAGATTTCATATGGAGATGTTGCAGATCGTTTTGCCCTTGTCTATCTTTAATGCTTTTGTAGTACAAAATTTCATATTATAAGACCAACATGATATGAGCATGTGTGAAATGTGAGATATATGAACTTTGACCAGGGATTATACCATGTAAAGTACTGGAATTATCAGTTTATGAACCTTGAAAACATCATAAAGCATAGGCTTGGAGGACATTGGATTTTGTTCAATTCTAGGTTTTGGGGGGGTTATACTAACTGAACTAGTAAGAGAGAACTTTTTACGGGATCAGGCGTTTGTATTTTTGTCTTTGCTGTGGTTGGAGGTTGTTGAAATGCTGCTTGAGATAAAACCTCCTTATCACAAGCATTGTGAAAACCTGGTGTCCTCAATTACCCAATAGTATGGATATTTTTCACTAATTCTGTATACGTTTGCATCTATTAAATCTTCGAAGTACTGAGAAATATTGAGAAAAAGTGGCCTAGTGAGCAATGATGGTCAGAAAATGGTTATCACTGCCTGTTAGCATCTCCCCGCACTCCAAAAAATGCTCTCCACATAAATTTTTAATGCTTAAGGAAAAATTGTTGATCCCAGCAAAATTGGTATTTGCTACCTTTTACTGTTTTCTTCATTTGTTGGTCAAACTGTGTGTTCAAAAATCTTTCAACTAAATTTGCATTCACTTGTCTCATTGGATTTATGACACATGAAGTCAGAAAAGAAGCTGCATTCAATCACATTAATTGAGTTCTCTCTACCAGAAAAGAAGATGCAGTATGGGATTAATCAGAAGAGGGGACGGGTGCTGGGTGCAGCAGCCTGCTGTGTCTGGTACTTGTGTCCCTCTTCTGATTTATCCCACATAGGGGAACAAAGCGGAAGAGGGGAGAGGGAGTTTCTATAAAAGTGGGACCCGCCAGCTGCCGATTGCTGTGCTGCTCCAGCGTGGATGTGCACTCCGTCCCAGACTCCCAGTGAGGAGCTGAGAGCTATTCTACACTAAAAAGCAATTTTTTTATTTTAATTTGGTTTGAACCAAATACAAGTGTTTTTAAAATGAATTTTTTTGGTCTGGTTTGGTCTATAGATTCGGTTTGGTTTGGAAAAAAATGAAAAAAATTCCAAAACTGAACGAAGATGAACCATGCATGTTTAATTATCATAGTATTCCAGAAGTGCCTATTTGCAACACTTGATTATGCTTGAAGGTCCCTGCTGGCAATAGGTCCAACAGTACCAGTAGTAGGCTCAAAGGTGACCCTGCTGTTGATGAGTCCAATTGTGCTGGTAATATGGGCCCTTGTTGGCAATGGCCACACAATCAGATTGAGGTATTAGATCTGCTGGGTCCAATCCCGATCAAAAACTGAATAGGATCGACCAAAATAGCCAATCTAAGAGTAAAAGGTTGATCCCCTTTGAATAGTAAAAGATGGTATCTTTGTAAGTATAAATATAATGTTTTTAATAAAAAAATATTTATATAAATAATAAAGAGAGTAGGACTCATGGCTCGTATGGAGGGTGCTCACTGGAGATAGCGTCCGGAGTGAACCGCATCCCTCTTGGAAACAGGTGCTCTCAGTCATCTATCCCCGGTGCAACAGTGGCTAGAGGAATTGTCGGCCATGCTAGAGGAGGTAGGGGTCCCATTTGCTACCGATGTCAGAAGATGGGCCATATCCGGAGGTTCTGCTGATTGTGGGTTCCGGAAGAGGGACGTGGGCAAAGAGTGCCCTATCCTAGATGTTCCTATGTAGATGTCGTCCTGAAGGGGACCTTGCTGGAGGGGAGTCGGGGGTGCTTGGAAGTAGGGTCACTGCCCTTGCAGCTTCTCTAAGACTGGGCTATTTGGCTTCAACACTGCCTCTAGGTGGCCCCGATAGGAGGGATGGACGTAGAGACGGTCCAAACTTTGCTTGAAGCTAGAGGAGAGGGTAATAGCGGTTGGGAGGTCCGACAGGTCAATAGGACTGGGTTTCTAGTGGTCGGTTGACAGGAGAAGGTGGCGGCAGCGGCAGCGGCAGAAGCATGGTACTTTCTGGCAAAAGGCGCCCTCCTTTGCCTCCAGTGGTGGACAATGGGGAGGGGGGCCTTCCCCGAACCCAGGGAAACCGAGGCCCTCATCTCTTTTGAGGGTATCCTGCTCATCCTCTGTGATGAGGAGGGCGTTGCCTTCTTGGTATGTGATTTTGTTAACATGGTGTCGGGGAGCCTCAAGTTTCTTCTAGCCTAGTCCCTCACAACAGTCGAGGTCTGGTCCGGGTGTCTAGCACAGTCGTGATGTCGGTGGTGGTCTCGTTTGCCATCGGCAAGGAAACCTTTGTCATCTGGCTCAAAGCCCGGGCCAGGACGTAGGACGAAGGGCTCTCAGTGGCTGCTGTGTCTGCACGGGTAGGCTTGTCTCCAATGGTTGTTTGGCCTCCTGGAGTGGGCGGGCTTGAAGGCCTTGGCAGTTGGGGGCGGGCTGAGGGCTCAGGAAATGGTCTCAGTTGTTTGCAAGCTCTGATCTTATCGGTGGTCAATGATCCTCAATAGGGGTAAGGTGAACAACAACGGCTTGCTCTTGCAGGACGTGGTCAGAGATGCTGGCCTTCGGAGGAAGGAGGGCTGGCCTGGGGCAGCTCTCTGGGATGGGTGTCCGACTACTACCAGTCGATCAAGTGGGCAGCCAGGGCTTGACACTTCACCTATCTTCCACCCCTTCGTCCTGCCAGTACCGGAAGATGAGTCCATGTTGGAGGAAGCCTAGTAGAGGATTCTCTGGTCGAGGGAGGGAGTATCAATGGGGGGGAGGAAGGTCAACTAGGAAGCGAAGGGGTCAAGGTGGTGATAGCTAGAGTGGAGAGGTTCATGGGGGAGCAGGCTAGGGAGGTGGCAACCCTAATTGGAGCTTCTTGCAAGGGTATAGACAAAGATGTCAGACCGATATTCTGTAAAATCCAGAAAATGTGGCTACTGGGTTTGGCTATGAATGCTAAGGTAGGAAGAATTTCTAGAATAGAGGATGCAGAGAGGGAAGAAGAAGGGTAGGGGCCATAAGAGGAGTTTGTTTGGGGGGGGAGTTCATGAACGACCTCCATGCGTATTGTCACATGGAACATGAGACGGATGTACAAGCCGGAAAAAAAAGAGGGTGGTGAGGAAGCTTATGTGGAGGTGCAAAATAGATATCCTGTGTATATAGGAGTCTAAATTGGAGGGCGATGGGGAGGGTGTTGTGAGAGAAATAGGAGGTAAGAGATTATCTAAGGGGGTGCTGTCTCCTACAGTGGGTTCTTTTCAAGGATGGCAATATCGGTTTCGGTACCGGTTTCGGCCGGTACCGAAACCGATACGTACCGGTTTCGGTATCGGTTTCGGTTTCGGCCGAAACCGGTTGAAACCATTCAAAAATTTTAAAAAATTGTAATTCTCTCTGGTTTCGGACCGAAACTGGACGGTTTCGGACCGAAACTGGTCAGTTTCGGCCGAAACCTTTAATGGTTTCGTCCGAAACCATTAAAAAACTATTATTTAATAGGTTTCGGACCTGCTACAGTATTAGGGTCCGATTTCGGATCGGTACCGGCCGAAACCGATACGTTTCGGCCGAAACGTATCGGTTTCGGCCGATACTGCCAACCATGGTTCTTCTGGGGGTCTCATGGTTCTGTGGAATGATTTTGTGGTGGAGGAGGTGGTGGAGGGAAGGAAGGTGGGCTGGTCTACAATATCTTTTACCTTCCGCAATCTATGTGACAACTTCACTTGGGACTTCTCTGGCATATGGACCCTAAGGTAGGGAGGAGAAGAAGGCTTTGTGGGAAGAACTTCTTCAGCATCATCAATAGTCTAGAAGACCATGGTGTATTGAAGGTGAATTTAATGCTAATGTTATAGTGGGGGAAAGGTCAGACACTTACATGGCTACAAGGGAGATGGAGGACATCAGAGAGTTCATTGAAGAGGGTGGTCTTATTGATGTCCCCACATCGAACACCCTCTTCATGTGGTCTAATCTCAGAGCAGACCTAATTTGTTCAAGATTGGGTAGGTTTCTGATGTCAATAGATTGAGAGGATCACTTCCTCCACCTTTGAGTTGAATGTTTGGCCTGCCCGATATTAGATCACAAATCCATTATCTTGAAGACCAACAAGAAGTTCAATAGGCATAGGGCATTCAAGTTGGAAAAGTATTAACTGAAGGAGGATGACTTCCTCCAAGTGATTGACAGAAGTTGGTCAGCACTTAGAATGGAGACATCGGCTATGGCAAGGATGGTGATCAAGCTAGAAAACCCGGCCCGTGAGCTATCTCTTTGGGGAAGATCTAAAACTATACCAAGGAGAGTAGCTAAGAATAGTCTAGTGGAGTAGCTTTAGGCCTTCGATGCATTGGAGGAGACTAACCTGCTAGATAAGCAAGACCGAATCATGAGAGAGGCAACAAGGAAGTAGTTGGACGACTTGCTCCTCAAGGAGGAGATATATTGGAAGCAAAGATCCAGAGAGAGGTGACTGAAAGAGGGAGATAGGAACACTGCCTATTTCCACAAGATCACTTTTGGAAGGAGAAGATTGAATTTCGTCAAGAGCTTGAGGTAGGGGGACAAAATATCCAGCATGGCTAACATTAGGTTATATGTGGTGGACTTCTACTCTTCCCTTCTATCAAAGGAAGATTGTTGGCGTCCTTTTTGTGGATCTCCAATGGCCAGTCATTTCAGAGGAGGACAAGAATATGCTCTCTTCTTCCTTTTCTATTGAAGAAATCAAAGCAGCAGTGTTTTCCTTGGCTGGAGATCAGGCCTCAAGACCGGACGGATTTTCCATGTTCTTCTTTCAACATTGTTGGGGTATAATTCAGTCTGATTTAGTGGAAGCAATGTTGGAATTCCAAGAGAGCAAAGTTGAGCTCAATAGCATCAACAAGACTTTGATTGTCCTTATTCTAAAGAGGGTAGGAGTTGATTGTCTGAAGAAAGATAGACCTATAAACTTGCTTAACAATATCTACAAGATTATCTTCAAATTGCTTGTTTCTAGGTTGGTGGACAAAGTGGTCATTAGCAACCAGAGTGCCTTTATTAAACAGAGATAGATCCAAGAAATTTTTTTGCTGGCCCAAGAAGTCATCCACTCTTTCAATGTCCTAAAGAAGGTTTGGTACAGAAGTTGGAGTTTAAACAGACTTATGACAATGTTAATTGACAGTGCCTCCTTAATGTGCTTCATGGTATGGGTTTTGGTGAGAAGTGGATTGGATGGATTAAAGCTTGTGTCACCTTGGCCTCCTTCAGAGTGATGGTCAATGGGGAGCCCACTTCCTCTTTTCATAGCGGGAGGAGTCTGCGATAGGGGGATCCCCTTTCTCCTCTCCTTTTTATTTTTGTCTCCCACATTTTGAGTAGATTTTGGCATAGAACATATGAGGAAGGCCTCATTACAGGGTTCCAAGTGATAAATTGGGAAAGTCACATCTCACATCTTCAATATGCAGATGATATTATCCTCCTTTTCTTGGAGGGTAACGAGCAACTACTTACCATCAGATTTTTGCTTGAATTCTTGGAGGAGGTTAGTGGTTTAAAGGTCAACATTCACAAGAGTCAACTCCTGAGAATTCACATGGAGGAGCATTCCTTGCATAGGGCAGCCCTTATGCTCGGCTATCAAATTGGGCAATTCCCTATCACATATTTGAGCCTTTCCTTTGGTTGATGGAGTCATTCGGTGTAGAGATTGGTAGTCTATTATTCAGAAAATTTGAGACAAGACTTGCGGGATGGAAGGGAGAGTTCTCTCATGTAGGGGAAGGGCAGTACTATGTTACTCGGTGCTAGAAAATCTTCCAAAGTCGCTTTGATAACAGAATAGGGTAAGGTGGGTTAGGATAAGCCCAGATAAAGTATCTGAGGGCTAAGTCTAACCGTGTTTGGTAATCTTACCTTACATGATATTAAATAATAAAAAAAATAAAATAGATAAAATTTAAAAGATATCATAATTAAGAAATCTACAAGATCTTACCCTATCCGACCCCGCGTAACTTATTCGGCCATTTTGATCGAATAAGCTACCCGCCTATTTGTTCACGTATCCTACCCGACCCTGGGTAGCTCATCCTACCCGACTCCGAGAACCAAAGTCGGATAAACCCGGATAAGGCGAATAAGCTACCCAACTCAAGTCTTATATGTTATCAAAGTGGCCCCCAATGTACTTCATGTCTATGTTCTGGATTCTTTGCTCGGTGGCGGCAAAACTTCAAAGTATTCAATGTAGATTCTTCTGGCAGGATGGTGCAGATAAGGTGAGAGACTAGTATGATGTCAATTGGGGTCGAGTCTGTCAAGCTAGGAGAAGCGGGGACATGGGCTTCAAAGATATCAGGATGTTCAATCTTGCTCTTCTCGCCAAATGGTTGTGGAAGATTGGGACCGCAGAGACTTGCCTATGGATTCAAGTCCTAAAAGATAAATACTATCTTAAGGGTCGAACTTGCGACCAAACCCTCTCACAGGCTTGCTTACTGTCACCAGCTTGGAAAGGTATCATGTAGGTTGATGATGTTATTCAGGCCTCTATACATATTAGAATTGGGGATGGACATGTGTGTCTCTTCTGGCTGGACAGATGCTGTGAACATAGTATTCAATACTGCCTGGTATGTATCGTACTGGGCTGGTACGTACCGGTACCGGCCTTGGCCGGTCCGGTTTTGGCCATTTGAGCCTTGTAGCGGCCGGTTCAAATATTAAAAAAATAAAAATCGAAGGCTGCCTCCTCCAGACTCTCATCTCCTTGTTGAGAGAGGGAGGGAGGGAGGGAGAGATAGAGAGACAGGGGGGGTACTACACAGAGAGAGGTAGAGATGGGGGCGGGGGAGAGAGAGAACATGGTAGGACCTGTGAGCCGCAGTAGTCACGTCCCCTCTGACAGCAGCAAGATCAGGCAAGGACGGGGGGAGTGGGCTTAGGCAAGGACGGCGGCGGCAGTGGTGTTTGCCAGCCACAGTGGTCGCATCTCCTCTGGCAGCGACTTCGGATGACAAATGGCTTCGGATGGCGAAGAACTCCCAAGTCCCAAACCCTAGAGAGGCATCGGGCGGGAGGGGAGGGAAAGGGGTATCGCCCACTGCGGGGTTCGGGAGGTGTCGGCCTGTCGGGGGGGGGGGGGGGTTTAAACATTTGATAGTCGGATCTGGAAAGCCAGATCCGGTTCTGGTAGTTGGGTCAGCGGACCCTGGGCAGGGATGGGGATTTGGGGAACCGGAGGGGGGAAGTGGGTATCTGCCTAGTACCGGGCAGTTTGTACCGGTACCGGTATTGAATACCTTGGTTGTGAAGGTATTTCCCTTGTGAGCAGGTTTCCCAAGCTCTTCCACATTTCAATTGAAAAGTAGATGTTGGTAAAGCAGGCATATGATTCATCAAATGGATGATGCCTGACATTTTAGGAGGAGTTTGAACGATGCTGAGATTTCGAAGGTGACTGACCTATTGGCTGTACTATAAGGCTTCAACCTGAACCCCACTTCCAGAGATCAGTGGGCTTGGAGTTGGACTTCCTTGGGAGTATTATCTGTTCGGTCGGCATTTCCTTTATCACTGACGGGGGGATTAGACATCCTCTATTTCTTCATGTGTGGAAACCAGTCAAGCCCCTTAAGGTGAAGGTGCTCATGTGGAGGATATCCTTGTCCTGATTGCCTACACGAGACAGATTGGCCAGGCTCATGGCTGGATGGATACTCTGTACAGCATGTGTGGAAAGGAGGAGGAATCTCTGGACTATTTGTTTCTTGATTGCAAGTTTGCAGCTGAAGTATGGCAACACATCCTGTCTAAGTTTATGTGTGCCAAATCAGTTGAAGGCCTGGTGGAAAGGTTCATCACAAATTGGCATGGGCAATGGGGCGCCAAAATTGATTGCCAGCCATGGTGGCTCATCCTGCATGCTACCTTTTGGATCATTTGGAGGGAGAGGAATGGAAGAATCTTCAGAAGAGAAACCCATGATGATGCAAAATGTCTGGATTTGATTTTCTTTTTTTTTTTTGTGAGAAGGTGGGAGACACTCTTTGTGGTGTGGACAATTGTAATCCTCAGGAAGGCCTTCTCCTTATCTTTTGTATGGGGGAGTTTATGGGAGTATTCTCTACTTGTATATTCTTCACTTTTGTATATGATGGGGTAGCATCCACTGTCAAAAAAAGTAAATAATAAGGATATATTACATACGTAAAGATCTTTTAGTGAGGACTTTGAGGACATTGCTTTGTCCTTTACAGTTTTACCTTCCAATCCCAAACAAACCAAACCTATTCTACCAAGGTCCCAGCCATAATTCTCATTGCCACCATGCCATTGCAAAAGGAAGGAAAAGGAGAAAAGATGGAAGAACAGGCATCAGCAGTGGCCAATGATGGAGGTGGTCTGTCCTCTCCTCTTACTTCTCTGTCAGGGATGCAGGCAGCAGCATTTGGGAATGGGATTTCCCCAGAGATGGCCCCTTTTTAACTTGTCTGGGGATCAGAAACCCCAACGAAATCAAATTAGCCATAGCCATTTCTGATTCGTTGCATGGTGAGTGACCCATTTGTGGAGGTTGGGCAGTTCGAGGCACAGCTTGTGTGGCCTTCAGGCATCTACCCACGTGCTTGTTGAGCCATTCATGGTGTCTGTGTTTTGTGAGGACTCAGTGGAGTGATGCTTCACTAGTATTGTTACCCCTTGCACTTCGGGTAGATCTGACCCTTGAGGGGACAGGGTTGGGGGTTGCCCCTTGAACTTTGGTGCGATTGGTTTTGAGCTAGTTCTCAGGGTCTTTGTGTTGTTTTTAGCCTGAGTTCAGGTTGGGGGGGGGGGACTGGTTGACTAGGATAGTGGTAGTTAATAGTCCGGTTGTGTGCACACATCGTTGGGGATGTGATCTGACTAGAATAGAATCATGCAATTCAGCACCCCATTACCATCGACAATGGGTTCAATAGTACCTCGAGGCTTCCACAAAATGATGGGTCCCATTACCTGTGCCCAGGATCTATATAACCAAAATTTCCATATGCTACCCAATCAGAATTGGGTCCATTGAAATGTGTGAAGGTTACCCTGCAAAATGTGCCTCCACTGGGATGCCAAGTGCAAAGCTCATAGCAATACTCATTTCGCTCCCAGGGGCATTCATGTAAATACAAACACTTACGATTAATCCAAAGCCTACAAATTTACTGAATACGGCATTTATATGTTAGATATTTTTGGAATGACATAAGTGTGGACTTTGTTTATTGTAATGGCACAGGTATATCCTCAGAGTACATGTAGACTGTTTGAAGCTGCAGCTACATTCTAATAGTGGAAGTTAGTTCTTTTGAGGATGAGGAACTTCTCTTCTGATTGTACTGCCACTACTTTATTAATAAAAATTGGTAGTGCAATCTACCTTTCTAAAGAAACAGGTAATCACACAGCTCTTGGGATTGAATTATAATCCAAAATTCATATTTGGATCGATAATAAAACATTTATCAACAAATGTATCAGGAACTGAAGATTGAATCAAAGATTTTTCTCTTTTCTGCTTCTAAAAATATTTTTTAACACAGCAAGCTTGATTGCTAGTGACTTAAGAAAACTTGGGAATAGATCATCAGTTCTTAGTTGTCCAGCATATGAACATTTAACACATCACAACTGACTGACAAACAACTGACTGACAAAGCTAAAATATGAAAGCAAGTGCATGATTAAAAATCCTATCGAAGAACTATGATAACAAAGTTTACTTAATAACATCTGAAAAATAAGATTTAACTCCAGGCAATTATTAGCATGATGAGAGACTATAATACTAAAGAAATGTAACTATTTACTAAGCTAATGCACATCTACATTGAGATGCTGCCTAAGAATCTTCCATCTTCCTTCCTTTTTCCCCTTTTATCTACTCTCTGCACTGTCCGTCCTTCCTTTACCCCCTACTAGATACTCTATCCCCTGCCTCTCATGCATGTTTATAGGGCTACTTCGCTTCATGAAAATCCCTCACCCTGAGGCCGGCTGCGAACATGCTGTGGTCAGTCTTTCATTGAGTGATGGTGCAGCTGATGCTGAAACCACTGAGAAACCAACATATATGCAGTTGGTTGCATCCATGAGAAGCCTGCGGAGAATATCCATAGGAGTGTCAAGCCTCTGGCCTTCATGGACAAAGAAGAACCTGCTGTGTTCTTCGTCAAGGAGGAGTTCCAATCTCTGAAGCCATTTCATATATGTTATCATGCCAAATCCTTTTTTCATCTCTCAGCAAATTGTACTACTGTTGTTATTGCTTGTCAATGACAGACAACATGTCTCAATGGCTTCGATAGATTCAATCTTCATAATAATGGGTGATCAATTTTGAACATTTTATTGCATATAATAGAAAACAAACCATCTAGACAGTTAATGATTGTACTTAACAAGGGGAAAGGAACTGGATTCTCGTGTGTATAGAGGAAAGGCTGGTTTCTTGGACAATTTTGAGAAATTGATAGCTTCTAGATTGGGAGAAGGGTGTTGAAACTTCGAATTAAAAGAGGCCTTGACTGTAGAAGGTTTGGATGTTGGCAATTGCTGTTTTCTGGTGAGGATGAAATTGAACTGGAATTAAGATTTCTTCAAAAGATGTGGACTCTAGCTGATAATAGATTCTTGTAATACTGGTATGTAATGATACATGGCGATGTTATAAAACATATTTTGGAAGATATTGGCATTGCAAAATTGTTATGAGAAATTTCAATGCACATAGTTGTACAATCATCATATCTTTTGGGATCATCACTAGAACTGTCCAATGCAAATTGAACAAAAAAAATGCAGTAATTTTGACCTTAAAATGTTACAAAGGGCATTTGTCATTTTGCAAACATGGAAACAATGGTGTTTAATCTAAGAGGCTTGTTGCCGTTATAGTAATATCAGAAGTGCCTATTTGGTACCACAAAGTCCTCACTAATGTGCAACAAAATTTGGGCACTTCAATCTGGTGTGGAAGATGGAGGTCCTACGCCAATCATCTCTCCCATTTGGTTGGGTCAAGGTACACCTCACAACTCCCAATCTCATGTTTTCAAGATGGTCACCTAAGTGGGCTATGGGAACGTATTCCTGCCCGATGTACCTAACAAATCCTCCAATGTCATCGAACTCTTGAGCAATCCCAAACTCAGTGCTATACTCTTCCTCTAAAAGGTTTGGGGTGGATGGGGAAGCCTCCGAAGAGCTGGCTGGTGGGGCCTCAATCTTCTGCTCTTCTACGTGATGAGACCTAGTAGGGCATTGTTATGCTCGATGACCGTGACCATGACACCTAAAGCAAACATCTCGGGAGTTGTTACCTTGGAGTGGATCTAAAATGACTACCCCCTTTCCCCTGTCTTATCTCCTCAGGGGCGGGGCAATGGTAGGAGTTCGAGCTGTGGAGAATTGTGAGTTCCCTGGCCTTTCACTCATTTGGGTGGACCTGCTTGGACCATTTTGGGTAATCTGTCTCTCACTTGTGGTGCTAGGATATCGACTTGCTATGGAACCTCCTGCAGACTCATGGGGGTCTACTCTGATGGGATGGGAGACCTCTGGAATTGGGCCTTCTAAAAGCCCTCCAAATCCTAGGCTAGCTGATAAGCATGCTCTATTGTGAAGACATCGTGGAGGAATAGCTCTCTCCGGATATCCTCTTTCAAACCGGCCCTAGACATAGAATGGTTAACATCAGTGTCCTCATTTATGCCACAATGCATAAGCAAATCATCAAATTGGGCGAGATAATCGGACACTGGTCAGTTTCCTTGGGATAAGTTCTAGGTCCAGGAGTCACTGCTTCTAGGAGGATGGGAGATATTTCTCCCGTAGCTCCTCCTTCATTTCATCCCAAGTGACAATGGGTTTCTACTTCCTCCTATGAAGTAAAGTCTCTATGCTTCTCTTGAGTAAATCTTCGTTTGTCCAGATTGTTTCATTTTGGCAAACCGAACCTTTAGCTCCTCTGACATTTCATACCATTCAAAATAGTAATCCATGTTGGCCTACCAATCAGAATATACCAGGGGTTCTAGAGACCCACTAAAGTAAGGGGCCTCATTATTGACACTCCAGTAGGCTAAGTCCCCTAGATCAACTGTATCGCGGGGAGGTTTCTCATTTTGACCATGTCCTTGAGGAGCCTCATGTTGGCCCTTCCGATTCCCTGGAGGTCTTTGTTGACAGCGCACATTCTCTTGGTCTTGATTCTTATAGGCGACCTCTTACTGGGCTACCCTCTCTGCTATTTGGGCCAGTGAATTCTCAACCTGAGTAAATCAACCCAAGAGTTCTTTGACCCATTCTAGTATGTCTCCTACCATGGGACAAGTGGATTGGCTTTTGGCGACCGAGTAAGCGTGACCTGACCTAGTGGGCATGCTATGCAGCTAAATGATGGGACTAGTGAAAAAATGTTTTTTAATAAATTTTTTTGACTAGATTTGACACCTTGAGCCAACCTAAGCTTTGATACCAAATTTGACGTGGGACGGGCTAAATGGGTTGACCTCTTCCAAATTTGACAAACGTCCTAATTTTATTCCCATGAGTGAACCATAATTCGAATGATATTATGTTTCACATAGATCCAAGTCGGAAATTCCCATGTATTTTTAAGTTGAAACTTGAAACGAAGTGGACCGACGCGGTTAAAAAACCACCATAGGTTAGGGCATTCAACTCTCAAGGACCCTAATTGGTGCACATGTAGGACCTCACGACACTCACCAACAACTTTTAAGTTTTAATGGCCTAACTATGTTCATTCAACAGCACTCAACATTCGACGATATATGCAAAAAACAAATAATGAACTCTAACCAACAAGAGGGGGCTTAGAGATTACCTCCATGCCAGGTTGTGGGGGGCGAGCATCCTGCTGCTGCACTTCCCGAGACACAACAATGATTTAATAATACAAAATAGTGAGGCCCACTCCTTGCAAGGGGATAACAGGCTACTAGAGGAAGACTCGGGAATGCACTAGTAGGTTGATGGGCCTAGGGTTGGTGGGGTGGTTCTATGCGGCGCAGGTGGGTCGGGTCGTCGCTGATGGAGTCAACGGCTGACAGGATGATGGCGACCAGTGGTTGCTCAGGTTTGGACAGCAGCATGGCATTGCGGAGTAGCTTCTGCGTGGGACAGCGCTGGTGCAGCTGGGACGCGGTGCAGACGGGGCCGGGTGGGAGAGGGAGGTAGGTGGTCGGGCACTGGTGGCGAGGCCGTGTGGGTATGGCCAGGCGGCAGGGTGCGGCTGTGGGTGTGGCTGGATGAGCAGACAAGCGACATGTGGGTATCTGTAGATGATAGAGAGGTGGCGGGATTGGTGAGGGCCGGACCGGGCTCTTGGTGGAGTGGGGGAGCACAGGCGGTGACAGGCAGGTGGTCATGGTGAGGTCACCCCCTACGATGGGATTAGCCCTAAAGACTATGCCACATCTTTACTACAACAAGTTGGTAGAACAAAGGCCAGAACATGTCAGTCAAGTCATCCAGTTACCCTTGTGCTTACAACAATACATTCAGGTAATGACAAACACAGTTCACTCAGGTAATAATCTTCTCAAAGTAGATGCATCAAGTTATGAAGGATTTCCAAGTTGTCATCTTCTGCCATAGGAATACTTCAGGACTCCCCTGTTAGATAAGATCGACCAGTCTTCTGACATTTTTACTTAGCTTTTAAACATATCAAAACGGGCAATGATGGCTATTTATAAATATCCTGCAGTTTCTTTTCTGACTAGATTTATCAAAAAAGTGTGGCCACTGGCATCTTCCATCATCTTTCCCAGTGTTAAACAGGCAAGCATTCCCCACCTATCCATGAGCTGCAGCATGTCATGAAGCTCCTGCCACTATAGCTGTGGACATTTGGTTTAACGTGTTCCTGCAGCTGCTAGAATCCCATAATTAGCAAAAACAGATGATCAACTGATACTTCTAAACTGGCACCAAAATGCACTTCATTCCATCACCTCTGACCTGATTTTGCTTTTCCCGACACAGGACAAAAGTTCTTGGATGCAATTTTATTCTTATTTTTGTGGGCAGGTACAGTAACCAGACCTGTCTCTCCACCATACCCATCCCATGCCCTCATGAAGGATTTGACCATGGAGGCCCCTTTTTCTCCCATCACTGTCTTGAGCCCTCCAAGATCCATTCATTCGTAGAAAATTCAGAGAATTTACAGATGCTGCATTTTCTGAATGTGTTGAATTCCTTCTGAATTGAATGTTCCAGCCTTCACCATTGTTATCTGTCCCAAAACGTGACCACTTTATCCCCAGTTTGAGTCACTATCTCAAATTAATGGGTGAAAGAGAAGAATGGCATTCCCACACACCAATGGACCTCCCGATGTCTAAATTCTACCATTAGCACTGAGGTAGGTTATAGATGCGTCAAGATCGGTGATCTTCAGAAATTGCCTCTATGTTACTGATATCTGTTACCTTTAAATCCTTTGATATAATGGTTTGTAAAAGTTATTAGTTGGGTTCAAGCAATTTAATTTCTTTTGGATGCATGCTGGTTGTGTTTCATACTTAGCTTAATCTCATGTATATTTGCATGCAAATGTATCATGAATATTAATGATGTTAAGATCTTCCGTGCAGTATTTTCTGTATCAGATATTAAGGGGACTGAAATATGTACATTCGGCAAGTGTCCTGCATCGTGATCTTAAGCCCAGCAATCTGCTCCTAAATGCAAATTGCGACCTTAAGATAGGTGATTTCGGACTTGCAAGGACTACATCTGAGACAGACTTCATGACCGAGTATGTTGTTACCCGTTGGTATCGTGCACCAGAACTGCTCCTGAATTGCTCAGAATATACTGCTGCCATTGACATTTGGTCAGTAGGATGCATTCTTGGTGAAATTGCAACTCGGGAGCCTCTTTTTCCAGGCAAAGATTATGTCCATCAGCTAACGCTCATCACACAGGTTTGATTTCCACTTGTTTGCGTGTCAATACATGTGAGATGTTAGATGTGGATGATTGCACTCGTGTAGTCTCAATGTATCATTGTGGACAAATTGATGTCTTATATGATCTGTCTCTGTTTAAATATGTATTCTGGTGTCCTTTCACCTTTGGTATTGAATAATCTGATGTCCGTTCACCTTTGGAAAAGCATTTTTTTTTAGTTTAGTTTTCTGGATCCTACTAGTTGTTGGTATGAGGTCCAGAATCAGATTAATGGAATCTGTTAACAACACAATCTCCATATGGATCATATTTGTTTTCTGGGGTTGAAATATCTCAGAACCTTAATTGCTTTTATTTTTATATTGTCAAATGTTTTGGTACATAGCTGGCGAATTTCTATAGGAATGTAGAAGTACAGGAAGCTATCAGTGTATATAAAAAGGACAATAACAAGATTGAATACATAATAGTTCTTCTATCTTCAGTTTGAATATGACAAGTTTATACATGTTTTTCTTTTCATTTTGAAAAGCTAATAGGTTCACCTGATGACTCGAGCCTTGGGTTTCTCCGAAGTGATAATGCTCGAAGATATGTTAGACAACTTCCACAGTATCCGAAACAGCAATTTTCTTTGAGATTTCCAAATATGTCTCCTGGAGCTGTGGACTTGCTTGAGAAAATGCTTGTGTTTGACCCAAGCAAGCGAATAACAGGTTTATTGTTCAATAGTTACATGTCTGAGTCCTCTTTGTCGATACTACCCTCACTAGATCTGTCTCAACTTTTGAACTGTTTTGTTGTGCAGTTGATGAGGCCCTTTGTCATCCCTATTTGGCATCACTCCATGACATTAATGATGAGCCTATTTGTCCAAGTCCTTTCAATTTTGACTTTGAGCAGCCATCATTCACAGAAGAAAACATCAAGGAGCTCATATGGAGGGAATCTTTGAAGTTCAATCCGGACCCAGCACACTAGATGTACTATATAATGGTAATACTGGTGATGTTGCCAATATAGATTGTGGTTCAGTCTATAATTCATTCAATTTTATAAAATATAAATATTCATATGGAAGAATGAAGCCATACGATTCAGTCATCTTCCTTTAATAGGCCTATTATGGTTTTAGACTTAGAGGTAAAAGTTTGGAAAAGATTGGAATGCTGTTCTGCTGTCCAGACTTTTACTTTCTGTTTTTCTTTTGCTGAGGTTTGACACTGGTAAAAATTCTAACATAGCATTCTGTTTCCAGTCTTAGCAACATCTTTCATTTGCTTATGTTTGTCGTTTGTTTTTTCAGGCCCAAGTGATCAGGCTGCAGGGTGCTGTCGCAGAGTGCATTGTTGAAGACATATTTAACTTCCAACTTGTATGGACGAAATCTACTGCACACCTTGACACATGTTGCAGACTGTTTTGTAATCCATATCAGGATTGCTCCAGATTTTTAGCATATAACGCAATTTGGCACTTCTTTGGTGATATGGTGGCCATATTGGAAGCTTTGGGATTCGTGAAGTGCTCTCCTCTGTAGGTTGTTGATCAGTAAAATTTTACTGAATTGTTCAGGAGAATTTGCATATAAATAAGTCCATGGACCCAACGGATTGATAAAGTTTTATCTTGCATTTAGCTGGCCTTGCTGTTAAGGTTGCTGTCTAGAGCTTGTATTATGCTATCATGGATAAACCCTTTGTCCACTTAAGCCACGGGGGTCTCATTATTGATCACCCAATCACAGCTAAGGTGGCTTCCATTGTGTTGCTGCGTGGTGTATTAATGCATTGTGCTGTTCCTCTTATCATACTGTACAATTTGATGAAGGTAAATTTAAACTCAGAACTGTTGCTGAATTCCTCAAGTCGTGGTTTATTGTTTCAGTGTTGCAATTTTCACGCACCACAAGAAATCATTCATACTCTATGGCCGTTACATGCAAATCTGGTTGTAACGGTCGAAAAATAATTACCCATCTCTCGGCTGACACCTTCAATATTTGGTGAAACGGGACTCGAGTTTTGTTGGAAGAAGGATCTGCGATCATCTGGAAGACGTCATGTGGAGGCCTGAGACGGTCAAGTCAGGCGATTCTGGAGCAAAAAAGGGGAGTGTCAGAGGGAGAAGAGGAGGACCTGAGGGAAGATGACATCTAGCCAAGAGGAAATCAAACTTGTCCGTGTTGAAACAGTCTCTCTCGAGAAACAGTCTCTCTCGACCCTACGCCGGGAATTGCTCAGTCTGACATGCTTCAAAGGGCATCACAAGTGGGGTCTGTGGCCTCCCAGGCAGACCCAAACCTGCACGTTTAGAAATCCTGTCACATGCAGCTCACACCAAGGGGAGGTTCATCTGATTGTCTCCCACCGCTGATGATGCTGTAGCTTGAGGCTCCTAGGAAATGAAGCTCCCTTGGAAGTCTGTAGCGTTGAGGTCATACCCAAGTTTAACTAAGTATGATTAATATTGGATTGGGTTTTTAGTATTTATACTCTCTAACTTTTGTAGAATGAATAAGCTCTTCTAATTCATCTATTTTGCCAAAAGCCCTAATTTTTTTAATGTTATAAGAAAAAACCCTTGTTGTCGGTCTTTGTGAGAGAACATCTACAATGTTTAATCTAATTACAGTTAAAGTTAAACCCATGTGATCAAATGATCAAAAAAATATTCTTGAATAACCTCCATCTAGAGATAGAGAGAATGGGAGGAGAGAGAATATAAGGTGTGAGAGAGAGGGCGGAGGGCGTAGGAGGTCAATCCTTAGGAAGACATCGCAGGAGCAGGTGTTCGTTCATGTCTCGCGTCACCGATGAGCGATGATGGGCATCATCGATAGGGGCATCTTTGGGCTCGTCTGCTCTGCCACGCTCAAGGAGAGGGGGATATGGTCCACCACCTTCGATATGGTCAGCATCTCAATCTCTTCGCTTATATGGAGTGTGATTTTGACTCTTGCATGTTATGTATTTATGTGTAGAGAGAGAGGGTAGGGGGGGGAGAGCCCGAAAGAGAGGGAAGGATATCAGAGAGGGTCTCCCCGTTCGACGCTGGCACCTCCATCCCGTGGGGGGGGGAGATTCTGGGAGAGAGAGAGAGGAGGGCGTTGGAGAGGAGAGAGGGGGGAGCCCACCTAGTGGGGGTGGGGTCATAGAGAGAGAGAGGTGGGGATGGTATTTATGAAAATAATAACTTAGAGGAAGGAATATTCTCTAAAATGGAGGGCAAATATCATCTCTCCGACTTTTGTGAACTCGATAGACTTTTTCTTAAAGGTCTGAAGAATTTGAGATTTTAGTGTAATAGATAGATTAGGGAGGCTTATTTCGAATTACTAAAAATGTACATAGGCTAAATACTAAAAAAATGAGACCATGTTCGACGTTGAGGACATCCTTTAAGAGTAAATTTCTTGACATTTGTCGTTGGGTGTCTTGCAACTTGCATTTATGCATTGATTTATTTCTATTTTAATAGCAACTCCATAGATCTTATTCACTAGTGCACTAGTTGTGTTTGCTTCACCTAATGTTTCATCAAATTTAGACTTGACTTAGGCCTGTTTGGATGGGATGTCGAGAGGATTCTAATTGTAACACCTTAACTTGTCCGAAACTTAAAGATAATTAAATATTTTATATTTAGAGTTCATATAAATTTTAAGTTATCTTAACTAGAGCCCAATACTATGAACGGTATAATGCATACGAGTTTAACGAATATTATTAAACAAATTAAATAGATATCTTACGTTATTAATATGTAATTTTTCGTAAGAATGTCAGAATGGGGTCAATATTAGACCCGCTGAAAAGAGAATCTACAAATCTACAAATTTCATGTTAAACATTTTTTTAAATTCTGACATTTGATAGGCCAAAAATAAAATAGAATAAACTAGTTCTTTGAAAACCTATTAATGTTAAATTTTTAGGGGTTTTTATAAAATTTTCCTCTCTCTCTCTTATCCGTCTAATCCGATGGATTGAAAAAAAAAATCTAAAAATCCCCAAAATATCTTCTTCCCTCTGCCACGTGTCCCCCCTCCTTCTTATCCCCTCCCTTATCCTCATCCCATTCTTCTTCTTCTTACCTTCTCCTCCCCTCCCCCTATATATACCCCCCCTCTCCCCCTCTTTCTCTCCCACTCCAACACTCCCCCCTCTCCCCTCTCCACACGGAACACCCTCCTCCCCCATCCCTCTTTCTCATTTTCTCTCTCTCTCACCTCTCCCTCTCTTTTTTTTTCTTCTTTTCATTTTCTACTTCTTTTCATCTCTCTCTAATCTCTCTCTACTCTCTCAACTTTCTCTCTCTATTTTCTCTCTCCCTCTATTTTCTCTCTCTACTCTCTCTCTCTCTTCACTTTCTCTCTCTACTTTCTCTCTCCACGTTCTCTCTCTACTTTCTCTCTACTTTTTCTCCCCACTTTCTCTCTCTTCTTCTCTCTCTACTATATCTCTTTACTTTAGCGCTCTTCTCTCTCTACTTTCTCTTATTTCTCTCTCTACTTTCTCTCTCTACTCTTATAAATAAATGAAGAAGAGAAAACATCATCGGAATAATATAAATATTTGACAAAAGTTTGGACAGAGGATTTGGAGTTTATTTGGACTATTTCACCATTCTTTACGTAGGAATTTATCCTCACGGGTGAGATACTAAAGTTAATTTGGAGAATCCACCCTAAAGGTAGGTACATGATAAACCAAGTGCATGTTATTTGATATTTATATTTCTTGGATTTGATTTTATTTGAAATGTAATTATTCAGACTTAAGTCAGTTATTTATTTAACCCGATGATCTATGCTTAGAATCGGTTATTTATTTAATTACCATTATGTAAAAATATTACTATCTCTAATCTCTCTCTACTTTCTCTCTCTACTCTCTCTACTTTCTCTCTACTCTCTCTCTACTCTCTCTACTTTCTCTCTACTCTCTCTCTAATCTCTTCGAATTTTATATAAGAGTAATTTATTTATGTAACGCCCCGACTCGTAAATCCGGTCCAGTCGTAAAGACTCACGTCGGATCCCGATCGAGACGTCACAGTGGGACAACCCAAACGGTACAATCACGGTAGAGAATTTTCACATAAACATTGAGATATCATTGCAGCGGAAATAAAATGTCTCGAACTATCAGCTTACAGTCAAAGACTACATCCACGTAGATAAAAATAAAGATACTGATTTAACAAGTCATTTATTACATAACTAAATTTCACACACATTTTTTTAACTGACATAACTACCTAAGATAATAACTTGTAGTAAATCCAGACTGCGGACAGATCCTTGCGAGATCACTCCTCGTTTTCTTCTACCGCTTCTCCTGAAAATGTTTAACGGCGTGAGTCTACAAATAGATCCAGTAAGAGACTAAGTATAGTTCCTAGTCATAACATGTATAAACATATCTAAAGTGATTTACGATATTTCATTTCATAAGTCATTCTTAGATATAATTTCAATTAGATAACACATGAGATTAATACATTTAACCCAATTTCTATTTTACGATTATAAGTCATGTTATTACAAATAAAACATGTACATTAAAATTTTATTCTATCAATGGCAAAGTAAATGATAATTCATCATTTGTAAATATAAACATTTACAGTGTAATAATAGTAAAATGCAATAATAATTCAGTAGTCAGTAATACTAATTTCACTATCGGTTCAATGAGCAGTAACAGTAGACAGTAACAGTTATTTCAATATCGATTCATTTAACAGTAATAACAGTTTCAATATCAATTCAATAAGTAGTAACAGAAGTTTCAATTTCAGTTCAGTGAGCAGTAATAGTCATTATAATAATGACTCAGTAAACAATAGCAGTAGTTTCAATTTCAGTTCAGTGAACAGTAGTAGTCATTTCAATAATGACTCAGTGAACAGTAGCAGTAGTTTCAATATCAATTCAGTAGGTAGGAACAGTCGTTCAATTTCAGTTCAGTAAGCAGTACCAGTAGTTTCACTTTCAGTTCAGTAAATAGTAACAGTAGTTTCAATTTCAATTCAATAAGTAATAACAGTGATATAACTAGCCAGACACAGTGCCTAAACCACAACTAGAAGGACAGTCAGTCGGTATTCGATCACCTAGGTAAATAGTGATGAGTCTTAGTTACTGCGCAGAACCGGGAGAAATCCTCTCCACCTTAACCAGTGGTACTTGTACACCTCCAGGATTTCATCCCCGTTACCCTCAGGGCCAGTACAGTGTGAACCTCCTCATAGGGGCATTTCTATGGCTTGGTTCCAATCTCCCCCATGATGGTAGTGTCCATTTGACAGTAATAACAGTGCGATAAATATATATATATAACTCATATCCAATGGACACATGCCACTCAAAAATCATGCTGTGGACACCAAGTATAAAATGTGCCATTTCTGAAAATCTTTTTTTATTTTTGAAATTATCACTTATTCAAATATAATGACATATATATATATATCAAAAAATTCTAATTCTATTTACAGAGATAAGAATGCAGTGAACTTTTAGAAAATTAATATATTTACAGGAAGGATCAAAACAGAAAATTTTCATCATTTTATGACAACATTTATAATTTTTCTATAAATACTTATACTCAATTTATACATCATAAATTTCTAAATCTATTCCCAGATCTCAGAGTACATTGAAATTTCAGAGAAACAACACATTTATAGAAAGGATCAATGCAGAAATTTTTCATCATTTTTCAGTCAGTAATTATAATTTTTTCAGAATTACTTATACTCCAACATGTATCATAAATTGACTAAATTTATCTACCATGTTCTGAAGATCATTAGATTTTTACTGCATATCACATTTACATGTAACATTACATAGAAAAGTTTTCATAAATTTTCATGAAGTAATTTAAATTTCTTTAAAATTACATGTATTTGAACATGTATAATAAATTGACTATATTTAGCTACCATGTTTTGAAAGTCACTAAATTTTTACTTCATATCACATTTACATGTAACATTACACAGAAAATTGTTCATAAATTTTCATGTAAGAATTCAAATTTTTATTGAATTGTATAAATCTTCCTATGCATAGAAAATTAACTAAATTTACCCACAACACTATAAAAATCACCATAATTTGTCAAACCATCGTTCATAACAGAAATATCATTTTTCAAACTTTTCATTATTTTTCACACTGCATTACTATTTTTCACACTCAGTAAGAAAAATATATCATGAATAATAAATCAACTAAATATATCCAAAATGATCAAATAATTTCTAAAAATTTACAAAACATTTTAGATAGAAGTATCATATAAGAGATTTCATCATTTGTCGTTTAGTACGTCTAATTTCTAAAATGTTATATCAGTTTCTAAAATTTATAATAATTTACAATAATAATTTTTAAATAGATAAAATTATCCAGATTGCTTAAAATGACTAAAATAAACTGAGAATCAACTTATAAATATCATATATCAGTTCTATAATTTTCTCAGAATTGTTCATAGAATATTAACATTTATTCAATTTTCTAATTATTTGTTTAAACATTGATAATTATACCATTAAAGATGATATTATCAGAATAAGATGAAATTTTAATAAAATAGTTCTAACATGCATTTAAGTCTTCTGGTAAAGTTTCAAGATTTTTCATATAGTATTTCTATTTATCGTATAATTTTATACTTCTAATACAATACCAAAAATTATGGAATATCACTTACAGACATTTATAATCATTGATATTTTCAGAATACAACACACGCAACTTAAGAACCATTCTGTGAAATTCTAAGATTTTTTTGAACATGATCTCTAATTTCTATAATTTCTATATAATTATTTATTCATTTTGACATGTATAAAAATTTATTAAAATAAATATCGTGATCAAAAAATAATGAGAATTTTTTTACACATGGGTCTCACAGTAAGATGTATTCTTACAATTTGTGGTGATTTTATATCATCCCTTTAGTTTTTTTAGTAAAACTAAACACCTTTAAGATAATATTAAAATATCTTTAAACGTGAAAATAATTTGAATCAGACATTAAAATTTTTACAAAGAGCTTAGAACATCAGATCTCATGATTCTAGAAACTCTCTCAATTTATCATACCCCGTTATTAATTATAATATATTAATCACTTGATTATACCCTTAATCACATGCCTTAACTTAATGATATCATAAAAATTCGACTAATCTATGATCACCCATGGTAAAATAAGGATCTATGGATTTAACTATATCTAAAGATGTTAATTAACATACCCTAGATCATTTTAAACATGCTAATCCATGCTAATTAAGGGGATAAAAGTTTAATCACTTACCTTAATGATGCTTTAAAATCTCCTTAATAAACCTTCCAGCCCCTCTTTCTGAACCTCATGTAACCAGCTCCCAAGAAGAACAAATGAAACCCCCTTGGAGCCTATTTATAGGGGTTTTCCCCTAATCAATCTTAACCCTTGATTTAAATCAATGGTTTAGATTAGAACACTTTATTTTAATGTTATCTTATTAAAATTTGACAATCAAACCCTCACCAACCCACTCAGCTCATTTCCTTGAATTTCCCCTATTTTTCTTTTTTTATGGTTATATACCATGTGGGATTGACTAATTAAGAGGTTAGGTTTAAAGGGCTTAAAAAGGTAGTTAAAATTTTTTTTTTTATAATAAGTGCCGCGTTGCGGCAATAAAGGGAGGGGAGGCGGCGCCCGCCCGCCCTCTCCCGCGGGCGCGCGTGGGCCCGCGTGGGAGGCGCCCTACCGACATATTTTTTTTAAATTTTTTTATTTATTTTTCATCCCCTTGTTCTTTTTTTTTCGTTTTTAACCTTTTTTAACACTTAACTCTTCACCTTTCTTTCTATATATATATGTGTGTGTATATATATATTATTTTTTTATTTAACAATTAATCATCTTTTATTGTTTTAGATACTTAACTCCTTTTATATACAAATGTACATATGGTTTTATTTTTTCTTCCTTCTTATATTTTAAATACCTTTCAATCTTTTTTCCATGACTAAGATAGATATAATAAGATTAATAATTTAAATATTTAGATAAAATCAATTCATTTATTAAACAAATAAATTATTAAACTAAGAGTTTGCAAAGTATTACATCCTCTCCCCCTTAAAGAAAACTTCGTCCTCGAAGTTTGGGGTTAGATCACATACCGAAATAATCGAGGGTACTTCAGACTCTTGTGGTCAGTGAACACCTCGAACTTGACGCCATAAAGATAATGACGTCAAATCTTCAAAGTATAAACCACTACCGTCAACTCCAAATCATGAGTCAGATAGTTTCGCTCGTGCTCCTTTAGTTGACGAGAAGCATAAGCGACCACCCTTCCATTTTGCATCAATATACTGCCTAACCCGACTTTTGATGCATCAGAGTAGATAGCAAAGTCGTCCGCATTGTTAGGTAGAACGAGAACTGGAGCCGATGTCAGTCTAGCATTCAGCTCTTGGAAACTATTCTCACAGTTCTAAGACCAAATATATTTGACTCCCTTCTGGGTCAACTTGGTTAGTGGCGCCGCTAGAGATGCTAATCCCTCTATAATAAGCAACTAACCCTAAGAAATTTGATTCTCCATGGGAGATTTAGGAGTCTCCTATTCCAATACCACTTGAATTTTTCCCAAGAAATATCATGCTATAGTCTGACAGGTTGATTCCTTAGCACAGACGCCCACCATACGTCTTCTCTCTCCTACAACATGAACGCTGCCATACTAGTCTTATCCTCATCTGCACACCGGATGACCCATCAATCCTTATCGATCTCGCGGAGCCAGTTTCCAGTCATAATTGGCTGACTCTCCCCCTTAATAGAGGATGGAGACATCCTCTGAAATCTTTCTATTATGGTCACCCCACCTGCCATGGTCTAAAAATACAATTCTACGACTAAACTCTCATCATAACAACCTATTAGTTCAAGACTTTTAGGAATGTGGATTAAGCTGATGACTATTTATGTAAATTCTCAACTGTGGTCTCTGATACCATTCTCTGTAACGTCCCGACTCGTAGACCCGGTCCAGTCGTAAAGACTCACGTCGGATCCCGATCGAGACGTCACAGTGGGACAACCCAAACGGTACAATCACGGTAGAGAATTTTCACATAAACATTGAGATATCATTGCAGTGGAAATAAAATATCTCAAATTAGCAGCTTACAGTCAAAGACCACATCCACATAGATAAAAATAAAGGTACTGATTTAACAAGTCATTTATTACATAACCAAATTTCACACACATTTTTTTTAACTGACATAACTACCTAAGATAATAACTTGTAGTAAATCAAGACTGCGGACAGATCCTTGCGAGATCACTCCTCGCTTTCTTCTACCGCTTCTCCTGAAAATGTTCAACGGTGTGAATCTACGAATAGACCCAGTAAGAGACTAAGCATAGTCTCCAGTCATAACATGTATAAACATATCTAAAGTGATTTACGGTATTTCATTTCATAAGTCATTCTTAGGTATAATTTCAATTAGATAACACATGAGATTAATACATTTAACTCAATTTCTATTTTACGATCATAAGTCATGCTATTACAAATAAAACATGTACATTAAAATTTTATTCTATCAATGGCAAAGTATATGATAATTCATCATTTGAAAATATAAACATTTACAGTGTAATAACAGTAAAATGCAATAACAATTCAATAGGCAGTAATACTAATTTCACTATCGGTTCAATGAGCAGTAACAGTAGGCAGTAACAGTCATTTCAATATCGATTCAGTGAACAGTAATAACAGTTTCAATATCAATTCAATAAGTAGTAACAGAAGTTTCAATTTCAGTTCATTGAGCAGTAATAGTCATTATAATAATGACTCAGTAAATAGTAGCAGTAGTTTCAATTTCAGTTCAGTGAACAGTAGTAGTCATTTCAATAATGACTCAGTGAACAGTAACGGTAGTTTCAATATCAATTTAGTAGGTAGGAACAGTCGTTCAATTTCAGTTCAGTAAGCAGTACCAGTAGTTTCACTTTCAGTTCAGTAAATAGTAACAGTAGTTTCAATTTCAATTCAATAAGTAATAACAGTGATATAACTAGCCAGACACAGTGCCTAAACCACAACTAGAAGGACAGTCAGTCGGTATTCGATCACCTAGGTAAATAGTGATGAGTCTTGGTTACTGCGCAGAACCGGGAGAAGTCCTCTCCACCTTAACTAGTGGTACTTGTCCACCTCTAGGATTTCATCCCCGTTACCCTCGGGGCCAGTACAGTGTGAACCTCCCCATAGGGGCATTTCTATGACTTGATTCGAGTCTCCCCCTATGATGGCAGTGTCCATTTGACAATAATAACAGTACGGTAAATATATATATATATATATATATATATATATATATATATAACTCATATCCAATGGACACATGCCACTCAAAAATCATGTTGTGGACACTAAGTATGAAATGTGCCATTTCTGAAAATCTTTTTTTATTTTTGAAATTATCACTTATTCAAATATAATGACATATATATATATCAAACATTTCTAATTATATTTACATAGATCAGAATATAGTGAAATTTCAGGAAATTAATACATTTACAAGAAGGATCAAAACAGAAAATTTTCATCATTTTCTGACAACATTTATAATTTTTCTATAATTACTTATACTCAATTTATACATCAAAAATTTCTAATTCTGTTCCCAGATCTTAGAGTACATTGAAATTTCAGAGAAACAACACAGTTACAGAAAGGATCAATGCAGAAAATTTTCATCATTTTTCAGTCAGTAATTATAATTTTTCCAGAATTACTTATACTCCAACATGTATCATAAATTTACTAAATTTATCTATCGTATTCTGAAGATCATTAGATTTTTACTGCATATCACATTTACATGTAACATTACATATAAAATTTTTCATAACATTTCATGTAGAAATTTAAATTTCTCTAAAATTACATGTATTTAACATGTATAATAAATTGACTAAATTTAGCTACCATGTTTTGAAAGTCACTAAATTTTTACTGCATATCACATTTACATGTAACATTACACAGAAAATTGTTCATAAATTTTCATGCAAGAATTCGAATTTTTCTAGAATTGTATAAATCTTCCTATGCATGGAAAATTAACTAAATTTACCCACAACACTCTAAAAAGCACCATAATTTGTCAAACCATCATTCATAACAGAAATATCATTTGTGAAACTTTTCATTATTTTTCACACTGAATTGCTATTTTTCACACTGTATTACTATTTTTCACACTAAGTAAGAAAAATATATCATGAATAATAAATGAACTAAATATATCCCAAATGATCAAATAGTTTTTAAAAATTTACAAAACGTTGTTCCAGATAGAAGTATTATATATAAGAAATTTTATCATTTTTCGTTTAGTATGTCTAATTTCTAAAATTTTATATCACTTTCTAAAATTAATAATAATTTACAATAATAACTACTAAATAGATATAATTATCCAGAATGCTCACAATGACTAAAATACACTGAGAATCAACTTATAAATATCATATATTAGTTTTGTAATTTTCTAAGGATGTTTCACAAAATATTAACATTTATTCAATTTTCTAATTATTTGTTTAAACATTGATAATTATATCATTAAAGATTTCATTATCAGAATAAGATGAAATTTTCATCAAATAGTTTTAACATATATTTAAGTTTTCTGATAAAGTTTCAAGATTTTTCATATAGTATTTCTATTTATCGTATAATTTTATACTTCTAATACAATACCAAAAATTATGTAATATCACTTACAAACATCTATAATCATTGATATTTTCAGAATACAACACACTCAACTTAATAACTATTCTGTGAAATTTTAAGATTTTTGTGAACATGATCTCTAATTTCTATATAATTATTTATTCATTTTGGCATGTATAAAAATTTATTAAAATAAATATCGTGATCTAAAAATAATGAGAATTTTACTACACATGGGTCTCACAGTAAGATGTTTTCCTACAATTTGTGGTGATTTTATATCATCTCTTTAACTTTTTTAGTATAACTAAACACCTTTAAGATAATATTAAAATATTTTTAAACGTGAAAATAATTTGAATGAGACATTAAAATTTTTACAAAGAGCTTAGAACATCAGATCTCATGATTCTGGAAACTCTCTCAATTTATCATACCCCGTTGTTAATTATAATATATTAATCACTTGATTATACCCTTAATCACATGCCTTAACTTAATGATCTCATAGAAATTCGACTAATCTATGATCACCCATGGTGAAATAAGGATCTATGGATTTAACTATATCTAAAGATGTTAATTAACATATCCTAGATCATTTTAAATATACTAATCCATACTAATTAAGGGGATAAAAGCTTAATCACTTACCTTAATGACGCTTTAAAATCTCCTTAATAAACCTTCCATCCCCTCCTTCTGCACCTCACGTAACCAACTCCCAAGAACAACAAATGAAACCCCCTTGGAGCCTATTTATAGGGGTTTTCCCATAATCAATCTTAACCCTTGATTTAAATCAATGGTTTAGATTAAAACGTTTATTTTAATGTTATCTTATTAAAATTTGACAATCAAACCCTCGCCAACCCACTCAACTCATTTCCTTGACTTTCCCATATTTTTCTTTTTTTTTATGGTTATATACCATGTGGGATTGACTAAGTAAGAGGTTAGGTTTAAAGGGCTTAAAAAGGTAGTTAAAATTTTTTTATATAATAAGTGCCGCGTTGCGGCAATAAAGGGGGGGGGGGGGTCAGGCGCACGTGGGCGGCGCCCTGCCGACATATATTTTTTTAATTTTTTCATCCCCTTGTTCTTTTTTTTTGCGTTTTTAACCTTTTTTTAACACTTCACCCTTCACCCTTCTATATATATATATATATATTATTTATTTTTTTCTTTAACAATTAATCCTCTTTTATTGTTTTAGATACTTAACTCCTTTTATATACAAATGTACATATGGTTTTATTTTTTTCTTCCTTCTTATATTTTAAATACCTTTCAATCTTTTTTTCCATGACTAAGATAGATATAATAAGATTAATAATTTAAATATTTAGATAAAATCAATTCTTTTATTAAACAAATAAATTATTAAACTAAGAATTTACATGGTATTACAATTTAGTTAATAAATTTGACTCACTACCCTATGATTAAAATCTAATTCATGATATGAAAATTGATTCAGTTATTTTAAAAATTTTAATGACAAGTTTTAAGTATTGAGATGACTATGTAATAAGAATAAAAAAATTGATTAAACATATGAATTGTGTCACTTTAAGGAGATGTGGGACAACAAACCGTAGTTAGCTTCCGCTATGGGATTAGACCCATTTCCGAGGACAAACGGACTTCTGAAAAATCCGGAACTCAGAATAAGAAAATTTTCTAGAGAATGGTGAAGTATTAACTCCCGATCCTGCGCAGTTGATCAAGGCCGACATGCTCCAACGTTTAGACCATTTATCTTTATGTCAACGTATGGATGCCTAGATATGTGTTTGGTACTGCTTCTAGTGACAGGATGTCTGTCTAACATATGCTGCCAAATATGTGCTTGTCTAATATGAAGTTCAGATTTGATATATGACTTTGATATGATCTGAAAATAAGTTCAACTGTATAAGTTTTGATTTAGTTAAGATATGTACCATGTTATATACATATAAATCAGATAATATTTGTTATACACATTTTCTTATAAATATGAAAAATTATTCTGTTCTATTATCTATTTCCTTCGCATTCATAGTATATGTACAATGCAGTGAAATTTTGATTAGATTTATATATTGTTAGGATGCAAGGCCCGGATACAGAGGGGGGTGAATGTATCCCTCTACAAATATAGCCTAATTAAAAACTCTAAAGCTCAGTTATGCGGAATTAAAACTGTTGCAGAAATAAACTGAGAAAACTTAGAAGGATCAAAGCAAGACAACAACTCAATAAGCCCTCAAATGATCCTAAGCAAGCATCTAATGCGCAGCAATTAAGTGAACATATAAGAAGATCAAACCACAAGGGACACCAGGATTTTTAGGTGGTTCGGTCAACAGACCTACGTCCACCCCTCACTCCAAACCGGAGTGAGGCTTCCACTAGTAACACTAGCACAGCAGACTCAGTCTGCAACAAATGCTGCCACACAGCTTGACCAAGGGAACAACCTCCCCTCTTCCTCCCAACCGGAGGGAACCACTAGTGACACTAGTCACTAGCAAACCAGAGACGCAAGTCTCTCTTCCTCCAGACCAGGAGGGGACCTACAAGTAGCAACACTACCTGCACCCGGAGACTCAAGTCTCCCTTCCTCTAAAGCTCAGAGGGAAGCACAAGTGACACTAAGTCACCTGCAAGCCAGAGGTCTCGGACCTCTCTTCCTCCCAACCGGAGGGACCCCTGGACTTGAAACCAACAAGCCCAGAACCGGAGACAAATCGCCCTTCCTCCAAACCAGGAGGGAACCCACAAGTAGCACCCAGCTACTTACAACCGGAGATAGCAATCTCCCTTCTCCTGAACCAACAGGAGGGACCCCGACCTCTCTACAGAGTATCGGAAAGACTAGATATCAAATGAAAAGGAAAACAGAAAGTAGAGTCACAGCGACTGAAAGGCTGTAAATGAAATACAAGGAATGTGGCTCTCGAAGGAGCTGACTGGATTGGATCTGATCCAAATTCCAGTAGGCAGATCTTCAACTGAAGCTTCTTTCTTCTTCTACATGAGCCCTCTCTCTTTCTCTTTTTCTTCTTCTTCTGGATCTCTCGATCTCTCTTCTGCTCTCTGGCTCACTGTTCTTCTTTCTTCTTCAGCTGCTCTCACTCGCTTTCTTTTTCTTTTTCTTCTTCTTCTCTGTTCTCTGTATCGTGGAGGCACTCACTGCTCTTCTTCTTTTCTCGATGGCTCTCTGCTCTTTGATCATTACAACCGATGGAGGAAGCTCCATATTTATACCAGCAGTAGGCAGCTAGGGCGTGAGCTCTCGATGATTCCCTGTTTCAGCGTAATTTTTCCCTTTCGTTCGCGCATTGATCAGCCAATCGACTAACTGGTAATCAACTGACTGATTGACGACGCGGGCGTGCCAGTCACATGAGTGACGATTTTATTGTGCGCTCATTCTGACCCATATCGGGCGAATGTGAGGTTCGGTCGGGACCAGCAGTCCGCCATACCATAAAGGCTATGGCGTTAATTACATCCCTCACGAGGAGGGAACACCTTTGATTAATTGTCGAGATAGCTGGCTGTCGAAGCCGTCGTAAAGAGAACTACATGATGATTATAGCAATGACAGGCAGAATGCAGCATTAATCATGCAAAAGATGTGTAGTTTAATGGGAAAATGGATCCTCGATACGTGACGGAAGAAGCAGGTCCGAGGACCACCATCACACTAGCGAAAGCATGAATGCTAACAGATACGATGATGATGACGATGCAACAGCGTAAATCCGATAGCATGCCCTCTTCCTTCGGATTATACCGAAGAAAGGGAGATAGGACATCCATCCATGGAGAGCCGGAATGGAGACCCAAAAGAAGATCAGGCACAGGCCTGGGTCCAAAAAGGATTCAAATATGACGGAACCATCTTGCGCCGTTCGTTAATATTCCCCTAAAGGGACCATCGGAGGACATGCAACGGCAGAACTCCGAGGGTCAGCGGGGTAGCCGAAGAAATGTTGGGTTCGGCATAATGTAGGGGTGGAACCCCCCCCCCCCCATTCATATATCTCCGGGCCCCGGGTGAATGACGATAATTCCCTCACAAGATGCTGAAGGCTGGCTTAAAAGGTTGATGGGAGTAGGACCTCTGGGGTTGGGACGACTATTCTGGGGTTTAATGGGATTGTTGAGATGTCAAAATTTGAAGAAGAGCACCCACTAGTAAGGTGAAATGACACAGATATTAGTCGGCGCTGGAGATCCCGGCACGAAGGGCAGACGGCGCGAGGGGAGGGGGTTTAAAAGGGCATCGGCCCAGTCTGGTCCCGGCGCGAAGGAAAACGGCGCGATGGAGGGGCTCAGGGGGGGTCTCGGCCCAGCCTGGTCCCGGCGCGCCCTGGACCTCGGCGTGGCCTGGTCCCGGCGCGGCACCCACCCGGCGCGGGTTTGGCGCCGAGAGGCAATGGCGCCGGGGGAGGGGCGTTTTCTAAGGTTTGCAGAAGGGGTGTTTGTGAGGGTTTTATGGGCGTTCAATGGAGATTTCATGAAGCCAGGTGGGGGTTATAGGAAATGAGGGTGGATGCACTCCTGGGGGGGGTTCAAAGAGATCATCACTTATAAGATCTGTTCCCTGCGATGGCGAGAGGCCGTGAGATGATATGGCTCAGGCTGTTGCCATGTCGGGGGATTAAGCACTTAATTCCGATGAAACATCGTGCCGTATAACGAAATAACAATCCTGGGCAAATTTTGACAGCATCTCCCCTTATTTTGGGAGTGTGCCAAGGGGGTATTATGGGATATCTACTCAGGGATGCCGGAGTAGAAACCAAAATAGGTGTCGGGCGTAGCCCGTAATTCAGAGAGGGCCGGATCATACGAGATCCCATCCCCTTTGTTGTAATCTTCCCAACTCAGTCGATCGGAGGTCATGCAGAGGCAGAGCTCCTTGACTTAATGGGTTATAGAATGTGAGGGGCGCTACCCCTGTTTGATATAGCTCCCGTGAGGACAGAGGGAAGGGCGATGCACACCCATGGGGCAGGACGTGACGGACAGAGGCTGTATGGGTTATTGGCACGGACATGAAAGCATCAGGATGGCCAACAAACACATAGGCGTCAATGCAGAGAAGAAGGGTTGGTTGTCGGCACGAAGGCCAGATAGGTTCGGCGTGGTAGGGGAAGCCTAACCGGCGCGACAAGTCCCCGGCGCGAGACCTACGCCGAGGGGGAGTTCGCGCCGGGAGGCTTTCCGATAGGGATTCCTTCTGTGGCAAGGGCTTCAGAGGGTTTTGGGCATTCAGAAAGAAAGTTTATTCAATGATTCGACCACCATTACGGGCAATCATAGGGAGGATAATCTGGTGTGAAGATGGCCTTTCCTCTGGGACTTCACTAGGAGCGGAACCACCCACAGAAACTCAGGACTCTGGCCCGTATTCAACCCTCTTCATTTCACAGATGAGGAGCCATGAGATAGGCTGTCTCAGGCTCTCGTTGTGGATACGAGGTTGAAAGAGCGCGCGGCAGAAGAACCTTCAACAAAAATCAGAAAACCCGACGATGAAACACGCCTAGTTATCAGTATCTTTAGCGTATGGCGAACCTCGGATGCAGAGACAGAAAGAAGGAGGTAATGAAAGGACAGAGCTCAACCCATTCTTCTATTAACTATATCAGCCAGATGGCTTACACGCATGCGATTCAAGAGAAAGAAATCCAAGACCTTATCCCTGCAGACAGGGTTACATCGGCATCCGATGCTATTGAAGCAAAGATGCCATAAATCGAAAATACAGAGGGAGAAGTTGAGACAGATAGGGAGGAGAAGCCGAGGAAGCTGTCGATACCCGCCGTTCCTGTAAGGTTTCACACAGCACCTACGGGCGACGCAGCGGATAACAAAAATTTAATTTGCCCGATCCCGGTATTGTGGAAAGCTTAATCTATGCTCTAATCGGTGTTTCAACGTCCCTAATTACGGGTTGCGTGTTTCACCTTGCGCGGAACGACGCTGTCCGCTAAGCCCGATGCAGAAAAAACCGAGCCGCACAGCTGTACGGCCTCTAGAGATGATTCACACGGATCCTTGCGCAGCGACGGTACCTCCCCGGCACGACCTCCCCGGCTCTATCACCTTCTGGAGAGAGAGAGAGAGAGCAAGAGGGAGAAAGGGGGAGGCTAATCCTCCTCTTAAGCTTATGTGCTTGCTTAAGCTTAAGAGGTTGGAATAGAAGGTTGTAAGAGTTCGAATGAACTCACGTAGGAAGCATATATATAGAGATTTTGTCCTTTTCTAAAGACCTCCAAAGGATCAAAATTGTATATATGACCTTTCCTTTATTATACATATGTATTAAGCTCCATTTACACTCCTTTCCAAAAGGAATTAAAAGGAATTAATACATACACTTGTATAATAATAATCCGTCACCCAAGAATCCATTGTGTGTGATCCTCTAGGCCCACAGTCACTCTAGTTTAAGGTCCATTAACTTCTAATTCTCAATTAGAAGTAAATTAAACGTATTCTTCGCTTCTACTAGAGCCGAACAATAGTTTAATTTATTCCGAGCCTTTGATCACGTTGGGTCAAGCAAATCTGCGTGATCCTAGAGGACCCCGGGTTTAAACCAGCCTGTCTGGTACCTGTAAGTCCACAGTTACCGCATCGATATAATCCCTCGCTCATTCTATGAGTCTGGTACGATCGAGGGTACGGTTTCTGTCAAACCCCATGATCGTGCCATTTGACTATGACCTCCTTAAAGTGTATGACGTCCGTCCTAAACGAACTCATACGACCCTGGCCAGGGATTTAACGGAGCGTCAATGTCATGATCCATTAACTGTCTGATATATACCCGACAGTGAGCGATCCCTTCTTGACCATTAATGATCTTCACATGTATCCTGGAGTGGTTAATGACTCGGCAACTCATGACTTATGGTTAAAGTTACTTAGCTAAGTAATTAAACCATTCCAGTCCTCGTGTAAGATCCGATCAATGTCTCAGGTCAAAGGACCAACGATGCTGCTGTGACCGTTGAATCTTCAGTTGACATTAGGTATAATCAACCATCTGAAGATCCAATAGCGGATCAGTTCAGTGCACATCCTCCAATGACATACATCTACACATATGTGTTGGTGCCCCGCACCAATGACCATGAGACTGGTCACTGACACACCATGTGTACTGGTTTAATAGGTAATCAAAGTCCCCGAGTGATTACCCTCCAACCAGGAACAGTTTAAGGTATGTGTACATGTAAAGTCAATCTCATGTTCGAGATCCCATCTCGAGCTGACTTTATAACCACATATCCTAGGGACAACGTAAAGTAACACAATCGCATATTTACGCTCAAACACAACTTTATTAATGAACAAGATCGTACAACTATTGGGCCTACCCGACCCGAAATTGGCCTGTAGCACACCAACACTAACAGTTCCCACCTGGATCTTTCTTCGAACCTCTGACTCTTCCCTCTTCTTTTCTTCTCTTTCTTTTCTTTCAAGGGCTCTCCAACTCCCCCTTTCTCTTCGGTGGCTAAGCACTCTGCTTCTCCTCCTCTTTTTCCTTTTCTTTCTTTTCTTTCTTCTATCCTCCCTCTCTTCTTTCGTTCGAAGGGCAGGCCTCTTATAGAGGTGAGGCTCTTCATGCATTCGGCATGAGCTTCCCGGCGCGCCAGAATCGCTTCTCCCGGCGTGACATCCGTCGGCGCGTCCTGTCTTGCTTGGGCTTGGCCCATCTATTTGTCATTCGGCCCAGTCGTCCAGGATACACTTAGTGAGCTCCTCTCGACAGTGGGGTTCTTGACCCATACATATTGCGACTCCACCGAGCCCATTTACACCTTGGATTCACACATGCATACGGGGCACTGTGCGTCTTGGCCCAGGAGTATCAGAGATGTCTGAACATCTCTTTCAACAGGCAGATGATTGCCTAAGTGTTGGTGTAGTTTAATCAGCCTGACTATCTGAAAGATAGCAGCACTGAACAGCGACCTAGCCAGAGATGGCTTTAGTCGAACAGAATGATAGGGGTAGTGGGTTTCTTCTATTCAGACTCTCAGATCTCCCGGGGGTAGCACGTGAACTGTGCCGTCTACTGATCTTCAAAGCTGTGAATATGCTATAGTTTCTTCTGGTATATTTTGGGTGTCAACAAATGCCCCCCACCCGTAGGTGGCGTGAGTGAAGCATGAGTGACACGGGACATGCGGGTGTACATCACGTCACACACTGTGCTTCGTGGTCTCTGCAGGTCTGCTCCTGTGCATTGGCTATTCTTTTGACTCTGAGTCTTCATTCTGCTTTGTGTGACTTCCATGCTTTATAAGCAAATTCGGATGAACACCAGCATTTTTGACTCGACCTGATGATTGCATTATCCCCGGAGGGCTAATCGGTGCCATAGACGCTCCCGGCATTACCTTCTCGGCGCGGTGGTGGCCTCGGCGCAGAAATTCTCGGCGCGGTGCTCCCCTCGGCGCGGTGATCTCCTCGGCGCGGGGGCCATTCGGCGTGCCTTTTGGCGCGTCCGGCCGGTCGGCGCGGCCGCCTTCTCGGCGCGCCTTCTGGCCGGGGCGCTATAAGCGCCGAGAGGGGGAGAGAAGGGCTCATTTGCTCCTGAGCCTTCTCTCTCCTCCTCCCCTTCTCCCTCCGTCGCTCGGGAATCGGTCGGCGTGGAAGTCTCCCTCCGGGGAATTTTGTTTCGGGACTCCGTCCCTGTTTATTTCGGAGTCACCCCCTCTTGGTGGGTGTTCTCCCATTTAACTTCTGGGCATGCTCTCAATAAAGGGGAGATGCTGTCGAAATTTTCTGAAAATTTCTTTTCCATATATATTTTCTTTATATCACCTTTATATTCTTTCTTCCTTGGGTTTATATTTGCAGCTCGCTGGAGATGGCTTCTTCTTCTAGTCGCGTTGCCTCTGGCAGTGCTGATGTTGAATCTTCTCCTCAAGGCAGGGCTTCTGGTCCCGCTGTGACTTGGAGGAATGTTGGACAGCTGGACCGGGGACTTGGGAGGATTGCCATAGTTGATGAATCCTCTGGCTCCGAAACAGATACAGTATCCGCCTCTCGCATCGTAACTGTCGAGGGAGGACTGGACTTCAACCGCGATGACGACTACCGTGCGGACTTCCCGAAGGATCGTCACCTCGCGCCTTACATTTGTACCTTCAACGTCTCTGGGAAGAGGGACGTCATGCTGGCTCGGATGGTGGAGCGGGCCATGCTGCTGGACCGGGACAGCTTGAAAGGTTCTGTGTACCGTGGCGATACCATATATCTTCCGGGGGAGTGGCGCAAATGGAACGCCGTCTTAGGGGTAACAGAGCTGGAGGCAGAGCAGAAGATGCTGACACGGGCTCCAGAATTCACACCAGCCAGGTGGGACAACACCATAGGTTGGGTTAACAGGGAGAAACCCGGCTACGGTTTATTCTTGGCGCCCATCAAGTGGGGCTACAGAGAGGAACCATTTGTGCTGAACTGCTTGGCTGTTCAATTCAAATTTCAACTGGCAGCTGGGTGGTTTGCAGACACGAAGGTGACATATGCTCACCTCTTCCGTGTAGGGGCGGTGGAATTTACAGAGTATGTTCTGAAAGAATATGCACCGCTGCTGGTCAGGGCCGGGGTGTACCACAGTGTGTATGCATCCCGCTTCAGGTATCCCATTTCAAAGGGGCTGTGTTGTGGCATGTTCGAAGTATTTTGCCCGCAGTTCAATACTTTCTATACGGCAGAAGGTGAAACATCTCTGGATCTATGGAGCCTATCACAGCTATCGGGCCTGCCGATTGACGGAGAGCCCTATGAGGAGGTCTGCATTCATGACTTCATCAAGGATGAAACAGACGGCGAAGGTGAATATTACTTCGGCTATTCGTACCGGTACTTGATGAAGGCATACCGCTCCCTCTGCCTGACGCTGAATAGGGGATCATCAAAGGGATACCGGCCCCGAGAGAAGAGCAGCAAACTGAGAGTCCGAGCAGGACATTGGATTCAGTATTTCTTCGGGGGCCCTTTGAAGTATAGTGAGTTCCCTCATGTAGCTCCTGTTGCGGGCAAGCCTAGTAGGCCGCCCAAGTTTAAATCGGAGCTGCCTGCTTCTCTTCGGGGGATAAGCCGCGGGGGGCCGAATCCGATGGGGGCGGATCCCCTCACCCATTGTGCTGCATATCTCACCTTCTGGCTATGTACTTTCGCTCTCCCGCAGGGGGATGAGACAGTCATTAGGCCGGAGGTAATATACCCGGCTTGTCAGATGGCTTGGGGCATACGGCTTGCAATATGTCCCGCTGCACTGTGCCTGATTTACAAATCCCTTGGGGATATTCATAGGCATCGGATCCCCCGCTCTTTCTGAACGGTGGGACCGTTTCATTTCTTTAATGCATGGGTGTGCAATTTATTCCCAGAGCTAGCTCCCCAGACTTTGCAGACAGTGACATTGTATCCCAGAATGCTGGAGTTTGCAAGTGCTGAGCCGGGTCCGGTGTCCCAGCAACTTTTCTCCATTCGCGGCCGACTGGCAAGGGTTCCGACGGATTTGGCGGGGACTATCCACTTTTGGAATCTGGCCGCACATTCATCTCCATTGGTGAATCGTCAGCGTGAGTGTAAGCTCGAGGCGGTGGAGACCTTCACACACTTCATTTCGGGCAACACCGTGACCCGACCAGTCTTGGAGCCTGAACTCGTTGACTGGGTGTTATCAATCCGCCCCAGTGTTTTAGTGTTCAGAAAGGGGGGCGCAGTTTATTTGGAACCCTACTATCCTTTCAGGTTCGGCCGAAATTTCGGCTACGATCAGCACATTTCACCTTCGGTTGCCCTGTTTCCTTTAGACAGCAGGTCAAAGCATGGCTTGACCGTCGTGGACGAAGGTCGCTCCTGGTGGGACTATTTTCACCGCCGGGACGCCAACACCTTCAGAGTGCCGATGCCGAACCGAGTCCCCCGAGTCACTCCAGAGTACATAAAATGGTGGAATGCTCGCACGAGCTTCTACCGTAATGCTCGGATGACATGCTGGGACGTGGCCGAGCGCGCCTTTCTGAGCCAGCAGCCTGGGCCCGTCTTTGACATTGACGAAGCTCATTTGAAGAGATTATTTTCTCACCACCCGAAGGAGGCAGAGGCATATATAGCGGGCAGGAAAGCCATCAAGGAGGGAGTAGCCGACCCACTGACACCCGTTCTTGCTGATATAAGTGAAGATGCTTTCACGCAGAATCTAGAACACATGTGCCAGATTGGTGGTTCCCGCCTGGAGCTTCAGCAGTATCCGTTCCCTATCGAGGAGCCGCTCTCCAAAGCAGTTTCATGGAAGTGCGAGGTGGATCGCTTTTACCCGTGTCGGGCGTTTGTTAATAGAGAGGACAGAACCCCGACATACTATCAGCATACATCCTGGCTGTTTGTCCTGATGAGCATCCACGGACTGACCCTTGAGAGTCCCGCAGCTGGTGTTCTGGACAAGTCTCTATTTGTATCTTTTCATTATGCCGATGTCTGGGGCTTTGACCACCTCGGCTTGTATCATTGTATAGCTTCGCACGGACATGCGGACCTGGTCGATCTAGTTGACAAGTGTAAGAAGATCGGCGACGTCTGCTGGCTTGTTCGGGAGGCCGCATCCCGAAGCAAGGAGGTGGCTTACCAGTATTGGCCACTCTCATCTTTTTACAACGGCCGGGCAGGTAAGCGCTCCTCCGTTGACATGTAGATTAGTTTGTTGCCTTGCTCCTTCATAACGGCGTGCGCTTCACTTGACAGACCGTCCGGATATCAAGCAGCAGGGGCTTTATAGAAAGATCATCTCCCAGGCACAGAAGTCGGAATATTTTGAGGTCCCTGCACCAGCGCCGACTACTACTCCACTGCCGCCTGGCAAAAAGAGAGCGGCCTCTGCAATGAAAGTTGCAATAGGCCGAGCGAGGAAGGCTCGGAAAACTTCTTCCAAGCGGCCTTCGACTGATGCGCCTGAGACTCCCCTGCCCGAGGTGCCATCATTTGAATAGTTCGCCGCTCGGAGAGAAGCTACTCAGCAAGCAGCTGAAGGTGACATTATTTTCCTTGTGTGGTATAAGGGGATGCTCTTTTCACGGCATTTTCATTTTCATTTTCATTCATTTCATCATTTTTTGATGTCTTCTTTGTATGGCTTCAGCTCAAGGAGTGGCTGACACCACATCTGCTGAGGAAACCGCCCTGGAAGCCGGAGAGATAGGGCCCTCCGTCATAGCCCCGGTAGGGGTGACTGAGACAGTTGGAGCTGCAGAGGGGAGTCTCCCCGCTGTTGAGGAGGATGTCAGACTTCCTTCTCCTACGCCTGCCAGTGAGGCCGAGGGTGAGTTGCACAATTGTGGTTCTTTAGGTTGTCCTTTCATTGGGCTTTACATCCTGCCTTATACACTTGTTTTGTTGTGATGGCAGGGGTGGTCAGCGCGGCGGCTGAGGCGCCTGTCATGGAAGCTCCTTTACAGCCCGCGGGACATAAGACTGCGCTGAAGAAGGGTGCTATCCCATTGCGGCGTGTGCTTACCCGCTCAGCGTCCCGTCAGGCGACGGAGGAGGCGGGCCAACCTGAGATCGGCATAGATATTTGTTCGAGCAGCTCTACCACCCCTTCTGACGAAGAGACTGACCATCATTCTTCAGAAGGTGATGAACCGGGGTCTGCAACAGGCAGCAAAGGGGCAGCAGCTCCCTTCATACTACCAAGCGATGCTTTGATTTTCAGTCCTCCGAGGCTGCCGAGGGTACCGTCTGAGGGAGTGTTGCAGGAGGAATTTGCTGGATTGGACGTGGAGGTGGAGATAACCCCTCCTTTTGCTGCCTCGTCTGCAGGGTTGGAATCTTCTATTCAGAGGCTTGAAGAGATGGATGACGTCATCATAGTAAACTCTGTTCGCCCCTTTACAGAGCCGCATATCCCCCTCTCTTTTTTTCTTGCCACCTTGGTGTTTACATGAATTTTCATTCCAGGAACCCGAAGCCGCTATTCATTCCCCGGCATCGACTTCTGGTACTGCTGTGGTTTCATCAGAGGCCTCGGATCTGCTACCGCTGGCCACCACATCTCCTTCAGGGACAATCACCCTACTCCGCCCTGTGCCGGTGAGGATAAATGCGGCTGCTGGGGGATTACCCTCGGAGCCGAGCCAGTCGGGGGAGAGTCTCGCCCTGGCGTCGACGACAGAGTTGAGGGCTGAGGCTGACCCGCAAAGGGGGTCTGCTTTTGTACCGGCGGCCATAATGACAATCGCGCCTGATTCTGCAACTCCATTTGTGCCGGAGCCAGAGTTAGAACCTCTGTCCCTCCTAGGCTCCGTTGAAGGAAGCCCTAACAGGAGTCTGACGGGGCAGGAACATGCTACCGTGGTATCTGCTTCTTCGGCTTTGACGGCCGTTCCATCTTCCTCTTCCGAGCCGGACACCGGCTTATGGGCCTCCATAGACAGGGAAGTGACCTTCGAGGTGTCTCCGGCGGCTTCCCTGGGCATTACCTCATCGGAGGAATTTGTCTGGCAGCATCTAGAGATGCTGCGTCAGGTTGTGGAATCTCAGCCAGCGCTGTCTTACTCCCAGTTGAAGGAAGTGGCTGCGCGACTGACGATCGGGCTGCAGGCACTGGGCTACCCTCTAGATATCTGGACCCAGCGGGTGCTTTTCTTGTTGAAGTTTGTGAATCGCCGAGACTTTCTCGAGAAGATGATGGGTGACCGACTGGCGGCCCTCAAACTGCAGAGAGTTGACTGTCAGGCGGAGCTGACGTCTCTGATCTCTGATCTTCAGGAGAGCAGGGCTCAGGTTGAAGCTTCCGTAACCCAGGCGCACATTCTACGTAGCCGACGGGAAGAACTCCGCGCTGAATTGGCTACTATAGAAGCCGAGATACCGCGGCTAGAGGCTGCGGAAGTCCAAGGCATCGAAAGAACTTCTTTGCTGGAGGGCCGAGTCGCGTCTCTGGAGATTGAGGTGACTCGGGTTCAGGAAGAGGAAGTGCAGCTCCATGAACTGGGGGCGGCTCCTCATGTTGGGCTTATTGACTTTGCTGATATCTTCAGGCGGTCTTAGCTGATCCGCCTTTGTAATATGTCCCCTCAGAAGGGCTCCTTTTGTATTCACTTCCCCTTTTGTAATGAAGATAGAAGTTTCCTTCACTATATATATATTTTTTTGTGTTCACATCCACCCTTGCATTTGTTGTGTCTTGCGGCAATTCTGGCGACCTTCTTGGAAGTACCTCCATGTCCGTGTAGCAGGAGAGCGTCCACCCTCTCAAGGAAAGGATGGGGGCCTCGCTCCACCGCGGGACGGGGTTCTAGAAGTTGTCAGGTTGGCGCCGACATAGGTCTCACTGACAAGAGGCGTCGAAACCGTGACTGCCGGTTGCTTGTGGTAATTCTATTATTGACCCTGATTGGGGAGATATTGACCGACCTTGTCGATGGTGACACAGGTCGAAAGGGTAGACGGTCTTGCCGATGCTGATAAAAACCGGATGGGGTAGCGACCGATCTTGCCGATGGTGACAAGGGTCGAAAAGGGGTAGACTGTCTTGCCGATGGTGACAAGAACCGAAAGGGGTAGCGACCGATCTTGCCGATGGTGACAAGGGTCGAAAAGGGGTAGACGATCTTGCCGATGGTGACAAAAACCGGATGGGGTAGCGACCGATCTTGCCGATGGTGACAAGGGTCGAAAGGGTAGACGGTCTTGCCGATGGTGACAAAAACCGGATGGGGTAGCGACCGATCTTGCCGATGGTGACAAGGGTCGAAAAGGGGTAGACGGTCTTGGCAATGGTGACAAGAACCGGAAGGGGTAGCGACCGATCTTGCCGATGGTGACAAGGGTCGAAAGGGTAGACGGTCTTGCCGATGATGACAAAAACTGGATAGGTAGCGACCGATCTTGCCGATGGTGACAAGGGTCGAAAAGGGGTAGACGGTCTTGCCGATGGTGACAAGAAACGGAAGAGGTAGCGACCGATCTTGCCGATGGTGACAAGGGTCGAAAGGGTATGACAATAGATGTATATTGCCGGGATATCGGATGAAGACTCCGCCACGACCTCGAAAGGGGTCTTCCGGACAGAGAATGAATCATCACTATTCATCATTCAATTTTTTTTATTCACGTTACTGACCTAAGCGCCCTTTCGGGTTTTCGCCGAAGCCAGCCCCCTTTTCCTATTGCCCGAGCGCCCTTTCGCGTTTTCACGCGGCGGGGTACCCGATTTTGCCTGCGACGCCCTTTCGAGTTTTCGCCACAGCTGGGTTATAGCCATTTTTGCACTTGACCTGATATAGGAGCAAGTCTGGCGGGGTATCTCTATTTTTAACCCCATTTTTTCTTTTCTTTTTTTTTATTTTTGAATTCGAGATTCAGAAGAACTGGACCGCGGGAACGCTGACCGTCCTTGTCGATGAGGATAAGGGTTGGTCTTAGGTTTATCTCGTCGACACTGGTTAAATGTCGAAGCAAGGACGTGGCTTATTAACAAGGATGTAGGATCCAAGTTCAAGAGTAGAGATCGACCGTTCTCGCCGATGATGGCGAGAGTCGAAAAGGGTTTATTCGTCGGCGCATGCTACTGCCGAAACAAGGATGGGGTTGTCAACAGGGACGTAAGGTCCAAGTTGAGGGTAGAGATCGACCGATCTCGTCGAGGATGACAGGGGTCGAAAAGGATTTGCCCGTCGACATATATCACTGCCAAAACAAGGATGGGGTTTGTCAACAGGGACGTAGGGTCCAAGTTGAGGGTAGAGATCGACCGATCTCGCCGATAATGACGAGGGTCGAAAAGGGTGTGTTAAAGGTTTTCCGGCGGGACTTTGATGATTGTCCCTTTCGGAGTTTTATTGGGTGGAGAATAGGAGAGGCATTTGAAAAATTACCACTTTACCAACTCAGGCGCCCTTTCGGGTTTTCGCCGAAGCCAGCTCCCTCTTGCTTTTACCCACGCGCCCTTTCGGGTTTTCACGTGGCGGGGTACCCGATTTTGCCTGCGACGCCCTTTCGGGTTTTCGCCACAGCTGGGTTACGGCCATTTTTGCACTTGTCCCGACATGGGAGCAAGTCCGGCGGGGTATCTCTATTTTTAACCCCATTTTTATTTTGACTTCTTTCCTTTCTCTCTTTTTTTTTATTCGGAATGCGAGCCGAGAGAGGGTAGCTTGATCAGGGCGAAATGCCGCTAACCAAGGAGAAGTAGTTTGATTAGGGCGGAAAGCCGCTTGATCACGGAGAAGTAGCTCGATTAGGGCGGAATGCTGCTAACCCAGGAAAGGTAGCTTGATTAGGGCAGAATGCCGCTGATCAAGGAAAAATAGCTCAATCAGGGCGAATGCCACTAGCCAAGGACAGGGTAGCTTGGTTAGGGCGGAGTGCCACTAACCAAAGTGTAGCTTGATTAGGGCGGAATGCCTGCCAAACCAAGGGGAAGGTAGCTCGGTTAGGGCGGAGTGCCACTGAGCTAAGGGACGGGTAGCTCGATTAGGGCGGAATGCCGCTAAACCAAGGAGAAGGTAGCTCGGTTAGGGCGGAGTGCCACTGAACCAAGGGAGAAGGTAGCTCGGTTAAGGCGGAGTGCCATTAAACCAAGGAGAAGGTAGCTCGGTTAAGGCGGAGTGCCATTAAACCAAGGAGAAGGTAGCTCGGTTAGGGCGGAGTGCCACTGAACCAAAGGAGAAGGTAGCTCGGTTAAGGCGGAGTGCCATTAAACCAGGAAAAGTATCTCGATTAGGGCGGAATGCCACTAGCCAAAGAAAGGGTAGCTCGATTAGGACGGAGTGCCACTAGACTAAGGAAAGGGTAGCTCGATTAGGGCGGAATGCCGCTAACCAAAGTGTAGCTTGATTAGGGCGGAATGCCGCCAAACCAAGGGGAAGGTAGCTCGGTTAGGGCGGAGTGCCACTGAACCAAGGGACGGGTAGCTCGATTAGGGCGGAATGCCGCTAAACCAAGGAGAAGGTAGCTCGGTTAGGGCGGAGTGCCACTGAACCAAGGGAGAAGGTAGCTCGGTTAAGGCGGAGTGCCATTAAACCAAGGAGAAGGTAGCTCGGTTAGGGCGGAGTGCCACTGAACCAAGGGAGAAGGTAGCTCGGTTAAGGCGGAGTGCCATTAAACCAAGGAGAAGGTAGCTCGGTTAAGGCGGAGTGCCATTAAACCAAGGGAGAAGGTAGCTCGGTTAAGGCGGAGTGCCATTAAACCAAGGAGAAGGTAGCTCGGTTAAGGCGGAGTGCCATTAAACCAAGGAGAAGGTAGCTTGATTAGGGCGGAATACCACTAACCAAGGAAAAGTAGCTCGATTAGGGCGGAATGCCGCTAACAAAGGAGAAATGTGTTCCGACCGATCACTCGGGGTGTGTCGGCTGCGCCGCATGATACAGCTTAATGTGTTTTCCGTTGAGGGGAGAGAACTGGATGACTCCTTTGTGGTCTACAAGGACGTAGGCACCCCCTTCATATACTCGGTGGACGATATACGGTCCGACCCAGTTTTCGACCAGCTTCCCTTTGGGGTTAGAGGCCATCACTTCTCTTCTTTTGACCATCACCAGGTCTCCTTTCTTGAAATCTCGACCCTTGACTAACTTGTCAAAAGCACGGGCCATGCGAGCTTGGTAGAGTTGGATGTTTTGTTGCGCTTGGAGGTGTTTTCCTTCGAGCTCAGCGAGCTCTTCCAATCTTCTTTCTGCATTGGTCTGCTCACCACTGACTAATCCGTGCTGGATGGCAACTCACAACAAAAGAACTTCAAGTTCAATCGGCACTACAACTTCCGACCCATAGACAAGGGAGAAAGGTGAACAGTCGGTTGGGGTCTTGTAGACAGTACGATAAGCCCAAAGTGCTTCGTACATCATTTCTTCCCAATCCTTTTTGTTAGACCTGACAGTTTTTGCCAATAGTGTGCACAAGGTCTTGTTAAAGGCCTCTGCTAGTCCATTGGCTTGAGGGTTGTAGGGGAACGATGTCCTCCAGTCAATTTTGTATTTGTCGGCTAGCCGGTAAACCTTCTGATTTCTGAAATGGCTGCCATTATCAGAGATGATTCGGCTGGGGATCCCGAACCGGAATATTACATTCTGCCGGAAGAATCTTGCAACTAGTTCTCCGGTCACATCTCTTAGTGCTACCGCCTCCGCCCATCTGGAGAAATAGTCTGTAGCTGCTAAGATGTATTTGCACCCTGATGAAGATGCTGGTAGTGGCCCTACCACGTCCGTGCCCCACTGAGCAAACGGCCAACTTGGTAGAGTGGGATGCAGTGGCACTGGAGGTCTCCTCGCCACATTAGCGTGTTCTTGACATTTCTGACAAGCCTTGGCAAATTTGCAACAATCATTAAACATAGCGGGCCAATAATAACCCAATTTCTCTATCTCTATCTTCATTTTCGGACCGGCCTGGTGTGCCCCAGCTGATCCTGCATGAACTTCTTGCATCACCTGTCCCGCTTCTGCTGAAGACAAGCAACGGAGTAGGACTTTCCTTCGGGCATCTGCCATAATTCGGAACAAGGTTCCGCTTCTCATCTCGTAAGAATCCTTGATCCTCAGGAGCTTCATTCTCTGTTCCTTTTCTTTTGGATGTTGCTGGTGTTGAAACCAGCGTAGGAGATGCTCTCGCCAGTCGGGCTGCTGGACCCCTTCGATGACTGCTACTTCCATCTCTTGTTCGTCGGCCAGAACCTCTGTTACGCTGGGGACCTGTCGGCGGTTGATCACTGTTATATTCAGGCTTGTGTCTGGCGAGACCGCCAATGAACTAGCCAACTTAGCGAGGGCGTCTGCCTGAGCATTCCGGCCTCGATTGATGTGCTTGATGTTGATGAAGTAAAATCTTGACATCAGGCGAGTTGCCAACTGGTGATAGGGGAGGAGCTCTTACTTTCGCACCTCGAACTCTCCTTCCAGCTGTTTTATAACTAGCATGGAATCTCTGAATGCTTCCAGCATCTGAATTCCCATGGACAGAGCAATCTGCAACCCGATTATCAGGGCTTCATATTCTGCTTCATTGTTTGTGCATTGTTTGTTTATGGAGCAGGATGTATGCACCACTTCTCCTTCTGGGGACTTCAAGACTATGCCTGCTCCTGCTCTGACCCTGGCTGACCCGGTGGCAGAGGTGTCAATTCTGGAAGCGCCATCAAATTATAGCTGCCATAAGGAAGGCTGTACTTGGGAAGCTTCTAGGGTTTCATCCTCGGGAAGTTCCGGTTCCCACGGGCTTTCCCCGGGCACTGGGTACTCAGCGAAGAAGTCTGCAATAGCTTGACCTTTGATGGCCTTGCGCGGTACGTAGGAGACATCAAACTCCATAAGGATTACCGCCCATTTGCCTAGGCGGCCTTTGAGTGCCGACTGGGACATAATATATTTCAGGGGATCCTCCTTGGACACCAAGCTGATTTCATGCGACAACATATAATGCCGGAGTTTTTTGACTGCGAAGACTAGTGCCAGGCAGATCTTCTCAATATAAGTGTATTTTTCTTCAGTTCTGACCAGTCTCCGACTGAGGTAATAGAGGGCATGTTCTTTTCCTTCTTCATTGTTCTGGGCCAGCATTGCCCCCAGAGAATTGTGTGTAGCTGCTATATACAGTATCAACGGCCGTCCTTTCACCGGTGCGCCCAATACTGGAGGAGTCTTCAGATAGTCTTTTAGCTTGTCAAAGGCTGTCTGGCAATCTTCATCCCAATAAAAGGGAACATCTTTCATCATCAACTTGTGAAAAGGCTGGCATCGCCCTGACAAATTGGAAATGAACCGCCGGATATAAGCCAGGCGGCCCTGTAGTGACCTCAGCTCGGAGATGTTTCTAGGTGGAGGTAACTCCTGAATCACCTTGATCTTTGCGGGGTCTATTTCGATTCCCCGATATCGGACGATGAAGCCCAAGAATTTTTCGCTCGACACTCCGAACGCACATTTCATAGGGTTCATTTTTAGCTCATGCTGCCTCAGCCTCTGAAAAACAATCCGGAGGTCTTGCAGATGATCTTCTTTTCTTCTGGTTTTGACCACCAGATCATCTATGTAGCACTCGACCTTGTGGTAGAGCAATTCATCAAAAAATTTGGTCATTGCGCGCTGATAGGTTGCGCCGGCATTCTTCAGTCCGAATGGCATTCTCTTGTAATGATAAATGCCTTTAGGAGTTCGGAAAGCAGTATGGACCCGATCATGCTCCGCAATCCAAATCTGATTGTAGCCGGAAGACCCATCCATGAATGACAGGGCTTCATGGCCGGTTGTAGCATCAATCATGACCTCGGTTATTGGTACCGGGAAATCATCTTTAGGGCATGCTTTATTTAGATCTCGGAAGTCAACACAAATTCGGATCTGTCCATTCTTCTTTTTTACGGGGACAATATTCGCCAGCCATGTGGTGTACTGATTTTCTTCAACAAATCCCACATCAATGAGCTTGTCAACTTCAGCACAGATTCGTGTGATGAGTTCCGGCCTCATACGCCGCGGCGGTTGCTTCACCGGCTCGGCTTCGGGGCTGATTGCTAGCTCATGTTGTGAGACGGCGGGGCTTAGACCCGGCATCTCTTTGTAAGTCCAGGCGAAGCAATCCCGGTATTCTAGCAGTAGTTGAATGTACAGCTCCCGTTCTTCTGGGGACAGCTGGGCACTGAGGAAGGTAGGCCTAGGGTCCTTCTCATCTCCCAGATTGACTTCTATTAATTCATCGACCGTGGCTTGGCCTCCGTCTTCTATCTCCGGAGGTGCCGGCTGGAGGTCAACGAAGTCTGGAATACCATCTTGAGGGTCGAGTACTTCGACTTCCTCGTTAGACACTGCCAGAGCTTCCTGCGGTCTCTTGATCTCTTGTGCTAGCGGCTGTGTGGATGGATCTATGGACACACCCGTTGCCGTTGCAGCTCCCGAGGGTGAGAGAAGAGCTTCAGTGCTTGTAGATGAGGTTGCAGCCATGACAGGCCAGTAGTTGTTTGCCGCCGGACTCGGACAACATATTGGATTCGTAGCAGAAGTTGAGGGAGTCTCGCCTTCTAGGACAGTTGTATCTTCCGCAGAAGTGGCTTTTTCTTTTCTGGTAGCCGGCTCCCCTTGATTGGAGTAAACCGAGGCTTCGTTGACTGGCAGAAAGGATGTTGAAGTCGTCATTAGTATGACCCCTGCGGAGGGAGAGACTTCTGCTTCTTGAGTATCTTCGGCTTCGCTGCTGCTAGCCGTATCAAATTCGGCTTGAAAGGCCGCTTCTTCAGGACGGACCTGCTCCCAGCATCGGCAGGAGATCAAGGTCTCCATTTGTTGATTCCCGGATAGAGCCAATTCAGCATGTTCTGCTTCCGCCGGATATTCATCAAAGGTTGCCCCCAGAGGGCTATCTTCAGTTGGATAGAAGGTGGAGATGGTATCCACCTCGTACCGCCCACTATAATAGTAGTCTTCCAGGGTGAAGCCCAGACCCGGATGTTGAGAGACACGTCTCATTTCTTTATCCAGATTTGCAGGATACCACATCTTCTGGAAAACTTCCTTGCATTTTTGAGGTTGATCGGGAGGGATGTGTTGCTTTTGAAACATCATGGCCGTCCGATCAGTGGTAAATGCCAGGCCCTGAACAGGAACCCGCGGGTTGGCTAGATCCTCAGGGAGGCTGCAGTCTGTGTCCTCCTGAGTGGGATGCTCCTCAGCTGTATAGAACAAGCTGCTGGGCCCATCTTCCTGTGTCACCTCCCAGGCTTTGAAAGGTTCGACAGTGGGATCATTGAGGCTGGAGATTGGCTTGGTGAGGCCGGGCGGGACTCCGATGCGATCGTGCTGTCGATCAACATGCACTTCCTTAGCTTTGGGGTATAATGCTGGGGGTGTCACCCTGCCGACATTTCCAGAAGCCGTGATGTGGGAGACCACCTTCGGCTTGACATATCCGCGCGGCGGTGGTGGATACCAACCGTCACCCGATCTATTCTTCGATGCCCCTGCGGGGGTCTCAGCTTCAGAAACCTTCCGGGGAGGCCCCGTATAAAGGTTGGCGTCCGCCAAGTGACATTCAAACACCTCGAATGGGTGGATATCAGCAAATATCCTCTCCTCCTTCCCCTGGAGGCTGTATTTGATGCATTGGTGGAGCGTGGAGGGCACCACCATATTTTCATGCAGCCATGGGCGGCCGAGCAACGCTTTGTAGGAGGTGCGAGAGTCAATGACGTGAAACTGCACTGTTGTAGTGAAATCTGCCAGGGTCAGTGTGAACTCTGCCACTCCCATAGATACTTCACATTTTTGGTTGAAGCCAGCGATACGCATATCCCCGACTTTCTCGAGATGCACATTAAAGTGGTACCTCTCGTATATTCTATATGGCAGGATGTTGACTGCTGCACCAGGATCGACCAGAATCCGATTCAGTTCTCTTCCATTCAGATGCCCTTTCATATATAGCGGCCTGTTGTGACTGGCAGTAGGCAGTAGCATGTCTTCTGGAGAGAAGGTCATACTGGCTTCTGGTATAGCTTCAGCTATGCAAGTTTCAAAATGAGCAGGCGTCTGCAGAGCAGTGATGATCGCCTGTCGAGTCTCTTCACTCAAAGAGAGAATTTCCCAGATCGTAAATCTAGCGGGGAGCTTTTTGAGCAACTTCATTATTCGGCTCCCAGCCCGGACATTGGAGAGCTTCATCTCTTCAGCCCATCTGGGCTTGGGGAGGTTTTGATTTGTGGGTCCAGACGGACCTGCTTCATCTTCCTCGGTGTAACGACCCGAGAATCCGATTACCGGGAAGGCCCGATAACCCGAGACTCGCACCGCCGCCCACGAGCCGGGAGGGCTCGGAAGGGCTAAAAGGAGTGTGGAGGCACAAAGAAATAGGAAATAAGGCAGGACAACACAATAATTAATAGAAAGAAAGAACAACGACAGCAACAACAGAGTCCAGTCCAACAGAAAGTACATTCTAAAGCAGTAAAACGTACCACATGCCAAGTGAACACTCGGCCCGGCAAGCTGGCAACCGAGAACCTCCGCTCCGCACCCTCGAACCGCCTCACCTGAAAAGCAGGGAATGAGTCTCCAAAACAGAGACTCAGCAGGGATCCCGCGGAACCCCAACCGGAAACAGCGGCGGTAGCGGAAAGGAGAGCTCCAACTACAGCAGGAACAGCAAATCGGTGGCCGGTCAAAAACTCGGCACTACAGCTACTCCTACTGTACCGGAAGGTACACCTCGATCACGCAGACGAAGCTACCAAACCACGCTAGTACCGCCTACCGAAGTAAAAACACACGGCAACCACGCCGTAGAGGCCTGTCCCCCGGACACAGCCGACCTGGACACGCTGTCCAAGGTGCAACCCCGACCATCCGATCGCGGGTACCGCACCACAAGACGGAACCTCGGTAAAGCCACTAGCGCTAGACTCACGACGCGAAGACCAACACACGCGCCACGGCAAAATAGCCGAAGGACTCAACGGTCGACACGACCGAAAACCCGAAGGTCAAAAGCCACGAAAACTGGTAGTCTGTCACTCCGTACTCGACAGGAGTACCGCCCACTAGAAGCACAGCCGGTAGCGTCCCCTGACGTCTTACACCGCACCGCAGGTGAACCGCCTGACGTGGTAGGTCCTACCCGAGGCGCAGACACCGTACAAGTAACCACAAACAAGTGACTAGCTGGGGTCACGCCCGTCGACGTGCGTCCACAGTCCCCAACCACGTGTGCACACACAGACCACGCGTCCTAGGTTTGGCCCTCTGACCGGTTTTCCCCCGCAGCCGGACTCTGGCTAAGACGAGGAGCCTACGGTAACCGGTCCATAAACCGTCTCGAAAGGTGGGTGCCCGTACACCACTCCCAGGTGAGACCAGCACCTCGTACTGGTGGGCTACGACTAGTGGAGGGTCACTGAAGGAGTAGACTCTCGAGTCAACGGAAAACGAAGTCCGAAACTGACAACGTGTGGGAATCACCCCACGCACCAGCCCCGTCGCACGGTGGCCACAGTCGGAGAAAAACAGGACTCACAGTCCACGGCCACGCACGCATCGTGCACTAGAGTCGAGAAAACTCAAGTGGCACTAAGCCACTGGACTCTGGACAGTCCTCTAGACACACTACAGCCAACGGTCCTTGAGTCACAAGACTCGGGGTCAAGACCGTTGCACGCAACAGCACAAGGCCATCAATCTAGTCCAATCTCTAGGTCCAAAACCACAATATCATGAATACCGAGACAACACACGAGTTGCCAAGACCATTCCCTTGGGAAGGGAACGCAAGGGACAAAGGCCACTCACACGGGCCACACGGAAAACACAGAAGCACGATTCCCAAGGTAGCACACAAGCCGCCACGATGATTTCCCATCTTGAAGCAAGCGGGAAACCTCCAGCCCCAGGCCGGACAATAGGACTCACAGTCCAAGGCCAAACACATGGCCCACACGGGAATCGCCTTCCAAAGGAACCCACGATATGCGGGGGAGACCCCACCGCACACACACCGACACACGGTGACTCGATCAAGCGTAACACAAGAGCCCGGAACACGTGGGGTCACCCGGACCCACCACACCTACGGGCACGCTAATCGAGGTAACACGGTCCCTCCTGACACCCCAAAAACAAGGACACGGAACCCATGGGGTGTCCAGGATACTCACAAGGCCGGAGGTCGACCACTGGGTCCCAACCGGGTCGACCGGAGACCAATACAATGCGAACGGACGCTAAAAGGTCACCCGGACCCTTAAGCGCACGGGCACGTAAAACGAGGTAAGCAGAACTTCCAGACACCCCAAAACACGGTCACGGAACTCCACTGGGTGTCCAAGGCACACACGGCCCAAGGGGAGCACGATCAGCCGTAGACCGCCCGCCCCGGGCAGCCCGGCTGGTCACCTCCAAGAACGCGCTGTAGGTCCATAGCGCGTTCAAGCAGAACGCGCTATGCACCTATAGCGCGACACGACAGATCGCGCTATATCCCTATAGCGCGACTGCACAGATCGCGCTAGGATCACCTAGCGCGACAAGGCAGAATGCGCTAGGGACCCCTAGCGCGACAGGGCAGAACGCGCTAGGACCCCATAGCGCGACAAGAACCGCCTTACTGTTCATCTTCTCCGATGAACACGCCCTATCGGGGCAGCGCGACCTTCAAGAACGCGCTACTGGAGTATAGCGCGTTCTCAGTCCGCACCCGGAAACGGTGGAAACCGCGGGAAAAGCCATGCCACGCCCCGTTCACCCCCAGGTGAAGGGGAAACAAAAGGGGAAACCTTCCCCAAGTCCCTAGGCATGCATCTAAACCCCTGGATCGCCCAAAAACACCATAAAACGGGAGATCCGGCTCACACCCCAAAAATATGTATTTTCCCCAAAACGCCCCGTTTAGCCCGCTCGGCTCACCACGGCCTACGAAACTCACGGGAAAGGAAGTACACGGGCTGAGGGTTCATCACCCTACCTCCACCGAAGATTTCGCGCACCGTGGACGCCGATCCACGAAGAAAACGCCGTTGAAGCCTCGCCGTTCCACGAACTCACGGCCGAGCTTCCACGCGCCTCCACCGCCTCGATCCTCGCCTGTCCTCGCCCGCATCCTCGCCCGCGCCACCTCCACCTCGCCCCCGCCTCGCTCCGTCGGCCGCCGGAGAAGAGAGGGGAGAAAGGGAGCGTGAGAGAAGAGAGAGGGAGGGAAGAGAGAAATGAGAGGGGGAGAGAGAAAAGGGTTAGTATATATAGGAAAACCCAAAAATTCGATAAATTCAGAAAATTACGAAAAATTACCTCCGCGATCCTCGGGAAGAGCGCAACGCAGTGGTAACATCCCGGAGTCGGAGAACGCCACGGTTTGCCCTGCAAAGAGTTCCGAAGGCACATCAGGGAAAAACACATGTAAAGCACAAAATACACTCCGAGACCCACTAAAATGATCCGAAAAATCCGGGGCATTACAGCCCTCCCCCCTTAAAGGAATTTCGTCCTCGAAATTCATGACCAATCACGAAGTCCCAGTGGAAGAACACTGAATCAACTGACACGCTGTCAGAGCCCCAGCAAAGAAAACCTCGATTCTCATGAAAACACCGGTCCTGAGGGACACAGCCAGACTTGCAATCACAAACAACACCTCGCTCCTCGCGCCGAGCACACTGGCCAATAGAGCAGGCATATACCAAAGGACACAGTCCGGCATCACCTCAGACAACGCGAGAATCCACCATGGCGCCGCAGCCACGATCTCGTTCACCGAGGAATCACAACCCTCGACACGAGCAACAGCTACCAATCCAACCTATGATCGGCAGACAAATTGCACAACAGCTTCGCAGCCAGCTGACAGATCGCATACCCTCCTCAAGGGAGCAACCAAAACAGAGCCTCCACCAGCTCACGCAGTCCTCTCCGCAGACCGCAACCAGAACATCGGCTCAGCACCAAGAAACACCTCACACATGGCAAGCCGAAAGCCGGACATAACACTGTGCCAACTCTGTCAGAGGACAAATTTCGACAAAGTCCAGATCCCATCCGGAAAGGCACATCACAGAAACGACCACCAAGGGTCTCGCTGGCACATGGCTCTCGCCACGCTCGAGCCCCAACAACCAGCATCTTCTGTCTCTGAAAAGACCATCCACTGGTCACCAACTGCTCGCCAACTCGACCCTCTCGGGGAGCACGACGAAACCAAATGACAGAACATGGTGTCTTCAGTCATCACCTCACGGGACTCAGACTTATAGGGAACCACCCCATGCTAGTCACCCAACCAGGGATAACCTTGCGACACCAATGTCCTATCAGGGACCACCAAGCCGACGCCAACCTCACAGGAGGCCTCCGCCCTAATGCGTCACTCTTCCATCTGGTCTCATCAAATCCTTCGATCAATCCAAGTGGACACCTGCCAATCCCGATTCCGCCCTTACCACAGAGCCACGGGACACCACCTGAACAGAGCTCACGGGTCCCTAAGCAACGAACATTCCACCGACACAATCCGACAAGACCATAGAACCAACAGGAACCCACAGCCTGGCAGAGACCACATCCTCAAAGCACGATCTCATCCGAGGACACGACTGGGAACACAAGTCGGACACCAAGCCACCGACTCCGACCATCACGTCCTCGACCACCGTCAGGCGACATTCTCAACAACCCCATTCAGGTCCAACACCGACGCCTGACACGGCTTCCAACATAGGAACAGGGTACTCATGCGGCGCACTAGCCAGCACTTTTCCCAACACTCCATCATGCCAGTGCCAAGAATCATGACATCTCGGGCAACGGCATGGCAACGACACGTTTCACACCGAGGAACCCATCCTCCGATGCTCAACGCAAACTCAGGAATCCGCCCGTAGCAACCAATGCTACGATCCTGAACTAGTGGGTCACAAGCCCACCACGCTTCCGCTGCGCACTCAGATCCGCGCGCACAGCCGAGAAAGCAAACACCGCCCAACCAGCACTCGTCCTTTCGGAACAGCACCAGCACCCTCACACGACAAGGGAATGGGCACAACTTCTCACAGGCAACCACCCTGCCAAGATAAGGAGCACGTCTCGCACGGACTTCATGGCACACAAGGCCAACCAATCCGAACACACAATGCAAGATGACGAACCTTAGCCGAACGCAATCTCTCCAATCAAAGGAGAAACTAGCGCACTTCCGACTAACGGAAGAACTCCATGCTCGACCTGACCTCAAACCTCGCGCACGCTGGAAACAGCACCATCCAATCACCAAGAAAAACCATCGCTTCCATCAGGTCAGTGCCTCCGACACACTCAACGAGTGTCACGTCGGACCACAATCACAGCATCTCTCGACGCACCACCGCTACAATTCCTTGAACTGCAACACGGCATGCCAAGAGCCGCAACACGAGCCATAGCGACAACCGCCGACGCTCATCCTCGAGTCCCGAACTCGCCATGGAGCCTTCACATCTCAAGCCAACTCCAGAGCGAACACAACCCATCCACTGACATAAGCGCAGGAGCAAAGACTTAACGGGACATCTCTGCCAAATCCTGCCTCGAAATCAGCAGAACGATCAGGACCGACACGTCATTTCTGACGCCACAGAGCGCGACAAGAACATCAGGCTCGACGAAACAGCAGCCCACCGAGAAGATCCTCTGCTCACCCAAGCACCCTTCTCGATCAGAACGCCTCAGGAGCTGGACAAACCTCAAGCTGGAGTGGCCAAAACCGACAGCAGCTCCCTCAGAGCGCGCTCACGGCCACTTAACCACGAACAGTCCTCTCCAGCCACCTGACCACGCCGTAAATTCCTCGAACGCAGCACCGCGAACTCACGCCTGCCAGCAACCTCTGCCCAATGCAGCACAACCAGGGCCACCACCGATGAGGGAGAAGACTCTCAACCTCGATCCTTAGACCCCATGCTGGCACGAAAGCCGCGGATAGCAACCACCTTCACAGCGCCGCACAGCGCACTCAAGCTCTCAAGCGAGAAACAAGGCGGAAAGCGAACACAAAACCCTAAGCCAGCTGCCGACTGTACTGGACCTTATGGACTCTGATCACTGTAATATTTCGAATTCCTATGTACATCCACCACCACCGCTCTGATACCAGCTGTAACGACCCGAGAATCCGATTACCGGGAAGGCCCGATAACCCGAGACTCGCACCGCCGCCCACGAGCCGGGAGGGCTCGGAAGGGCTAAAAGGAGTGTGGAGGCACAAAGAAATAGGAAATAAGGCAGGACAACACAATAATTAACAGAAAGAAAGAACAACGACAGCAACAACAGAGTCCAGTCCAACAGAAAGTACAGTCTAAAGCAGTAAAACGTACCACATGCCAAGTGAACACTCGGTCCGGCAAGCTGGCAACCGAGAACCTCCGCTCCGCACCCTCGAACCGCCTCACCTGAAAAGCAGGGAATGAGTCTCCAAAACAGAGACTCAGCAGGGATCCCGCGGAACCCCAACCGGAAACAGCGGCGGTAGCGGAAAGGAGAGCTACAACTACAGCAGGAACAGCAAATCGGTGGCCGGTCAAAAACTCGGCACTACAGCTACTCCTGTACCGGAAGGTACACCTCGATCACGCAGACGAAGCTACCAAACCACGCTAGTACCGCCTACTGAAGTAAAAACACACGGCAACCACGCCGTAGAGGCCTGTCCCCCGGACACAGCCGACCTGGACACGCTGTCCAAGGTGCAACCCCGACCATCCGATCGCGGGTACCGCACCACAAGACGGAACCTCGGTAAAGCCACTAGCGCTAGACTCACGACGCGAAGACCAACACACGCGCCACGGCAAAACAGCCGAAGGACTCAACGGTCGACACGACCGAAAACCCGAAGGTCAAAAGCCACGAAAACTGGTAGTCTGTCACTCCGTACTCGACAGGAGTACCGCCCACTAGAAGCACAGCCGGTAGCGTCCCCTGACGTCTTACACCGCACCGCAGGTGAACCGCCTGACGTGGTAGGTCCTACCCGAGGCGCAGACACCGTACAAGTAACCACAAACAAGTGACTAGCTGGGGTCACGCCCGTCGACGTGCGTCCACAGTCCCCAACCACGTGTGCACACACAGACCACGCGTCCTAGGTCTGGCCCTCTGACCGGTTTTCCCCCGCAGCCGGACTCTGGCTAAGACGAGGAGCCTACGGTAACCGGTCCATAAACCGTCTCGAAAGGTGGGTGCCCGTACACCACTCCCAGGTGAGACCAGCACCTCATACTGGTGGGCTACGACTAGTGGAGGGTCACTGAAGGAGTAGACTCTCGAGTCAACGGAAAACGACGTCTGAAACCGACAACGTGTGGGAATCACCCCACGCACCAGCCCCGTCGCACGGTGGCCACAGTCGGAGAAAAACAGGACTCACAGTCCACGGCCACGCACGCACCGTGCACTAGAGTCGAGAAAACTCAAGTGGCACTAAGCCACTGGACTCTGGACAGTCCTCTAGACACACTACAGCCAACGGTCCTTGAGTCACAAGACTCGGGGTCAAGACCGTTGCACGCAACAGCACAAGGCCATCGATCTAGTCCAATCTCTAGGTCCAAAACCACGATATCACAAATACCGAGACAACACACGAGTTGCCAAGACCATTCCCTTGGGAAGGGAACGCAAGGGACAAAGGCCACTCACACGGGCCACACGGAAAACACAGAAGCACGATTCCCAAGGCAGCACACAAGCCGCCACGACGATTTCCCATCTTGAAGCAAGCGGGAAACCTCCAGCCCCAGGCCGGACAACTGGACTCACAGTCCAAGGCCAAGCACATGGCCCACATGGGAATCGCCTTCCAAAGGAAACCCACGACATGGGGGGGAGACCCCACCGCACACCGATACACGGTGACTCGATCATGCGTAACACGAAAGCCCGGAACACGTGGGGTCACCCGGACCCACCACACCTACGGGCACGCTAATCGAGGTAACAGGTCCCTCCTGACACCCCAAAAATAAGGACACGGAACCCATGGGGTGTCCAGGATACTCACAAGGCCGGAGGTCGACCACTGGGTCCCAACCGGGTCGACCGGAGACCAATACAATGCGAACGGACGCTAAAAGGTCACCCGGACCCTTAAGCGCACGGGCACGCAAAACGAGGTAAGCAGAACCTCCAGACACCCCAAAACACGGTCACGAAACTCCACTGGGTGTCCAAGGCACACACGGCCCAAGGGGAGCACGATCAGTCGCAGACCGCCCGCCCCGGGCAGCCCGGCTGGTCACCTCCAAGAACGCGATGTAGGTCCATAGCGCGTTCAAGCAGAACGCGCTATGCACCTATAGCGCGACACGACAGATCGCGCTATATCCCTATAGCGCGACTGCACAGATCGCGCTAGGATCACCTAGCGCGACAAGGCAGAATGCGCTAGGGACCCCTAGCGCGACAGGGCAGAACGCGCTAGGACCCCATAGCGCGACAAGAACCGCCTTACTGTTCATCTTCTCCGATGAACACGCCCTATCGGGGCAGTGCGACCTTCAAGAACGCGCTACTGGAGTATAGCGCGTTCTCAGTCCGCACCCGGAAACGGTGGAAACCGCGGGAAAAGCCATGCCACGCCCCGTTCACCCCCAGGTGAAGGGGAAACCTTCCCCAAGCCCCTAGGCATGCATCTAAACCCCTGGATCGCCCAAAAACACCATAAAACGGGAGATCCGGCTCACACCCCAAAAACATGCATTTTCCCCAAAACGCCCCGTTTAGCCCGCTCGGCTCACCACGGCCTACGAAACTCACGGGAAAGGAAGTACACGGGCTGAGGGTCCATCACCCTACCTCCACCGAAGATTTCGCGCACCGTGGACGCCGATCCATGAAGAAAACGCCGTTGAAGCCTCGCCGTTCCACGAACTCACGGCCGAGCTTCCACGCGCCTCCACCGCCTCGATCCTCGCCTGTCCTCGCCCGCATCCTCGCCCGCGCCACCTCCACCTCGCCCCCGCCTCGCTCCGTCGGCCGCCGGAGAAGAGAGGGGAGAAAGGGAGCGTGAGAGAAGAGAGAGGGAGGGAAGAGAGAAATGAGAGGGGGAGAGAGAAAAGGGTTAGTATATATAGGAAAACCCGAAAATTCGATAAATTCAGAAAATTACGAAAAATTACCTCCGCGATCCTCGGGAAGAGCGCAACGCAGTGGTAACGTCCCGGAGTCGGAGAACGCCACGGTTTGCCCTGCAAAGAGTTCCGAAGGCACATCAGGGAAAAACACATGTAAAGCACAAAATACACTCCGAGACCCACTAAAATGATCCGAAAAATCTGGGGCATTACACTCGGACTCGGCACCCTCTTGACTGGCATCGGCTGTCGGGTCTTCTTTATTATTTGCTGTAGGGCAAGCCCCATCTGTATTTGCATCCTCAGTGGGTTGCGCTGGCTGCGGGTGAATGACCCCGGGCGTAGGGTTAGCCTCCTGACAAGGAATTAAAACCCGACATCTTCCCCTTTGACATCTTCATGAATTCAAGGAATGAAGGGACTGTCTTGCCCCCAGTCTTGTTGTATAGACCTGACGGAGGAGGGATTTGGACTCCCTTAACTTCCGACGGAGGTGTCTTGTAGGGTTGCTCCCCTCTGAACATAATGTTGTGATTGGGTGGCGGCTGGCGCCCCCATTTCCGGCCAGACCGAGTGGCATGTGCAGCAGTTGCGGCCTTGGCCTTGCCTCCCCCAGCATGGGGTGTGAAGCAAATTTCTTCTTCTTCCTCTTCTCCGGGCAGGTTGAAGAGTGCTGACAGGGTATTGCAGGAGACGACCTGTGTTTTATGGGCCCCAGCAGCCTTTCTTTTCTTCTTCTTTTGCTTTTTCTTCTTTTTGGTTTCTGCAAGTGCTTGCCCCCAGAACAGGTTGCTCTCTTGAGGTGGTGCTGCTTCAGCTCCCTCCCCTTGCTTGAGTGAGAGTTGTTCCAGCTCTTGCCATGGGACGTAAGTCCCGTACCAGCAGAGGTTTCAGTTTGGGCTGCACATATTCATCCAGCCCTTCAATTAGGTGTTGCAGTCGAAGGACTCCAGGATTTGTTTCCTTGATTACTGGCAGCGGAGTTTGTCTCCTCATGTTGGGTGTATGTATTCTGATAGCTGTAGGTGGAGTGACCCATACGGGTGCTACCACTGGCGGAGCAGGCCGGGGTGTAATGCCACGGATATGTGCCCTCTCTTTTGGGCGAGGTGCCATCTTCTTCTTGTGCTTCACAGGGATTTGCTGCCACCCCTATTGTTCTTTCACGGGCTCTAGGAAATGGATTTCGTAGGTGCTCTGTGTGCTTGCTTCAGAGATCTCCTCAGGTAATGCCTGGTAGAGTGAGATCATGTTGACTGCTGCCCTCCTAAAAGGGGCTTCATGTGGCTGAGGGGGGTCTACTTTGTACTCTCCCAGCTCTATCTCATTTTTCTTCACCATCCCTTCGATGACGTCTTTGAAAACATAGCAGTCTTCGATTGGATGTCCCGACATCTGGCGAAAGGGGCAGAATCTTGGACTGTCTTTTCTTTTTAGGTCCTCCGGCCTCCTTGGTTCAGGCAGAGTGACCATGTTGTATTCTGTTACCCAGTCGAACAGGACTCGAGTCTTATCTTTTGGAAAGGAATAAGCTTTCTTCATTTTGTCCCTCAGCGAAGGACCTTCTTTGTCATCTGGAGCTTTCGCAGGTTGCGGGGGAGCCGCTTTCTTGCCTTTCTCCTTCTGTTGTTCGAACGCCTTGATATCAAGCGCATTCGCTTCTTTAGGTGTGGGGCGCCGTTCCGCAGCCTTGCCTTTCTGGGCTATGCTGGCAGTTGACGTCGGGACAGGCTTGGCTAGAAAAGCTTCCACCTCAGCCACCACATTATTCAGCCGGTCGAACGACCGTATTTCCATACCAATCATATTTTCCAGGACCTCCCTCCTGAGATTTTGCTTACATATTTGCACAGCGTCCTCCTGATGCGGGGGCCGCTTACATCTCATTCCGAGGTTCCTCCACCTCTTGATGTAGTCAAGGGCTGTCTCATCTGCCCTTTGTTTTGTTGAATAGAGCTCGGCCACTGTGACCTCCCTCTCTGTGACATGGAATCTTTCTCTGAACTTCCTTTGCATATCTGACCAGTCATTAATTGACCCGGCCGAGAGACTGGAATACCATTCGAAAGCGAGCCCCATCAGCGAGGACCCGAAGAATTTCAGCAGGTATGACTCGTCGGTGGCCAGATCACCCATAACGGTCATATAATATGCAATATGCTCTTTTGGGGAACCTTTCCCGTTTAATTTGTCAAATTTGGGCGGCTTGTTGACTCCCGGGGGAAGTCGCTTAGCCGCATGGTGTTGCGGGTAGGGCACCCGATAGGCATCGAATGCGACGTAGTCGCCTTCGCTTTTCTCTGCGAGCTTCAGCTCGATCATCCTTTCCACCATCATCCGGTTCACGACCGTGGGGTCAACCGGTTCTGGATAGAAGTGTGCTGGCTGCAGGTACGGGGTGACCAGGGTGGTCGCCTGTGGAGGACGCAGCAGTGGGGGTGTTGGGTGCACCTGAGGAAGCACCGGAGGTAGCAGCGGCTGAGGCTGTGGTGGCCGCTGTTGTGCTGTCGTCACGGTTGGTTCTGACGGCTGGGGTAGTGTATAGAGCGGTGGAGGGTTGTCTCGACGATCCGCTCCCCGGGATGATTCACCCTGGACTTCGGGTGGTTTGGAGGCCGATGAGTGTTCAGTTTTCTCCATCAGCTGTTTCTTCAGGGAATCTATTTCCCGTTGATATTTTTGCAGCAGCATCAAGACTGATGGATCTATAGTGGTGGGGACACCTTCTGTTGTCTCCCCGGACGTACCCTCAGGCAGGATGTCGAGGAGTATGTCGTCTTCTTCTTCCGTCATCACCACATTAGCGGTCAAGACGGGGGCTTTGTCATCCCAGTGGAGGTAGACCTGGGGCTGTTTCTCTTTCATCATTGTCAGAAGCCCTCTTGCTGCTTCTGTCCTGCGGGTAGTTGGCCCCGGCCGTACGGCCAATTGAACCAGTTCTTGGGGGTCTTCAGGAAGCTCCCCATATCGGCTGGGTACACCAGCCATGTTGCAAGTGAAAACCTGCATCCTTCTTCTTTGTCGATGGACCCTCCGCCTGGCTTGTTGCGGAAAGGTCAGCCTCTCGAACACAGAAACCCTTCTTCTTTCTTCCCGCTCGGGGAAGGCTTCATGGGCTTCGATCTCAAAGCCGTCATCGTATCCATTGTCATCGACCGATGACACCATCATTATATCCTCCATCTCTTCTTCATCTGCCATTGATGGGCAGTAATCTTCTTCAGTGGCGACTGTCTGCATCAGCCGCTGCTGTCCGAGTGAGGTGTTGCCCAATCCTCGGAAATAGCTTCTGACCAGGCAGGCCATTTCTTCTCGACCCCGTTCTTGATGTAGCACGGGGGAGAGTGGTCGGCCTCCAGAAGGAGGAATGTAGGCCAGTCGAGCTCTGTCGGCTGGCTGTTGGAACCTTCGCCCCGTGGCAGGGACGTTGGCTTGACGGGCCGCAGCCCGGAAACTTCTGTGGCGCGGAGGATCCGCAACCACCTCTTCTTCCATCTTCGGGGGTAGGCCCCTTTCTCTTATCACCTCCACATCGTCATGCACAGGATGGCGGCGGATGGGTGTCAGCTGGTGGACAGGTCGGGTCCGTTTGGGAACCCACACCTGTCTGAACTTCCTCGGCTTGAGTGCCGGGTTTCCTTGGCCATGGTGGCCGGCTTCTTTCATCTCTGCCCTCCTTCCAGCAAGGGCCTGATATGTGTTGTAGACAAGAACGTTTGGGATGACTCGGTCTGGGGTCACCCGTGCCGTGCGCCCGTTGAGGAAGACACGCATGCCTCCCACCAACATTGATTTCCCGGACTGAGAGACAGTTCCGGTGATCACAGCAGTGTTCTTGCAAGCCTGGCGACGCTGACGTCCCCCAGGGTGTTTGTTGGCGACAGCGGGGTGCGTCCCACGTACAACATGGTGCACCATGCAGCTAGCGGCCGGGGCCGGATTCTTGAGCAAGTCGTTGCAGCGAGGAACCTTCAGAGGTTCCGCTTCCTCCGTAGCTTGCTTGGAAGGTTCCGGGGCTTCGACTTCTAGGATGTCGACGAAGGCCAAGCCCAGGAAGTTGGGGAAGCCTACAACGGCAGGGAAGCTGCCGAATTCCATAGGTACCGCCAGGTACCCTTGCGGGTGTCCAGCGACTATCGACTGATCGAAGTCGACGCCAGCTATTCCATGAGTTGTCATTGTCTGCCTGCGTAGACAAACAGGAAAACAATCAGTAGTCTTTGAAAGGGCTTCGAAGCCCGAATATCTCGGTAAAGAGATGAAAGGTGACACCAGTCCCACCGGGCGTGCCAGACTTGTTTCAGCGTAATTTTTACCTTTCGTTCGCGCATTGATCAGCCAATCGACTAACTGGTAATCAACTGACTGATTGACGACGCGGGCGTGCCAGTCACATGAGTGACGATTTTATTGTGCGCTCATTCTGACCCATATCGGGCAAATGTGAGGTTTGATCGGGACCAGCAGTCCGCCATACCATAAAGGCTATGGCGTTAATTACATCCCTCACGAGGAGGGAACACCTTTGATTAATTGCCGAGATAGCGGGCTGTCGAAGCCGTCGTAAAGAGAACTACATGATGATTATAGCAATGACAGGCAGGATGCAGCATTAATCATGCAAAAGAAGTGTAGTTTAATGGGAAAATGAATCCTCGGTACGTGACGGAAGAAGCAGGTCCGAGGACCACCATCACACTAGCGAAAGCATGAATGCTAACAGATACGATGATGATGACGATGCAACAGCGTAAATCCGATAGCATGCCCTCTTCCTTCGGATTATACCGAAGAAAGGGAGATAGGACATCCATCCATGGAGAGCCGGAATGGAGACCCAAAAGAAGATCAGGCACAGGCCTGGGTCCAAAAAGGATTCAAATATGACGGAACCATCTGCGCCGTTCGTTAATATTCCCCTAAAGGGACCATCGGAGGACATGCAACGGCAGAACTCCGAGGGTCAACGGGGTAGCCGAAGAAATGTTGGGTTCGGCATAATGTAGGGGTGGAACCCCCCCCCCCCATTCATATATCTCCGGGCCCCGGGTGAATGACGATAATTCCCTCGCAAGATGCTGAAGGCTGGCTTAAAAGGTTGATGGGAGTAGGACCTCTGGGTTTGGGACGACTATTCTGGGGTTTAATGGGATTGTTGAGATGTCAAGATTTGAAGAAGAGCACCCACTAGTAAGGTGAAATGACACAGATATTAGTCGGCGCTGGAGATCCCGGCACGAAGGGCAGACGGCGCGAGGGGAGGGGGTTTAAAAGGGCATCGGCCCAGTCTGGTCTCGGCGCGATGGAGGGGCTCAGGGGGGGTCTAGGCCCAGCCTGGTCCCGGCGCGCCCTGGACCTCGGCGTGGCCTGGTCCCGGGGCGCCACCCACCCGGCGCGGGTTTGGCGCCGAGAGGCAATGGCGCCGGGGGAGGGGCATTTTCTAAGGTTTGCAGAAGGGGTGTTTGTGAGGGTTTTATGGGCGTTCAATGGAGATTTCATGAAGCCAGGTGGGGGTTATAGGAAATGAGGGTGGATGCACTCCTGGGGGGGTTCAAAGAGATCATCACTTATAAGATCTGTTCCCTGCGATGGCGAGAGGCCGTGAGATGATATGGCTCAGGCTGTTGCCATGTCGGGGGATTAAGCACTTAATTTCGATGAAACATCGTGCCGTATAACGGAATAACAATCCTGGGCAAATTTTGACAGCATCTCCCCTTATTTTGGGAGTGTGCCAAGGGGGTATTATGGGATATCTACTCACGGATGCCGGAGTAGAAACCAAAATAGGTGCCGGGCGTAGCCCGTAATTCATGGAGGGCCGGATCATACGAGATCCCATCCCCTTTGTTGTAATCTTCCCAACTCAGTCGATCGGAGGTCATGCAGAGGCAGAGCTCCTTGACTTAATGGGTTATAGAATGTGAGGGGCGCTACCCCTGTTTGATATAGCTCCCGTGAGGACAGAGGGAAGGGCGATGCACACCCATGTGGCAGGACGTGACGGACAGAGGCTGTATGGGTTATTGGCACGAACATGAAAGCATCAGGATGGCCAACAAACACATAGGCGTCAATGCAGAGAAGAAGGGTTGGTTGTCGGCACGAAGGCCAGATAGGTTTGGCGTGGTAGGGGAAGCCTAACCGGCGCGACAAGTCCCCGGCGCGAGACCTACGCCGAGGGGGAGTTCGCGCCGGGAGGCTTTCCGATAGGGATTCCTTCTGTGGCAAGGGCTTCAGAGGGTTTTGGGCATTCAGAAAGAAAGTTTATTCAATGATTCGACCACCATTACGGGCAATCATAGGGAGGATAATCTGGTGTGAAGATGGCCTTTCCTCTGGGACTTCACTAGGAGCGGAACCACCCACAGAAACTCAGGACTCTGGCCCGTATTCAACCCTCTTCATTTCACAGACGAGGAGCCATGAGATAGGCTGTCTCAGGCTCTCGTTGTGGATACGAGGTTGAAAGAGCGCGCGGCAGAAGAACCTTCAACAAAAATCAGAAAACCCGACAATGAAACACGCCTAGTTATCAGTATCCTTAGCGTATGGCGAACCTCGGATGCAGAGACAGAAAGAAGGGGGTAATGAAAGGACAGAGCTCAACCCATTCTTCTATTAACTATATCAGCCAAATGGCTTACACGCATGCGATTCAAGAGAAAGAAATCCAAGACCTTATCCCTGCAGACAGGGTTACATCGGCATCCGATGCTATTGAAGCAAAGATGCCAGAAATCAAAAATACAGAGGGAGAAGTTGAGACAGATAGGGAGGAGAAGCCGAGGAAGCTGTCGCTACCCGCCGTTCCCACCTGGATCTTTCTTCGAACCTCTGACTCTTCCCTCTTCTTTTCTTCTCTTTCTTTTCTTTCAAGGGCTCTCCAACTCCCCCTTTCTCTTCGGTGGCTAAGCACTCTGCTTCTCCTCCTATTTTTCCTTTTCTTTCTTTTCTTTCTTCTATCCTCCCTCTCTTCTTTCGTTCGAAGGGCAGGCCTCTTATAGAGGTGAGGCTCTTCATGCATTCGGCATGAGCTTCCCGGCGTGCCAGAATCACTTCTCCCGGCGTGACATCCGTCGGCGCGTCCTGTCTTGCTTGGGCTTGGCCCATCTATTTGTCATTCGGCCCAGTCGTCCAGGATACACTTAGTGAGCTCCTCTCGACAGTGGGGTTCTTGACCCATACATATTGCGACTCCACCGAGCCCATTTACACCTTGGATTCACACATGCATACGGGGCACTGTGCGTCTTGGCCCAGGAGTATCAGAGATGTCTGAACATCTGTTTCAGCAGGCAGATGATTGCCTAAGTGTTGGTGTAGTTTAATCAGCCTGACTATCTGAAAGATAGCAGCACTGAACAGCGACCTTGCCAGAGATGGCTTTAGTCGAACAGAATGATAGGGGTAGTGGGTTTCTTCTATTCAGACTCTCAGATCTCCCGGGGGTAGCACGTGAACTGTGCCCTCTACTGATCTTTAAAGCTGTGAATATGCTATAGTTTCTTCTGGTATATTTTGGGTGTCAACATTCCCGCCCAGAAGGTTCGGTCCACGTGTCAGCATCTCAGCCTCTAGGATCACGTGCATGTCTTAATAACCTCGTCCATTAATCCTGTCAGATAATCAGTCGAAGACAATATTAGAAGGGTGTACAGAGTTGCTGCTTAAAGAGCGTTGCAAGAACAAGCCATAGCAATGTATAGACTTAAGCGTTTCTGTGCATGACAGAACCAATGTATAGACTTGCTTTCTGAATGATGCACAAAAGTAGTGTATGGACTTAATAGCACATGCTGCAGTATGCATATGGTGAAGTGTGTACATTGACGATGAATGCTCAGCCAAGCCAAACCGAGTGTGTAGACTCAGCCAAGCCAAACAAATGTGTAGGCTCTGCGTAACAATGTACAGACTTGCTCATATGATGCATGAACACAACAGCAGAATGTGCAGACTTGAAGGACTTTCAGCTCGTGCAAAGAATGGCGATGTATAGACTTAGACAAGCACACAATGGAACAATGTATAGACTTGGCCCAACAATCAATGTATGGACATGCATGAATGCAACAGTAATGTATAGACTTGCTCCAAGCTCAAGGCACAGTACGATGTACAGACTTGACGTTGAAAGCTTGAAGGCACAGGACGATGTACAGACTTGGTCTCTAGACCATGGGCTGTACAGACTTTGAAAGAATAATGGCCAAGACGATGAGGGAGATGATCGGATGTACAGACTTTGCTTCGTGCAACAGAGCAATGTATAGACTTGCCTAAAGACGCAGCATGAGACGCTGCCAGACTGTACAGACTTCGAGTGAGACAAGACGCTGAACAGTGAATAGACTTTAAGCATGAAACATAGGTAAAGAATACCCCAATGTGTAGACTTGGCCAGAACACGTAGGGAAAGGTATGAGTGTATAGACTTGGCCAAACGTAGGGAAAGGTGAGGAGTGTATAGACTATGCTTCACTTCGAGCAGCCACAGTGATGTATAGACTTAGCCTTTGAGATGTGGCTGTACAGACTTGGAGAGTTGAAGCCAATGTACAGACTTGATGATATCAAACCGATGTATAGACTTGCAGATGCGAAGCCAATGTACAGACTTTATGATATGAAGCCAATGTACATACTTGTCGAATGGCTCAGCAATGTATAGACTTGGAGAACCACGGTCCAATGTATAGACTTTGCAAAACAGAGTCCAATGTATAGACTTGGCAGGTTGAACCACTGTACAGACTTTGAAGTCGAAGACAATGTGTAGACTTACGTTCGATCATGACTGTATAGTCTTTACAGTGCTCAAAGGCAATGTTCAGACTTGCAAGATTGAGACGCTGAACAAGACGGTCGGATGTACAGACTTCGTTGCCCAAAGGCAATGTATAGACTTGCAAGATTGAGACGCTGAACAAGACGGTCGGATGTATAGACTTTGAAGATCCACTGTGGATGTATAGACTTGAGTGAAGTGAACGGATGTTCAGACTTTGAAGATCCACTGTGGATGTATAGACTCTGAACGTGAAGGCAGGCTGTATAGACTTGGCATGAGACGCAAATTGAGACGATGCACAATGTATAGACGTTAAGTCCAATCAGAAGGTTGTGCAGACTTGAGAGACGGACCAGTGTATAGACTTCAAAGAACTCCAAGCGATGTATAGACTTTGAAATGCTTGAAGAGGATGTACATACTTCATGAGACGCTGCATGCCAGTGTATAGACTTCATGAAAAGCACACGATGCAATGTGTGGACTTGGTGACTCATGCAGACAGACGAGTGTACAGTCTATGCCATGCTCACAGTTAAGCAATGTACCAAGTTCTGAATGAGCAGTTCTGAATGAAGTAAACACATATGACATCGATTTGTCATCATCAAAACACACGTAAACTATGTCATCATTAAAACATAAGTAAACACATATGACATCAAACATATGAGAGTCATAGTGTTTGTCATCATCAAAACACAATATCCAACAATCTCTCCCTTTTTGATGATGGCAATACTATGAGTCTTATGAATGAAATAAATGGAATATTCAGACTAGACTCATCAAAGTATTCTCCCCCTTTGACTTCATCAAAAAAAAATAATACTTTGATAATCTAGTGATGTCATATGAGACACTCAAAATAGTTCAGCAGATGAGGGCAACACAATATCAGAATCATTTAAATCAATTCTCCCCCTTAGTCAAACAACTTATGCAGTCATGCATATGCAACAAATACTCCCCCTTTGACATGGCAGAAGATATAGAGCTATTACAGACAAACAAATTGATCAGACAATCTAGCACATTGTCCCCTTATGCATATAGTGTCTCAAACAGACCAGAGAATTCTGCCCTTATGATCCATGATGCAAGAGAAATCTACAAGGATGAACTCTGGTTATCTAAAAAAAAATTCTGAGAGTTGTGCGTCACATAAAAGAGAATCAATGTCAATCAAAACACATTGATAGAGGGCAATATGATCAGAAATGTGTTGAAGGTTGAAACCAATTGAGATGAAGGGAGAATATCAACAAAAACACAGGGACACTCAAGAATGCTGACTAGATTTCCCCCTTTAAGAAAGACACTTAGCAAGACAGGAAAGCTCCCCCTGATTAGATGATGGAGTGAAGCCAATTGATATAGTGAACTGATGAGCATCTATCAGCAAAACACAGACTGTAATCACAGTGAATAAATGAGGAAGACATATTTTCATTAGCACACCAAATTCATAAATCTTTGTAAACGAATTTCAGATTCTTCAATTATAATAGATTATGAATGAGTTTAAACTGACCATCATGATTTAAGATAGATGTATTCAAAGTTTATCAAGAAAATTCAATACTCATATCTGAAACACCTTTTAATAAAGGTGAACCAACAACTCATTTGATATTCATGTTTAACCTCCTTCCATCTTACTCATTTAAATTCAGTGACTCCTATGGAAAATACACAAGATCATATTGAGATTAAACAGAAATAAATGAAACTGAGCTTGTCTTTTGATTTTCAGAATTTTCTGATACCAATTGAGCATCACTTATTTTTCCTGAGCAATTTTGGTTCAGTCAACACCTTTTACATAAGGCACAACACGTCTTAGGTGAAGTGACCCAGTTACTCAATGTGACAACCGTATTGCCTCTCAAAGAGAACAGAGTTAGTAATAGAGTATCTTTTTACATGAGGAGACACCTTGATCAGAGGCCAGAATCCCCAGTTACTCAACACAACCATGCCATTGCTCTGCCAGATTTTCAACCATATTGAAAAGAGGTAACTATGGCACTTCATGACATGGGCTTACTCTATTTCATTGATAGAAAACCCAGTTTCTCTGTGACCACAGTCATTGCTCTAGCTTTAAATTTTAACTGTTTTCAGATTCTTCAAACAAAGCTCAGTACACTTGAAATGATTAAGAACAATACTTTCTACATGTATCTTAACCAAAGAAAGCCATGTCTTTTAAAATTTCAGATTTCAGAAAGTTTTGCATGAAATTCATGAGGCAATTGGTTAAGATTTATTAAGCATGATGATTCAGATATTTTCAAGTCTTTTACATCAAAACTTAGAAAATACATTAGGCTTAAATCAATTTGATTTATCAAAACATTCTTAAGCCAGTATAATAGAAGATTCTTCTTTTCAGAGTGTCTGATTTATGCCTAGGGTGCACTGATTAAATCTTTCCTCATTCGGCTGAATCAATGACATTGTCAAGAGAAATTAGCAGAGAGCAATTCTGATACCAATAGTTGAGAGAATAGAGCAATTCAGAAGCCAGCATTAAAGACTAAAAATCAGTCAGATTAGCTTTGACCAGTCTTGACAAGATATGAAGAAATGTGTATGATAGGAACAAGCTACCAATTGAATTCATAGTAGACAGAATCAATGGCTGAGTCTGGAATACAGACAGATCAGCTATATCAGTGTAGACAACAGAGAATTCAAGTGAACCACATATTTGCCAAGAATGGATCAGATTGCTAGACAGAAGGAGTTCAAGAGGTGAAGAGATGAAACAGGAATGCTCCCCCTATCTAGATGCAAGGAATCAATTTTTTTTTGATTTTTCAATGTAAGGAAATGCAATGCAACTAACTACATGTATGCATTCAGCAAATGAGATTATCAGAATTATGCAAACATCAATCAGACTCCCCCTTACAAAGTGCACGATATGCAATTAAAGTATTGAAACATGATTTCAAGGTTTATGCTCATTCAGACTGCCCTATAAAGAGATATGACCCATGGTACTAGGCGAAGAACTTGGTCTACAAGACCATCTCACACATAGTAAGAACCTCCAGACAGATTTTTCTGCCTTTTAGTAGCTTATTATTTAATATACTATTGTGGTCAATCATGATAGTGCATCAGATTTTTCAATGGCAGCATATGCAAGTTCAGACAATCATTCAAACACAAATTATGTGAAAAAATTCTTAATCAGGCAGTTTCCATCAAGAGAGTTGAGTGCAAAACATACACTTCAAATAAGGAGAGTTTAGAGAATTCAAATTTGACAATGCTGAACTTAAAGTATGTGCAAAAATAGATTTAACATGCTATGCAGTAAATCTAAGAACAAGAAGTGCAGAGAATTTACCTGAAAGGGGCTTTATCAACTTGGATGCCTTGGTTTGTTTTACCCCTCTTTATTCCTCAGTCCAAGGCACACCTGCAAAGTTTTTGATCATCTTGATCCTGCAGGGACCCAAGCAGCTTTGGGTCCTGTGTTAGCTCTAACGGGTATTCTAAACATTTTCATAGTAACATTATCATCAAATTTCATCAGTGAACAATCATCCATAGAATGTCCAAATTTTCCACAGTATCTACATGAAATGGCTAGTGTTTGATTCTTATGATGCATATTAACAGCAGGGTGATGTTTATAAACATGTTCATAAGATTTTCTGTTATATGCATGAGCAGTTTGATGCTTGTTCTTAACCATCCAACATTCAGCAGATTTATGGCCTGGCTTCCCACAGTTATAGCATGAAAATCTTGCAAATGATTTTGCAGGGAATTTGACAACATAGGGATTAATAGTGTTCTTCTGAACATGCCAACAGTTTTTGACCGTATGGCCATTCTTCCCACAGTGAGAGCAAGCAAAATAATTTATTCTATGAAAACCTGACCAGCATTCAGTGGCCTTATGACCAGCCTTGTTGCAGTTAAAACAAGTGATGTGCTGGTTCATTGAAGCAAATTTGCTCTTATTAAAACCATGTTGGTAGCCTTGTTCTGAGGTAGAGATGAAGTAGAAGGCTTTTCTTGTTCAGAACATTTAACAAAAATAGTTTTCTGTTTGTTTCCATCAACCTTCTTTATACCAACATGAGTGTCTTTGTCCTTTTTCTGTGAGTTTTCACCATTTTTCTGTTTTGGAGTTTGTTCCATAGTTTTGGGTTTCACAGTGGACTTTTGTGCAGTGAATTGAAAAACAGAAGGACCAGCAGTTGTGTTTTGATCAGAAGATTTTACAAACACAGTTGAAGTTTTATTGCTATTGATCCTTTTGTTTGTTGAACTGTAACCCAGCCCCTCTCTCTGAGAGTTATCACTCTTTCCCAGAAGCTTATTCAGATTGTCCTTTCCCTTGACAAATTTTGATAGAGAATTTTTCAAATCTTTAATCTCAGAATTCAAATCAGCAATTTTAGCTTCATATTTGGACAAATCTGTTTCACAGGAAATGAGTTGTTGATGCAAGGCATCATTCAAACTTTTGAGTTTTTCAACTTCCTGTTTTAGCTTTGTTTCATTGTCAGCTTCAGATAGGGACTTATAAAGATCATCAACTTCTTGTTGAAGGGATGTGATAGTGAGCTCATAATTAGCTACCTTCTCTTCACAGCATTTGACATTTCCATTTAACATTAAGTTGATGGTTTTTAGACTCTCAATTTCTTGTTCTGCATCCACCAGCCTATCAGAATTATTCATGCTCACACCCTTGCCTTTTTCAATTGTCAATAGCCTATCTGACAGTTGGGTGTTTAGATGATTTAGCTTGTTGATTTCCTCTTTCAATTTCCTATTTTTCTCTAGGAGATCATCATCAAACATCCAATCATCTAAGGAAGACTGACATTCATAAAAGTTTTCTTGCTGTTTCTTAGATTGAGGTTTATTGAGATTTTTCTGAAGCTCTAGATTCATTATTCTATCAGCCTCCATTTTTTCAGAAATCAATCTGTTTTCTTTTTCAAGACTCATCAATTTGTGTTCAAATTCCTTGGACTGGTTTTTGAGTCTTTCATTTTCAGATTTCATATCTTCAACTTCAGTTTTCTTTTCTAGCGATGATTTATTTTCTTCTTTCAGAGATTTGATTAAATCCTTTTGAAGTTTATCATCAGAATCAAATTCATTTATCAAGTCTCTTAAAGCTGCACAAGCATTGCACGCATTTTCATATTTCATTTTTTCAAGTTCAGAGTTGACACACTCTAATTCTCTCACCAATTTTTCATTCTGAACTGCATTATAGTGATGAACCTGATCATCAATTAAACTAAGCCTCTCCTTTAGTTCAGAAACTTCACAAACAAGCTCCTGATTCTCCTTTTTGTGTAAACCAATTTGTTTCACAAGGGTTTGTTTTTCAGATTTCAAATGATCTAGATCTGTAGTAATAGAATCAAAATCTTGTAGTTGTCTTCTAAAATTTTCATTTTCAGTTTTTAGAATTTCAGGGCTTTCACCTCGAGATTTAGCATTCTCATGATTCTTTAGCTCCTTTTTCAGACTTTTATACTTCTTCCCTAGTTTTTTATAGGATCTTGTCAGATTGACATAGGCATCTTCCCAGTCATCTAAAGAAAAATTCTCGAAAGGGTTTACCTCCTCAGCATCTTCAAATTCATCTTGGTCACTGCTATGGTTACTCTTGTCAGCCATCAGGCAACTGTCCTCATCTCTCCTCTGAGTTAGCTTCAGCTTTTCCAGAATGTCCTTAGCGGACCTAAAGTCATAAAAACAAGAATGTAGAGCCTTGTCAGTAGCTTCTTTCATTAGATTCAAAGCTCTCTGATTCTCTCCATGTTTTGATTTATGACTGTCAGTCCATTTGGACTCTTTCCTTGGTAATCTATGAGGACCTTGTGAAATTAACTTCCACAAATCCGGATCCATCAATTTCACATAGTTATGGAGACTAGCAACCCATGAGTTAAAATTAGAGCCATTGAAAACCGGTGGAGAGCCCATTGAATAAATCGGTAAGCAAATTAATGCAGCAAAGAGTAAAATCAGAAATGCACCAAGGGACAACAGGATCCTCTGCAGATCGTTGGATCTGATCAATCAGAGAACCGCTCTGATACCAATTGTTAGGATGCAAGGCCCGGATACAGAGGGGGGTGAATGTATCCCTCTACAAATATAGCCTAATTAAAAACTCTAAAGCTCAGTTATGCGGAATTAAAACTGTTGCAGAAATAAACTGAGAAAACTTAGAAGGATCAAAGCAAGACAACAACTCAATAAGCCCTCAAACGATCCTAAGCAAGCATCTAATGCGCAGCAATTAAGTGAACATATAAGAAGATCAAACCACAAGGGACACCAGGATTTTTAGGTGGTTCGGTCAACAGACCTACGTCCACCCCTCACTCTAAACCGGAGTGAGGCTTCCACTAGTAACACTAGCACAGCAGACTCAATCTGCAACAAATGCTGCCACACAGCTTGACCAGGGGAACAACCTCCCCTCTTCCTCCCAACCGAAGGGAACCACTAGTGACACTAGTCACTAGCAAACCAGAGACGCAAGTCTCTCTTCCTCCAGACCAGGAGGGGACCTACAAGTAGCAACACTACCTGCACCCAGAGACTCAAGTCTCCCTTCCTCTGAAGCTCAGAGGGAAGCACAAGTGACCCTAAGTCACCTGCAAGCCAGAGGTCTCGGACCTCTCTTCCTCCCAACCGGAGGGACCCCTGGACTTGAAACCAACAAGCCCAGAACCGGAGACAAATCTCCCTTCCTCCAAACCAGGAGGGAACCCGCAAGTAGCACCCAGCTACTTGCAACCGGAGATAGCAATCTCCCTTCTCCTGAACCAACAGGAGGGACCCCGACCTCTCTACAGAGTATCGAAAAGACTAGATATCAAATGAAAAGGAAAACAGAAAGTAGAGTCACAGCGACTGAAAGGCTGTAAATGAAATACAAGGAATGTGGCTCTCGAAGGAGCTGACTGGATTGGATCTGATCCAAATTCCAGTATGCAGATCTTCAACTGAAGCTTCTTTCTTCTTCTACACGAGCCCTCTCTCTTTCTCTTTTTCTTCTTCTTCTGGATCTCTCGATCTCTCTTCTGCTCTCTGGCTCACTCTTCTTCTTTCTTCTTCAGCTACTCTCACTCTCTTTCTTTTTCTTTTTCTTCTTCTTCTCTGTTCTCTGTATCGTGGAGGCACTCACTGCTCTTCTTCTTTTCTCGATGGCTCTCTGCTCTTTGATCATTACAGCCGATGGAGGAAGCTCCATATTTATACCAGCAGCAGGCAGCTAGGGCGTGAGCTCTCGATGATTCCCGCCCAGAAGGTTCGATCCACGTGTCAGCATCTCAGCCTCTAGGATCACGTGCCTGTCTTAATAACCTCGTCCATTAATCCTGTCAGATAATCAGTCGAAGACAATATTAGAAGGGTGTACAGAGTTGCTGCTTAAAGAGCGTTGCAAGAACAAGCCATAGCAATGTATAGACTTAAGCGTTTCTGTGCATGACAGAACCAATGTACAGACTTGCTTTCTGAACGATGCACAAAAGTAGTGTATGGACTTAATAGCACATGCTGCAGTATGCATATGGTGAAGTGTGTACATTGACGATGAATGCTCAGCCAAGCCAAACCGAGTGTGTAGACTCAGCCAAGCCAAACGAATGTGTAGGCTCTGCGTAATAATGTACAGACTTGCTCATATGATGCATGAACACAACAGCAGAATGTGCAGACTTGAAGGACTTTCAGCTCGTGCAAAGAATGGCGATGTATAGACTTAGACAAGCACACAATGGAACAATGTATAGACTTGGCCCAACAATCAATGTATGGACATGCGTGAATGCAACAGTAATGTATAGACTTGCTCCAAGCTCAAGGCACAGTACGATGTACAGACTTGACGTTGAAAGCTTGAAGGCACAGGACGATGTACAGACTTGGTCTCTAGACCATGGGCTGTACAGACTTTGAAAGAACAATGGCCAAGACGATGAGGGAGATGATCGGATGTACAGACTTTGCTTCGTGCAACAGAGCAATGTATAGACTTGCCTAAAGACGCAGCATGAGACGCTGCCAGACTGTACAGACTTCGAGTGAGACAAGACGCTGAACAGTGAATAGACTTTAAGCATGAAACATAGGTAAAGAATACCCCAATGTGTAGACTTGGCCAGAACATGTAGGGAAAGGTATGAGTGTATAGACTTGGCCAAACGTAGGGAAAGGTGAGGAGTGTATAGACTATGCTTCACTTCGAGCAGCCACAATGATGTATAGACTTAGCCTTTGAGATGTGGCTGTACAGACTTGGAGAGTTGAAGCCAATGTACAGACTTGATGATATCAAACCGATGTACAGACTTGCAGATGCGAAGCCAATGTACAGACTTTATGATATGAAGCCAATGTACATACTTGTCGAATGGCTCAGCAATGTATAGACTTGGCGAACCACGGTCCAATGTATAGACTTTGCAAAACAGAGTCCAATGTATAGACTTGGCAGGTTGAACCACTGTACAGACTTTGAAGTCGAAGACAATGTGTAGACTTACGTTCGATCATGACTGTATAGTCTTTACAGTGCTCAAAGGCAATGTTCAGACTTGCAAGATTGAGACGCTGAACAAGACGGTCGGATGTACAGACTTCGTTGCCCAAAGGCAATGTATAGACTTGCAAGATTGAGACGCTGAACAAGACGGTCGGATGTACAGACTTTGAAGATCCACTGTGGATGTATAGACTTGAGTGAAGTGAACGGATGTTCAGACTTTGAAGATCCACTGTGGATGTATAGACTCTGAACGTGAAGGCAGGCTGTATAGACTTGGCATGAGACGCAAATTAAGACGATGCACAATGTATAGACGTTAAGTCCAATCAGAAGGCTGTGCAGACTTGAGAGACGGACCAGTGTATAGACTTCAAAGAACTCCAAGCGATGTATAGACTTTGAAATGCTTGAAGAGGATGTACATACTTCATGAGACGCTGCATGCCAGTGTATAGACTTCATGAAAAGCACACGATGCAATGTGTGGACTTGGTGACTCATGCAGATAGACGAGTGTACAGTCTATGCCATGCTCACAGTTAAGCAATGTACCAAGTTCTGAATGAGCAGTTCTGAATAAAGTAAACACATATGACATCAATTTGTCATCATCAAAACACACGTAAACTATGTCATCATTAAAACATAAGTAAACACATATGACATCAAACATATGAGAGTCATAGTGTTTGTCATCATCAAAACACAATATCCAACATATATATCATGGATTTGCATTGTTTAGTATATGATAAGCATGTGATTGGTTTTAATACCTACTGAGTCTTTGGACTCACTTTCGTTACCTAACCATTTCAGGAAATTGACAAGTGTACACTTTTACTCCGACGGGTAATAAGTCGACGGGTGATCACGGACGTAGTTTGAATTTCCACTGCATGTAATAAGTAGATTTAGTTTTATTTTGTGTAATGAATGTAAATATGACTTTTGAGTAGAGATATGTAGTACTCTGTATACGATGTAAATTATGAGTGTCTATATTATGGAAATGGTATGGTTATATTTTTGGAATATGTGATGGTTTGGCCTTTAGCGCCTTACAAATATCTCGGCCCACAACACTCCGTCTATACACTATGATGTCCCCGGACATGATACGGGATCGCGGGAAGGGGGCACCACAGAGAGTGGTATCAGAGCAAAGTTGTGAGGCTTAGAATCATTGCAGCCATCAGATTTATATACCATACCACAAGATCTTAAGAGTTTATTTTAGAATTTGATGTCAAACCGACCTAGAGTCATACTAATTCGGGTTAGTTCTCCCTTGCAGGATATGGCAGGGAGTGATAGGGTGGAGGTAAATACTTCTCCTGAGGAGTCTGCGCCCTCAAATGGCACATCACAAGGAGTGGTCGGAGAAGTAATACATGGCGAGCTTGCTCCCGGTGGGTAGGGTGTGTTGTCTACTCAGGGTGTGTTAGAGTTAGGAGGGTTCACACAAGCTTTTCAAGGGTTAGTGCAGACTATGCAGTTACAAGCCCAAACTCAGGCAATGGTGCAAGCCCAATTACAATCCCGTATGCAAGAACAACCGAATAGGGTAGCAGGTGCCAATTTGATGGAGAAGTTCAAGAAAATGAGTCCTCCTTCTTTTATCGGGGAGAGTCAACTGGAGATTGTGGAAAATTGGGTGAGAGAAATTGAAAAGATTTTTACAGCCATTAGATGTGCAGAGCATGATAAAGTGATATTAGCTACATTTATGCTGAAGGACCGTGCGGACGAGTGGTGGAGATCTGCACTTAGGATCACTTTCAGAGATAGAGAGATTGAGATTGGCTGGAATGAATTTCTTGATGTCTTCCATGCAAAATTTCTCCCTCAGCATGTGAAGGACAAGAAAGAAGTAGAAATTTTAAATCTGACTCAAGGAAGTATGTCGGTTGCCGACTATGAAGCAAAATTTACTGAATTGGAAAGGTATGCCCCCCATATTTATTCAGATGAGCTTAGATGGGTGAAGAAATTTATTAGAGGGCTGAAGAGCAATGTTAGATGTAGAGCTGTAATTTTTGATCATCAGACTATGGCAGCAGCTTTGAGGACCGCTTTTGTTGTGGAAGCTGAATATGGAGAATTCTTAGAAGAAAGACAAAGGGATAATGCTAAAAGGGGCAATCTTGGTTTAGCCGTGAGGAAAGATAAGAAGCCGAAGATGGCATTTCCAGATAGAGTTCAGCCAGTTAAAACAGATAATATGCCAGTTTGTCAGCAGTGCGGGATGCAGCATAGTGGTAGGAAATGTTGGCGGGCCGCTGGAAAATGCTTTGCATGTGGTGAGACTGGGCATATGATAAGAGATTGTCCAAAAAGGCCAAGGCAAGAGCAACAACTTCAACAGCAACGGAGGGTTCAAGCCAGAGTTTATGCATTAACAAAGGAAGATACCCGAGATGCCAATGCAGTAGCTGAAGGTACGATTCTTATCAATGATATGCATGCTAAAGTTTTATTTGATCCGAGTGCTACACATTCATTTATTTCTCTGAGGTTTGCTGAATTAATGAAAGATAAACAAATTATGAAAACTGAAGAGATGTCCATTAACACACCAACTGGGGAAATAGTTAGAACCACTTATGTTATTCCTAGCGTTGATGTGGTGATTCAGGGGAGGATTATGCCAGCATGTGTGTATCTGCTAGAAATGACTGATTTTGATATCATCTTAGGAATGGATTGGTTAGATATAAATTTTGCCCTTCCAGACTGTCATGGAAAGAAAGTGATGTTTCAGAAACCTGGAGAGCAGATATTTTACTATCAATGTCCAAGGCACCGTTCTAGTAAAATACTAGTTTCAGCCCTTAAGGCTTTGAAATGGCTCAGAAGTGGGTGTCAAGATTATTTGGCTAGTGTAGTGGCTATTCCTTCTAATGAAAATAAGAAAATCACCTCAGATATTGATATTGTCAAAGAATTTCCAGATATATTTCCTGATGAACTTCTGGGTTTGCCACCACACCGAGAGGTGGAGTTCACTATTGAACTCTCATCGAGTACTTTATCCATTTCCATCCCTCTATAGAATGGCACCAGCTAAATTGGCAGAGTTGAAGAAACAATTACAAGAACTGCTAGATAAGGGGTTTATTCGACCAAGTTTATCCCCTTGGGGTGCACCTATTCTGTTTGTTAGAAAGAAAGATGGGTCGCTTAGACTTTGCATTGACTATAGAAAATTGAATCAAGTGACCATTAAGAATAAGTACCCTTTGCCAAGAATTGATGATTTATTTGATCAGCTACGAACTGTCACAGTATTTTCAAAGGTTGATCTCAGATCTGGATACCACCAATTAAGGATAAGGGAAGAAGATATTTCAAAAACTGCTTTTAGAACACGATATGGGCATTATGAGTTTCTGGTTATGCCATTTGGGTTAACTAATGTACCAGCAGCATTTATGGATTTGGTGAACAAAGTTTTCCAACCATATCTGAATACGTTTGTAGTAGTGTTTATTGATGATGTGTTAATCTATTCTCCTACTGTTGAAATTCATCAAGAATATTTGAGGATTGTGTTGGAAACTTTAAGAAAACATCAACTCTATGCAAAATTCAGTAAATGCGAATTTTGGTTAGACCAGGTTCAATTCTTAGGGCATATCATTTCTGGAGATGGAGTGTCTGTTGATCCAGCTAAGGTTGAGGCAGTTTTGCATTGGGAAAGGCCGAGGAATATCAGTGAGATTATGAGCTTTTTGGGTCTTGCGGGTTACTATCGCAGGTTTATTGAAGGTTTTTCTTCTATTGCAACTCCTATGGCCAAATTGACTAGGAAGGGAGTTCCTTTTGAATGGTCAGATAAATGTGAAATGAGTTTTCAAGAATTAAAAATAAGGTTAACTACAACCCCAGTGCTTACTTTACTTTGTGGGTCAGGAGGGTTTGTGATATATACAGATGCCTCTAAAAAGGGATTAGGATGTGTCCTGATGCAGAATGGTAAGGTAGTAGCTTATGCATCTAGACAGTTAAAGAACCATGAGATGAATTATCCAACACATGATTTGGAGTTGGCAGCAGTAGTACATGTTTTGAAAATTTGGCGACATTATTTGTATGGTGAGCAGTTTGAAGTATTTATAGACCATCAGAGTTTAAAATATATTCTCTCAGAAAGAATTAAATTTAAGGTAGAGAAGGTGGATTGAATTTTTGAAAGATTATGATTTCACATTGAATTATCACCCACGAAAAGTAAATGTGGTAGCATATGCACTCAATAGAAGAGACTAATGACAATCCAGTTACGTCAAATTTAGAAAATGACATCTGATGTAGTGGAGTATTCTCCTGTATGCAAAGGGAAAAACTTATTTTTGGCCCCACTAACTATTCAATCTGCAATGGTCGAACGAATTGTGCAAGCACAACTAAATGATTAACAATTACATGGATTGATTGGCACACCGAGATTTACTCAAAGTGCAAATGGAGCAATCAGATTTCAGGGAAGATTATGTGTACCTCGGAATGAGGAAATAAAGAAAGATCTATTGACTGAGGCGCATAAATCATAATATTCCATTCACCCAGATAGTACAAAAATGTACAGAAACATGAAGAGACATTTTTGGTGGATTGGTATGAAAAAGGATATAACAGAATTTGTCAGCAAGTGTCTTACTTGTCAACAAGTAAAGGCGGAACATCAAAGGCCAGCGGGACCACTACTGTAGTGCCCGAGATTTTTCTAGAGAATTATAAAGTATTTCTACTATTTAAATTGATGAAAATAGGTGTTTAGTACATGTTTTGTTAAATTCGCAACTAAATAAATAAAATAGATAACGTATTAAATATAAGTTTTTCGATAATTATAGATTTAGAATTTTGGACAATTAAAATTTTATAGACTAATTGTTAACATACGTCCTTCTTTTATTATATACATTCACTAGTAGAACACATAAGGGCATAGACACAAATTCCTATAGTTTAGGATATACTATGACCCAACGTATTCACTATTCATTTTCGCATTTTTACTATTCACTCAGTTTCATTTTTAAGGTTAAATATTTATTTGATAATTTTTCCTGGTAGAGTAAATCAAGGTGGTTAATGGGTAACAATTAGATTTTTCTAATCATTTTTACCTTGTGAAATATTAATTTCTAAAGTGGGCCATGAATAGTGTCCTCTGTATTCTCTTCACGTCCTTGACATTCGAATGGCCAACAAGGACTTGTGGAGGCCATGATTGTTTCAGATCAATGTCCTGCCACTAGTTTTGGGTGGATCTGAAACAATGGCTAGGATTTAGATCTATTTGGATAGATCTGAAGCAATGGCTAGGATTTAGATCTAGTCTAAAAAGGGTTTTACCTTTATAAGGGTGTGTCCAGAGGATTTATTCTCTGCACCGTAGCAGGCCACTCCTTACGTTGAGAAGGGGTTGCCAGCGCCCTTGTTGTTGGGAGTAAGAAGATAGGAGGGAGGTGTCTCTCATTTATGATTTCTCATTGATAAGGTAAGTTTCTGAACTTCAAAATGTCCATTTGGCATATTCTAACTTACTCATGAGGTTATTTTATACGAGCCTAAATATCTGTTTTAGTTTTATTAAGATTCTATTCTTTTTACGTAGCCAAAAATTCCAATATGTTAATATAATCCTGCAAGTCCCAAACCCGAATATTTTTTTTCATTATTTGCTTTTTTATTTTCTTAGATGTTTGGGTCAAAAAGAATTTGAAAAGCATAAGAAATAAGGTTTTTATAGAAATTCTAGGTTTTCCATCTATTTACGTATTTTACGTGATGATCGGCCGATTTCTTTTAAACCGAAATGGCAATTTCTGCCCTGCAAGGTCGGTGCATGTTTTAATATGGTTAGATAGGTCAATGCATGTTTTAGTATTGCTTGGATAGGTCAGTGCATGATTTAATATGACTTAGATAGGTCAGTGCATGATTTAATATTACTTAGATAGGTCAGTGCATGTTTTAATATGGCTTAGAAAGGTCTGTGCATGGTATGCACAGAGTCTGTGCATAGCAAGATCTGTGCATAGTATGCACAAGGTCTGAGCATAGTGCAAGGGCAAGGTCTGTGCATGGTATGCACAGAGTCTGTGCATAGCAAGGTCTGTGCATAGCAAGGTTTGTGCATAGTATGCACAAGGTCTGAGCATAGTGCAAAGGCAAGGTCTGTGCATGGTATGCACAGGGTCTGTGCATAGCAAGGATGGCAAGGGCAAGGTATGTGCATGGTATGCACAGAGTCTGTGCATGGCAAGGTCTGTGCATGGTATGCACAGGGTCTGTGCATAGCAAGGATGGCAAGGGCAAGGTATGTGTATAGTATGCACAAGGTCTGAGCATAGTGCAAGGGCAAGGTCTGTGCATGGTATGCACATGGTCTGTGCATAGCAAGGATGGCAAGGGCAAGGTCTGTGCATAGTATGCACAAGGTCTGAGCATAGTACAAGGGCAAGGTCTGTGCATGGTATACATAGGGTCTGTGCATAGGAAGGATAGCAAGGGCAAGGTATGTGCATGTTTTGGTTTACCTAAGACTAAGGTCAGTGCATACTTGGTTTTGTACAGACTAAGGTCAGTGCATACTTAGTTTTGTACAGACTAAGGTCGGTGCATCATGTGTTCTGTCTCGGCTTTCAGTAACTATGAAAAAGTGTATTTTGAGGGGCCAAATTAATTTAAAAAAATTTAAAAAATTAGAAAATGATAGAATATCAAGTTGGTAAGATATTGTAAAATTTTTGTGACCATAGAAAATCTATACTCACAGTTATGAACGGTTTCCTATGCATGTGTCGCCAAAAATATAAATATGTTTCCTAAATTTCAGAAACCTGCAAATGAAGTGTTTTGGAAGGGCTTTTTGATTCAAAAAAAAATCTAAAAAATTAGGAAATGATAAATGAGTAAGTTGGTAACTTACTGTAAAAAATTTATTTTTATTAAAATTCTGTGCTTATAATTATGAATTATTTTATACGTTTGTGTAGCTTGGAAATAAGCTTGTTCTATTCTGAAACCTATAGTATTCCTGAAATCTGTGGAAATATTAAACTGTTATATTGGCTATATAGACGATGCTGCCATAGAAGGGCCTAGAGCCAAACTATAGAAATGCCCTTATGGGGAGGCTTAATCTGTTCTGACCTCGAGGGCACGAGGTGAAATCCTGGAGGTAGATAAATTCCACTAGTTAAGGTGGGAAGGACTTTCTCCGGTTCTGCGCAGTAATCAAGACTCGTCTCCATTGCCTAGGTGACTGAGTATCTGACTGTTCTGACCTTCTAATGGTAGTTTGGGCACTGTGTCTGGCCATATACCATATGAAATTCTGTCTCTGTATCTGAAGTCGGTAAAGGCATATGGAATTATGTCTCCGAAGCCGGTAAAGGCATATGAAATTCTGAAACTATGTAAATTCTGAAATTCTGTTTTCTGAAATCTGTTTTATCATATGTAAATTCTGAAAAATAAGACTACCGTCACATAAGCACTTGTTTCTATACTAGACTTGTTTCTGTCCTCATCAACCTGATTCCAAATATTCTATGTTTCATAAATTTCTGAAACTTATTTCACCCTTGTAGTCAGTTAGGCATGGATAAAGGAGCAAATTGAAAGTTAGTAACTTTCTGAGTCTATTCCTAGACTCACACTTGTTAACCATTTTCAGGTGATTCCCTCGGCGAGGACGAGGAGTTAGCACGTAGTGAATCCGAACGTGAAAATTTGGTGTAGTCTTTAGAGATTTGTATTTTTTTTTCCATTTGAGGTGATTTATTGTTAGAACATTTGATATTTGTAATAATGGACTATTGTAAGTAACTTTCTGCTTATAAGTTTTGGACTATTGTGATTTTGAGAAATATAATTAACTGATGGGCTTGAAATTTCTTCCGCTGCTTAGTGTTCTCTTTATTTATGTAATTCTTCAACCAATTTTCTGTTCTATTGGGTTTTTCCCACCGTGGCATCTCTCCTAAATCTGATGAGAGTTGGGAACTGAACCAGATTCTAAGGTGGGGTGCTACAACTACAGTTGATGGAAATTTCACAGTGGAAATGAGAGCATATCACTATGGATTTTGTAATGGGATTACCAATGACTAGGAGAAAACATGATTCTATTTGGGTAATTGTTGACAGGCTTACTAAATCAGCTCATTTTATGGCAATCACAAAGACACAATCGTTAGAGGATTTAACATATTTGTATATCAGAGAAATTGTGAGACTTCATGGTGTGCTTGTGTCTATTATTTCAGATAGTGATGCAAGGTTTACAGTAAAATTTGGGAGAAGTTTACAGATAGGACTGGGTACACAATTAAAATTTAGCTCAGCTTTTCACCCTCAAACAGATGGACATTCAGAAAGAACCATTAAACATTAGAAGATATGTTAAGGGCATGCAGTTTAGACTAGCGAGGTAGCTGGGATGAGCATCTGGCTTTAATTGAGTTTGCATATAACAACAGCCATCATGCAAGTATAGGAATGACACCATATGAAGCATTATATGGTAGACCATGTAGATCACCTGTTTGTTGGGATGAGGTTGGTGAGCTGAGATTGATTGGGCCACAGATTGTACAGAATTATGTAGAAAATGTTGATTTGATTAGAAAAAGATTACTTACAGCTCAGAGTAGGCAGAAAAGTTATGCTGATCATAGAAGGAGATATCTATAATTTGTTGCCGGGGATCACGTATTTCTGAAGGTTTCACCGACCAGAGGAGTAATGAGATTTGGCAAGAAAGGTAAACTCAGTTCAAGATATGTTGGACCATTTGAAATCTTAAGAAGGATCGGCGAGGTGGCATATCAATTGGCTTTACCACCATCATTGTCAGGAGTTCACGATGTATTCCATGTGGCTATATTAAGAAAGTACATGCCATACTCATCGCACATTATAGATCATGAGTAGTTAAAAATTTAGTGAGATCTTACATATGAGGAGAAACCAGTTCACATTCTCGATCAAAAAGAACAAGTGCTGAGAACGAAGATAATTCCATTAGTGAAGGTATTGTGAAAAAGTATCTCAAATGAAGAAGCTACTTGGGAGATGTAAGATGAAATGAGGAAGAGATATCCACAACTATTCGGTATGTATTGAGTAAATTTTTAAATTTCGAGCACGAAATTTGTTTAAGGGGGAGAGATTTGTAACACCCAAACATGTCCGAAACTTAAAGATAATTAAATATTTTATATTTAGAGTCCATATAAATTTTAAGTTCTTTTAACTAGAGCCCAATATTATGAACGGTATAATAAATACGAGTTTAACGAATGTTATTAAACAAATTAAATAGATATCTTACATTATTAATATGTAACTTTTCGTAAGAATGTCAGAATGTGGTCAATATTAGACCCGTTGGAAAGAGAATCTACAAATCTACAAATTTTATGTTAAACACTTTTTCAAATTCTGACATTTGATAGGCCAAAAATAAAATAGAATAAACTAGTTCTTTGAAAACTTGTTAATGTTAAATTTTTAAGGGTTTTTATAAAATTTTCCTCTCTCTCTTATCCCTCTCATCCGATGGATTGAAAAAAAAAACCCAAAAATCCCCAAAATATCTTATTCCCTCCCCCACGTGTCCCCCCTCCTTCTTATCCCCTCCCTCGTCCTCATCTCATTCTTCTTCTTCTTACCTTCTCCTCCCCTCCCCCTATATATACCCCCCCCTCTTTCTCTCCCACTCCAACACTCTCCCCTCTCCACACGTAACACCCTTCTCCCCCATCCCTCTTTCTCATTCTCTCTCTCTCTCACCTCTCCCTCTCTCTCTCTCTCTCTCTTTTTCTTCTTTTCATTTTTTTCTTCTTTTCATTTCTCTCTAATCTCTTCTTTACTCTCTCTACTTTCACTCTCTATTTTCTCTCTCTACTCTCTCTACTTTCTCTCTCCACTTTCTCTCTCTCTACTTTCTCTCTCCACTTTCTCTGCTTTATCTCTTTATTTCCTCTCTCTACTTTCTCTCTCTACTTTTCTCCACACTTTCTCTCTCTTCTTTCTCTCTCTACTATATCTCTTTACTTTATCTCTCTTCTCTCTCTACTCTCTCTCTTATTTCTCTCTCTACTTTCCCTCTCTACTTTCTCTCTCTACTCTTATAAATAAATGAAGAAGAGAAAACATCGTCGAAATAATAAAAATATTTAACGAAAGCTTGGACATAGGATTTGGAGTTTATTTGGACCATTTCACCCTTCTTTACGTAGAAATGCGTCCTCGCGGGTGAGGTACTAAAGTTAATTTAGAGAATCCACCCTAAAGGTAGGCACATGATAAACCAAGTGCATGTTATTTGATATTTATATTTCTTCGATTTGATTTTATTTGAAATGTAATTATTCAGGCTTAAGTCAGTGATTTATTTAACCCGATGATCTATGCTTAGAATCGGTTATTTATTTAATTACCATTTTGTAAAAATATTATTTTCTCTCTCATCTCTATCTATTTTCTCTCTCTACTCTCTCTACTTTCTCTCTCTACCTCTCTCTACTTTCTCTCTACTCTCTCTCTAATCTCTTCAAACTTTATATAAGAGTAATTTATTTAGTTAATAAATTTGACTCACTACCCTATGATTAAAATCTAATTCATGATATGAAAATTGATTCAGTTATTTTAAAATTTTCAATAATAAGTTTTAAGTATTGAGCTGACTATGTAATAAGAATAAAAAATTTGATTAAGCATATGGACTGTGTCCCTTTAAGGAGGTGTGGGGTGACAAACCGTAGTTAGCTTCCGCTATGGGATTATGCCCATTTCCGAGGACAAACGGACTTCTGAAAAATTCAAAACTCAGAATAAGAAAATTATTTGAGGAATGGTAGAGTATTAACTCCCGATCCTGCGCAGTTGATCAAGGCTGACATGCTCCTGCGTTTAGACCATTTATCTTTATGTCAACGTATGGATGCCTATGTATGTGTTTGCTACTGCTTCTAGTGACAGGATGTCTGTCCAATATATACTGCCAAATATGTGTTTATCTAATATGAAGTTCAGATTTGATATGATCTAAAAATAAGTTCAACTGTATAAGTTCTGATTTAGTTAAGATATGTACCATGTCATATACATATAAGTCAGATAAGATTTGTTATACATATTTTCTTATAAATATGAAAAAAGGTTCTGTTCTATTATCTATTTCCTTCGTATTCATAGTATATGTACAATGCAGTGAAATTTTGATTAGATTTATATATATCATGGATTTGCACTGTTTAGTATATGATAAGTATGTGATTGGTTTTAATGCCTACTGAGTCTTTGAACTCACTTTCGTTGCCTAACCATTTCAGGAAATTGACAAGTGTACACTTTTACTCCGACGGGCAATAAGTCGGAGGGTGATCCCGAACGTAGTTTGAATTTCCGCTGCATGTAATAAGTAGATTTGGTTTTATTTTGTGTAATGAATGTAAATATGACTTTTGAGTAGAGATATGTAGTACTCTGTATATGATGTAAATTATGAGTGTCTATATTATGGAAATGGTATGGTTATGTTTTTGGAATATGTGATGGTTTGGCCTTTAGCGCCTTGCAAATATCTCGGCCCACAACACTCCGTCTATACGCTGTGACATCCCGGACACGATACGGGATCGCGGGAAGGGGGCGCCACACTAATGATTGGAATTCTCTGTCCAATCTAAAGTTCATCCAAATAGTGCATAGTGATCTCGACTTTCGTGTACATAAATTTTTTGGAGGAAAGATGATGCAGACATAAATCTCTCTCCTAACCCAACCCTCGCAGAAGCGGCCCTCGACGAGCTTCTCTGGTGGGTAGCGGGGATTCTCACATCATTTGACTATATTACCCCTACTACGGTTTTATACAAACGTTGGATGTCATCATCTCCTAGACGCCTTTCTCTCCTCCTCGAAGCATACAAAATATATGAAAAAAATAAAAATTTAATTACATACATATAAAAGCATACCAAATATAATTATGTTTATTTTTATTTTTATTTTATATACATATAACCGCACTGCATGCTCCCCTGTCAATCCTCCAGGGAATATTTTTATTTTATATACATATGGTGGGAGAACATGGAGTCTCAGGGGACCATCCACGACCTCAGGAGAGCATTTGATGTCTCAGGGGAGTATGCATGTAATATCCCGGACCTTTCGGATCCTTCTTCGTGGGTCTCGGATCTGGTTTCAGAGCGTCCGGCTCTGTTGTGTCCGAAATTTCGTTTCGGACATCTTTCGTGTTCGGATCGGCGCGATCCGGAGCCATTTCGGAGGCCCGGAGGCGTTCCGCGGCTTTTCCGCGAGTGTTTTCCGATTCCCGGTGTGTGTTTCGGCTTTTTCTTCGGAAGCTCGCTGCGGGCGAACCGGGCGATTCACCAGGGCACGAGTGGTACCGTTGCGATCGGTGCGTCCCGAGAATTCCGGAAATGTATTTTTCTATTTTTCGATATTTTTCCGAAAAATCAGATTTTCTATATAACCCTATTTCTTTTCTTTTTTCTTTTCTTCCTTCTCTTTCTTCTTCGTCTTCCTCCTTCCTTCCCCAACCGTGGCCGCCCTCCTCTCTCCCTCTCTCTCCCATTCGGACGCGGTGAGCCCCTCCCTGGCTGTTGACGGCGGCAGGGCGACGGCGCGGACGTGTGGGTGGCGGCGAGGCGAGCTCGTGGGCGTGCGGCAAGCGTGGGAAGCGTGGGGAGGCGAGGTTTCTAAAAGCGTTCTTCACGATTCGTGGGTGATTCGGCGGAGCATTCGCTCCATCGAGGTAGGGTGACGTTCCTTAGCCTCTTGACGATCTTTTCCGTGATTTATAGGCCGAGGGGAGGCCGAGAGGGGCTTGTTTGAGCATGATTTGGGTTTTTCCATGAATTGGGGAGAGTCGCCCGATCTATGGATTTGATACATGAATTCGTGTTTTGATGGCCTAGAATCATGCTAGGGGTCCCCGGGGGCCTTCCCCTTTGATTTCCCCCTCTCCGGTGGAGGTATGGGGGCGTGGATGGTGTTTTTGGCCGTTTCCCGCCGTTCTCGATTTTCCGAGATGATAGCGGTCTACCAGTGGCCGCGTTCACTGGTAGCAGTCGGGTGGGGACCGCCTTCACCAAGGTTTTCGACCGTTGGGGCTTGTTCTATCGGTAGGCGGTCGCGGTCTTGCGACTGACCGCGACTGCTGGTGGCGGTCAGGGGCCGATCGCTTTCACCATGGGGTCCGGCACGGTCTTCGAGATGGTTTTCTGACCATTGGAGTCTGGTCGCGGTCTCCCGGAGACCGCTATCAGGTGAAGACGGTCATCAGGCGACCGCGTTCACTTTTCGCTCACCAGGGTGGTCGCGGTCCCAGGAGGACCGTGACTAGGTGGTAGCGGTCCTGGGTCGACCGCGACCACGGGAGGCGGTCCTCCGGTGACCGCGACTCCCTTTCCTCACCGAATCAAATCCCAGACGAGCTAGTCTCGATCCCAGTGCTGACCCGTGGTCCGACTGATGCGGGGCATCATGTGGGGGCTACACATGGGGGCACCGTGGGGTCCCGGGAGGTGGTGATTTCGGATTGTGTCCTCGTGCGTTAGTGTGGGTACAAGGAGCGTCCCTCGTACCTGTGGTTGCGACATTGTTTTCCGTGACTTGAGAGTCTACTCCTTCAGTGACCCTCCACTAGTCGTAGCCTACCAGTACGCGTGTGCTGGTCGCACCAGGGAGTGGTGTACGGGCCGACCTTTAGAGACGGTTTGTCGACCGGTTACCGTTGGGCCCCACGTCTTGCAGCCAGAGTCCGGCTGAGGGGAAAACCGGTCAGAGGGCCAGACCAGGGACACGCGGTCTGTGTGTGCACACGTGGTTGGGGGCGGTTGAACCCACGTCGACGGGCGTGACCCCAGCTAGTCACTTGTTTTTGGTTACTTGTACGGTGTCTGCGCCTCGGGTAGGACCTACCACGTCAGGCGGTTCACCTGCAGTGCGGTGTAAGACGTCAGGGGACGCTACCGGCTGTGCTTCTAGTGGGTGGTACTCCTGTCGAGTACGGAGTGACAGACTGTCAGTCGTGTGTTTTCGACCTTCGGGTTTTGTCGGGTTGGCCGTTGAGCTTCGGTCTTCTTACCGTGGCACGGGTGTCGGTGTGCGTGCCATGGGACCTTTGTTTTGTAGAGTGCATGGCTCTCTTTTTCGAGGTACTTTTCTATCGCTAGCGTGGTGGTTTCTCGTTTTACGAGGTAGGGTCCAAGTGATCCCTACTGAGTCTTGTTCTGAGACTCATTCCCTGCGTGTTTTCACCGTGTTTCAGGTGAGGCGCCGCCCCAGGGGAGCGCGTTTGGGGTGCAACGTGGTGCGGGTGCCCAGAGGTAGTGCCAGAGGTCAGAGCCGGGGTATGCCCCGTGTAGCTGTACTTTTCTTTCTTGTCACTGTACTAGTTGTGGACTACTGTTGCTGTTGTTGTTATTTTATATTGTGGACCATGTAAAATGTTAATTTATTTCCTACTTAATATTATAACTGTTTAATTTCTGTAATTATTTGTGATACTTGTGTAGTCTCCACACCATCCTTTTAACCCTTCCGAGTCTTCGGGCTCGTGGGTGGCGGTGCGAGTCTCGGGTTATCGGGCCTTCCCGGTAATCGGATTCTCGGGTCGTTACAGCTGGTATCAGAGCGCGGTTGTGGAATTACATGAGAATCATAGGTAATTGTAGTGGTCCACTAGTCCACAGCAATGATGTACAGGTGACGCTGGCATTGGGCACCGCGGGTTTATTTTGACCTTGCCGTTTTCGTGTTTTCTGTCTTGTGCTTTAGGAGCGAGTATGGCGCCGAGGCGGAGCTCTCACTCTCAGCAGGGGCAGTCGGCTGGAGGCCAGGAGATCCAGCTGGGGGTCCAGAGGGACCAGGAGGAGCATAGTAGAGCGCCACTGGGGGCTACCGAGGCCGCGGATACTGCGAGAGTTCCGGGGGCCGAGGATTTCTTCCGTGGCATGTACCAGCTTATGTCTCAGCAGTTCGGCGGAGAGGCTGGTGAGGGCTCGTCAGTCAGGGGTGGGCCAGGCCGAGCAGTGAGGGACTTCATGCAGTTCCATCCACCTTACTTTAGCGGCCAGGCAGACCCTGATGCAGCTCGCGATTGGCTTGATGAGATGGAGCGGGTGTTCAGTTCTGTGAAGAGTGCTGCCGAGGACAGAGTGGTGTTGGCCTACAACCAATTGCAGGGTACGGCTCGAAGGTGGTGGTCTTCCGAGTGGAAGACATCTTTTCAGCTTCGTCCACTTGAGCAGATCGAGTGGGATGATTTCGTCAGTACTTTCGAGCGTACGTACTGTCCAGATTATGTTGCTACGCAGCGGATGCGGGAGTTTCTGGAGCTGTTGCAGGGTGACATGTCCGTGTTGCAGTACAGGGCCCGATTTGTCGAGCTGGGTCGGTATGCACCTCACATCATGGATCATGAGAGGGTGAAGACCGCGCAGTTTGTGCAGGGCTTGAGGCTGGAGCTGAGGCACCATTTGATAGCGAACGGGGCCACTGATCTAGAGACAGCGTCTCGTGTTGCGGCTTCGTTGGAGATGGATATGCAGAGGACTCGAGGACCGATCAGCCAGGGGCAGTCCTTGTCAGGTCGCAGCCAGCAGTCGGCTACCCAGCAGCAGGGTTTCTTCCAGCATGCGTTGGGTGGTTCAGGAGTACCGGCATCGGCAGCTTCGGTGACAGGATCTGCGTCCTTCGGCTCGAAGGTCAAGAAGTTCTTCAAGAAAGGGTTCGGCAAGAAGAAGTCCAGGGACCAGGGGCAGGCTTCATCGGGCAGTGTACAACAGCCGATTCCTTTGCAGCGTCAGGGATCAGTGGGTGGATCGCGAGGACCTTATCCACGGTGTGGTGGGACCCACCCAGGCAGGCAGTGCACGGCACCGATCATCTGTTTTCGGTGTGACCAGCCAGGGCATATGGCGCGTGACTGTCCCCAGAGGCCGCCACATCAGCAGGTTCCCCAGCAGCAGAGGCAGCAGCAGCAGCAGGGATAGTATCCGCCGCTACCCAGGTCAGCTAGCGTGGGAGGCAGGCAGAGAGCTCGGGGCCAGATCACGCACATGACCAGGGCAGAGGCAGTGGCGTCGCAGCTCGTGAAAGGTACCGTTCAGATTTTGGGTTGTGCGGCTCGGGTTTTATTTGATTCTGGGGCGTCTCATTCGTTTATTTTGGAGGATTTCGCGTCGAACGTCGAGGAGCCGGTGACCCAGTTGTCCTGTGATTTGACAGTGGAGTTGCCTTCGGGTGACTTTATGATCACTCCGTATTACTTCGATCAGGTTCCGGTTTGGATCGATGGGCGGAGTATGCCAGGCAGGTTGTATGCGTTGCAGCTTCGAGATTATGATGTGATTCTAGGCATGGACTGACTCAAGACTCATGGAGCGGTGGTGGATTGTGGAATGAAGAGGGTCTACTTCCAGCATCCGAGCAAGAGGACCTTATATTTCCAAGGTATCCGTTCCGCCTCTTCTCGATTCCTTATCTCTGCTATTCGAGTCCGTCGATTGCTTGATTCAGGTTGTCAGGGTTTTCTCGCGTCCGTGGTTGTGTCTGACCGGATGGAGCCGGATGTCGAGGACATTGCGGTGGTGTGCGAGTTTCCTGACGTTTTTCCCGAGGAGTTGCCTGGATTACCTCCCCAGCGGGAGATCGATTTCATGATCGAGGTTGTACCTGGTACGGGACCTTTGGCGAAGGCTCCCTACCGTATGGCCCCCGCTGAGTTGAGGGAGTTGAGGACGCAGTTGCAGGAACTGTTGGCCAAGGGGTATATTCGTCCTAGTTTTTCCCCTTAGGGTGCGCCCGTGTTGTTCGTGAAGAAGAAGGACGGTAGTCTACGGCTGTGTATTGACTATCGGCAGCTGAATGAAGTGACCATTAAGAACAAGTATCCGTTACCGCGGATTGATGACTTGTTCGACCAGCTTCAGTCCGCGTGAGTGTTCTCGCGGATTGATTTGCGGTCAGGTTACTATCAGCTGAGAATTCGTGAGTCCAATGTGGAGAAGACTGCGTTCAGTACTAGGTACGGGCATTATGAGTTTCTGGTGATGCCGTTTGGACTCACCAATGCCCCTGCAGCCTTCATGGACTTGATGCAGAGGGTGTTTCATCCGTATTTGGACCAGTTCGTGGTCATCTTCGTGGATGACATCCTTGTTTATTCGCAGTCTGCTGAGGAGCACGCGTACCATTTGGGTGTGGTGCTGCAAACGTTGTGAGGTCACCAGTTGTATGCGAAACTCAGCAAGTGCGAGTTTTGGCTCAGCGAGGTGCACTTTCTGGGGCACGTGATTTCTGGTGATGGCATTTCCTTGGACCCCGCCAAGGTCGAGGCAGTAATGCAGTGGCCAAGGCCGAGGTCGGTGACGGAGATCCGGAGTTTCTTGGGGCTTGCGGGTTATTATCGCCGGTTTATCCAGGATTTTTCTCGTATTGCGACCCCGATGACTACACTCACGCGGAAGGATGTGCCTTTCGTCTGGTCTGAGGAATGTGAGCAGAGCTTCAGGGAACTGAAGAGATTGCTCACCTCGGCTCGGAGTTGGTTTTGCCTTCTGGATCGGGAGGTTTCGTGGTGTGTACAGATGCTTCCGGGGTCGGATTGGGTGCTGTTCTGATGCAGCATGGTAGAGTGGTGGCTTATGCATCTCGGCAGCTAAAGTCCCATGAGGAGAACTACCCTACCCATGACCTTGAGTTGGCGGCGGTGATCTTCGCGCTGAAAATCTGGAGGCATTATCTGTACGGTGAGAAGTTCGAGGTGTTCACTGACCATCAGAGTCTGAGGTATGTGTTCTCGCTAAAGGACCTGAACCTCAGGCAAAGGCGTTGGATGGAGTTCATGAAGGACTATGACTTCACCCTGTCTTATCAGCCGGGCAGGATGAATGTCGTCGCCGATGCCTTGAGTCGGAAGGTCGTGATTAGTACCTTGATGCCGAGGAAGTGGAGGCTCTGGGAACAAGTGCCCGAGGTATCTTTTAGGCTCAAGATTCCCCAGGAGCCAGGGTTGGCAGTGCTTGCGAGTCTGACTGTCACTCCTGCTATCCGTCGTCATGTGATAGAGGCTCAGCATGCGGACCCTGAGTTGCCCCGGATTCTGGCTATGGCGGACGTGGAGCTCGGCGAGGACGGTGCTGTGAGGTTTCGTGGCAGGTTGTACGTCCCAGCCGAGGAGCAGATTCGCCGTGCGGTGCTGCGCGAGGCTCATGGGAGCATGTACACCGTACACCCGGGTGCGACGAAGATGTATCGAAACTTGCGGAGGCAGTTCTGGTGGCCTAACATGAAGAGAGATGTCACGGAATTTGTGGCTAGGTGCCTGATCTGTCAGCATGTGAAGGTGGAGCATCAGCGACCAGGAGGTACTCTCCAGTCCTTGGATGTTCCTACGTGGAAGTGGGACCACGTGACCACGGATTTTGTGGTGGGGTTTGTAATGCCCCGGGTTTTTTGGATCCGCGTTCGTGGGTCCCGGATCTGGTTTCTCGGAGCATCTGACTCCGTTGTGTCTGAAATTTTATTTCGGACATCTTTCATGTTCGGATCGGCGTGATCCGGAGTCGTTTCGGAGGTCCGGAGGCGTTCCGCGGCTTTTTTCGCGTGTGTTTTCCGATTCTCGGCGTGGGTTTCGGCTTTCCCTTCGGAACCTCGTTGCGGGTGAACCGGGCCGTTCACCTAGGTGAGTATGGTACCGTTGCGATCGGTGCGTTCTGAGGATCGCGAGGGTGTGATTTTCTATTTTTCGGGATTTTTCTGATTTTCTGGATTTTCCTATATATACCCCCCACCCTCTCTCTTCCTCTCATTTCTCACTCTCACCCTCTCTCTCTTCTCCCACTCTCTCCTTTCACTCTCTCCTCTCCGGCGGCCGACGGACCGAGGCGGGGGAGAGGCGGGGCGATGAGGGTGAGGAGGACGGCGAGGATGGGTCGAGGATCGAGGCTCGAGGGCGTGGTGAAGCTCGGCCGTGGGTTCGTGTAGCGGCGAGGCTTCAACGGCATTTTCTTCGTGGATCGGCGTCCACGGTGCACGAAATCTTCGGTGGAGGTAGGGTGATGGACCCCCAGCTCGTGCACTTCCTTTCCCGCAAGTTTTGTAGGCTACGGTGAGCCGAGCGGGCCAAACGGGGTGATTTGGGCAAAATCCATGTTTTAGGGCTTGTGGGCCGATCTCCCGTTTCATTGCGTTTCTGGCCGATCCGAGGCCGTAGATGCATGCTAGGGGTTATTTGGGGGCTTCCCCTATGTTTTCCCCCTCATCCGTGGATGTTTAGAGGCGTGGCGTGGATTTTTGGGGTTTTTCCCGCCGTTCACGGTTTTCCGAAATGGTCGCGGTCCACCAGAAACCGCGTTCATTGGTCGCGGTCTTGGGAGAACCGCGTTCATCCTTTGTGTTTTGGTCGAGGAGGCCTTCGAGCGTCGCGGTCGTGCGATAGACCGCTTTGGTCTAGTCGCGGTCCTCGGGCGACCGCTACCAGCGGGGTTGCGCGTGGCTGGTTGCGGTCGTGAGGTGACCGTGACAGCATGGTCACGGTCTCCGATCTACCGCTACCATCTGGTCGCGGTCCCCGGTCGACCACTATCTGGTCGCGGTCACCAGGTGACCACTACCACGTTCTGGTTCCTGTTTGCGCTATTTTGACCTCCGGTCGACCCGGTTGCGACCCACTGGTTGACTTTAGGTGTCGTGAGTGTCTCGGACACCCCGTGAAGTTCCGTGACCGTGTCCTTGGGTGTCTAGAGGTTGTCCCACTTACCTCATTTTGCGTGCCATGAGCTTAAGGGTCCAGGTGACCTTTTAGCGCTCCGATTGTGTTGTTTTGGTCTCCGGTCGACCCGGTTGTGACCCAGTGGTCGACCTCCGGCCTTGTGAGTATTCCGGACACCCCATGGGTTCTGTGTTTGTGCTTTTGGGATGTCGGGAGGGGCCGTGTTGCCTCGATTAGCGTGCCCGTAGGTGTGGTGGGTCCGGGTGACCCCACGTGTTCCGGGCTTTCGTGTTACGCATGATCGAGTCACCGTGTATCGGTGTGCGGTGGGGTCTCCCCCGCATGTCGTGGGTTTCCTTTGGAAGGCGATTCCCATGTGGGCCATGTGCTTGGCCTTGGACTCCGAGTCCAGTTATCCGGCCTGGGGCTGGAGGTTTCCCGCTTGCTTCAAGATGGGAAATCGTCGTGGTGGCTTGTGTGATGCCCTGGGAATCGTGCTTCTGTGTTTTCCGTGTGGCCCGTGTGGGTGGCTTTAGTCCTTTGCATTCCCTTTCCGAGGGAGTGGTCTTGGCGACTCGTGAGTTATCTCGGTACTTGTGCTACTGTGATTTTAGACCTAGAGATTGGACTAGATTGACGGCCTTGTGCTGTTGCGTACAACGGTCTTGACCCCGAGTCTTGTGACTCAAGGACCGTTGGGTGTAGTGCGTCTGGAGGACTGTCCAGAGTCCAGTGGCTTAGCGCCACTTGAGTTTTCTCGACTCTAGCGCATGGTGCGTGCGTGGCCGTGGACTGTGAGTCCCGTTTCTTCTCCGACTGTGGTCACCGTGCGACGGGGCCGGTACGTGGGGTGGTCCCCGTACGTCGTCGGATTCGGACGTTGTTTTCCGTTGACTTGAGAGTATACTCCTTCAGTGACCCTCCACTAGTCATAGCCCACCAGTACGAGGTGCTGGTCTCACCTGGGAGTGGTGTACGGGCATTCACCTTTGAGACGGTTTGTGGACCGGTTACCGTAGGCCCCTCGTCGGTAGCCAGAGTCCGGCTACGCGGGAAAACCGGTCAGAGGACCAGACCTAGTGACTCAAGGTCTGTGTGTGCACACGTGGTTGGGGGCGGTTGGACCCACGTCGACGGGCGTGACCCCAGCTAGTTACTTGTTTGTGGTTACTTGTACGGTGTTCGCGCCTCGGGTAGGACCTACCACGTCAGGCGGTTCACCTGCGGTGCGGTGTAAGACATCAGGGGACGCTACCGGCTGTGCTTCTAGTGGGTGGTACTCCTGTCGAGTACGGAGTGACAGACTGTCAGTTTTCGTGACTTTGACCTTCGGGTTTCGGTCGTGTTGACCGTTGAGTTTCGGTTGGTTCGCCGTGACGCGTGTGTTGGTTTTCGCGTCATGAGATTAGTGCTAGTGGCTTTATCGAGGTTGGGTCTTATTGTGCGGTACCCGCGATCGGATGGTCGGGGTTGCACCTTGGACAGCGTGTCCAGGTCGGCTGTGTCCGGGGGACAGGCCTCTACGGCGTGGTTACCGTGTGTTCTTACTTCGGTAGGTGGTACTAACGTGGTTTGGTAGCTTCGACTTCGTGATCGAGGTGTGCCTTCTGGCAGTAGGAGTAGCTGTAGTGCCAAGTTTTTGACCGGCCACCGGTTTGCTGTTCCTGCTGTAGTTGTAGCTCTCCTTTCCGCTACCGCCGTTGTTTTCGGTTGGGGTTCCGCGGGATCCCTGCTGAGTCTCTATTTTGGAGACTCATTCCCTGCTTTTCAGGCGTAGCGGTTCTTCCTCGCGGTTCGAGGGTGCGGAGCGGAGGTTCTCAGTTGCCAGCTTGCCGGGCCGAGTGTTCACTTGGCATGTGGTACGTTTTACTGCTTTAGACTGTACTTTCTGTTGGACTGGACTCTGTTGTAGCTGTAGTTGTTCTTTCTTTCAGCTTGTTGTTGTTGATTATCCTACTTTATTTCCTATTTCTTTGTGCCTCCACACTCCTTTTAGCCCTTCCGAGCCCTCCCGGCTCGTGGGCGGCGGTGCGAGTCTTGGGTTATCGGGCCTTCCCGGTAATCGGATTCTCGGGTCGTTACAGCTGGTATCAGAGCCAAGTTGTGGACGTACATAGGAATTTGAAATATTGTAGTGATCAGAGTCCGTAAGGTCCAGTACAGTCGGCAGCTGGCTTAGGGTTTTGTGTTCGCTTTCCGCCTAGTTTCTCGCTTGAGAGCTTGAGTGCGTTGTGCGGCGCTGTGAAGGTGGTTGCTGTCCGCGGCTTTTGTGCCAGCATGGGGTCTAAGGATCGAGGTTGAGAGCCTTATCCCTCATCGGTGGTGGCCCTGGTTGTGCTGCGTTGGGCAGAGGTTGCTGGCAGGCGTGAGTTCACGGTGCTGCGTTCGAGGAATCTGCAGCATGGTCTGGTGGCTGGAGAGGATTTTTCGTGGTTAAGAGGCCGTGAGCGTGCTCTGAGGGAGCTGCTGTCGGTTTTGGCCACTCCAGCTTGAGATTTATCCAGCCCCTGAGGTTTTCAGGTCGTGGTTTAAGGTGGCAGAGCGGGTGTTCTGATCGAGAAGTGTGCTCGGGTGAGCGGAGGATCTTCTCGGTGAGCGGCTGTTTCGTCGAGCCTGATGTCCTTGTCGTGCTCTGTGGCATCAGAAATGACGTGTCGGTCCCGATTGTTTTATGGATTTCGAGGCAGGATTGGGCTGTGGTGTCCCAGTAAGTCTTGCTCCTGCGCTCTTGTGTGCGAATGGGGTGTGTTCGCCCTGGAGTTGGTTTGAGATGTGAAGGCTCCGCGGCGAGTTCGGGACTCGAGGATGAGCATCGGCGGTTGTTGTTATGGCTCGTGTTGCGGCTCTTGGCATGCCGTGTTGCAGTTCGAGGAATTGCAGCGGTGATGCATCGAGAGATGCTGTGATTATGGTCCGACGTGACACTCGCCGAGTGTGTCGGAGGCGCTGACCTGATGGAAGTGATGGTTTTCCTTGGTGCTGGATGGTGCTGTTTCCAGCGTGTGCGAGGTTCGAGGTCAAGTCGAGCGTGGAGTTCTTCCGTTGGTCGGAAGTGCGCTGGTTTCTCCTTTGGTTGGAGAGATTACGTTCGGCTAAGGATCGTCGTCTTGCATTGTGTGTTCGGATTGGTTGGCCTTGTGTGCCATGAAGTCCGTGCGAGACGTGCTCCTTGTCTTGGCAGGGTGGTTGCCTGTGAGAAGTTGTGCCCATTCCCTTGTCGTGTGAGGGTGCTGGCGCTGTTCCGGAAGGACGAGTGCTGGTTGGGCGGTGTTTACTTTCTCGGCTGTGCACGCGGATTTGAGTGCGCAGCGGAAGCGTGGTGGGCCCATAACCCACTGGTTCAGGATCGTAGCGTTGGTTGCTACGGGTGGATTCCTGAGTTTACGTTGAGCATCGGGGGATGGGTTCCTCGGTGTGAAACGTGTCGTTGCCATGCCGTTGCCCGAGATATCGTGATTCTTGGCACTGACAAGATGGAGTGTTGGGAAAAGTACTGGTTAGTGCGCCGCATGAGTACCATGTTCCTGTGATGGAAGCCGTGTCAGGCGTCGGTGTTGGACCTGGATGAGGTTGTTAAGGATGTCGCCTGACGGAGGTCGAGGACGTGTTGGTCAGAGTCGGTGGCTTGGCGCCCGTCTTGTGTTCCCAGTCGTGTCCTCGGATGAGATCATTTTTGGGGAAGTGGTCTCTGGCAGACTATGGGTCCCGGTTGACGACTTTGAGTGGCTGGTGAGCCTAACCGTGTGACCGACCACAGCAGTGTCTGTTGGTTCTACGGTCTTGTCGGATTGTGACGGTGAGATGTTTATTGCTTAGGGACCCGTGAGCACTGTTCAGGTGGTGTCCCGTGGCTCAGTGGTAAGGGCGGAATCGGTATTGGCGGGTGTCCACTTGGATTGATCGAAGGATTTGATGAGACCAGATGGATGAGTGACGCCTGTGGGTGGAGGCCTTTTGTGAGATGGGCGTCGGAGGATGGTCCTTGATAGGATGTTGGTGTCGCAATGGTTATCCCTGGTTTGGTGACCAGCATGGGATGGTTCCCCTGTGAGTCTGAGTCTAGTGAGGTGATCATTGAAGACACCAGGATCCGTCATTTGGTTTCGTCGTGCTCCCCGAGAGGGTCGAGTTGGAGCGATGTTCGAACTTGGATGCGGAGTCCGAGAGGAGTGCAACTCGAGATGCGGTATCAGTCTGTGTGTGAGTCGACGGATGGCTTGCCGAGGTTTGGAATGTTTCCATTGGACCCGGTCGAGGACCAGGAAAGAAGGAAGAAGCTGAGCAAGCGGAGGTTTCCCGTTGACGAGCAGTTGGCGACCAGTGGATGGTCTTTTCAGAGACAGAAGATGCTGGTTGTTGGGGCTCGAGCGTGGCGAGAGCCGTGTGCCAGCGAGACCTTTGGTGGTCGTTTCTGTGATATGCCTTTCCGGATGGGATCTGGACTTTATCGAAGTTTGTCTTCTGACGAGAGTTGGCACAGTGTTATGTCCGGCTTTCGGCTTGCCATGTGTGAGGTGTTTCTTGGTGCTGAGCCGATGTTCTGGTTGCGGTCTGCGGAGAGGACTGCTTGAGCTGGTGGAGGCTCTGTTTTGGTTGCTCCCTTGAGGAGGGTGTGCGACCCGTCAGCTGGCTGCGAAGCTGATGTGCGATTTGTCTGCCGACCATTGGATGAATCGGTAGCTGTTGCTCGTGTCGAGGGTTGTGTTTCCGCGGTGAGCGAGATTGTGGCTGCGGTGCCATGTTGGTTCTCGCGTTGTCTGAGGTGATGTCGGACTGTGTCCTTTGGTATATGCCTGCTCTGTTGGCCAGTGTGCTCGGCGCGAGGAGCGAGGTGTTGTTTGTGATTGTAAGTCTGGCTGTGTCCCTCAGGACTGGTGTTTTCATGAGAACCGAGATTTTCTGTGCTGGGGCTCTGATAGCGTTGTTAGTTCGTTCAGTGTTCTTCCCCTGTGACTTCGTGCTTGGTCCTGAATTTCGAGGACGAAATTCCTTTAAGGGGGGAGGGCTGTAATGCCCTGGGTTTTTCGGATCCTCGTTCGTGGGTCCCGGATCTGGTTTCTCGGAGCATCCGACTCCGTTGTGTCCAAAATTTCGTTTCGGACATCTTTTGTGTTCGGATCGGCGCGATCCGGAGTCGTTTCAGAGGTCCGGAGGCGTTCTGCGGCTTTTTTCGCGTGTGTTTTCCGATTCCCGGCGTGGGTTTCGGCTTTCCCTTCGGAACCTCGTTGCGGGTGAACCGGGCCGTTCACCTAGGCGAGTGTGGTACAGTTGCGATCGGTGCGTTCCGAGGATCGCGAGGGTGTGATTTTCTATTTTTCGAGATTTTTCTGATTTTCCGGATTTTCCTATATATACCCCCCACCCTCTCTCTTCCTCTCATTTCTCACTCTCACCCTCTCTCTCTTCTCCCACTCTCTCCTTTCACTCTCTCCTCTCCGGCGGCCGACGAACCGAGGCGGGGGCAAGGCGGGGCGATGCGGGCGAGGAGGATGGCGAGGATGGGTCGAGGATCGAGGCTCGAGGGCGTGGTGAAGCTCGGCCGTGGGTTCGTGGAGCGGCGAGGCTTCAACGGCGTTTTCTTCGTGGATCGGCGTCCACGGTGCATGAAATCTTCGGTGGAGGTAGGGTGATGGACCCCCAGCTCGTGCACTTCCTTCCCCGCAAGTTTCGTAGGCTACGGTGAGCCGAGCGGGCCAAACGGGGTGATTTTGGTAAAATCCATGTTTTAGGGCTTGTGGGCCGATCTCCCGTTTCATTGCGTTTCTGGCCGATCTGAGGCCGTAGATGCATGCTAGGGGTTATTTGGGGGCTTCCCTATGTTTTCCCCCTCATCCGTGGATGTTTAGGGGCGTGGCGTGGATTTTTGGGGTTTTTCCCGCCGTTCACGGTTTTTCGAAATGGTCGCGGTCCACCAGAAACCGCGTTCATTGGTCGCGGTCTTGGGAGAACCGCATTCATCCTTTGTGTTTTGGTCGAGGAGGCCTTCGAGCGTCGCGGTCGTGCGATAGACCGCTTTGGTCTAGTCGCGGTCATGGGATGACCGCTACTATCTGGTCGCGGTCCTCGGGCGACCGCTACCAGCGGGGTTGCGCGTGGCTGGTTGCGGTCGTGAGGTGACCGTGACAGCATGGTCGCGGTCTCCGGTCGACCGCTACCATCTGGTCGCGGTCTCCAGTCGACCGCTACCATCTGGTCGCGGTCCCCGGTCGACCACTATCTGGTAGCGGTCACCAGGTGACCACTACCACGTTCTGGTTCCTGTTTGCGCTGTTTTGACCTCCGGTCGACCCGGTTGCGACCCAGTGGTTGACTTTAGGTCTCGTGAGTGTCTCGGACACCCCGTGGAGTTCCGTGACCGTGTCCTTGGGTGTCTAGAGGTTGTCCCACTTACCTCGTTTTGCGTGCCACGAGCTTAAGGGTCCAGGTAACCTTTTAGCGCTCTAATTGTGTTGTTTTGGTCTCCGGTCGACCCGGTTGTGACCCAATGGTCGACCTCCGGTCTTGTGAGTATCCCGGACACCCCATGGGTTCTGTGTCTGTGTTTTTGGGATGTCGGGAGGGGCCGTGTTGCCTCGATTAGCATGCCCGTAGGTGTGGTGGGTCCGGGTGACCCCACGTGTTCCGGGCTTTCGTGTTACGCATGATCGAGTCACCGTGTATCGGTGTGCGGTGGGGTCTCCCTCGCATGTCGTGGGTTTCCTTTGGAAGGCGATTCCCATGTGGGCCATGTGCTTGGCCTTGGACTCCGAGTCCAGTTATCCGGCCTGGGGCTGGAGGTTTCCCGCTTGCTTCAAGATGGGAAATCGTCGTGGTGGCTTGTGTGCTGCCCTGGGAATCGTGCTTCTGTGTTTTCCGTGTGGCCCGTGTGGGTGGCCTTAGTCCTTTGCATTCCCTTTCCGGGGGAGTGGTCTTGGCGACTCGTGAGTTGTCTTGGTACTTGTGCTACTGTGGTTTTAGACCTAGAGATTGAACTAGATTGACGGCCCTGTGCTGTTGCGTACAACGGTCTTGACCCCGAGTCTTGTGACTCAAGGACCGTTGGGTGTAGTGCGTCTGGAGGACTGTCCAGAGTCCAGTGGCTTAGCGCCACTTGAGTTTTCTCGACTCTAGCGCACGGTGCATGCGTGGCCGTGGACTGTGAGTCCCGTTTCTTCTCCGACTGTGGTCACCGTGCGACGGGGCCGGTACGTGGGGTGGTCCCCGTACGTCGTCGGATTCGGACGTTGTTTTCCGTTGACTTGAGAGTATACTCCTTCAGTGACCCTCCACTAGTCGTAGCCTACCAGTACGAGGTGCTGGTCTCACCTGGGAGTGGTGTACGGGCATTCACCTTTGAGACGGTTTGTGGACCGGTTACCGTAGGCCCCTCGTCGGTAGCCAGAGTCCGGCTACGCGGGAAAACCGGTCAGAGGACCAGACCTAGTGACTCAAGGTCTGTGTGTGCACACGTGGTTGGGGGCGGTTGGACCCACGTCGACGGGCGTGACCCCAGCTAGTTACTTGTTTGTGGTTACTTGTACGGTGTTCGTGCCTCGGGTAGGACCTACCACGTCAGGCGGTTCACCTGCGGTGCGGTGTAAGACGTCAGGGGACGCTACCGGCTGTGCTTCTAGTGGGTGGTACTCCTGTCGAGTACGGAGTGACAGACTGTCAGTTTCCGTGACTTTGACCTTCAGGTTTCGGTCGTGTTGACCGTTGAGTTTCGGTTGGTTCGCTGTGACGCGTGTGTTGGTTTTCGCGTCATGAGATTAGTGCTAGTGGCTTTACCGAGGTTGGGTCTTGTTATGCGGTACCCGCGATCGGATGGTCGGGGTTGCACCTTGGACAGCGTGTCCAGGTCGGTTGTGTCCGGGGGACAGGCCTCTACGGCGTGGTTACCGTGTGTTCTTACTTCGGTAGGTGGTACTAACGTGGTTTGGTAGCTTCGACTTCGTGATCGAGGTGTGCCTTCTGGCAGTAGGAGTAGCTGTAGTGCCGAGTTTTTGACCGGCCACCGGTTTGCTGTTCCTGCTGTAGTTGTAGCTCTCCTTTCCGCTACCGCCGTTGTTTCCGGTTGGGGTTCCGCGAGATCCCTGCTGAGTCTCTATTTTGGAGACTCATTCCCTGCTTTTCAGGCGTAGCGGTTCTTCCTCGCGGTTCGAGGGTGCGGAGCGGAGGTTCTCAGTTGCCAGCTTGCAGGGCCGAGTGTTCACTTGGCATGTGGTACGTTTTACTGCTTTAGACTGTACTTTCTGTTGGACTGGACTCTGTTGTAGCTGTAGTTGTTCTTTCTTTCAGCTTGTTGTTGTTGATTGTCCTGCTTTATTTCTTATTTCTTTGTGCCTCTACACTCCTTTTAGCCCTTCCGAGCCCTCCCGGCTCGTGGGCGGCGGTGCGAGTCTCGGGTTATCGGGCCTTCCCGTTAATCGGATTCTCGGGTCGTTACAGGGTTGCCGAGGACCCCGAGTGGGCAGGACAGTATTTGGTTGCTGGTGGATCGGCTGACGAAGGTGACTCGGTTGTTACCGGTCAAAGTCAGCTAGAGCGTGTCTAAGTTGGCTCGTCTTTATATGGAGCGGATCATGCCGTTGCATGGGGTTCCCATTTCGATCGTGTCGGATCGGGATCCGCGCTTCACTTCTGGATTCTGGAGGAGTTTCCAGCGAGCTCTTGGCACGAAGTTGACATTTAGCTCGGCGTATCATCCTCAGTCGGATGGTCAGTCTGAGAGGACCATTCAGACTTTGGAGGACATGCTGAGATCCTGCTGCCTGGAGTGGCAGGGGAGTTGGATTCATCACCTACCGTTGGTGGAGTTTGCCTATAACAACAACTATCATTCGAGCATCGGCATGGCTCCTTATGAGGCATTGTATGGGCGTCCTTGTCGGACTCCACTTGATTGGTTTGAGGTGGGTGAGCGTGTTTTGACGGGACCGGAATTAGTGCAGCAATGTGTGGACGTTGTGCACCTGGTTCGTCAGAACATGTTGGCGGCCCAGAGTCGGCAGAAGAGTTATGCTGACCGCAGGAGGCAGCCTCTCGAGTTCACCGTGGGCGATCATGTGTTCTTGAGAGTTTCTCCGATGAAGGGGGTGATGCGTTTTGGACGGCGTGGGAAGCTGAGTCCCCGCTATATTGGTCCTTTCGCGATTGTGGAGCGCATCGGTGAGGTTGCTTACCGGTTGCAGTTACCTCCTGAGTTGGCGTCGGTGCATGACGTGTTCCACGTCTCGATGTTGCGGAAGTATATGCCCGATGACTCTCATGTACTCGAGTTTTCCGTTTGGCCTGAGGTGACTCCAGATCTTTCTCTCCCAGAGTTTCCGATCCGCGTGGAGGATAGGCGAGAGCAGCGCCTGCGGAACAAGGTCATTCCCTTGGTAAAGGTCGTGTGGCAGCGACACTCTGGTGGTGAGGCTTCGTGGGAATGTGAGGACGAGATGCGTCAGCAGTTCCCGTATCTGTTTGAGTGAGTCTTCCTCTTCTTTCCCCTTTGGTTGTTCTCAATTTCGAGGACGAAATTCCTTAAGGGTGGAGGGCTGTAATATCCCGGACCTTTCGGATCCTTCTTCGTGGGTCCCGGATCTGGTTTTCAGAGCGTTCAGCTCTATTGTGTCCGAAATTTCGTTTCGGACATCTTTCGTGTTCGGATCGACGCGATCGGAGTCATTTCGGAGGCCTGGAGGCGTTCCGCCGCTTTTCCGCGAGTGTTTTCCGATTCCCGGTGTGTGTTTCGGCTTTTTCTTCGGAAGCTCGCTGCGGGCGAACCTGGCGGTTCACCCGGGCACGAGTGGTACCGTTGCGATCGGTGCGTCCCGAGAATTTCGGAAATGTATTTTTCTATTTTTCGGTATTTTTTTCGAAAAATCGGATTTTCTATATAACCCTATTTCTTTTCTTTTTTCTTTTCTTCCTTCTCTTCCTTCTTCTTCTTCCTCCTTCCTTCCCCAACCGTGGCCGCCCTCCTCTCTCCCTCTCTCTCCCATTCAGACGCGGTGAGCCCCTCCCTGGCTGTTGACGGCGGCAGGGCGACGGCGCGGACGCGTGGGTGGCGGCGAGGCGAGCTCGTGGGCGTGCGGCAAGCGTGGGAAGCGTGGGGAGGCGAGGTTTCTAAAAGCGTTCTTCACGATTCGTGGGTGATTCGGCGGAGCATTCGCTCCATCGAGGTAGGGTGACGTTCCTTAGCCTCTTGACGATCTTTTCTGTGATTTATAGGCCGAGGGGAGGCCAAGAGGGGCTTATTTGAGCATGATTGGGGTTTTTCCATGAATTGGGGAGAGTCGCCCGATCTATGGATTTGATGCATGAATTCGCGTTTTGATGGCCTAGAATCATGCTAGGGGTCCCCGGGGGCCTTCCCCTTTGATTTCCCCCTCTCCGGTGGAGGTATGGGGGCGTGGATGGTGTTTTTGGCCGTTTCCCGCCGTTCTCGGTTTTCCGAGATGATAGCGGTCTACCAGTGGCCGCGTTAACTGGTAGCGGTCGGGTGGGGACCGCCTTCACCAAGGTTTTCGACCGTTGGGGCTTGTTCTGTCGGCAGGCGGTCGCGGTCTTGCGACTGACCGCGACTGCTGGTGGCGGTCAGGGGCCGACCGCTTTCACCATGGGGTCCGGCACGGTCTTCGAGACGGTTTTTTGACCGTTGGAGTCTGGTCGCGGTCTCCCGGAGACCGCTATCAGGTGAAGACGGTCATCAGGCGACCGCGTTCACTTTTCGCGCACCAGGGTGGTCGCGGTCCTGGGTCGACCGTGACCATGGGAGGCGGTCCTCCGGTGACCGCGACTCCCTTTCCTCGCCGAATCAAATCCCGGACGAGCTAGTCTCGATCCCAGTGCTGACCCGTGGTCCGACTGATGCGGGGCATCATGTGGGGGCTACACATGGGGGCACCGTGGGGTCCCGGGAGGTGGTGATTTCGGATTGTGTCCTCGTGCGTTAGTGTGGGTACAAGGAGCGTCCCTCGTACCTGTGGTTGCGACGTTGTTTTCCGTGACTTGAGAGTCTACTCCTTCAGTGACCCTCCACTAGTCGTAGCCTACCAGTACGCGTGTGCTGGTCGCACCAGGGAGTGGTGTACGGGCCGACCTTTAGAGACGGTTTGTGGACCGGTTACCGTTGGGCCCCACGTCTTGCAGCCAGAGTCCGGCTGAGGGGAAAACCGGTCAGAGGGCCAGACCAGGGACGCGCGGTCTGTGTGTGCACACGTGGTTGGGGGCGGTTGGACCCACGTCGACGGGCGTGACCCCAGCTAGTCACTTGTTTGTGGTTACTTGTACGGTGTCTGCGCCTCGGGTAGGACCTACCACGTCAGGCGGTTCACCTGCAGTGCGGTGTAAGACGTCAGGGGACGCTACCGGCTGTGCTTCTAGTGGGTGGTACTCCTGTTGAGTACGGAGTGACAGACTGTCAGTCGTGTGTTTTCGACCTTCGGATTTTATCGGGTTGGCCGTTGAGCTTCGGTCTTCTTACCGTGGCACGGGTGTCGGTGTGCATGCCATGGGACCTTTGTTTTGTAGAGTGCAGGGCTCTTTTTTCCGAGGTACTTTCCTACCGCTAGCGTGGTGGTTTCTCGTTTTACGAGGTAGGGTCCGAGTGATCCCTACTGAGTCTTGTTCTGAGACTCATTCCCTGCGTGTTTTCACCGTGTTTCAGGTGAGGCGCCGCCCCAGGGGAGCGCGTCTGGGGTGCAGCGTGGTGCGGGTGCCCAGAGGTAGTGCCAGAGGTCAGAGCCGGGGTATGTCCCGTGTAGCTGTACTTTTCTTTCTTGTCACTGTACTAGTTGTGGACTACTGTTGCTATTGTTGTTATTTTATATTGTGGACCATGTAAAATGTTAATTTATTTCCTGCTTAATATTATAACTGTTTAATTTCTGCAATTATTTGTGATACTTGTGTAGTCTCCACACCATCCTTTTAACCCTTCCGAGTCTTCGGGCTCGTGGGTGGCGGTGCGAGTCTCGGGTTATCGGGCCTTCCCGGTAATCGGATTCTCGGGTCGTTACAATGCATGACCAGGGGTTCAGGGTAAAGCATATGTCAACCCTTTATGGGAGCACATGCAGTCTCAGTGGAGCATCCACGGCTTCAGGAGAGCATCCTTGATGAAAGGGGAGCATGCAGTCAAGGGTTCAAGGTAATTTGATGTCAACTCTTTGGTGAAGCACATGAAGTCTCCGACGAGCATCCACGGCCTGAAGAGAGCATTTGATGTCTCATGAGAGCATGCATGATCAGGGTTCAGGGTAAAACATATGTCAACCCTTTAGGGGAACACATGCAGTCATAGGGGAGCATCCGCGGCGTCAGATAAGCATCCTTGGTTCCAGAGGAGCATGCAGTCCGGGTTTAAGATAATTTGATGTCAACTATTTGGGGGAGCACAGGTAGTCTCTGGGGACCATCCGCAGTCTCAAGAAATCATTTTTTATCTTAGGGCACGTTTGGTACAGATGTTGGAGAGAGATTTTTTCCTCTCCAATCATTGAAATCTTTCACTTTTTAGAATCCTTTCCAAATGAAATAATATCCTATCAAACTTTTTTTGGGGCGGATTTCGAGATATAGAGAGATATAGGAAGAAAAGGAGGGAGAGTTGACAATCTCTAAAAGCTCCCTAAAAGGAGCTTCTTCTCTCTCTAGAGGGATTTTGAAAAACTCCCTCTATAAAGAGAGTGCCCAAACGCGCCCTTAGGGGAGCATGCATGACCAGGATTCAGGGCAAAGCATATGTCAACCTTTAGGTGAACACATGCACTCTGAGGGGAGCTTCCAGGGCCTCAGGAGAGCATCGTTGGTGACAGGGGAGCATGTAGTGTAGGGTTCAAAGTAATTTGATGTCAACCCTTTGGGGGAACACATGTTATAATTATTATTGATTTGTTGTTATTTATGTGTGAACAAAATTATCTTATTATTATTGATTTGTTGTTATTTATCATTTTATTTTAGATATATTTGAAGTTTAATTATTGCGGGTGTTACCTGAGAATAAAGGAGGGGAAAGGTGAAAGTGAAAAATGGTAGTGAATAAAGCGAAGATGGGCATAACCGACATTTTCAAGGTGTTAACCCTTTCCGGTGTAACGCTTCAAATCCCTGAAGACCGTCCATATGCGATTGGACGAACCCTGCACAAATCTCTTTATTGTCAGACTGGTACGGTTGTAAGAATTTTCAATAAAAAAAATCTTGCGCAGCCCATCCAAACGGCCCTTAAAAATTGTATATGGAAACATACATTTTTAAAAAGTTACGAGATAATATAAAAATATATACATGCAATGCTTAACCAGAATTGAGTAACAAACGACAAACGTAGGAAATTTTGTTTTCAATTTTTTCTGAAGGAAATAATAATATTATAATCGTTCTGACTATTATCACATGAACTAAAATCTTAACGCGGGTAATTAACCCTAACGTGATGAAAAAAGCTCTCCACTTTTTTTGCATGCTATGACCAATTTTAATGATTGAATTTTTGAGTTTCGTATAAAAATATCCTCTTTACAAGATTATTGGTAGAATCATCCCGCTTATTTTTCATATTATTTTTATTAAGAATATCAATATAATACCAAAATATCCCTGTAGTTATCTTCAATGTGAAGATTCAAAGGGTATTCTATTTTTATCTGCATAATACAATTTTTTGGATGAAAAAAATCTTAAAAAAGAGTTATTTTGAGTGACATATCGTGATAAAAAAAGAAAATAATAGAGAATCTAACAAAGTGATATGGAGAGTTGAGCGATTATTAGACTATCCGAGTTCGAGTCTTATCTTATACATCTTGTCACCCTTTTTTTACCGTCGCCATAAAACCTCGGATAAGTTAACTTAATAATACATCTACTAATATATTTTTAAGAATAATTTTTGTACACATTCATCTCTAATAATAGTTTTCATGTAATTTTTTTTTCTTAATTTTTTCCCTCTCTCAGATGATACTAACGTACAGATCAGATTGAGAACCCTTCAAGATTTTTTTTGGGCTGCACCTGATAGACTCAGTGTGCATTTTTTGTATTTTTTTTTAAGAATTTAATTTTTCATAATTAAAATACAAAAATTCTAAAATATCACGGGATGTACTCTTTTTGGAGATTTTCTCCCTCGTTTGCGTCGTAAATTTGCCGTCAGGAGGAGGTGCGGGACTGCCTCGCCACCAAGTCAAAACTAGCTGAGGCGCCCCAACACACGGAGAGAGAGGGAGGGGTACAGGTACCGACCATGGCGGCGGCGGCGGCGGCGAGGGGTGGTGGGCAGGGGGCCGGGGGAGGGGACGAGTTCTACCTGCGGTACTACGTGGGGCACAAGGGCAAGTTCGGCCACGAGTTCCTGGAGTTCGAGTTCCGCCCCGACGGCAAGCTCCGCTACGCCAACAACTCCAACTACAAGAACGACACCATGATCCGGAAGGAGCTCTTCGTCACCCCCGCCGTCATCCGCGAGTGCCGCCGCATCATCGCCGACAGCGAGGTCCACTCTTCTCTTCTTGGTCCTTTCTTTCGCTCTTTCTGTCTTCTTCTGTATGTTTGCTATTGCGTTTTTGCCTTTTTTCTTTTATATATATATGCTGTATTTGTCACCCTACTAGGGTTTCTGCGGACATCTCCGTTTTACTTTGTTTATGGCGGCAATCGCATTGGTCGTGGAATTCCAGTTTTTTCGTGGATTTTCTGTTTTTTTTTTTTGTTCCGTTGGAGGCTGACTGATGATGGTGGTGCAGATCATGAAGGAAGATGACAACAACTGGCCGGAGCCGGACAGGGTGGGCAGGCAGGAGTTGGAGATTGTGATGGGGAACGAGCATATCTCCTTCACCACCTCCAAGATTGGCTCCCTTGTCGATGTCCAGACCAGCCGTGACCCCGAGGGCCTCCGCATCTTCTACTATCTCGTCCAGGTATGTGCGCCCAGTGTGACCTGGAAATATTTTCTCTGCCCACTCCGCCAGCATGCTATTTATCCTTTATTATTCTAGAATGCAAAATTGGCCTTTTTGAGAAGATGTCCTCCAGCGCTTCCGCTCTCAGTTAAAAAGACTGTAGATTTTGTGGCGTGTCTTTGGGGGGAAAATATTTTCTGCCATTACCATCTAAGAGAAGCGATAATGTTACATGTAGCTTACTGACGGTACTTCCGGCTACCTACTTCTCTGCAAGGGTTTTGAGTTCCTAGGGATTTAAGTATGATAAAAAGGAGGGAAATAGATTTGTTAAACGATGTCAAGAACTTCATTCTTTTTGCTAATTTTTATGACGATTTGTACATTGAATTGCTACAACTGTTTGAGTGAGAAAATACTAAGGCGCTCTCCTAGGCGATGAGGTGAGGTGAGGCGCCAACAGTTCTCCTCACCTCATCCAATCTCGCCTCAGTGATTAGACAAGGCCATGGACACCTTTGGGCTGAGCCCACTTGGGCCACCTAGCCCATGCCTATAACACATATGCATGTATAAATAGACTATTATTATATATTTTATATGTGTTGTTGACAAATTTAACGAAATATGTACCTATCCGATCTATTTATGATTTTAATGAAATGTCGCTTCAAACGCCCTAGGCCATTGCCTAGGCGTTTCAGGCTTGAGGCGACCCCTTGATTGCCTCAATCGCCTCTCGCCTTTGACTACATAGGCGGGATGTCAAATAGAATTGTTCTAAGTTGCACACGAAGAGGTAGCTAAATGTGCACCATGAAGTGTTCTCCTTATGATGATTCACATGTAGAATTACTAACTAGTAACTGCACTCTCAATGATATATTCTGATTCTGGTGTCTAAGCCTGTAACTCTTGTAAATTAGAATCCGATTTTAGAATTTAAAAACAATGAAATTTAAACCAAGTGGACATGCCTAGCTTTTAATATTTCAGCTGTTATTTTTTACACTAGTAACTTGACTTAGAAACCATTCAAGAAGTTCTGTCAAGTCTGCTGACATTGGGTAGGCACGTAGAACTGTTGTTTCCCAAAAGCATAAGGAGAATTAAGGATCCATCTAAAATCTGATCCAAAGGTCTGCTGATAAGCCGCATTGATCCACTTTTATTGGACACAGCTCTTGCAATACCCTGTTATAAAATATAAAACTTGAGAGTAAAAACGTGTATTTGGTAGCATTTGGAAGTGATCAGGTTTGATGGATTTGAAAGTATTCCAATGTTCCAGCATTGTTGGCAAGGACCGTTTTGATAGTGATTGTGGCAGATGGATTGTTTGAAATTCAACCTTCTAAAGGATTAAGATGGCAGAAAAAATGGAGTTTGGTGTTCCTCTCTCTCTCTCTCTCTCTCTCTTCTCTTAAATAATAATCTGATTTTACTGGAATATGAATCATATGGTGCTCAATTGAAAATGAGATCTTGTTGGGAGTTCCAATGATTGGTATCCTTCCATAATTTCCAAACAGTACCGTGATCTTTTTTTTTGTTCGATCAAACAATACCATGATTCACAATGATAATCTTGGTGCCATGGAATTCTTGGAATGACATGGTATTGATGATTCCCTACTGTGTGGCCATTCTGCTTGGATTTTCCAAATGGGCTTGTTTGATGCTGTATAGATTTGGTCTATAATATGTCTGATATGGACAGGATATAGTAAAATATTACAGATATGGCTTCTTATTGGTGGTGTTGTTTGGGAAGCGGAAGGGGATTGAGACATCCAAAACCCAAAAGGGGAAAAAGGGAAGAGGGAACAGACTGATGAAGTAGATAACGAGGCTTTGAAGATCTAATTAAGGGAGATCTATGTAGTTAGAGGCGAGAGGCGCCCGAGGCGATCAGAGGGTCACCTTATTCTCAAACGCCTAGGCTATGGCCCGGGTGTTTGAGGTGACATTTTTAAATATATTAAATATAATCATTAAATATGTCAACAACAAACATATGAAATCAATCAAATTAGTAAATTCATCCATTTAGATGTGAGAAATAAATCAAGAAGCTATCAAATTCACATAGACCTTACCTCGCATTGTGGATTGACTTGTGCGGTCAGGTTGCGGGAGGGGGGGGAGGGCCCCCCTTGTTGGGTGGTTGAAGGGAGGTGGAGCCCCCCTAACCGAAATTTCTTATAGGAATGTGTTGGGTAGCTCAAGTAGGCTTGGCCCAAAGGCCCCTATGGTGATAGCTAGCTCGCCTGGGCTAGATGGGCCAAAGCGAGGCGAGTTATGGGCTCCTCGCCTCTCCTTATCGCCTAGGCAAGTGCCTTAAGTGCTTCTAATAGCATAAAGGGAGATGGATGGAAGAGTCAGAAGTGTGATGGATGAAGCAGGGAGGGTGGAAATGAGGGATGAAAATAGAATAGGAGATGTTGAAGGTTTGATCAGGAGACAGATAAGTCGATGTTGGATGGGTGTGGGAGGGAAGGACCTCTCCTCCTGCTGTTGCTGCTGACTACTGCTCTTACAGACCAACAGTTGTTGATGGCTGCTGGAATTAGGTACATGTTGCATGTGCATTTGCTTCTGATGGCTAGTAGAGGCTGTAGACAACCAAGTATGCTGGTAGTTGTTGGCAGGCTCAGGTGCCCAAGGGCCAGTGCAGAGTGGTGTGGGATCTTGAACTCCTATCTCTTGAGAGATGTGGGAATGGCATATGAGTTAGGTTATATAAAAGAGTTGGCAAAGTGTTTGATCTCCCCAAGGCCCCCAACTACTCCATTTTCTTTGTTCTTCTGCAAAGACACTCCAGCGGGCAGCATATTCTTTCTCCTCTGAAAGAGCTTTTCCTTTTTCTTTCTACTGCTTCTCAAGATTTGCACCACTCTTCTTATCCCCTAAACACATGCTTGATATATCCTCTGTGCCCCTTGTCCTGTGGTAGAATGAGTCACAGCTTGTGCTAGAATCTTCCTTCTCATTCTTCTTTCCCTTTCTTCTGCACATGAGGTTTCTTAGTTTAAACAAAGTCAGTGTGTGGTCCATAATTCTGAGTATGTGTTAGAACCTAGAAGTAAAATTTGTTTGTCATTGGTAGGTTCTGTCATTAATTCCTTAATTGTTAGTCCATTTTTAATATTGTCTCTACTGTATTGTTTCCTCCAATTTGTATTGGTTGTACATCAGTGGTGGAGTAGCCAAAAATCTTCCTCTCTCTCTAGACTTTTCTAGAGAGAGAAACTCTAGGAATGAAGTGGGCATCCGGGGCGAACCACACCCCCCTAGGGCGGTGGCCCTCTGCCGGAGCCTCCCCGAAAGGTGTTCAATGGCCGGAGACGGGAGGGGGTGGGAAGCGCAGGTCTTATGCGGATGTCGTGAAGCGCAGGCCGGTGATGCAGCCATAGGTGGGGTGGATATCCGAAGCATCTCCCCGAAAAGCATGTCAGGTCGATTGGAGTGGCTTGCCTGGTGCTTTTGGCTATCCCCTCTCCAAGGTGGGGTTGATGTGGACGCAACTAGGGAGTTGGATGAACGGTGGAGAGAAGGTGGCCCTTGGGAGGTTTGAAGCGTTCACAGAGATGGGCTCCTAGTTTTCGTGAACTATGCAGAGGGGACTAAGCTGGTGGTCGACGCCGGGGTGTTGGCAGCTGGAGGGTCCATTCTCCAAGTCCAACGCTGGAGCTTGGAGAGAGGTACCTTCGCTACCCCAGGTAAGATCTCGTTTTGGGTCAGATTCGTTGGGGTCCCATTGTCTTTGCGATGCCGTTGGTGTGGGTTCTTAGCTAGCATGTTTGGGAGGGTGGAGGCCGGTTCTGTCCTTCTAGTTTCTGAAGGATGGGTGACTGTAGTGGAAGCCCTTATCCTCGCCGTATCTTCTCTCGATGTGCCTCTGGTAGTCACGTTCGCTGACAGGGAAACCTATTTCCAGGTCAAGGTGACTGTTCGTCTAGTTGTGAATGAGTAGCGATGGGAGGTGCAACAAGGGCTAGGGCAACCATCGACTCGATCGGGGGAAGGAGATGAACAGTGTGCGGGTGGTTTGAATTCAAACCGAACTGTGCCCTGTGGCCACGAACCGATGGGCTGCCTTTCATCGCCAACTAAACTGGTCCATAGAAGAAGGGAAGATCGGACTCGGCCCATTGCTACAGGGCTTAGTCGGGGAGCCGGCTATGTACCCGTTAACCCACGACTTATCCGACTCAGGGTTACGTGGGCTAACAAGTGAGCAAGGACCCGATAAGGGTTGTCCCTGCCACCCAACTCTGCCATATCCCTAGGTGACACATCTCCAGCGGCGGTGGCCCGATCCGACGTGCAAACTGTGGCGATGACCCTGCCGACCGGGAAATGACCTTTCAACCCTATTTTACGCCCCTTACAGCAAGAGGACAGGAGGCCGCCGTCTTCCTTGGAAGGTCTGCAGGCAGTGGAAGCTACGGGCGGCTTCGCCCCTGCGTCGGTGGATGATGGTCGCTTGTTCTCGGTAGTTGTTGTCATCAGACAGGGCTTCCCGACCGGCCCCCTCTGGGGACCCTCAGGACCCTTGACCACCTTGTCCTGGACTCCCTTAAGGAGGGATCAGGATTGTATGCCCATCGTCAGCTGGAACTCACGGCTGAGGAGTCAACCTGCTAGCGGAAGCAGTGAGCTTTGTAAAAGGTACAAGTTATCGGTTCAAGAGGTGACGACAGAGACTCTGAAGCCCTAGAGGAAGGGTAGGAGTGGTCCTCTAAAGGCGAGGAGGCAATTCCAGAGACCCTAGGTGGGGGGGTGGGGGGGCAAGACGGCAACTCGGGGGAGAAGAAGACCCATCCGTCAAGGGTACCTTAGGTAGGGAGGAGATGAAGGAGCTAGTTGGGGCCATAGTGAGGCTGATGCTAGTTCAGGTGGAGAGGGACTTAAGGGGTCTTTGTTAAAATCTAAAAGAGATGGCTCCTTAACATGGCGAGGGGGGCTAAGAGAGGGAAATCCCAGAAGAGGGTGGAGAGGGAGTGTGTTGGCAGAGGAGAGGAGAGGGATGTCTAATTGCCTATGTGAGGATTGTCTCATGGAATGTGAGAGAGATATATAGGGGGGAGAAGAGAAGGGCCATGAAGGAGCTGGTTAGGAGATGCAAGATTGACATCTTGTGCATATAAGAATCTAAATGCGAAAGGGATGGGGAGTCTATTACGAGGGAGACTGGGAGAGCCAGACTTGTCAAGGGAGTAGCTTCCCCGACTGAGGGGAGGTTTTGGGGCATAATGATCCTCTATAATTAGTACGAGATAGAGAAGGTGGATCAAGGCAGACAGATCAGTAGAAGATGCCCATATCCACACGGGGGATATGGACGACTTCTTTGAGTTTATTGAGGATGCTACACTGGTTGGCATCGGCATGGCAAGTGTACAGTTCACTTGGTCTAACCTGATGCCAGACCTCATTTGCTTCAAGTTAGGCAGGTTTATGGTATCAGTTGATTAGGAGGACCACTATTCTCATGTGCAGGTGTTGTCTTTGGCGAGATTGGTGTCGGACCATAAACCTCTCCTCTTGAAGATCAACCGCACACATGTGACGAGGAGAAGCTTCAGACTAGAAAGATTCTAGTTTAGGGAGGAAGACTTTATGGAGACCGTAATGTGCAGAGGAACAAAAGGTCCGCTATGGCAAGCTTGGTTGGAAAAATGAAGTGTATGGCATAGGTCCTCAAGGTATGGGGTGCAGAGAAAACCCTTCTAGGCAAAGTTGCTAAAGATAGGATATTACAGCAGATTGAGGGCTTAGATTACTTGGAGTAGGCAGAACTGTTGGATGACTTAGACAGAAGGCTCAAGGACACTCACATGGCAGAATTTGATGAGATCCTCACAAAGGAGAGATGTACTGAAAGCAGAGGTCGAGAGAAAGATGGATTAGAGAAGGGGACAGGAATATTGTGTACTTTCGGTGCATTGGTTTGGGGAGGAGAAGAGTCAACTCTATCACTTGTATCCGAGTGGGTGAACACTCTTCTCCAGGGAGGAGGATATTAGGGGACAGGCGTGAGACTTCTACTCTAGACTGTTCACAGAGGATGATATCAGCAGATCGAGGATTGCACTTGACCTTCTTCTAGGCCTCTCTCTTGATGAAAGAGAAGCCATCTCTCAGAGCTTCTTAGAGGAGGAGGTCCACCATATAGTCTTTTCTCTTGTAGGGGATAGAGCTCCGGGTCTAGACGGATTCTCGCTGACTTTCTTCCAGAAGTGTTGGGATGTTATTAAGGGGGCCTTTTTGGCAGCGGTGAGGGAGTTTCAGGATGGAAAGTCTCACTTGGGGGGCATAAATAAAACCCTTATGTTCCTTATTCTTAAGAAATAGGAAGTACAATGCTCTCAGGACTTTAGGCTTTGCAGTCTACTGAATGGCACATACAAGGTTATCATTGCTAGCGAAAAGACTAGATAGATTAATTGACAGGTTGGTTAGAAGAAAGGAGTGGTTTTGAAGCTGGACTTTGAGAAGGTATATGATAGGGTCAACTAGCAGTGCCTTTTTGATGTTTTGGACATAATGGGCTTTGGGGAGAGATGAACCGGATGGGTTCGTGCATGTATCTCCTCCGCCACCTTTGTAATCCTGGTCAGTAGGAAGCCTACATTGTCTTTTCCATTGTCACATAGGGCTCCGATAGGGAGACCTCATGCCCCCCTTTCTATTTGTGCTGGTAGCTCATATCTTGAATAGGATGTGGCTGGGAGCGGAGGCAGTTGGATTGATCAGTGGCTTTTGGGAAGGTAGAGGCAGTGTTTTTATTGCTCACTTGTAGTATGCATACGACACCATTTTGTTCCTAGTAGAAGATGATCCCAAGCTTTATGTGGCTATGTTGATGCTTGAGTTGTTGGAGGAGGTCAGTGGTCTCAAGGTCAACTTCAACAAAAGTTTCGTAGTAGGTGTGAGCATAGAGGATAGGGCTCGAGAAGGTGGGTTTCATAATGGGTTGTCAAATAGGAGCATCTCCTATTTCTTATTGGGGCCTCTCGTCGTCCCCAAGGGTCCTAATGTAATGAATGGCAGCCTATAGTGTAGAGGTATGAACAAGATTGACATGTTTGAAGATGCTGCTCCTCTCTTATAGGGGGAGATTGGTAGTTTGCAAATCAGTGCTCGATAGCCTCCCTATCTACTTTCTGTCCATGTTTTGGATTCCGAAGACTATGGCAAAGAAGATTAAATTTATTCAAGCAAGATTCTTCTGGCACGGTAGTGGGAAGAGGTGCAGGGGTTGGCGTGATATCTCTTGGGATAGAGTGGCCAGAAGTAAGATGAGAGGTGTGGGCATCAAAAACATCAGAGATTTCAGTATGGCTCCCTTGTTTAAGTGGTTGTGGAAGCTAAGGGTAAGAGGGGACAGATTGTTGGGATAAGTCAGAAGGTAGAGATACTATGTTAGAGGGGGGGACCAGATATGATCCCAGCATCGTAGCACAACATTTCACCTATATGGTGGGGCATCTTCACATGCAAGGACATAATTGGTCCGATTGGGTAATGGTGAGAAGTGCTCTTTCTAGAAGGACAGATGGTGTGACGACTTCACTTTGGAGGCATCCTTCCCGAGGCTATTTGTAGTCTTAGTAGTAGTACTGGTGTCATTTTCTCATACTTTTGACGCCCAGTTGTTAGCAGGTATATGGACACCGTCTTTTAGAAGAAATCTGAGGCTCGAGGAGATGGAGTAGTTAGAGGAGCTCTTATGCTTCCTTTTGGACAATGCTACACAGCTTGGCAGAGATGATGAGTGGTGGTGGAGATGGGGGAGCGAGGATATTTTAATCATGGAATGTATAATGTAGACAACAATGAGTCTATTAAGACTTATACATTTGGTCTCGATTGTGTAATCGCACCTTTGGTTTTGTATACGATTGCAGTTTGACCGTTGGACTTGTATACGGTCATGATTAAACTGTTGGATTTGTATTTGGTCACGATCGGACCGTCATATTTTTTATCTTGTCACGAGCTGACTGTTGAATTTGTACCTTGTCATGATCGCACTGTTGGATTTGTTTCTGGTCACAATTAGACTGTTAGATTTGTTTCCGGTCACAATCAGATCATTAGATTTATATTCGGTCATGATCAAACCGTTGGATTTGTATCCGGTCACAATCGAACCGTTGGATTTGTATCCGGTTAGAATCGAATTCTTGGATTTGTTTCTGGTTACGATCGGACCGTTGGGTTTTTATCCGATCGTGATTAGACTGTTGGATTTGTTTCCGGTCATGATTGGACCGTTGGATTTGTTTCCGGTCACGATCGAACTGTTAGATTTATTTTTGGTCATGACTGGACCTGTGCGTTTGTATCCGGTCATCGATTGGGCCGTTGGATTTGTATCCGGTTGCGATGGGACCGTTGGATTTGTATCTGGTCATGATCGAACTGTTAGATTTGTTTTAGGTCACGATCGGATTGTTGGATTGAAGTATAACCATGATTGGCCGTAGGATCAACGTATGATCACGATCGAACCATTAGATTGAGGTTGTAACCACGATTGGCTGTCGGATTGTTATATGATCACGATCGCACCGTTGGATTGAAGAACCACGAAAGGCATTCGGATCGCCATATGATCACGATCTAGCTGTTGGATTGAGATACGATCACAAATGACCATCAGATTGCTAATATGATTGTAATGGGTCCATCGGATTGAAGTATCACCGTCGGATCACTGCGAGATCACGATCAGTCCATTCATTGAATTAATTTTCTAAAGTGTCCATTAGGACTTAGGAAAAATACATACGAGGGACGTATATGCAACATACCCTTTTCTTTTTACAAAAACACACAAGCACAAGCACAAGCACAAGGTGCCTTGAACTCCTTGCAAACTTCAGATTTTCCCTTCGTGGGTTCCTCTGGATGCTGCCTTCATCTCAACCCTTGCCCCCTTTTTATAGGGGATTGAGCGGTTATCTTGGGGAGGTGGATATTCATGAGTTCCCCCGTTAACAAAGGGGTTTTCTTTGAGTTCTCCCGGTTAAGCATGGAGGGAGTGAGAGTTCCCCTAGTTAACCATGATTTTTTGTACTCAACCCCTCCTTTTTCTTAAAAGAACACGAGAGAGAGAGAGAGAGAGAGAGAGAGACAGCCCGTAACCTCTCTCGGTTAAGCATGAGAGAGAGGAGAGAAAGCGGGAGTTGTGGGCTCCGCACTCACCTCTTCCGGTTTAGCTGGGAGTGAGAAGAGGAGGCGAGGGGGTCACCTCTCCCGGTTTAGCTGGGAGAGAGAGGTGGGCCCCACGCAACACTCCAACCTCTCCCGGTTCATTGGGAGGAGGAGAACAGGGAAGTGGGCCCCACGTAACAATCTAACCTTTCCTGGTTTGCTGGGAGGAGAAGGGAGTGGCCTAGTGGGATGAGTTACGTGCTCTAAGGAGAGATGGCTTTGGAAACGACACAAGGAGTGGACAAAGGGGAAAAACCCGCTTTTCTTCTGTTTTATCTTCTGAGAAGGGGCAGGGTGACTCTGAGAAGTGAGAAGTCAGACTCTTGGTTGGCTGTCATATGTATGTATGACTTCTAGATTTCTCTTTTTTTCTTGTGATTAGAATTGTTAAGAGATCCTTAGTATGATCAGTCATACATTATATGCAAGACTTCAATATCAATTAGGGTTGAGCATTATTTAGGTTCAACCCGAAATCCAAACTGACTTGGTAGATTTGGTTCGGGTTGAAATTTAAAAAATTTCAGTTTCGGTTCAATTCAAACTGTATTAAATTTTTTGATTTGGTTCGCTTTTGTTTTTCAGGAAACCAAATCGAACAATATAAATTTATTTCAAGGGTATTTTTGTCAAGTTAACATAAATATATAATAACCTTAATTCCAAAGAGCAAAGAACCCTACCCCTGCTCAATGGCAACATGCTACGTTGCGGACTTCAAAATCAAATTGTCCACCCCACTCGACTCATTCCCACTCGGCTCGCTCCTAAAAACCCTAGCTGCAAGAAAAAAAGAAAACCCCATCGGCTCCTCCCCCTTCCACCTCTTCCTCCTCCTCCTCTACTTCCCTCTCTCGTCTGCCCCGCATCCACCGGAGCCGAGTGGCGCAGTGGCAACAATGGGATCATGTGTTCGTCGGTGCGGGTGACCTTGCAGTGCGGTGTCTATGACGAGAACCCTTCTTTAGTTTCCTCTATCTCGTGTCCGTGGACACTGGTTCAATTTCCTGTTGGAATGTTGCGTCTGGAACCACCTTTTCAACACCAACCTGCTCCAAGCCCTCTCTAGGTTTTCTCCTCTGGCGCGGCTTCCTTTCTTCTCGTTCTCTTGCCTTCTGATCAGGAGGCTGCGGTGTGTTTTCAATTCATATATGTGCTGCTGTTCTTTGGGTCTCTTGTTGTGGTTGGCCTCGGTTTCCTAGTAGGTATGTTGTATTATTCACGAAAATGCTGCACCTAGGGTTTGCTTTTGACTGGCCGCTTGTGAAATTTTGTTCTTGTGATCCATATGGAGTTTCTTCATCCCTGTTCTCCCTAGACTAGCTTTTGGTTGCAATCTTGTATGATCTGCTTTGATTTGGATATGTCATATGTTAGACACATCTGTTAACGATGTCTTGTTCTTAGATATCAACAAGAATGTCGGCATGGTCAGCTTCGTGAAGTACTACATAACTTCCTGAAACTAGATTTTGGTACAAGGTCTGTCCTGCACAGAGAAGAAGATAATGAATTTAGGAACATAGTTTCCAAGATAGGTTGTGAGCATAGCCCGCTTCAGGAATAAAAAATTAAAAGCAATCTGATTAATTCAGTTCTTGCTGGTTTGGATGGCCAAGGAAGACAAAAATCCTGTTAAGGATAAGAAATATAGAATTCATTGGTCATTAAGAGATAATGATAGGTAAACTTAGTAATAGTGGCCATTCCAGGTATTATCTTGTCCAATTGTGGTTCAAACTGAACCAAACTGAATTATTTCGGTTTGGTTTCAAAGTCATTCGCTTTGGTTTGATTCGGGTTGAACCTTTAGTTTGGCTTGGTTTGGTTTGAGCAATTTTTTTCTCAAACTAAACCAAACCAAATCATGCTCACTGTTAGTATCCATAAGTGGATGTAGAAGTATGCCACAATTACTGTGCTCATTTTGTCCCTGGTTTGAAAATTTTCCTTCCAGCAGTCTACTGGGATACTAAGGGTACATCAACCTCAATTATGAAGACAGGAGCACAAACAAATATTTTCAACATAAGTTATACTTCCCCTGAATATGTTGTCATTGGGCGCCTTGCAAATGCTCCAACAGATTACATGCGGTTGATGATAATAAGTTTGTGTAAAAGTTGTGGCACTGTCTCATTTTTTCCCCTTTTGTTTCCCTCTCCTGGATTGAAAAATTTTCCTTCACTCCTCTCTCTCCCAAAAGAATGTAATGAGATGAAAGAATATGCATGAATATTAGTCGGGTGTTTTCTTTCATTAACATGGTTCTTACGTTCCATTTCTGATGTTTTTGTTACAGGATCTGAAATGCTTCGTTTTCTCCCTCATCTCCCTTCACTTCAAGATCAAGCCCATTTAATCGTACTCGTGTCTGCGGACACCTTTTTCCCCTTAAATAAACCATGTACTCAGATGTGCAGGATTATTTAGGAATCACATCTGTTTGGGAGGTAATTATCCACAAAACTGTTTTTTTTTTCACTTTACCATAGTCATTGCTGACATTCCTTGACACCCAAGAGCTTTTCTTCTTTTCCAGGTTATCGCGGTGTTTCTATGTGATTATGTTTCTTGGGTGGTTGGTCAGCTGCCCAGGAATGGGAGGTTTCAAGTTTGGGACGTCCGTGGACACATTCAGGAAGCCTCGCTCTTTAATGTAAGTGCCTGAATCATGTGGCAAGGCAGATCAGAGATGTACTCTGGATTTCTTGTTTTCAGTTCCTCACAATCTATGTTGGTATTCTGAATGAGACTTAAGAGATGTATTTTCCAAGCTAATGTAGGGATGATCGAATACTTTCTATATTTTGCAAGCCCCTCTGTTTTCCTCCGGCTGTGGGTGCCAGGGTAGTAGATCTGGTTCGGGTACATAATAGATCCTTCTCCAAAGGCGGAAACGTGTGTGCTGGCCATGTTCTTGGGTCATACACACTTGTGTCATACGTTTTTATTTTTGTATACTCGGTTAGGTCAATCTGCACCTTGGAAGAGGGCGCAGGCCTTCGCTTAATTTCCTGAAGCATTCGTTTCGGCGCATGGTGGTGGAGACTTGGCAATCTATCTCCGGTCATCTCTCCGTACCCGGAAGGATCTCATTCTGGCGGCACACATTGGAGTTGGGCTTCTTCTCCAATGGTGAGTGAAGGGGCGTGATCTCACGCGGCTCATGAGTGGGGTAGATGATTACCGAACAGTGAACTGTAGAGAAAGGGAAACGGATCAGGGGACTCAGGGGAGGTTCTCTAGGGAAAATCTTCCGATGCTTAAGTCAGTAGAGCAATGGTGGAAGATAGGGAGGAAGGTAGAAAGAGGTGCACGAGATCTCCTACACCAAGGTGGTGAAGTGGTTCTTACTCACAGAATTTTAAGCGTGTATTGTCCTTACCTTTCATTTGAGGGAGTCTTAGATTTATATAGTGCACTGGTTTTATGAGTCCCGTAAGCTGAGGGGTTTCAGGTGGGCGTTACGTCTTCAACGTGGGATCTTTACGTCCTCATCGTGAGATCTTTATAGTCTTGAGGGATCATGGGTCCCTTATCTTCATAAACTCCTGTTCATAAAGGGCTCTCAACGGCAGCGTGGATAAGCAATCGTCGGTCGAGCCGAGCATAAAAGGTGCCAATCCTGTTCGGGCGATAGGCATAGCTCGGATGAAGATAGGTCGGAGTGGGCGTTGTGCGCTTGTCTCTATCCCGACGAGGGGATAACTCGGGCATGGGTCTTCCTCCGTTCTGACCGACGCTCGGGCCTTTCGAGCCTAAGGGTCGTCGAGGAAGGATTTGATCCCGAGTAATCTTATTGGGCTTTTTAGCCTAAGTGGGTCCCGTGGGGCTGTCACTTGGATGAGCTGGGCCTTGTTTGGTCCTGATGGACCTAGTTTGGCTGCTCTTAGATGGGTTACAGAAATCCCCCTCTCCACTTGTCCCACTCCTACTCCCGAGTTTTAGTAAGCTCGGAAGAATAGCTGTTTGGGGTTTTAGACCAACGTGGCTCAGGTGGGTGGAGATCTTGCGGTGTTAGGAAGCCACGTGTCGTGGTCACCTGGGCCCGTAATAATGATGATCTTGACAGATTTGAACTGAAGGGGCCCCCTTTTCTCGGAGGTCGGAACGACGCGCCGCCTTCCACGTAGGGATATAGGCGTTGGGCGCTTGTTGTCATTCCAGACTCCCTCTGTCTTTAGGATTTTGGCTCTCCTCCGTTCTTGCTTTTGGGCTCTTTGATGCGTCGTGAGGACACGACGGAAGAGCAGATGCTTGCAGCGGCGTTCGTGGAGTTGGCAGAGATAACCGCGGAGGCAGTCCGGTGGCTTCCTCTTCCCCCGGAATCTTCGGGGTCCCGAGATCGCCTCTCCTCAAACTCTTCTCCGGATTCCATGGCGGACCAGCGTTCGGATGCCGAGGAGTGGGAGGACGAGCCAGTGGTGAAGGCGCCGGTTCCAAACTGCAGTGAACTGGGGGAGACGGATGTGAGAAGGCTGGAGCACCAGTATCGCCTGCCCCACAAGTTCTGCTTCGCCGCGGCCTCTCCACACGAGACTAGCTTGGACTCTCGTACATGCCATATCTGTACTTTCCTTCTGTCGTGGAAGGGTGGGTTCCGCCTTCCCTTCGAACCTTTCGTTCTTCAGCTTCTCAATTTTTTCCTGTTGGCGCCCATTCAGTTGGTAGCCAATTCTTATCTTCTTCTTTCCGCCTTCCGCATTCTCTGCCGCCAGTGTGGAGTTCCTCCTTCCTTGGACCTCTTTCACAATTTCTTTGAGTTGAAAGCACATCCTTCGGCCGGGAAGGGTTTCTATTTCATCTAGGCGAGGCGGAATATGAGCTGTATCTCCTTGGCTGCGAAGGATTCTTCGCATAAGGGGTGGAAAACTCAATTCTTCTTGGTGGGGATTTGTTCGATGGAGGAAGCCTGGAGGTGTCCAGTAATCCCCAATTTCCACCCGAATATCCCTCCCAGGCAGGATGAGTTCCCTCCACATGTGGAGAAATATGCGGCTATCTTGCTAAAGCACCGCCAATCCACAGAAGAGCTGGTTACTCCAGAGAATATCGAGCGGTGTCTTCTTACGCGGCTGCATCCGTCGGGTTAAGGTGCCAAAAACTAGGTCCTCCTTTGGATGTTGAGATCATATTTCTCTTTCTGAATATGTCTTCCTTTTCATGCAGACACCAGGCGGCAGGCTTTGGAGGAGGCCGCAGAGGTGATCGAGCTTGGCAATGACTCGGCTGCTCCCACGGGTCGCTCCCGAGCCAGAGATAAGGGCAAGGGGGCGGCCCAGGGCGAATCCTCCAGGCCGCGGGGGTCCAAGCGCAAGGATCCTGTGGAGGGCATGATCCGGGCCGCCGCGAAGGTCAGGAAGCGGGCCAAGAAGGCCGAGGTCGTACTCGCAGTCGAAGGCGACCTTGCCGCGGCTCGCCCCTCCGCCGAGCATGATGAGGCCAACCCTACCAGGCGAGCTCTCCCACCCGCCGAGCAAGAGGGGGCCGAGGAGGTTGAGGCTGCTTTTGCGGTCGGCGACGATGCTGGCTCGGCTCCTCCTTCGGCCGGAGCCGAGGGGGCCGGGGCCGCTCCTGTGACTGGCAACGGTGCTGGCCCGGCTCTCCCCTCGGTAGGAGCCGAGGGGGCCGTAGACGAGGTGGGGGATGCTGGGGCAGCGGCCGAGGTTGGCGCTTCAAGTGGTGGTGCAGGTGCCGAGCCGATCCAGGTTGGGGGGCCGCAAGAAAATCTGACTGAGGCACGAGAGGCGACCGAGGCTGCGGCTCGGTCCGAGCCACTCGGTGGGGCGTCGGCCGATGGGGGGTTCTCTATTCCGGCGGCCTTGGAGAGGCTTGGTATCCCGGGTCCTCTGCACCAGGTATGCCGCGGTATAGCCGCGAAGGTGAGGGGGGGAGGTAGGCAGTACTCTCCGTCCGCGGCTCTCGCGGGGGTTATGGAGGGCGGCCTGGTCCTGGCCCAAATGGGGGCCACTCTGGCAGAAGCGTGCGCTCGGTCGGAGTCGGAGCGAGCGACCCTGGCCTGGACCCTTGGTGGGTCTGACAGGAGGTTGGCTCGGCTTGCCGAGGAGCGTGATGGACTTCGGCGGGAGCTTTCCTCAGTCAGGGAGCTGGTGCGGTCGAGCCAGGTGGAGACCCGGGCGCTAACCGAGCAGCTAGCTAAGGCCCGCGGATCGCTCGAGAGGAAGAATAGAGTTCTTGAAGAGGAGCGCCTTGTACGTGTTGAGTTGGATGGCCGGTGGGAGACCGAACGTGCAGAGCTGGTGGACCGAGCAGAGGAAGCCGAGCGCCTTCGGCGGGAGGCCGAGGCTGATCGGGCCGAGGCGGGGAAGCAGGCGGCGGAGGCCGAAAAGCAGACGGCTGAGGCTGAGCGGAAGTTAGTCGAGGCGGAGCGGGAGAAGGCCGAGCTCGCTGATAGGGTGGGATCGGCCGAGGCGGAGGCTCTCGAGCAGTACAAATGCTCGGAGGCCTACCGGGTCGATCTTAAGGAGGCTGCCCTTCCCTACTACGAGTCAGCACTTCGCCGGGGCATCCGCAAGGGGTTCAAGCAGGGCTACGACCGGGCCGTATCTTATGCCGAGGAGCAGGCGTCTGGGGTAGTTGACTTCCCATATGGGCAATGCTATGACTCGGACTTGTCATCCTCCAGTTCCTCTGCTTTGGCGCCGGATGAAGAGGATCACGGGGGCTCTTCGTCTGAGGGGTCGCCAACTCCGGATGCCTCGGGAGGGCACGCAACCGAGACAGTTCCCACGCCGGTGGGGTCAGTGCCAGGGTCGGCCGTCGCCGAGGGTGCCGGGGGCAGATCGTCTGAGCCCTCCACTTCCGAGCTTCAAGGTGGGCCAGAGGCCTGATGTATCTGCTCTGCTTTCTCTTTTTGTAGGTCTTTTTCCTTTTGAAAAAAAACTCTCCTTTGTGTAGAAAAATAGATAAGGCAATAGCGTTATGACGAAGACTTATCTGTTCCGTATCGCCATTGCCGTATTTTGTTCAGCGTATCTGCAGTGGTTGGAAAGTGCCGATACTTTCTGCGTGGATCTCGCCTGATGGTTGGGTGAGTGTCTGACAGGGTGTCTTTCCGTTTTTCTCATGTTTTGAATGCTTGGCCGCTTCGTGTGTCCCGTTGGGGCGGAAGCGAGAAGCTTGAGGTGACCGTTAGTAGGGACAGATCCCTCTGGCGTGTTTTCGAGGAGAGAATCATTTAAGGCAAATAGCCTCCCTTCGCCTATAAAAGGTCTGAAGGGCGTCCCTTCCTCTCCACCGCTTAGGGTTTTCCCTGACAGTCTTTCCTCATTCTTTCTTCACGTAGCGTTATGCCATTATATTTGGAGCATGGAAGACGCTCCGGAAGATGAAGCTGCTGATGACGGAGGGCAGAGAGTCCTTGCTGCTTCGGGTTTGAAGGAGGTCCGACGGCCGGCGGACGGGTTTGAAGAAGGTCCGACGTGTGGAGGCACGTCATCTTCTTTTTATCAGTTCCGGCGGCGCTTGCAGGGGGGCGAGATGGTGGACGGATGGGGGCATCAGGCATCCCTGCCGCCCGTCCCTTCCTGCTCGCTCCATGGAGGGGAGGAGGAAGCCAATTAAGCTCCCTCCTTCCCGGGCTTTCCCCTGCCTCCTCGTCCAGCTCTGCTGGTTTCTTTTTCCCTCTCGCAGCCTCTTTTTCCCTCTTCTGCTCTTCTCATTATTTCTTTCATTCTTCGGAGGGTGCCTGCACTCTCTTCCTTCGAAAGAGTTGGCAGGTTGGCGGGGAGGGTGCTTTCATATGCGTTCCCTCTCCCCTTTCTCTTCCAAGCTCAACTTGGAAGGTAGCCTTCTCCTTCCTAGTCCCTCTGTCACCTTTGTCCCGAGCTGCCCGAGCCAACAGGGTCGACTACCCTTTATCCGAGCCAGTTTCTACACGAGACAGAGTCAGTGGCTGGACGCAGGAAGGTCAACCGAGTCAGCCGAGCGATGGGCTCATACGGCGGCGCCAGATGGATTTTTTACTTTTTTGACATATATTTTCTTGGCTTCGACCTTCCTGATGTACAAGCGAGTTGTTTGAATAAAAGAAAGGAGGCTTTTGTTTTATCTCATGTCGTTTACACAATGCTCAGTATTTAGAAGTAGAACTTGCGTAGTGTAGTCGCGTTCCAGGTCCGAGGGATGAGCTCTCCTTCCATCGTGGATAGACGGTATGCTCCTTTTCCGAGTGTCTCGACCACTCGGTAGGAGCCTTCCCAATTAGGGATAACTTGCCCGCCGCCTCAAGTGGTCGAGAGGCTTCGGTTTTCCTGAGGACGAAGTCTCCCGGTTGAAAGTGTCTATCTCGGACTTTGGCGTTGTAGTATGGAGTGAGGCGACGTTGGTATTCCGTTGCTCGGAGGCTGGCAATCTCTCGGACTTCATCTACTAGGTCGAGGTTTTCGAGCAGTTTCTGGTCGTTTGCCTCGGACGAGAAGCAGATGACTCAGAGAGAGGGGTTGCCAATCTCCAACAGGATCACGACCTCGATACCGTACACCAGCTGAAATGGACTTTCACCGGTTGCCGTTCTGGGAGTCGTTCAGTGTGACCAAAGTACGTTCGGCAATTCCTCAAGCCAGCTGCCCTTGGCTTTGCCGAGCCTAGTCTTGATGCCTTTTAAGATAGTCTTATTGGCATTTTCGACCAGCCCGTTAGCCTGAGGGTGGGCGACCGAGGTGAAGTGATTGCGAATGCCCAGGTCGGCGCATCTGTCTCGGAAATAACGAGAATCAAATTGCCGACCATTATCGCTTACTATCACCCGGGGGATGCCGTAACGACAGATGATCGACTTCTAGACGAAATTCCAGACGACTGTCTCGGTGATCCTTGCTGTGGCTTCGGCCTCGATCCACTTAGTGAATTAATCGATGACGACGATAATGAACTTCTTCTGGGCCTGGGCCGTGGGGAATGGCCCGAGGATGTCGATTCCCCAGCGAGCGAAAGGATAAGGCTCGGCTAGGGTGATGAGCTCCGTTGCTGGCTGATGGACCAAGTGGTCAAATCGCTGGCACCGGTCACAGTGTTGTGTGTAGGTCGAGCAGTCGCGCTGCAGAGTGGGACACCAATAACCTAGCCGTAGCAAGATCCTGACGAGCGACCTACCTCCTAAATGCGCTCCACACAGACCTTCGTGAACTTCTTCGATCGCTCGGTTGGCTTCGTCAGTGCTGAGGCACTTCAAGAGAGGACCGAAGAAGGATCTCCGGTAGAGGACGCCATCCAGAGTGACGAATCTCCGAGCTTGGTACTTCAATCTTCGGGCTTCCCGAGGGTTGGGGGGCTCCTGAGAATCTTAGAGCCACGACAGGTACGGGATACGCCAGTCGCTTGGGGAGGCCGAGTCAACAGCTAGGAGCTCCGAATCGATGCTCGGCCGCTCTAGCTCTTCGAGAAGGACCGATCGAGTACCCTCGGGGTCAAGAGAGGAGGCCAGCCGAGAGAGGACGTCCGCTCGGGAGTTTTCCTCCCGAGCTATTCGGACTATCTCAAAACTCTCGAACTGTTGTGCCACGGTCTTGACCAGCTGGAGGTATTTGATCATCGGTGCTTCTCGAGCTTCATAACCGCTGTTGACCTGGCTAGCGACCAGTTGGGAGTCAGTGTGAATCCTGACTCGCTCAGCCCCCAACCGCCGGGCCATGCGGGCTCCCGATATGAGGGCCTCATACTCGGAAGCATTGTTAGATGCTTGGAAGTTAAAATTCAGGGCGTACTGTAGCTCTGCTCCTTCGGGGGACTTCAGAGGATCCCGGCGCCGCTTCGGCTGAGTTGGAGGATCCGTCGACGAACAGTTCCCAGGTCGGCCTGGGCGCGGACGGAGATCTTTCTTCAGTCGGATGGTGCTCTCGGCGATGAAGTCAGCGAGCGCCTGGCCTTTGACAGCCGAGCGAGGCCGATACGATATATCGTAGGCCCCGAGCATGATGGCCCACTTGACGAGGCGTCCCGAGGCTTCAGGGTGAGCGAGGATCCTCTTCAATGGTTCGCCGGTCAGCACGGTGATGGAGTGCCCTTGGAAATAGGGTCGGAGGCGCTTGGCAGAGGTAACCAACGCTAGCACGAGTCTCTCGGTTGCGGGGTACCTTCTTTCAGCCTCATTGAGCACCTTGCTGGTGTAGTAGACCGGTCTCTCGACTCCCGAGTCATTTCTGACTAGGACCGAGCTAACTGTAGATGGAGTCGCCAAGAGATAGAGATGCAAGGTTTCACCTGGGACGGGCTTGGAAAGCACCGGAGGCGAAGCCAGGAACTCCTTAAGCTCGGTGAACACTTTTTGGCATTCCTCATCCCACGCGAATGTAGCAGATGCAATTTTAGGCCCCCTCAACAGTTTGAAGAAGGGTAGGCATCGTTCAGCCGCGCGGGACAGGAATCTGCTGAGCGCGGCAACGCGCCCGGTAAGGCGTTGAACATCTTTGATGCAGGTGGGTGGGCACATGTCCAAGATGGCCTGGACCTTGTCGGGGTTGGCCTCGATCCCACGCTGGGTGACTATGAAGCCCAAGAATTTCCCGGACCTTACTCCGAAGGCGCACTTGACAGGATTGAGCTTCATGTTGTACTTTAGGAGGGTGTCGAAGGTTTCAGCTAGGTCGGCGAAGTGGTCCTCGACCTTGGGGGTCTTCACGAGCATGTCGTCGACATAGGCCTCGACGTTCCGACCGAGCTGTCCCTCGAACATATGATTGACTAGCCTCTGGTATGTGGCTCCAGCGTTCTTCAACCCGAAAGGCATCCGGGTGTAGCAGTATACGCTGAAGTCGGTGATAAAGGCGGTCTTTTCGATGTCTTCTGGATTCATTCTGATCTGATGGTAACCTGAATAGGCGTCTAGGAAGCTGAGTATCTCGTTGCCCGAGGTTGAGTCAACCAGTTGGTCGATGCTCGGTAATGGATAGCATTCCTTTGGAGTAGCCTTGTTCAAGTCGGTGAAGTCTACGCACATTCGCCACTTTCCCAAAGCTTTTGGCACCAGGACGACGTTAGCCAGCCATGTCGGGTACAGGACCGGTCTGAAAAGACCAGTCTCTTGCCCCTTGGTGACTTGCTCCTTGATGATCGCCTGCTTCTCTAGCGCGTGCTTCCTTCTGCGTTGTTGTACGGCTTTGATGGTTGGATCGAGGTTGAGCTTATGCATCACCGTCTCCTCTGGTATCCCAGGGAGTTGATCATCAGACCATGCAAAGACTCGGACGTACGCGGAAAGAAACTCTTTGTATTGCTGTTGGGCTTCAGATGTTAGGTCGGCTCCAATCTTTACTCCCAGGGTTGGGTCGTCGTTTAGGAAAACCGCTAGCAATTCGCCTCCAGGCTCGGCGGTTGCGGATTTTTCCTCGACTTCCCGGGGGCCCCTGTTCTTCCCGTCCGGCCTTGTGGCTTCAACCGAGATATTGTAGCACCTTCTGGCCATGGCCTGGTTGCCTCGGACCTCCCCCAACCCATTTTTGGTGGGGAACTTCATCTTTTGGTGATAGGTAGAAGGCACTGCTTTCGTTCGGCTGAGGATTCCTCGGCCGAAGATTGCATTGTATGCTATCATACCCTTGATCACTATGAAGTCCGCCATAACCGTAACGGTCTTGGGTGGGGTGCCAAGAGTAACCGGCAGGCTGAGGGCTCCCTCGGGATAAGTGGCCTGGCCATTGAACCCGCACAGGGGGGTTCGGATCGGGCGGAGTTTAGACGGATCCTCCCCCATCTTAAGGAAACATTCATAGGATAATACATCGGGGGCACTTCCATTGTCAACTAGAATCATGTCTACGTTACAATGGTTTATCGTGGCCGATATGACTAGGGCGTCGTCATGCGGGGTGGTCAGCCCTTCCAGGTCTCGGTCGGAGAAGACTATGACCTGAGGCTCACTCGGCGGGGCCTTGGGAGGCTCGACGGCTCGGCTCGCCCGCTCAGCATGACGCTTCCTTCCTCGGCCACTGTCCCCTCCTGATGCAGCTCCTCCGGCGATGACGTTGATATGGACCCCGCGAGGGGCGTTGTCGATTTCCTCTGGGGCGCCTCGGTCTTCCTTATGCCCGGCCACAAACCGGGAGAGGTGTCCCTGGCGGACGAGGCGCTCGATCTCATCCTGGAGCTGATGGCAATCGCCGGTGTGATGCCCGTGGTCACTGTGGAACAGGCAATGTTTGCTGCGATTGCGACTTTTCGACCTCATTGGCTCGGGTTGGCGGAGGAGGCCCGAGCCTTTGATGTCTTCATATATTTCGTACACTGGAGCGGTTAAGGGAGTGTACCGCTCGTACTTCCGGGACGGTTCTTTGTGCTCCCCGTCTCGGTTCCGCCTCTTTCCTTGGCCCGAGCTTGACTCGGGTGCTCGCTTCTTGTCCCCCTCCCGACCCGAGCCGGTTGCGCCTCGGCATGCGCTGAGAACTTCTTCGCACTCAGCATGGCGTAAGGCCAGAGTCACTAGCTCGGCAAGGGTCGAGGGAGGGTGGAGGACAAGTTCGCGGCGGAGGTTCTCGTCCCGGGTGCCTCAGGTCAGGGCGGTTATGGCCGAGGCTACCTCAAGGCGGGGGATTCTCAAGGCTTCCGATTTGAATCGGTTGATGTAAGCCCGGAGTCTCTCCCCTTGCGCCTATTTGAGAGCCAAAAGCCCCGCTACCGACCTCGGGGGGCCGCTGCCGGCGAAACTCTCCTTGAATACTCGCCCAAACTGCTTGAAGTCTCGGATGGATCCGGGGGCGAGGGCCCGGAACCATGCTTGGGCGCCCCGGACCAGGGTGGTCGTGAAAGCTTGGCATTTGATGGCGTCGAACGCCCCGTGAAGGGTCATCAGGGCGTCGAAGCTGTCGAAGTGGTCGGCCGGGTCGCCTTGGCCGTCGTAAGGTTTGAAGGTCGGGATGGAGGTTCTGGGAGATATCTCTGCCTTCAAGATATAGTCGTAGAACGGGGATCTCTCCTCGTCCTCTGGTGGAGAGGTCTTCTGCAAGGCTCGCAAGGCACGCTCCTGCGCTGCGAAGCGCCTCTTGAATTCTCGTAGACGGAGGGACAGCTCCAACTGTTGTTGCGTCGTGGGGCTAAGGGGGCGTGATGGCAGGCTATCTTGGTGCTCCCTGGGGACTTCGGTCTCCGGGTGCGGACGGCGTGCCCCCGGTTTCCCCCTTTTCGGTGTGGAGGAGGCCTCTTGCTCCGGAGGGGGGGGCTTGTGAAGGTCCTCCTGTCTTGTTGCGAATAAGCTGCTACCCTCGGAGGGTGAAGTGACCTCCGGCGGTGTGCTGGGACACGTTCTCGTGGGGGGGGGGGAGGGGGGGGGGGCTCTCCGGAGGGACGCGAGACCTTCCATCCCTGGCCGCATGAGTCCTCATGAGTTCACGAGGACATCCAGTTTTACGTTGAGGGCTTGGAAGGCGTCAGCGCCGCCGTTAAGCGGTACCCCTACCGCCGCGGCGGGAGGGGGCGGTCCGTCGGCGGGGGTGCTGGCATTGGAGGGGGGATTTTGTGAGGCTTGAGAGGGCCTTCTCTCGCGCCACCATGGCCTTTCCCCTACCGCCGGCGGACCTCCTCCCTGAACTTCTTCGCACCATACTGGCTCTTCGGTCGTTTCCCACAGACGGCGCCAGATGAAGGGGCGTGATCTCGCGCGGCTCCTGAGCGGGGTAGATGATCACCGAACAGTGAACTGTAGAGAAAGGGAAACGGATCAGGGGGCCCAGGGGAGGTTCCCTGGGGAAAACCCTCCGATGCTTAAGTCAGTAGAGCAATGGTGGAAGATAGGGAGGGAGGTAGAAAGAGGTGCACGAGATCCCCCTACACCAAGGTGGTGAAGTGGTTCCTGCTCAGGGAATTTTAGGCGTGTATTGCCCTTACCTTTCATTGAGAGAGTCCCAGGTTTATATAGTGTGCTCGCCTCATGAGTCCCGTAAGCTGAGGAGTTTCAGGCGGGAGTTACGTCCTCATCGTGGGGTCTTTACGTCCTCATCGTGGGATCTTTATAGCCTTGAGGATCATGGGTCCCTTATCCTCATAAACTCATGCTCATAAAGGGCTCTCAACGGCAGCGTGGATAAGCAATCGTCGGTCGAGCCGAGCATAAAAGGTGCCAACCCTGTCCGGGCGATAGGCATAGCTCGGATGAAGATAGGTCGGAGTGGGCGCTGAGCGCTTGCCTCTATCCCGATGAGGGGATAACTCGGGCATGGGTCTTCCTCCGTTCTGACCGACGCTCGGGCCTTCCGAGCCTAAGGGCCACCGAGGAAGGATTTGATCCCGAGTAATCTTATTGGGCTTTTTAGCCTAAGTGGGCCCTGTGGGGCTGTCACTTGGATGAGCTGGGCCTCGTTTGGTCCTAATGGACCTAGTTTGGCTGCTCCTAGATGGGCTACAGAAATCCCCCTCTCCACTGAGAAATCTTCAACTCACTATAAATTATTCCATGATTTGATTCCTTTTTAGATAGTAGAAATAAATACTAATTCTTTCGGTTTATTATTGATATTTTTAATGATACGTGCACAGAATTCGAACTAGAGCCACGCTACAAGCACGCAATAGTCCATTTCAGGTTTAGCGGTGGAATTAAAACCGTCGCTAAAACGTCACAACTGCAGCTAAAACTCCCACGTTCCGCTTTGCACCGCTTGCGTTTAACGTTTTCGTTTGAACCAATACCACCCGGTAGAATCATAATGGTTTATCTTACTCTAAAAAAACTTTATAAATGAAGAGATATCTTTCATGTAATAATTTTGAGAATCCTAGGGGCGGGGGAGGCGACTACTGAATTGGAGTATTCTTCACTTCTTTCGTTGCGTGCCAACCATTTTTGTCTGTGTCACCATATGGGTTTGCAACCCATTAGTTGGGTGCCCATTAAATGTAACCCATGGGAGGGGCGCGGACCCAAGCCCCGCCTAGACTTAGATACCCCGTGGCGGCCCAATCCCATGCAAGGTGGGATCGCCATGTAAGTGAGGGATTCCTCCCATGGCTACCTTTCCTATCCTCCTCTCCGCTCTTCTCCAACTCATAGTTGGAGTTCCTCTCTCGACATCTCTATAAATAAGAGAGTAGGGGGAAGAGAAAGTAATGTTGACTGTGCCCACGGGAGAAGCCCCTTGTGCTCTTGAGAAGGCTGCGCACAGGAGAGGAGAGGCCACCCTCTCCTCTGCTCTCACCTGTGTACGTGTGTGTGTGTGCGAGTGAGAGAGAGAGAGAAAGAGAGGAGAGGCTGTGCCCTCAAGGAAGAGAGGCCGCCCTCTCCCTCGCTCTCCATGTTGTTGTGCGTGTGTGTGATGTGTGAGAGGGAGGAAACCCTTATTGACCCTACTCTATGGATCCAAGAGAGTGAGACACCGCGAGAGAGAGAGAGAGAGAGAGCAACTCGTGACTACTGGTGCACTCGCCCTCAAGGTCTCCCTTCTCTTTTCTCTGCTTCTCTTATCTACTCCGCTGCATGCCACTGTGCACCCCGCCTCGCTGTGGAGTAGTTGCACTTTGACCCCGTGGGCGAGTCATCATCTCATGGCTATCTCAGCTTTGATTTCAGGAACGACATCACCATTAGTCCTTATTGAGTTTTGGAGGGCAACTCTTGTAGTTTATTTCTCTCGTCTCCACGACGCTACGTGGATCCGTTGTGTGTTTAAGGTTGATTGTGTTAAGGTATGTCTCGACTTGGCCCATGTTTGTCATGATGTTACTTAGGATTTTTGTCTAGACTCGGCCCACGTTTGTCATGTTGCTACTCAGGATTTATCAGCGGCGTGGATCTGGTTGCGGCCTCACCGTGAACTTTTGAAAGAAGGAAGCTTGGAAGAGGGTGGGGAAAAAAAAAAAAAAGAAAGAACATCCACTTACCGGACTGTTTGATATGAGCTTCATGAGCAAATGATCGAAGACATGGCAACGAGCCTTGCCCGATAATACACGCCATTTGAGTCGTGTGACGGTACCACATTTCTTGTTCATACGTTTTCGCGATTTTTGCGGAGCCTCAATGTTAAAAGTACTATTCACATGAGAAGATGTTCTAAGGATATCTTTGATAATAATATTAAATGATAATAATAATTATAGTCTGAATTCAAATAATCAGATAATTCGGGATTGGCTCATCGATAAGTTTTTAGGCACTCTTTTGTATGCTGGTCCTTGAAGTGTGCCTTCTTGATTATGCCTCACGTTCATGCAGTGAAGGTAGGTCACAACCGTCACAAGGTGTTAGTATCAAAAAAAAAAGAGGAGAAAAAACTGCTTTTACACTCTTAAATTTTTTATAAATAGCTATTACACTCCTATTTTTATTTAACTTACCTGCGTGTACCTGAAATATTTAAGAACAAGCTTGTAAATCCATAAATACTATATTGTACCTTCAAAAACAATATCTGTGTACCCCTGAGATTTAACCTTTAAAATTATAACAACCCTACTTAATAATTTTTAAGGGTATATCTGTAGATTAGATAAAATATAAGACTGACTTTGATAACGAAATAAGTCTTGTTAGGATGGCTTATTCCAGGTCAGGTGAGTTATTTTAGTTTAGTTTATTTTGACTTAATCGAGTCGGATAGGGATTAGGGTGAATTTTCTCGTTCTTATGAAATAAGTGAAATAGTTTAATCAGGTTCAGATAGGAATAGAGGGCAGACACGGCACCTTGGGTAAGTCACTTGTCTCTATTTTAATCCGTTATCAAAGTGGGATCTAAGGGTGTCTTTATTAACCGGGTGGGGTTAGCGTACTCGACCTCGGGAGGTCGAGCGCATTAATCGACTCCAGTTAGCGCGATTGGGTGTGAGGACAGAGTGGGGCTCATCACTCTCTCTCTCTCATCTGTCGGACTATCTTGATCAGATGTCAAAGGCGCCCTAAAGTTCTGTTTGATTACAGAATATGTTAAGTGGATAAGTTAAATCATAGGTAAGATATTTCATAAAATACACTAAAATATTTTGATTGAGAGAAGACAATCCGAAATATTCTTAAGAATTGTGAAAAAATTTAACTCTCTTTGTTCTATCTTTTTAGTAGAACAAGTTATCTCGAGATAAATCAAGATAAGAACTTATCCCATAGAATATCCTGTACGAATAACTAAATAGAATAGGATAACTTTCAGTGAGATATCTCATTTATCTCTCAAACAAACAGGGGGTAAGAGAATAAGGGTTATTTTTAAAACTTACGTTGGCATGGGTATGATTAAAGCCCCCCAGCAAATATTAGAAATCATCGAGAATGAGGAAGGAAAATGGAAATCCAACAGAAGAATATATTCTTTTTATATCCTTCCTCTCACTTTTTTGATTGTACTAAACAACCTCCTCTACGGGGGCTTGAGATGGCTTGCCGTCTTAATTGTAGCGGTCCACGCGAAGCTTCTAAGAAACTACACTAAAAGCACGGGCACCGTCTCGTCTCACGGAAAGCAAATAGGTTACGAAGACTTGCGGTGATCGTATTCCCCGGAAGGACGCCAGATTCCTACTCCCGTCAACCTTGGTTACATTGTTGAACGACCTAACTCATGAGACCGGCGTGATTTCTAAGGTGCGGTGAGTCCAAGAACCAGCACCGCCCACCATTGGGGACGGGTAAAGAAAGAAAGAGCAGCAATCCCACTCGACACGAAACCAATACGTGAAAGTCTACGTGGCATCTTTCCATTGGTTACGTCTGGTGCGCCAGATGCATAGGATTGTCATATTCCCCACGCGCTCCCCGTGCGCTCTCTCTCTCTCTCTCTCTCTCTCTCTCTATCTGCCCCCCCCCCCAACGGCCGCGGACATATTTATTCTTTCTCCGCCTTCCCTCCTCTTTCCATCTCTCTCTCTCTTTCTCTCTCCCCAAAACCTTTGGCTCTTGTTCTTCCGAGATCCTGCGAGGGAGGGAAGGGGGGATCGAATTAGCGTGCTTCGTCTTTTTCTTCTCGGTCCCGAAGCCTCGATACTTTCTCTGTGAGAAGACCGCGGCCGGGGGAACGATCTCTTCCACCATGAATCCAGAATAGTGAGTTCTATCAATTCCCTGCTCTGTTATTTCCTCCTCTATTCACCTTGTCTCTGACCTCGATCGCTGGCTGGATAGAATATGCTGATCGCTGTGTCTCCTCGTTGCCGGAGTTATTATTGTTAATTTTTTGGGACGGTGATTTGGATTTGATCATAAGGTTGATCTGTTGGCTTACGTTTTGATGCGAGATTTGGGGTTTGTGTTTTCTTCGAGGGGAAAGTTTTAATGCTTTCTTGCCAATTTTAAACGTGGTCTATATTTTTAAATATTCGCTTATGGTTGCGTGCTGCGACGGTTTGCGTTTCCTCGTTCAGATCCGCGGGTTTGGATCAGGATCTAATTGCTGGGTCTGGTTTTGCATCTGGAATTGCTGTTGCGGACATGATTTTGTCCCGTTTAGGCTAAACTGGATCCAAATTTTGAATTCAAATGCTGACCAAATTTCGTCTTAATTGGCAGATCTCTCTGCTATTTTAGAACTATCTTTGCAGTGGATCTTTTATGCATTTTGTCATGTAACATGTAGAACGATTTGATGTTTGGTTGGTTTTGTCTCGGCTATTTTCTTTCTATATGTTTTTGTCTTTAAAAGTGGCACCTAATCAGGGGCCAACGCAGGATTTTTCTTTTTTTTTTGTTTGGGGGGGGGGGGGGCAATGCTAGTATACAATATGTTCTAAATTTATTTAGAAGATAACAAATAATATAAAAGTAAATCATTAAAGGGAACTTTCGTTTTCAATGTTACTCCACATACGTTCATGCAAATAAAATTATCCATTATTAGCTTTATAATAGATACACTAGTTAAAATATTGTTATTGGAATTTTATTACATGTCAATGTAACATCTTCTGGATCAAGAAAAAGGTAACAAAGCATGATCAGTATATAATGTTAAAAGTAGACCTACAACTAATACATGATCAAGTGCACTAACAAGACGGCCCATGCTTCTGTGTGCAGAAATTTATATGAACTTGTTATCAATCTGATAGAAGATAAAAATTAATAATTTTATGAAATTAAAATGATGATAACCACAACTTGTATTAAACTTGAAATGAAGGGTTCGGATTCTCATCTGATGTGTGCATGACCAGTCGATGAGATGTTGCTCCCGTTCTGCTGCAGCTTAACTAGATAATTGAGAGATATAGGAGGAGGGAGTAGTTATATTCTTTACACAAAAAGGAAAATGGAAGGGAGGAGAGACTTGCAGAGCTAGAATTCTAAACTCAATCCTATGCGGAAGTGATTTAATGGATAGAAAGAGGGTTGGAGTAGTGGGACTGATGGAAGAAAAAAAAATCTTGACGCTATTATTAAAGTAATTGGTTAAGAATTTAATTCAAAACGGAAAGTGCATGGTGGAAGTAAAAGCCAAGTTGTAATTTCCCTGGTTGGATTGAGAAGAAGTCATTGAAAAAGAACTTCCTATATTAGAGAAGGTCTATGGAATTGGAGTTTGTTGTCTGTATGTTGCAGGCTTATGGTGAACGTGATTGATCCCATAACTTCTATCTTGGTTTTGAAAATGTTGTTAGTAGAATGATACTGAGTGAAGTTGAACCTCAAAAGGGGTTCACTATTGCATTTTTGTGAACATGCTCCTATTTGGCTTGTGTCTCGATGTGCGTAGTCTTGCTTAATAATGGTCAAGGCTTTATCTCAAATTTGCAGTCATATGCTTATATGTGAATGGGTTTGTATAGGAAAACCAAATGAGATTTAGGCATAACAAGGGCTTATTATCTGTATGTTTACAATTAAATGAGTCCACAGCATCTGAATACTCAGGTTGTGTTTGCTAGGATGGCTAAAAACTAGCTGTTTGCAATGGATTGCCTGATCTGGGCTGACTGTCTTTGGGATTAGCTGATCCTAGTCTAGAATCATCTGAGAGTGGATCTGGGTCAGGTTTTTTTGAAACCTGGTTCTTGATGTTCAAGAAGTAAGCTTCTTGACAAAAGGAACCTCAGTGTAGAGCTTTTAGGTTCTTTTCCTGAAGGAGGTATTAGGATGTGAGGGAAAGCAACCCCCTCTGAAAGTCCTTAAACAATGCTCGTATGTAACAAAATGAAAAGGCGTGGTCTGTGATTCCAGGGGCACTGCTGGGACATTTGATTTATGAATCTAATGATATATCTTTTCTTTGGGGTACAGTCTTTACATGAACTGCGAAGTAAACAATGCAGGGCCATAGCTGTGGCATAGTCATGCAAAAACTAGTAATTCTTTGACTTGATGGTATGACTTAGTGTATTTTGTTAACTATAATAAAAGTTCAGGTGGTCATGTTACTCTGTGTCTTACTTTCTTGAGGAAATGAACAGTTGGGTGATTCAGACAATCCTGAAGCCCTTTTAAGTATTAATTTCCAGATTTCTGTTGAAATATCAGAGTAGAACTGAAACTAATTCATGCCTGTTTCTTCTTCGCAGTGACTATCTCTTCAAGCTTTTGCTCATTGGAGACTCTGGTGTGGGGAAATCATGCCTTCTTTTAAGATTTGCGGTGAGCAAATATGGCACTCTCTTTTTTCTTGGACAAGGACAGAGTTCTCTTTATGAATTGCAAATGCATATATAAGCCTTGTTTCCCCCAACTCTTTTTTTTCGTTTACATAAATTTGATCCATGTTTGTTTCCAGGTTCCTGTTACCTTTAACGGTTGAAAGTATGTTGGTAACTTGGTATGACTATGAAAACATGCACCCACCTCCTCCCTCCAAACCCCATAAAAAGGAAAAAAAAAGACAGATCTATACTGTGTCCCCATGTCCACACACCCCACCCCCTCCCCCAAAAGAAATAAAAACGAAGGAACATCATTAACAAACATTTGGTAATGCAGTTTTATCATATTTTTCTTGTCTTTTTATATCTTCTAGGAATTAAAAGTGGTCGATTTTAAATATATTGTTGAATATCTTAACCTTTTTCTTTTCTTAAATTTTGGAAGTTCTTGTTTCTGTTGATATTTTTTGGAGGAAAAGGTGGGGCATTCCACCAATTGCACCAAGTAGTAAGGGGATGTGATTATCATCCATTGGTTTATAGGTATGAGATATCTCAACTCCAGACAGAAACGTCCATGGCATGATAGAAAGATGGGTGTAATTTTGAAACTGAATAAATCTAAAAATTCAAGGTTGCTTTTGTTTTTATTAAATGCATTTGGAGTAATAAATGTTCACATATTTGTTTCCTTGAGGAGCAAAGAAGCCACATAGGTGTAAAGCGGGGGGGGGGGGGGGGGGCAAGTTCTAGAATGGGTATTTCTTTCCTTGCGACAGTACAAGCTCACCATTTCTCAATATCTGGCTTCTGGGTACCACACAAGAAGAGAAGGAAGAGATAAATGATTCTTTTTGCTTAGATTTTTAATAAAGTCCTTCATAGTATAACACAATTGCTAAGGTGTTTCATCAATGCTTAAGTTTCTTTTACGTATCAAGTACCATTTGCACGTAATTCCTTTTAATCACTTTGTTATCTATTCAGGATGATTCATACTTGGAGAGTTACATCAGTACCATTGGAGTTGATTTCGTAAGTGTAACTACCTCCTTGCCTTGACATTTACTGAAGATTAGGCTACTAATAGTACTGTTATTGTGATGTCTTGCAGAAAATTCGCACGGTGGAGCAAGATGGCAAAACCATTAAACTTCAGATTGTGAGTACCTTTTTTGTGAATCACTTAAAACACCAACCTCCAAGTCTAATCTTCCTTTAGACTAACTGTTAGCTCCATATCTAGTGAAGCAATCCTGCAATTGTATTTACATCTAATTTAGACATGAGCAGGTCTCCATGGGGCTGGAGACTATGCCTAGTACTGCAATGCAAAATTTGATGATAATGCTTGGAACTGCTAGAAGATAGCCAGAAGATAATATTTTTCTTCTTTTCTTGAGGAACCTCTTCCCTTTCATGCCCCCCACCCACCCACCCTCCCACCCACACCCACACACACAACCACCCCACCCTTCACCACCAAAACCCTCCAACACCATGCCATCCCCCTTTGGATGGGCCACAAGAAGTCATCAACATGTGATGGTGAAATGGAGCTCTGCACTGTGCTGGAAGAATGTTGGAAAAGTCAACTTGGAGTGCCATCTCTCAAGTTCTATCAAAGATCACTTTTTATCTATGGTTCTGTGATTCTCTCTCACTATCCATGGTTCTGAGATTCTCTCACTTTCTCAGCGGCAACTTGCCTTAGAAACTTATCCAATCTTGATACCTCTTTTGACCTCCCAAATTGGCAAACATTGTCGCTTACCCACCACCATTTTCTGTAAATTTATGTTTAGATGCATCATTTTTATGTCTCTTCTGCGTGGCCACTGTAATTTCCCATCCTTTAACTTTATTCCTCACTGATGACTTCCGGGCTGGCATGTACCGGTACATGGTATTCAGTTTGCACCATGGTATTCAGTACCGCCCAGTACATGCCGTACCGGGCTGGCATGTACCGGTACCGACCTTGGCTGGTCTGGTTCTGGCCATTTGAGCCCGGTACCGGCTAGTACAGGGATAAAAAATAATAATAAAAAGAAATTGGAGGCTGCAACAGTTACACCTCCTCCTCCGGACTCATCTCACTGTTGGAATTGAGAAAGAGGGGGAGGCAGAGAGAGAGAGAGAATAGGGGTGGCCGGTGGGAGTGGACCTGTGAGAAGTAGAGAGAGAGAGAGATAGAGAGACAGAGAGTGAGAGAGACTGGCCGAGAGGTACTGGTGCACTGGTTGCTGCTGTCTGACATGCTGGTCGCCACCGCCGCGCCGCTCGCCGCCGTCCGCCTCGCCGCTTGTTGCTGTCCGCCGTTCACAGTTCGCATGAGAGGGGGAGATGGGAGACACACCTAGGGCACGATGGGGAGAGAGAAGATTTGGACGAAATAGGGGGGTTTATTGGCTCAGCCACGGATCCCTGTCAGGCAAGTTGCGGGCCTGGGCTGGGTCGTGCGGAGCTGGGCCGGTCGCGGAGCGGGTGGAGACGGACCGGGAGCGGAGATCGCCTCAACTCTCAAGTCTCAAGCGATTCAGGGGGCCCAACCAGTTCTGAACTGGCCGGTACCGGTTCGTGCTGGTACCGGGATTGAAGACCTTGGTTTGCACATTATTTAATCTATTAACCATTTTAACAGGGCATGAATATTTGGGGAATCTGTTATTGTCACCTTATTCTAGCGTAGCATTTCATAATCCGACTAGTCCTCTACAAACCTGCCATTAGTGACGGGAGAAGTGGGCAAGCATAGTATGATTTAGGATTAAACCTGCCATTTTAACGGTTTTATTTCTCCATCATTCTTCTTAGGTTGTTTTAGTAGAATCCATAATCTTTTTTTTTCTGTATTTGGATCCTGCTCCCAGATATCCATCTTGCTGTTGTAGAATAACTTCTAAATTTACATCATTTTATCTTCTCTACTTCCCAAAGTTGCCTTCCTCTCATTTTGGAGCATGTGAAGGAGTATTTGCTAGAAGACTAGGCATAGAATAGGATAATGGATAACTTTATCATGCATGATGGAGAACTTGAAAATTGAATATGCATAGAGTAGGGTTATGGATAATTTAGTCATGCATGATGAACTTGAAATTTGTGTGTTCCATCATGATTTTTATGCTTGAGAAACAGACAGCGTGGACTCTGGTAAAATTCACATTACACTTTGTAGGTTATGGTTCAATGGAATTGTTTGAGGAATGGCACACCATACTTCTCCTTTTTCCCTAACCATTATGTGCACACTAAGAATATGGTTCAGAAACCCAAGTATCATGAATAGTGGTTAATTTTGCTTTCAGAAAGAGGGGGAAAAAAGAATGAAGGTCAATTTTCCCAGGTGGTATGGTACCAGTTGGAATGATATGTATGCATGGAAATGTCCCTTCTATTCGTTATTGCAGTATTTAGTTTTACTGTACATAAATCCAGCCTTTTCTGGAAACCGGTACCAAAATCTAGATTGAATGCATAGCAATAAATGTTTTGCTTACTGTCATAGATATACGGTAACCTTCTCTAAACTTCAAGACCAGGCCTTTGCCGCCTTCTTGACCAAGCATCACTGATGGTTCTCTGTTTCTTTCGTGATGGATATACGGTGTAACAGTGGGATACTGCTGGGCAAGAACGATTCCGAACAATAACTAGTAGCTACTATCGTGGTGCTCATGGAATTATTGTAAGCATTGTTTCCCTGGCTTGGGAGATTTATTCCTTGTTGAAGCATTTTCGCTTCTTATCTAATATAGCAACAATTGATATTGATTTATGCAACAGATTGTTTATGATGTCACTGACCAAGAGAGCTTCAACAATGTCAAGCAATGGTTGAATGAAATTGACCGTTATGCAAGTGACAGTGTCAACAAACTTCTAGTTGGGAACAAGTGTGATCTTACTTCCAACAAAGTCGTATCATATGAGACAGCTAAGGTAATCCCGTTGAACTGTGAAAAACAATATTCTTCAGGAAGAGACGAATCTAGCAATTGACATCTTTCTTATCTTTATAAGACCTCTGCTTGGACTGAGGAAACTGATCGTGAATTTTTCCACTGTTAATCCTTTTCCTTAATTGCATGCTTTTTTGTTGCCATGACTTTGCATATTTCAAATTTACCCACGATTGTTGAGCTTTTAGTTTTACCATTGTGTATTAGAATATTCTAGTTGCTGATTTGTAGTATATTCTTCATTGCTCTGCAAGGATGCAATGAGATCTGGGGCACATCTCAGTTGCCTGTGGTCCCTCACTGTTTGATGAACAACATGTGAACGTTTGAAAATTGCAAAACGTTCTATCAGCAGCATACTACCAGAATACCTTGCTCTATCATTGCGTTGAATGATGTACTGCCTCTTACAACTTCTGTCGCAGATTGATTACCGATATAACACTATGTAGAAATGTCCATGGACTGTGCAGCCAAAGGAATGTCCATTGTGTCTCGAGGGGAGCTATGAATTTAATAACAGAGATTACAAATGTTTTGTCTTATACCATACACTCTGGCAAGGCGGGGGCTTTAGTCTCATTCCCAAACATGGCATAGAGTCATGCCTGCCATGATGCATCAGGATTCAACATCCCTTTGAAAAGAAAATCCTCTGTGAACTGAGTTCTTAGATATACTAAAAAATCTAAACTACTCGCAAACTCTAGTAGATATGTGTTAGCATTTGGTGTATTAATCATTGATCAATTTACGCTCAGGCATTTGCGGATGAAATTGGCATCCCATTCATGGAGACGAGTGCAAAAAATGCGACTAATGTGGAACAGGCATTCATGGCTATGGCTGCTGCCATAAAGAACAGGTAAAGACTGTTTTCGAATTGGAATTGTTTTGACATTTTCTGTATATATAATGTTCCTGGGTGCTGACTCTCCGCCGCATCCTTGTTGATGATGTCAGGATGGCGAGCCAACCAGCGATGAACAATGCAAGGCCCCCGACTGTACAAATCCGTGGACAGCCTGTCACCCAGAAGACTACCTGCTGCTCTTCTTAATTTCTTGCCCTCCCTGCCTTGATACATGTAGAACTAGTAGTATCCATATATTCATGGACCTGTGGGCCTCTTGTTTATTCTGTATGTGTTACTACATTGGTCTTGAAAATTCCATTCTTTCTAACAATTTGTTCTCTGAAGGGCAGGGACAACTTATGTATCGGATAATTAGTGTGCTCGATCTTACTCTTGTTGAAGTTGATGCTTATTCAAAGCTGTTCCTTTCGTTTTCCTCGGAAATAATGATCTAATAATCTCCCAGGCAAGACAACTTATCTGCACTGTGTGTGTCATCAGAAGCATAAGGCTTGGGTGGACTCGAACCATGCCAGTTAGCCTCGAGGTTGCGGTCCAGATCCCCAATGATGTTTGTCGTATACTGTGAAAGGAGGCCCCTCGATTCATCCACAGTGCAAGAATCTGGGATCACCGAGTCAGCTTTCCTTCTGTGGGAATGCACGACGGCTCCCTATATCACAAGGTGTTACCTCGTCCCTGTTTCTTGCAAATGGGCGCTTCGAATGTATCGCGCCACCTCCTTCCCATATATATATATATATATATATATATATATATATATATATAGAGAGAGAGAGAGAGAGAGAGAGAGAGAGAGTACTCCCCCCTCCCAAATCCTCGTCCACTGGAATGTCACGTCGATGGGTCAATGAACTATTATTGTCGTAAAACAATAGCAAGATTTGTTTAACAACTTCAATCGAACTCTTTGATTTTCGGGTGAGATGCCGTGTTTGACTTTAGATGGTAGAATACGGTGCCCGGGATCAGTTAAGTCTCATGTGTGTGAGAGAGTGTGAACCCCCCTAATTCTCTCTCATTGATTTATTGTCTGCCCTCAGTATTCCGATAACAAAGTTTGCGGAGAACACTCAAATTTGCTTGTTATACAAGGTGTCTCTCATATCCTTCAAATAATTCATTAAACATTTTGGATGAGTTTGATAACGGATTACGTTAGGGGCCGGTGGCCTACTCGGGATGACCTACCCGACCCCTAATCTTAATTTGGGTGGATTAACTCATTTCACATATTTGTTAGGAATGAATTAATCCACTTTAACCCTATCCGACCCGGATTAAGAAAAAAAATATCAAACAAAGATTAACCCACCCGACCCCGGTTAACTCATCCTAACCCAGCATAACCCGTTACCAAACTCACCCAAAAGTTTACTATAATGTCAACCTATTGCAAGGAAATTTCTCATTTTGTATTACATGTTATATACAATACAATAAATGTTGAGAATCAGTATCGTTCATCAAATGCATTTGACAAAAATATTTTTTTAAAAAAAACTAGTATGCCGTGATATGCTGGGGAGAATAGAATATGCCACGGAACTCCACCTTCAGTCCCTGCAACCCTTGAAAGAGAGATCTCACAGTCACACCCGGGTTGTATATAATCCACCCGCAGGCTGATTCCTGCATTGTAGTCCTCTGCCTTATTATCCAGCTATGACAGGCAGCAACTAATGGGTCAGATTCCCACAAACACAATCCTCCCGTCTGCATAACATAACATAAAGTTAATTTGTATTCCTTTCAATTCAAACCACATGCTAAACCAAGAGAAGAAGAAGAAGAAAATCACGGACGAAATTCTGCAACAATGCATGCGACATTTGCAAAGAAAAAGGTTTACTGATGGGGTGAGATGTTAGCTATATCCCTATCTTTAATCATGCAGCAAATGGAAATGGGAAGTATAAATTATTAGCCTCTGATGATAACCAGATTATCTTCCCCCCAGAAAAGGTTTGGATTTTAGGAAGCAATACTGCTCCAGAATTGGAACAACAGGAGATAAGTTATAAAGCGTATTGGTCCCTACAATGGGGATAACCTACTCATGGGAAATGTTGATATTGACTCTGGACAAGAGTCCATCCACCTGTTAAAGTTGGCCATACGCATGCATTTAGATGGAATTAAATCTATTTTTTACCATGCCAAATTACCTATAAATTGATGATATCAAATAGGAAGGAAGAATAACCTGTAAAGTACCGAACATCCATACACATGTAAAGTTATCTATAAAGAGATGAGATCAAATAGAAAGGAAGAACACCCCGGGAAATTAGTGAACGTGGTTTTTGTGCAAGTGCATGCATGTACTCACGTCAGCGAATCCAAGGTTTCATGAACCCAGCCAACAGTGCCTCAAAGACAAAATCACACAGCTGTCCCTAGCTGCAATAAGGCCAAGGCAAAGCCCATCAATCATCAGATGAAAGAATAAGTGCAATGCATTGACTTGGACTCGCATATACCTCATTTGCTCAAGAGAAAGGCTTGGATTCTTCTTCAACGGCTCTATGCCTCTATCTGACAAGGTTATAAATAGGAGGCTTTTACAATATCTAGGCTTCGAGAGAACTTCAAGGAAGATCAAATCATTCACGAAAGCCCACCAAGTTCTTTAGGTTTCGACAGACAATCTTCCAGAGAAAGATCAATTGTTTTCCTTTATAATTTGTTCCTTTCATCCCACACTTTCGGTTATTAGCTTTTTAATTTTTTTATACTAGGTAAAATTGGGCCTCTCTCTCTAGACTTTTCTAGTGAAAGAAACTCTGTGGTTGGGGCGGCTCCATGGCTCGCCTCCACTCACCGAGGTTCATCTCTGGTGGGGCACTCTTCAACAGGAGGGTCGGGGAGCTACTACATGCTTCCGGTGTGGCCATCGAGGACACAAACAGCACTTCTGTCAACAACAGGGAACGAGGTTTGCTGCTCCATCTGGCAGGTTGAGTAGCCTCCGCTCCTACCGTGATGCTCTCTTGTCCCCCCTCTAGCGGTGAATCGGGCTAGCAGGCGTTGGTGCGACGTAGGAGAGCTCCATGTGGAAGTTTTGTAGGGCAGAAGGGCTTGGCTGAGGAGGTGCCTATGCATGGCCATGCTCGAAGGACAGGCTGTGGCTGAGGCAGTCCTGCAGCATCTGGTGGAAGTGTCTGGGAGTGGTTGGGAGGTCCTGAGGATTACCTCCAGCACATTTCTGGAGGTGGGGGTGAATGAAGAAGTAGCTGGTTGGATGGCGGGGGTGAGGTGTTTGAAGATCGACAGTTCACTCATCCGCTTGTTGCGGTGGTCGGAGGCAAGAGGTACGTTCCCCAACCAGCCCGAGAGGAGGTTCAGGCTGGCCTTCGAGGGGGTCCCTTGATTTCTCTGTGACGACGGAGGGTTAGCATTTCTGGCGACATCCTTTGGGGAGGTGGAGACCGGCAGCTTGGGATTTTCCCCAAGGAGCTCTCGTAGGTCGGTCGTCGCCGTGGTGAAGATGGCGAGTCCTTCAGAGGTGTCGGCGGTCATCTCGGTACGCCTTGATGGTGTCCCAGTGGTCATCCGAGTGTGGTTGCTTGAGGAGGTGGTAGGGCCGGCGGCGTTCCTAGGGCGTCAGGCGCATGGGCCGGAGGTAGGAGATGACGGCTCACCCCCCGTTCTGGCGGTCGACCGCCCTTCGAATCGACCGCCCAAACCGGCTAGCGACTGTGCTGGTCTAGAAGTGCCCGATCGGGTAGGTGGGTCGGGTGAACCCGCTTCCAACTTACCGCCGTGTCCGATTCATATCGGGTCGCTAAGACCTGATAACTGTCGTCTCCCCCGCCCGATTCCGCTGTCCGCCCTTCATCAACGGTGCAGCCAGGGTCCGTCGAAAGTCCCAGCACAGCTCACCATCGCCCCTTCCTCATGGACGGTTGGCCTGGCTCAGGCAGCTCCGACGATGGGCTCTCCGGTGAGGGCTATGCTGAATGGTCAACGGAACAAGCCTGCAGCGGTCGCCGTGGCGGCATCGGATGGTGGGCTCGCTAGTGCTGGGGGCTGTCAACTTCTGTTACCGCCCGTACCCACCCTCCTTCCTCAGTAGGGCTCCTTGTGCCATCATCCCTCTGAGGCCCTCCGGTCGTCTGTGTTTGCTGGGGTAGCAACATCAGCCACGGCTCAGGATGTTGCCTTCCCGTGCCACTCAAGGCGGCAAATTCAAGGCGGCACGCTAGAGGGGGCTCCTGTTGCTGCCATTCCAGGCTTCTCAGGGCAGTAGTCTCAGGGCGCCAGGTTGGAGACTGTGTCACAGAGCTTCTCGGACGAGGCGTAGCTCACAGAAGCTTGCGCTCTTGCAGACGTAGCCCTGACACCGCCGGCCTATCCAGAGGATCTGGTGGCACTCATCACTGATGGGGTAAAGCAGAAGAGGAATACCACATGTCTAGAGAGGAGGCGCGGGAGATGATGGTGAAGGCTCAGAAAGTGATTGAGGAGCAACTAAGGGCGATGGCTGATCAAGTGGGTATTTCCTTTGAGGTGGGGGCTGAGAATGATGTGAGAGGGGACTGTAAAAATATTTGTAAGAGATGGTGTGCGGCTATTCTTTAGGAGGAAAGGGCTCAACAGAGGGGGGTGAGGAAGGAGGTAGGGGTAGGAGAAGAGAGGATCTAATTTTTGTCTCTATGAGGATTGTCTCATGGAATGTGAGAGATTTGGAAGGGGCTGAAAAGAAGAGGGCGGTCAAGGAGTTAGTGAGGAGATGTAGGGTCGACATCCTTTGTATCCAAGAAACCAAGTGTGAAGGGGAGGGGGAGTGCCTTATGAGAGAGGTAGGGGGTGGTAAGCTTTCTAGAGGATTTGTTTCGCCGACAGAGACAAGGTCAGGGGGTATCATGATTTTGTGGAACCCCTTTGAGGTTGAGGAAGTGTCGGTGGATAGGAACATTAGCAGGTGGGCCATCTCGCTTCATTTCATTTCGGTGAAGGATGACTTCGCTTGAGACTTCACCAGGGCGTATGGGCCACAGGGGAGAGAGGAGAAGCGCCTGCTTTAGGAGGATTTGATTACCTTACACTTTCACTCGGGTAGGCCTTGGTGTGTGGGAGGGGACTTTAATGTTGTGGCAACTCCTTGGGAAATGTCGTGTGATGTGGAAGACTTCTTTGCCTTCACCGAGGAGGTGGCTTTGGTTAATATTGGCATGGCACATGACTTCTTCACTTGGTCAAACATGAGAGTGGAGGCTTCCTGTTCGAGATTAGATATATTTCTTATTTCTGTGGATTGGGAGGATCATTTCCCGGATGCTTAGGTTCTCCCGTTGGCTAGATCGATTTTGGATAATAGGCCAATCCTTTTGAAGACCAGCCGCCTATAAGGGAGGAAGGCTATGCTCAGATTGGAGAGGTACTGGCTCAGGGAGGAAGACTTCTTGGACACTATCAGAGAGGCTTGGGCTGCTCAGGCTGTTGGCAGCACTGTTATGGCTACTCTCTCGTCTCCAGATTAAGGCACACTGCCGAGGTTCTCAAGACTTGGGGAAAGGCAAAACCCTCATGGGGAGGGCGGCCAAGGACATAATTCTTCAGCAAATTGAGGGTCTGGATAGACTAGAGGAGGCTGGCCTTTTGGATGCAGATGATAGGAGGCTGTGAGACATTCTAAGGCTTCAGTTTGGTGATATCCTAGCCAGAGAGGAGATCTATTGGAGGTAGAGATCGAGGGATAGATGGATCAAGGAGGGAGACAAAAATACAACTTACTTCCAGCACATTGCTTTTGTTGAGTTCTCCAATTGATTTTGGCGTTCAAGTTTGATGATAACAAAACGTGTGTTAATGCAAGTGATGGATTTTACACTTTTGATGAGATCTTGAATGGTTCCTAAATTCGTTAAGATTTGATTCCCCTTATGGTATGAGTTTTTGATTCACATGTTCATGTCATTGTCACTCCAAATAAAAAATGAATGATTTTTTTATTTCACATTTTGGTACAGTGAACAAGTTAATGCTTAACTCTACCCCAAGTGTTTAATAGATCCAAAAAGAGCCCAAAAATGTCAAGAAGTTAAATCCAAGGTATGTTGGACTTATTAGATTGAAATACATGCTAACTCATGTTTATTTTTGCATTTTTCAGGTGTACCGATCGACCTATGTAAAGGGCCAGTCGACCTAAACTGGCCAGGGGAGTCAAACTTGCTGAAAACAAAACCTAGGGTCTGGCCGGTCGACAGACGAGGTGCTCCGGGCAACTGAATTTCCCAGTAACAGTCAAATGGTTTCCTGTGAACTACAGGGTGTGCACCGGTCCATCGATGTGGTCCACTGGTCAACCGATGGGGCTAGTTGACCGACACCGAGGACCGATCGACCGATGCGAACAGGATGTTCGCGCGTTCGATTGCGAACCGGTCGGGCTCACACGTGGGACCTCCTTAAGGCCATGTAAAATGTCCAAAATATCCCCAACCCATTACCTAACATGTGAGAGGGTTAAGGAAAGGTTCTAGAAGGGGTATGGATGTCTTTTGGTCCTTAAATCTCCTACATAACCCCTTGTTGCGAATTTGGGAGATGAAGAAGAGAAAACAGAGAAGAACGTCCTTGGAGAGGAAGAAGAAGAAGAGGAAGAGCCCCCCCCCCCCCCCATTGCTGCCAAGAGGAGATTCTTACCTGTTTGAAGTAATTTCATCTGTTCCAGATTGTGATCAAGGCTCGTTCGTGCTACATGGATCGTCATTCAACCGTCCCCGAAGCAATCTTTGTTATAGAGGGAACCATCTCAAGGGGGAAATCTTCTTTGTTGAAATTCTTTGTATCTTAGTTGTTTTTCTGAGTCATTGAATCTTTCTTTGATAGAATCCGTGTGTAGAATTGATACATTCAAAGTGTGTGTGGTTGGACAGTGAATTGTGCACATTTGTGTGTGTGTGGACTGCAATTTGCAGCGTGTGTGTGTGTTTGGTGCTGCATTTCGCAGCGTGTGTGTTCTAAATCTACTGGATAGTGGATTTGGAATCCTCACTCGGTGAGGGATGGACGTAGGGGGCAAGGTTTGCACCCGAATCACCTAAAAAATTCGTTGTCTCCTGTGGTTTGCTTTGTGGTGTGATTTGTGATTACTTGTGTTCTTGTGGCCAAATCGAGTGTGATCCGGTGAGGATTGAGTGAATTGTCTAAATTTTGGATATATCTTGCTCATTTAAAAATTGCTCATGCGATAATTTTTTGTTTGCAAAATTTTTTTTGTGACAATCAATTCAACCCCCCTTCTTGATTGCCATTTGCTTGGGACAACAACTTCTGGTAGGAGGGTTAACACCCTTAACTTGTATTCAGGCAGGGGACATCTCCGTCTCTTCGGAGGAGCATATCAGAGAGCTGGCGAGGGATTATTACTCCAGACTTTTTACTAAGGAGGACAGGTTCAGACCGAGAATTGCAGATGGGCTTCTTCCACAGCTGTCGCAAGAAGAGAGGTTGGCTATTTCGCAGGACTTCATTGAGGAGGAGGTCAGACATGCAGTTTTTTCCCTTGCAAGAGATAGAGCTCTAGGGCCAGATGGCTTCTCACTGGTGTTCTTTCAGCACTGTTGGGATGTTATCAAAGCGGATTTGTTGACTGCTATAGCGGATTTCCAGGAGGGTAGAGCACACTTGGGGGGTATTAATAAAACTCTCATTGTTCTCATTCTCAAGAAGCAGGGGGCACAGGACCTCAGTGATTTCAAGCCTATTAGCCTGCTGAATGGAACATACAAAATCATTACTAAATCGTTGGCAAGGAGATTGGTAGGTGTAATGGACAAGATGGTCAGTTATTTCTAGGGAGCTTTTATCAGGGGATGTCATATTCAGGGTAACTTTTTGGTGACCCATGAGTGTTTATATGCTATGAAGTTGTAGAGGAGGAGAGGGGTGTTCTTGAAGCTGGATTTTGAAAAGGCCTATGATAGGGCCAGCTAGTCGTGCCCTTTTGATGTGCTGGAGAGTATGGGTTTTGGGGACAGTGGATCCGGTGGATCAGGGCTTGCATTTCTTCTGCCTCCTTTGCGGTGCTTATTAATGGAAAGCCATCGTCCTTCTTCTACAGCGGCAGGGGCCTCAGCCAGGGAAATCCTATGTCCCCCCTCCTTTTTGTGCTAGTAGCTGGTGTTCTGAGCAGGGTTTGGCAGAGAGTAGAGGCCACTGGTTTGATTAGAGGATTTTAGGTTGGGAGAGGTCATCTCTCGATTACCCATTTACAGTATGCCAATGATACCATTCTTTTCCTGGCAAAGGATGAGAGACAGATGCATGTGGTGAGGGCTTTGTTGGAGCTGCTGAAGGACACTACGGACTTGAAGGTGTATTTCAGCAAGAGTGTGGCAGTTGGGGTTAATATGGATGACAGAATACTTTACAAGTCCGCTCGGATCCTGGGTTGTCAGACAGGGACTTTTCCCATTTCCTATCTGGGGCTCCCCCTTACCCCAGGTGCTCTTAGGTGTGCGGACTGGACCCCTGTTATTCAGAGATATGAGGTAAGGCTAGCGGGCTGGAAGGCGAGGCTTCTCTCGTATGGGGGTAGACTGGTCCTATGCAGGTCCGTGTTGGATAGTTTATCTATTTACTTTCTCTCTGTGTTCCGTATTCCTATGATAGTGTTGAAGAAAATTGAATCTATTCAAGGCAGATTTATTTGGCATGGCAATGGTTAGAGGTGTAGGGGTTGGCATGACATTACATGGGAGAGAGTGGCTACTCCAAGGAGCAAGGGGGTATTGGCATTAAAAAGGTGGGGGACTTTAACATGGCTCTTCATAGTAAGTGGATTTGGAGGCTGGGATGAGATGAGGGTCTCTGGGCGCAGCTCATCAGGCATAGGTACTTTGGGAGGAGGAGAGTTTGGGATCTGGATTTTTCACCTCTAGCCCAAACGTCTCCTATCTGACGCGGCATGTTTTCTTGCAGGAACCTCCTTTCCTCTGAGGTCCGAGTCCGTCTTGGGAAAGGCAACTAGTGACTTTTCTGGAAGGACAGATGGTGTGGTGACTTCTCTTTAGAGGACTATTTTCCTAGTATGTTCGTGATCTCGGCAGACCCTCTTGGGACCGTCGACCGTGCCTTCGACCCCCACCTTTCAAGGCGTGCTAGGGCGTCGACTTTCAGGAGGAGTCTCTCGAGTGCCAAGTTGGAGAGGCTTCAGGACCTCCTTTCCTTCCTCCTGGACTTTGCCCCTCGCCCCCTCTGCGAGGATGCATAGTCGTGGAGGTGGGACAAGGAGAGGCATTTCTCTGTGAGGTCTGCTTATATCGTCATCTCGGATGGTGGCCTACGTCACACTTTTGTTCCTCACATTTGGAGATCGAAGAGTCCTTTGAAGGTGAAAATTCTTATTTGGAGGATTTCCCATGGGAGGCTTCCGACTAGAGATTTCCGGATATCCGACCCTCTTGCTACTTATGTGGCCTAGAGTCTATGGACCATCTATTTGTTGGTTGTCAGTATGCATAGACTGTGTGAGAGGGGTTGGCTTCCAGAGCCCGGTGTGACTTTGGCCATCAGACGGAGATCCGGTCCTTCATCAGGTTGTGGGGCAGGTCTTGGCCCATCAGAGGTGATCGTGTTGTCTGGTGGCTTATTTTGCATGCCACTCTTTGGTCCCTTTGGGGTGAAAAGAACAACATGATTTTTAGACGGGAAGCTAGAGTGGAAGATTCTCTTATTTCTTTCATTTGTGCTAGAGTGAGGGAATGGGCGGAATTGTCTTGTAATGTAAACGCCCTTAACTCACCTCTTTTTTGCTTTGTTGGGAGGGCAATTGGCCACACACTGCCTTGGTGTGTTTTGTATAGGATCTCCTTTTTTGGGAGCTTTCTTACACTTGTACACTCCTTTTTCATTTATACAATCAATGGTATTACCCACTTTTAAAAAAAAAATCAACTTTTGTTAAGTGTTTTTACTTTGATCTTGTATGTTTCCTTTGTGAAGGAGTTAGGGATATCACTTAGGTATGTCTTTACGGAACACCCGGACTGTACTTCCTCTATTTATTAATAAAATTAGTGGCACAGCCCACTTTCATTCCCAAAAAAAAGCCTTTATGGAACAAACACCTGGGCATAGGGAGCTAGCATCTGGCCAACTGGTAGGATGGTAAGCTAGCAACCTACCAACTAGCAAATATCAATGGTGTTTTCTAGTAAGGAAAGTTCTCAAGGAGGCCTTCGGGAGCAGATGTAGGCTGGGGTTTTGAACGTTGGCAGCTTTTTTCCTTGCCATTTTTAATTCTTACACGTTGCTTTAAATCTTTTTTAGCTTCACATTTTCCTTGTTGCTCCTAAGTTTTTAAAAAAGCCTATTAATTCAACTCTAGGGTTGACATACATTGCACTTATGCATGATCCTCGGGGTTGAGGGGACCAATTAAGAGCCTAGAAATGAATGAGACGACGGGCAAGTCCACCAAGCTATGAAAGAGGATGAACAATGTCATTTCATGCACTTCTTTCCATATAGTTGAAGTGTAAGGCAATATTCGGAAATGCTGTGGAATCTTGCTATTTTCTCAAGATCGCTTCTCTGACAAGAATGTCAGTCACGGGTGATTTCTCTGCAAGGCTGCCAGCATCTCACATCTTGTTTGGGATGATCCAGCAGTGAGAAGATGTGGGGTGTTTGGACTTCCCAAAAACCCCATGTTGAGCCAATTGGTGGTGCCTTCCTGGAGGTTCTCCCTCCATCATTGCTGGCAACAGAGAGAGGGAGAAAAGAGGACACTTGCAGGGTTGCAGCAGAGCAATGGGATGAGGTCAGATGAAGAAGCCCTCGATCACGGATGAACAGGCCCACCATTGCTTGACTTACGTGACATCAATGCTGTCTCCCTGTTGGCGGCTTTGTCCCTCCATTGCAAGCATGAGATAGGTGCGAGGATGAGAAAAAGGGGGTTAACAAGGAAGAAGAAAAAATAGGAGATGAGGGTTTCGGAAGAAGAGGAAACGAGCGATACGAGGGGGAAAAGAAATCGGGAAAGAGGAAACAGCAGCTTTTAAATGGGTTAGCTGCAACAGTTAAAAAGAAGAGGGTCAATTAAGGAATATCCTGTGAAAATCAGGATGGCCAGAGCGAAACGTTATCTCCGAAGTACTTCTGGGAATGCACTAGGCTGTGTCTATCTCTCTCTTCCTCACCCCAATTTGATTGCACAAAACCAATAACAAATGCCCTTGTTTGAAAATGATTAAACTTTGTTGGGCATTCCAATGATTGGAGTCCCCAAAAGAAGCTGTTCCAAATGGATCCTAAGAAGCCACTAGCAAATAAAATATGGATTCTGCACATACCCCTGAAAACTAAGCATTTGATATTATACCACTGAAATCGTCAGTTTAACTATTCTATCCCTGAAATTTAAATAAAACTTATAATCATAGTCCTCGACTTCACAGGGACATATGCTAAGCATATTCTCTAATGATATTGACATAACTGACATTCTAATCTCTGGTATGCCCTATCTGATCTCATCTTCACAGGGACATATGCTAAGCATATTCTCTAATGATGTTGACATAACTGACATTCTAATCTCTGGTATGCCCTATCTGATCTCATCTATGGAGACCGAAGAAAGAAAAGGGGAAGAAAAGCACCACCATCCCCTTACTGACCCCGCTTCCATCATGTTTCTATCCATAGCTGCAGGGAAATGCATAGATGGCAGTTTCGGACCGAAACGAAACGACACCCAAGGCCCCGGTTTCGGCCAAAACCAAATGTAGGGTTAAGGAAATAATAATAATTTAATTGGTTTCGGACCGAAACCGAAACAGTTTCGGACCCGGCCAAAACCGGTACCGAAACCAGTACTGCCATCCCTGGGGAAATGTGACCCTAGAAAGGTATCCTAGGGAATGCATTTGCAAAATGAATCCGATTCATTCTCGAAATGTGCAGGAAATGGCAAAAAAATAGTGTGGAAATGCCTATAAATATGTGCTTGACTGTCCTAAAAATCTAAATCACTTGTTATTCAAAGATCCCAAAGCAAATCAAACAATTTTTTGATCAGAACCAGTTCCAGATTCACTCTCTCCATTCTCAGGTTGAGGACTTCCTTTTCAACTGATAACTTCACAGCAATCTTCTTCCATAAGCTTCAAGCATCCAATTTCTCAAAGGGACTTTTAGTTTTCAATGCCTCTAATCTTTCACATTTACAGATTACCCCTCAAATCCGGATATTTATTTATAAGGCCTCATATATAAAGGGACTAACCATTTGACGACTGCATAAAAGGACATTACCAAAGAAGAAGTTCAACAGATACATGCCATGCTTACACTCACCTGACAGGTCTGATTAGAACAATCTCATTCCAGAACGTCAATAGCCTGCAACCAGCAAGAAACTAGGAAAGTTCGAACATTAGGAAGAAAATATAATCATTTTGTAACACTAAAACTTCAGATGAAGCAACTACCTGACCCTTATCAGGGCATAACCCTTGCAAGATGCATGCAGAGAATTTTAAGAGATCCTACAAGTCCAGAACCCTGAAAAGTCAAATTCCCAGTAGAACCTGGTGGAACCAGTTGCATGTCTGGAAATGGCAGCACTACAACGAGATTTCAACCCACATCTGGCAGAAACCTGCACATGTCAAATACCCCGTAGTATCTACTGAACCAGAGGTAATAACATGACCAAGCATTCACAAGAATCAAATTCTATGGCGTCAAATAAGACTGTCCCCACGTATTGCTCCTCCATTTTTTGGATAATAAACATCTTTAATAGTAGCTTTTACTTCCTTCACCAGAAATCCCCGCAAGAGCAGCATCCATTGCTGAAATGATGGAATCGGGCTGTATCTCTGACAATGATATCCCGCCCTTCGACCATGGAGATGAATTTGGTTGCATCGTGACAATCTACACAGACCCTAAGATTCTTAAATACACGAATCGTCATCCATGGGGGCAGAGTAATTAGCCCAAAAGCCGTTGCTAGCTTCTCACTATGCCTCAATAGTATCAGTTCCTTCTGTTCCACTCCCACATCATGCAATGCAGAACTGAGATCAGGCACGTAGCCAGCTTTTCTCATGCACAACTCTAAGTCATTCAATTTAGAATGAATTGCATCCAATTGAGGGTGAACTCTATCTCCTGATCTAAACACATGCACAAGACTCTTCACCTCAATCCAGCTATAACCTGGGGTTTTCACCACCTTTCCATCTTTCATCAATCTCCTCACCTTTGAAACATCGTCCCACCTATGCAATGCAGCATACACATTGGCCAACTGTACATAAGCTCCAGCACTCCTTGGCTCCAGCTCTAAAAGCTTTTGTGCAGCAAATTCAGCCAACTCCAAGTTCTTATGGATTCTACAAGCTCCTAAAAGGGTTCCAAAGACAGCTTGATGTGGAGTAAAATGCATTTTATGGATCAATGCCTCTGCTTCCACAAGCAAACCAGCTCTGCAGAACAGATCAACCATACAGTAATAGTGGTCAGGCCTGGGGTCTACACCATATTCTCCCCTCATTGACTCAAAAATATGCCTACCCAGATCCACCATCCCAGCATGTACACAAGCTGAAAGGACAGCAACAAAGGTGATCCAGTTAGGCAGAATCCCCTTATCTTTCATCTCTTCAAATAATTCAATGGCCATCACTCCAAAACCATGTTGGGCATACCCTGACATCATTGCATTCCAACAGACGACATCCTTCTGGTTCATCCCATCGAATAGCCTGCGTGCCTCACCCAAATCTCCGCACTTGCAATACATGCTAACCAATGATGTTCCCACTGTTGGATCCAAAATCAATGGGGATTTGCATGCCAGTTGATGGATCTGTTTACCCAACTTCAGAGCAGACATATTGCTGCATCCCAAAAGAGCACTGCTCAAGCTTGAAGAATTTGGTTTCATGAACTGGGTACCCACCATTTTCCGAAAAATCTTCAGTGCCTGCTCAGGCTGTTGGTTCTCTACGTAGCCAGATATCATGGCATTCCATGTTACCAAATTCCTAATGGGCATTTTGTCGAAGAGGCCTTGAGCCATATTGACCTTTCCAGAGCCCATGTATCCTGTGATCATAACCGTCTGGAGTACCACATCATTCCTATCAGGTGCTCGATTGAAGCATTCCTCAGCCAAGTCCAAATTTCCAGCCCGCACGAAACCAGTGATCATAGCATTCCAAGAGACAAGATTCCTCATTGGCATGGTAGAAAAGAGCATATGTGCTTCTTCCATCCCCCCATGCTCTGATAGACCAGAGATCATAGTGTTCCAAGACACACAATCCTTGATGGGCATCCCCCTGAAGAGGCGACGGGCCTCGTCAACATCGCCGTTGCGGAAATAGCAGGAGAGCATTGTATTAAACGACACAACATCTGGGCAAGGCATGCCTGCGAACAGCTGGAGGGCCTCGGCCAGGTGCCCCGGGTGCTTAGAATATGCGGCGAGCATCGAGTTCCAAGAGACGAGCGTCTTCACAGGCATTGCATCGAACAGTCTGCGGGCGGAATCCACGTCCCCGCTTCTGATGAGTTGATTGATCAACCTGTTGGTTGAAGACGCTGAATACTGCTGGTGCGTGAACTGGTAGTGATGGAAGTCTGTCGGGTGGGTGGCTCCGGCATTCCCTGCTGCTCCTGCGACGGTGATCGCCGCCGCCGCAGCACCGGTGAGGTGATGGCGCCGAGGAGGAGTCCCATATTGAAAGCATCGTGATACCCAGGAAGTCATGGGGACAAGGGAGGGTTTTGGTGCTCGCGTGGTTCGAAGCAACAAGTGTGATTTCCAGTTGCAATTCACCAACATGCCACGGTCGTGGTGGAACCTTCCCTGTCCTGGACGATGCGCCCACGAAGGAAGTCATGGGGCGATCGAAAAGAAGAACAGCAACATGCCTGGAAGTAGGAAAATGGGGAACCGTGAGAATTTCGAAAAATGATTTGCTGAAAAAAGTAAAAAAATAATTTGCTTTCTGTCTTTTTTTTTTAGTTTTTACTTTTTAACCGACTTTCGCAAGGGGATTTATTTTTCACACCCTCTCATAACTCGCCATTAATTAATCTGTTTTAAAAAATTAAGGAATTAACACATGAACATGTTTCATATGTTAATATATTAACTCTTTTAACATTTTAATACATAACAAATGAACAAGTTAGATGCCTTAGTTCTTCAATCCTTTGACATGTTGACACATTCAGAAGTTGTATTAATACTAAATATGTTAATATGTTAACTCCTCAACATATTTTAATATGTTAACACAATTGACTTGTTAACTTGAAGTGGATTAAGAGAGGAAAGAGATTGATATGCTCTTGTTTAATCTCCTTAGATAATCAAAATGGTGACACACATACATACCTGAGGATTCTACTATAGTTGCATACTAAGATTTACTTGGGACCTCCTTTCCTTTTTGGGAAAATTATCCCTATATTTTTTAAATCCTTCAAAATTATCTCTGTAAGTCTATATTTATATCTTTATCATATTTATCATAATACTTTTGAAATTCTTAAAAAAAAACCATTGTGCTCTTACAAAGCGATATAGAAGTAATTTTCTGTTTTAACGAGTTTGAAGAGTAGAGTGACAATGGCTCTTTTTTTTTTAAGAATCTCAGAGGTATTATTGTAAATATGATAAAAGTAAAGATATAAATATAATGTCACAAGATGTCAAGAGTATATAGATCATTTTCCCTTCCTATGTGGATGCATTACTGAATCAAATTCACTGTTAGAGATAATTTTTTTTCCTATGACCGATCTTTCGCAGACTTTCAAAAGTGATCATCTTCTTCTCGAAGACGGTTTTGCTCCGGTCGTGACAGAGGGTATCATAAAATATGGAAAGTTATTCCGAGCTAAGTTCGCGTCATTGAACATACATGGTGTTAACGTAGCAAAGCTAGTGGCGGCATTTTAAAAGTTTCAGCTAAGCGATTACTATAGCAACGGTCGTCATCATCGATCGTTTTGAACAACAGTTGACGTGCAGTTAGTTGAAGAAATTAGTTCGACAAAAATATGAAAAAGGAGAAAAAAATAATTTTGATTTATTTATTCTGTTACGTGGTCGGAACGCCAACTCATCTTGTGACATGCTTCCACTACGATCACACGTGGTATAAATAGAAATAGAAGGCTACAATAAATAAATAATTAAATTTCAAGATTGAAGTGCTAAAGGGTCGTCTTCTTCCTCCTTCTCTTCGATGGATTTTCAAACTCTAAAATAATGACAGTGGCACCATGAGAGGTGGCAAGCTAGGGACGCCGGGGGTCAGGGATGGCCCTCCCATCTCGCAGAGAGAGAAATGTGGAGATGAGAGAGGTAGAGTGTGTATGAGAGAGAGAGAGGGACGACGAGGGAGGGAGGAGATGAGGTGAGAAAGAGTGAGATTGCAGGGAGAGGGCTCATCGGAGACGTCTCCCCCTCTGATGATGACAGAAGGAGAGGGAGAGGAAGAGAGAGGGAGGGAGAGGGAGTGCAGGGAGGGGGGAAGCCAAAGGCGTCTCCCCCTTCGTCGGCGGTTACAAGGGGAGAGGGGGAGAGGGAGAGAGAGAGCGAGAGGGAGAGGGAGAGTGACAGAGAGAGAGAGAGAGAGTGCGGGGAGGGTTGACGCTAGAGGCATCTACTCCTCCAACGGCAATGGGGAAAGGGAGGGGGAGAGAGAGAGAGCACAAAAGCGAGAGGGAGCGGATGGTGCGAGAGAGAGAGAAAGTGAGGGGACTGGCGGCGATGACAAAGGGAGAGGGGGAAGGCAAGGGGAGAGGAAGAGAGAGAGAGAGCGAGTGGATGGGGTGAGAGAGAGAGAGAGTGAAGGGAGGGGGGAAGCTGGAGGTGTCTCCCCCTCCAGCCCCAGTGATAGAGGGAGAGGGGGAAGGAGAGGGAGAGGGAGAGAGAGAGAGTAAGAAAGGCACGGGGAGAGAGAGGAGGGAGATGAAATCACTCCATAAGCGAGATGAAATTGCTCCCAGATAGGGCGATTTCATCTCCTTCTTCTTCTTCTCTCTCTCTCTCTCTCTCTCTCTCTCTCTCTCTCTCTCTCTCTCTCTCTCTCTCTCTGCCTTCCTCTCTCTCTCTCCCTTTGTCACCACCCGCTTGCGCCCCCCTCTTTCTCCCCCGCTCCCTCTCCTTCTCTATCTCTCTACCTCCCTTGCTCACTCTGTCACCGTCGTCTGGCATCCCCCTCTCCCTCTCGCACTCTCTCTCTACCTTCCTCTCCTCTCTCCCTCTCACTCTCTCTCTCTCTCTACTTTCCTCTCCTCTCTCCCTCTCCCTCTCACAGTGTCATCGCCAGAGGGGGAGACTCCTCCGACGTCCCCCCTCCATGCACTCTCCCTCTATCTCACCCTCTCCCTCTCACAGTGTCATCGCCAGAGGGGGAGACCCCTCCGGCGTCCCCCCTCCATGCACTCTCTCTCTATCTCACCCCATCCCCTCTGGTGGCCACCACTGCTATCTTTATCTATCTCTCTACCGCTCTCTCTAGCCACTTTCTCTCTCTTTATCTCTCAGTCTCTTCCCACCCATGCTCTCTCTCTAACTCTCAGTCTCTCTCTCCCGTCACCTACTCTCTCTCTATCTCTCAGTAGCAACCGTGGCCGCCTGACCCCCCCCTCACCTTACGGCAAAAGCTCCCTCCCCATCTCCCTGCTCTCTCTCTCTAAGAATGACTGCAGGAGCCCCCTGCCACCTAACTGCCAGAGCCCATGTAGCACCCCTGGTAATTTTCTAGAATTTTTCAAAAATTTAAAAGGATTTATTTAAGTATTTAATAGGCTTAAAGGGCTAAATGGTCTAATTAATGGATTTATAAGCCCACCTATTTACTAAATGGTTAAGACCATTTAAAGAAGGCCTTAAAACTTAAAATTGAGCCTTTTGGCCCAAGGCCACACCCTAGAGACGTAATAGGAGTTAATTCCCTAATTAAAGTAGATAAATAGGAAAATTTGAATTTGAATTTGAATGAAACTTAATTTTTGGAAAAGGTAGACAGGTCGCAGCCTATCGCCCGACCGCGTTCTTCAGAAGGCGGTCACTGACTCGACCGCGATCTAATTCCGAAATCGGGACGTAGATAAACACGGAAAGTTCAGATTTTTATCCGTGAGTTGGCCATGATTCGAGGTGATCTCGAATGGAAAACTTATCTAGGACTCTTAGGGATCAACTTGACACTAAATAGGGATCCTAATTTCGATCAAAACCCTAGCCCTAGGTCGTTCTCTATAAATAGAACCCAATTTCATCCTACGCGAACCCTAGTTTTGGATCTCGTGGATCGAAGGTATAGTCTCGTCATCTTAAGATTCTTTCTTTAGAACTTTATGTTCCCTTTAGTATCTTCTAACGACCCTCTAAATCTCGTGTTAAGAGATCAAACAGTCAAGGAGTTAGAGCTAGCAGAAGTTGTTGTTTCTACGCAGGACGCGCAGGAACAAGGGCTCTCTTCCGGCGAGAAATTCCAAGTCTATGAGTAATCACAGAGATAGGTTGTCTCGTGAATGGCTTAAACATTATGTTAGGATTAAAAGCCCTCTTTCCTCTCTCGATTTCATGCATCATGCGGAGTATTTCAAGTTTTAATATGATCGCACAATAGATTTTATAGTGCATGTTGTCCCTGCAACGTAGATGAAAAAGACGATAACTTTAATCAAATTCATGCCCTTTCATGAGTTATTTATGTGTCCACATGATTCCTCTTACTGTTTCGTACTAGTTGCATTCTATTTAGCCATAGAAAGGGGCCCTCCAAGCCGATATTGTCTCTGTCTGACAGCAGAGAGATAGCGGTCTACCAGGAGCCGCGACCTGAAGTCGTGGATGCCCGATCGACCACGACCTGCCAGAAGGCGGTCGGGGTGTAAACCGCGATCTGGTTACATTAACCAGATCAACCCTATTTATTCCCTGTTATATATGGTAATATTCATGCCTTATTGCGCTTATTTGCTTTCCTGGCCGTATCATGATTGCATATTGTGTCTTAGCATGGTTTAAAAGATTATTTTCACCATATGCTAATTTCATATCAACACCTTATAGTATTGTACTTAAGGGATTTTACCCTTGATGGAACTTCTTACACTTCAATCTCTATTTTGGCACGTTTCATTCTCATCTTATTTCATGTTTCATTACTTGCACATAGCCCGTACTCCGGTACGTATGCTATTAGTCACTTGCACTTGATAGGAACACTTTCTTGGACATCGAATGCCTCTCCGTCAGATATTCTTTCTGTTGGACTAGGAATTCATGTTTCAAGGCCTCCGTAAGTCTCTGCGAACCTGGGATTTCCACTACGACGCTGAGTTGGTTGTACCCTAAAAACCTAAAAGTCTAGATGAGCACTTCACGATTTCCTGTGTTCTGACCTGATCGCGGCCTAGCGACTAACCGCGTTCTGCTGATCGCGGCTGGCCACCTGACCATGTTCTCGTTCAGCCCAGTTTTTAAACGACCTAATTCCTTCCTGAGTCGACCCACACTTCCTAATCACGGATTGATACTGAACCACATTCTCCTTATCGTGATCCCATGACAACCGCATTCTGTCAAAAGTTACCCAACCCGAGGTTTGATCAAAAGGGTTGATTATGCTTTGTTTATAGTCTTAGATGAACTTCTCATTATATGGAACATGAAACTATGTCTAACAAGTCATTAAGGAACTATGGAATTAAATAATATGTCGTTATGCTGCCAAAATTCTTCCGTAGCATAACGTCCTTTTAATTCGTTCATTGACCTCCTTTTTCAAAGTTTTCGGTACGTTCATGTCTTGCTTATTATCTCTTCAATGAATTATTAACTTTGACATTATTGGCCGACTTTATTATTATTCTCGTGGAAGTAGCTTGATTTATAACTTGAAGATGAAAGGGGGGCACGAACGGTGTCCAAGGGATCCAGTCTAGCCCCCTCGGCAGATGACCGAAAATATACTATTAACCATGGGGTATAATGATTACTGACGTCGCATTGCGCTGGGAGTACTTTTTTTATAAACTGACAAAATCCACGAGGACAATTCATGAAATTTACATGCTTGCTTGAAAAGTACATTCTTGTTACATGACTTTCTAGTGCATAGCATTTTCGAGGTTATGAAAAGTATATTCTTGTGATTGAAAGACTAACTTATATTCTTGCTAGATCATGATCATATATTCTTGCAATATCATGTCCTTCTATTCATATCTTGCTACTTGTTGTTACTATAGTTTTCATCGCATGTTTATCACATTCTTTTTCATTATCTCATCTTCTAGAGCTAAAATGATAATCATGTAAAGTATGCCTTCATGTTGACGCGAAGATACTTATTGGGCGAGTGCACTCATTCCCTACTTTCTCCAATCTTTTTAGAAAACTCTAGTAGATCGGAATCGGATTACTCAAGTGGCGGTTCTGAGAGTGATTGAAGTTCAAGAGTGAAGCCTAGAAAGTTAGATAGTCTTGAGTCATTTATTGTCATTTAGAATCATTCACTGTACTAGGCGGTGAAGTTGATCATGTTATGTTAATTAAAGGACATGTCGTTGTAATATTCTATTTTCTTGAGTCTAGTGAGCCAAGTTGTAGTTAAGTCAATTGTCGATTGTAACTTTGATTATTATGCAATAAAGTTGGAAGTTTTTGTCACATGTGGTGTATATTATTTGTACTTTTGGCGCTCTAATTGTCTTGCTAGGTAGAGGCTTACTTTGCCGGCTATTCATGTTCCCGAGTTGTTTCCGCTGTATATATCTCAGGACATGAGAGTTAAGGTGGTATCAGAGCCTAGGCTTATTAAGTCCTAGGAAAATGTCAAGTCATAGGTTAAGTCCAAGGTTCTAAGGATTCCCAACCTATGAACTAGGAAAGATTTATGTTCCCAACCCATGTGAGATTGGGTAGAGCCCGGGATAAGATAGTTCTCTACTAAGAATTAACCTCTAGATTAAACCCTCATTAATTCTAAGGAAATGACAAATTGTTTATTTTCTCAGGAACTTTGTTTTCCCAATGGGCGAAAACCGAGCTAACTGGGAGGCGATGCAACAAACCGTTGCGGGTCTCACTCAGGCCCTCCAAATGGTGGCACAGGCAGGTGCGCAAGCTGGCGCGGGAGATCTCCACCGTAACTTCAGGAGCATGAACCCTCCTCTGTTCTCTGGATCGTCCAATCCAGATGAGGTGGAAAACTAGATAGACGAGATGGACCGGATCTTTCATGTTATGCAATGCATGGATCAGGAGAAGGTCCTGATAGCAACCTTTCAACTCAACAAAGATGCTCGCACTTGGTGGAAGGCCACATCGGCTGTGACGACCGGACTCCGGATACCGGATATACCCGATAGGACTACCGAGTAGACCCGATACCACTTGGAACCCGTGAAGTCTCCCAAGAGCTGTAAAGCTCCGAAGGGATAAAAGGATTGTCGTGTAGTACATTGAAGTCACAGATATAACAGTAAGCAATTAAATTTCATTAATCAAGTTTGCTAAAGTAGCAAAAATAAAATTACTTTTTAATTAACAGTTAAAATTAATAATTATACCATAATCCAGTCCAAAGGAAAGACAAGTACAGTCCAACAGAAAGAAAAAAGTACACTGAGGTCGGGGGAAGTCCGACGCAGGTACCACTGGCAACAACGAACTCGCTACACTAGGAACCGTGAGGAAGCAGAAACGACCACACCTGAAAAGCAGGGGTGAGCCTTGTGTCACTGGCCCAGTAGGGGTCACGCGGATCCGCACTGAAAAATAACGCAGTAACACGCAAGCAAAACAACAGTAGTAGTAAAGCAGAAAAGCTAAACTACAACTAGAAAGCTGTAAAAGAAAACCGGAATAGCGGGAGTAGAACAGCTAAAAGAAAAGGGAAAAGCCGTAGGGGACAGAAACACGGCTCCCTGAACTACTCCAGATAGCGACAGAAGGGCGAACCTTGGTCTCACAAAGTCAGGAGTTACCGATCCATCGACACGACGCCAAGCCTAAGCTAGGGCTCACAACAAAAAGGCAAAAGTCCTAGAAGAGACTTAGACATACGACAGACACTGACGCACGCGACTAGAGCGTCATGTGAACGACACCAAGCTATTCTCGGCAAAGTCGAGAACGGACTAACTCGGAAGGGGAAGCTGAACTCGGATGAAGCCAATGTCAGGCTAACTCGGAAGGGGAATACAGACTCCGAGAAACGCGGGAGTCACGTGACGGGAGCCCTCCTCACTAGAAGCACAGCCAGATGCGTCCACTGACGTCTTACACTGTGCCGCCAGTATCTCGCTACGGACGCCGAGAACGACGGAGACTGAGATACTCTCTGAACTGAACCAGGAACTACAGTAACGAGTGACTAGTCAGGGTCGCGCCCGTCGGCGTCAGTCCTAAACGCCCCTGACCACGTGTGCACACACCGACTCTTGCCTAGAGCCAGGACTCTAGCTGGTTTCCCCCCCCAGTAGGACGCTACTGTTAAGCAGGGGCCCACGAAAACTAGCTTACAAACCGTAAAACGAGACTACCCCGCCACCTCTCCCAGGTGGGATCGACGCTAAACGTCATCGGGCTACGACTAGTGGAGGCTCACTAGACACAGAGACTCTGAAACACGGGTGCTGGAGTACAGACAGGCGAAGCACGCACTGTCACACGTACTACAAAGCACCAGACACGAGGTAGCATACCAGACTCAAGACAGGGCAACTAGACCTACTAACGCAACGATCCTTGAGTCTCATGACTCGGAGTCAAAATCGTCGCTCAAAGCGGAACAAGCTGCCTATCGGTCTAATCCTAAGCCAGAGGAAACGACACATCCCCAAGAAACGACTCACGGAGACCTGAGGGATTCACCACGACCCTCGACACACCTGGACACGCAAACTGAGGTAGGACAGTATCTCAAGGTGTCCAGAACAATGTCTTGATCCACACCGGATCATCGAGACATTTATAAGGTTACATGTCAACCACTAGGTCACACCGGGTTGACCAGAACCTAACCACAGACTCAGAAGTAGTACGGAAACCAAGGCATGCCTGGTTACCTTATATCGTGGTCATAACCCTCATAGGACGTCAGGAGACACCCACGGGACAACAGGCAAACCACAAGGTTCAGCCAAGACAATTAGGAAACCAAAGTACCGATAAACCATCCTCTGGGACACAAGCGGTACGTCACTCGGCCGCGAAGCAACACAAGCAGTCTAGGAAGAAGCCGCTACACACACAGAGGCAAGGACTCTGGTGGTCTTACACTGGGCCGCGAGATGACTGTGGCGGTTTAGGATATGGCCGCTACACCCAGTCAACCCTCGAACCGACTTATCCAGTTAAGCCACCATAGCGGTCTAACACAGACGCGCTACAAGACTCTGGCGGCTAAAGAATGAACCGCCATAATAACCGCCCTAAAACATTGACCTAAGTCAAACGACCTGTAGCGGCCTAGGAAGGGTGCGCTACAACGAAGAAACGCACGAAGGTTGGGCCGCCAAAGTCAACCGACTTAAAACATTAACTAACGTCAACGACCCATAGCGGTCTAAGAAAGGACCGCTAGAGTAAGCGTGGCGGTTTATCGTACAACCGCCAAGCTGAACAGACTTACGCTAAAATTGAGAAATAACTGAGCTTGGCGCACCACCAAAGGGCCACCAGAGGCAATAGGCGGTCAAAGGTTGGGCCGCCAACCTAAACCGACCTACAACTGACCGACACACTATGGAGTGTGGCGGTCCATCGTGGGGCCGCCAGAGACCTGTAGCGGTCTCTGAAACGACCGCCAGCACGGTACGACGGGAAAACAAAGGAAATGGCTGATCTCGGCCGTTTCACGCCCCATACGCATCTAAACGTAAGGGAAACAGTCCTAATTGACAAAAATAACCTTCCACAGTCCGGAAGGGGTCCATGCAACATCTAAATCGCAAGAAATGGGCGATTCCAACGAATCGACCCTAATTGGGTCACCGGGGTTCCCGGACTCGTACCGGCCCCAAATGACGACCAATCAACACGAAATCAGCAGAAATGGAATACAGACATGCAGGGGGTCACAATGAAACTAATTTAATCGAAAATCGTCACCATTTTTTGGCGAATCCGACGCACACCCCCCGAGCATGCTTTTCCCAAAATTGAACGAAACCCGCTCAAACTCGCACCGATCGACACGAAATTGCGAGGAAATGCAGAAGAGAAGTAGAGCGTCCGTCTCCCTACCTCCACCGACGATTCCGTGCACCGAAGTGACTAAACCGCACCGAAAACGACATCACGAGCTCGACCGTCGGATTTGAATCCACCATTCGGGATCGCGCAAAAAACGGTCTGATCCTCGCCCCATCGCGCTCCGGACCATCCCCACAGCATCACCTCAGCCTGCCCGAGCCTCCTCCGTCTGCAGTCGGAGCCGGAAGGGTGAGAGAAGAGAAAAAAAATGGGGGAGAGAGAGGTCACGGCGGCGAATGAAAGGGAGGAGAGAGGAAGAAGAAAGAAAAAGAAAGAAATTAGGAAATTTTCCTAATTTCCGAAAATCTGATTTTTGGCCCGAAAATGGACTAATTCAGAAAAATACGTAAAAATAGTCGAAACGATCCTCGGGAAGAGTACATCACAACTGTAGCGTCCACGAGTCGATGAACTGAACAACAAACTCACCACAGGGTTTCGTAACTTGTACGGGAGAAAAACCCACGTGGATCGTAAAACTCAACTCAAGACCTACAAAAGCGATCCGAAACTCTCCGAAGAAGATCCGAAAGATCCAATAGGAATCCATGGTATTACATCGGCTCACCTACCGAATGCGCAGCTCAGTTGGGAAGAGTTCCTCGAGCTCTTCCGTGAGAAGTATTCCTCAGAGCATGTCCTAGAGAGAAAGGCAGCCGAATTTGCCGCTCTAAGGCAAGGGATGATGTCGGTAGCCAAATATGAGCTACAATTTTCATGGCTAACACCATATGCTCCACACCTTGTCAACACGGAGCTACTCAAGGCCAATAGATTCATGGATGGATTGAGACTGATATTTGTCAAGCAACTAGGCCCACAAAAAATATCTGAACTTATTCAGAAATGGTGCATAGGGCACATTTGTGCGAGAGAACCCTTGAAAAGGTGGAGAAATTCAAGGGAAAGAATGAAGAGTCAAGCCGTAGGCATGACGAAAGAGGGAAGAAAGAAGAGAAGTTCAACATCACGAGAACTTATAAATCTCGTGACAACAAGAAGAGATCTCGCAATGGCAACGGCAATGGCAAAAATAAGAGAGTCAAAGAAGAAGAAAAGCAAGTCATGGAGGCTTGCAAATTTTGTGAAAAGTTCGGACACACTGCCGAAGAATATTGGAAGCACCTCGGCACTTGTTTACGTTGTGGCAGCCGAGAGCACCGAATGCTTGATTGCTCACTTATGAAGGATCAACCCTCAAAGAATGATGGAGGACGTAGGCGGCAAGGTCGTCCAAATGCCGTCATGGACGATGAACCCACCAAAGAGGGTGACATGATTGAAGGTACTATCCTAATTTATTCACATTCGACTTTTGTCTTATTCGATACTGGAGCATCTCATTCTTTCATTTCCTCTGCTTTTACGAAAACTTTACCTGTTTCATCAGTTCCTTTACCGTCGGATCTAGCAATTGCTACACCTCTAGGTTCTGGAGCTGAACTTAAATATCACTACCCTAATAGTGAAGTAACCATAGAAGGCCATAATCTTCCTACAAATCTCGTATGCCTTGACATGGAAGGCGACGATACCATCTTAGGTATAGACTAGTTGTCGGAGCGTTATTCTGACATTAATTGTCGCCATAGGCGAATCTCTTTCTACAAATCTGACCTTCCGAAATTCTCTTTCCTTGGCATCAAGTATAGAAAGCATCCTATCCTTATTTCATCTCTTCACGCTTGCAAACTCATTTCGCAAGGTTGTGAAGCTTTCCTTGCTTCTGTAGTTATCACTGAACCCAAAGAACTCATTCTTGAGGAAATTCCCGTTGTAAAAGAATTTCCCGATATTTTTTCTTCTGAACTACCCGGTTTATCACCCGTAAGGGAAGTAAACTTTTCTATTGAATTAATTCTTGGAGCAGCACCTATTTCTAAAGCTCCCTACAGGATGTCTCCCACTGAACTCAAGGAATTGAAAAAATAATTGTAAGAATTATTGGAGAAGGGTTTTATCAGGCCGAGCACACCCCCTTGGGGTGCGCACGTTCTCTTTATCAGGAAGAAAGATGAATCTCTCAGGCTATGCATTGATTATCGACAACTAAATCAACTAACAATCAATAACTGTTAGGTGCAAAGACGGGATCTAGAGGGGGGGTGAATAGATCCCTCAATTAAAAACTTCGCTCAAACAAAAATCACTCTTAACTAATGTGCAATGGAAGCTAACATTGTAGACTGATCAGTCTATTGATGATTAAATCAATGCACAGTAGTAACTAGAAGATAACACCGAGTTGGAAGCAATTCATGCAGGACAATACTCAAACACTTAGCACACCATGAGATCAACTGTCAAAAACATCTCATACTCAGTTAATTCTAGACATGAAATCAGATCACTGCTCACAATAAGACAAACATCTAGCAGACTCTCAATAATCAGTAAACCAATTCAGACGCAGCAAGCAACGAATCATACAAACACCATATCGAGCACTAGCACATAGCACCATGTGAAGTGGGGTAGAAGATAAGGAGAATGCCCACAAACAAATCACAGTGGACAAGATTTTTAGGTGGTTCGATCTGGCACAAGCAGATCTACGTCCACCCCTCACTCAAACCCAAGTGAGGATTTCCTTGTAGATGCAAGACTGTAGACTCAGTCTGCAACAACCGCTGACGACATAGCTTGAACATGAGGGAGACAAATCTCTCAACTTGATCTCACACCCAGCGAGACCAAACCCCACTACCACCGGTAGTGACAGGAGGACCAAGTTCTCCCTTCTTCTGTAAACACAGAAGGAATCCGTGAACAACACCAGTTTCTCACAACCTAGAGGAGCAATCCTCTCTTCCTCTAAAACCTCAGAGGGAACTCGAAGAAGACACTTCTCCCTTCTTCTGAATGCTCAGAAGGAACTTGACCCTCAAACATGGTATTGGAAGAACACAGTTGAAAAGAAGGTAACAAAGCAAAAACACAAAAGGAAAATCAAAAGAAATATAGCTCCAAAGGAGCAAGGCAGTTCTGGATTTGATCCACGAACTGATGAACTACATAGATCTTCAAATTGAACTTCTAGTCACACTCTATCTTCGCTCACGAACTGAGCTCTCTCACGAACTCTTTCTCTCTCTCTCTTTCTCCTTCCTCTCTCAGATCTTCTCACTAAAAAATGTTCACGCTGATCTTCCCAGATTTGTCTCTTGGATACTTCTTCGCGCTGTTCGCTCTCTTTCTTCTTTCTTTTCTGATTACTCTTCTGCCTTCGAATATGGAAGACACATCTATATATATAGGACGAAATGAGCAAATTCTGGAAAAGGTTATCTTCAGATATGGAGTTTCATTGGTCCAGGTGTAATATCAGAATATTCTTCCTCTGAATTCCTCTTGAGAGGTTGCCACGTGGCCTATGAATATATGTGATTCATTGGAGTTCAAAAGCACCCGATTCCTTTAAGTTCATCACGTGCTTTATTGGAGTGTATTAAGGCTTCGACGTGCCATGAAGATAGGTCGAGGCAGCCTCAACGATTGCATGTTCCGTATGGACTAGTGCATCGATGCGTTGGGGAGATAGGTCGATGCACTACTCTAACTACGTCGGTGCAGTAGTGAAGATGAAAGGCTTTTAGACAAATGGCTTCTCGAAGACACTTGGTGTGTCGATGCAGTACTCTAGTGCGTCGATGCTTTAGTTGATCACTGAACCTTGGTGCGTCGATGCTTTAGTTGATCACTAATGCTTGGTGCGTCGATGCACTATTCTATTGCGTCGGTGCACCAATGAAGACAAGCTTCTGGAATTAGCTTCTGTGTGCATGGCTGCGTCAATGCACAACACTGTTGCTTCGACCTATAGTCTTGTGATGGTACTTTGATATGATATGCTGCATCGATGCATCACTTGATGCTTCAACCTGTCTACAGTAGTACCATTTCTTGTCAAGTGAATATGATACATGTTCAATACCTGTTCAACAAATTTAAGACTTAGTGTTCAGATAATTACATCAAGATTCATAGTGTGTCATCATCAAAATCAGAGATCCAACAATAACAAGTACCCATTACCGCGTATTGATGAACTGTTCGACCAGATCTCTGGAGCAGAATATTTCTCAAAAATAGACCTCAGGTCTGGTTATCATCAACTGAGGATCAAAGATGAAGACAACCACAAGACTGCATTTCGAAGTAGATATGGGCATTATGAATTCGTTGTTATGCTATTTGGGTTAACCAACACCCCTACAGCCTTCATGCAGTTAATGAACAACGTCTCCGGGCCTTATGTTGACCTATTTGTGGTCGTCCTTATAGATGATATTCTTATATACTCCAAGACACAAGAAGAACATGAAGAAGTCCTAAGAATAGCTTTGCAAGTACTAAGAGAATACCAACTCTATGCGAAGCTTAATAAGTGTGAATTCTGGCTAAAGGAAGTTTCATTCCTTGGTCATATTATTTCAAAAGAAGGTATCTCTGTGGATCCTTCTAAGGTTGAAGTAGTCAAGAACTGCAGCAGATCAACGACCGTGACTGAAGTCAGAAGCTTTCTTGGTCTAGCAGGTTACTATAGGTGGTTTATAAAAGATTTTTCTAAAATCGCCGTTCCTCTGACCAGACTAATAAGGAAGGAGAATCCTTTTATATGGTCAACCGACTCTGAAGAGAGTTTATTGACTCTCAAGGAGCATCTTACTACTGCACCCGTGTTAGCACTGCTAGTTGAAGGTGGTGGTTTCGAGGTCTACACCGATGCATCAGGCATTGGCCTCGGTTGTGTTTTAATGCAATATGGTAGGGTAATATGTTATGCTTTGAGACAATTGAAGCGACATGAGGAGAATTACCCGGTGCATGATCTAGAACTTGCTGCAGTTATCTTCACCTTGAAGATATGGAGACATTACCTCTACGGAGAAAAATTCATCGTATTCTTAGACCACAAAAGTCTGAAATATCTTTTCTCCCAGAAGGAACTAAATATGAGACAAAGAAGATGACATGAATATCTCAAAGATTTTAACTTCTCTATTCAATATCACTAGGGAAGGCTAATGCTGTAGCAGATGCACTCAGCAGAAAATATCTTACAATTTTATCTAGTCTCAGGATGGTTATGATAAACCTCTTGGAATATTTTGCTTAGTTGAATCTGGACATAGACACGGAGAGTGAAAGGTGTATCATCGCCACATTCCGGTCACAACCCACATTAATAGAAGATTTAGTGAAGCTGCAAGAAAATGACCCTACACTGGTTGAGATCAAAACCAACATTGATCAACAACCAGATTTCTCTGTCACGAATAATGGAAGATTATTATTTCGAGGTCAGATCTGTGTGCCAAATCATGCTGAAACAAAGAAGCTAATTATGGAAGAAGCTCACAGGTCATGATATGTAATTCACCCTGGTGCTACCAAGATGTATCAAGACCTAAAGAGGAACTTCTGGTGGCCTAACATGAAGAGAGAGGTGGCGGATTTTATGTTTCGCTGCTTAACTTGTCAACAAGTCAAGGCGGAACATCAAAAGCCTGCCAAAAAATTGCATCCCTTGAAAATCTCCGAGTGGAAGTGGGAAAGTATAAGGATAGATTTCATCATGGGATTATCAAAAATAAGAGGCGGACATGATGGAATATGGGTGATCATTGATCGACTGACAAAGTCTGCACATTTTCTACCCATTAAAAGTCGGTGGACAGTGGATATATTGGCAACATTATATATCAAGGAAATTGTCCGACTATACAGAGTCCCTGTCACAATTATATCTGACCGAGATCCGCGTTTCACATCACATTTTTAAAAGGGTCTACAATATTCCTTAGGGACTAGATTAAATTTCAGCACAACATTTCATCAACAGACTGATGGTCAGACTGAAAGAACTAACCAAGTGGTGGAAGATATGCTCAAGGCTTGTGTTATAGACTTTGGGGGAAGTTGGCACGACCATTTGACTCTAGTTAAGTTCGCCTACAATAATAGCTATCAAGCTAGCATTCAAATGGCATCGTTCGATGTACTGTATGGAAGGAGTTGTCGCTCACCAATCTGCTCGAATGAAGTTGGGGAGAAACAACTTCTAGGCCCAGAACTTGTCAGGACTACCACTGAGAAGATACAAATTATCAAAGAAAAACTCCAGATGGCACAATCAAGATAAAAGGCATATGCTGATAATAGAAGAAGAGACCTGAAATTTCAAATTGGAGACCATGTGTTCCTTAATATTTTCCCAGGTCGTGGAATCAGGAGATTCAACATCAAGAGCAAGCTTACTCCGAGATTTATTGGCCCTTTCGAAGTTCTAGAAAGGGTTGGCGAGGTCGCCTATCGGATTGCTTTGCCACCTCAATTATCTAGAGTACATGACGTGTTTCACATCTCGATGCTAAAAAGGTATGTTCATGACCCATATCATATTATAAGTCATGACGATCTTGTGATACAGAAGGACCTGACGTACGAGCAAAAGTCACATAAAATGCTTGATCGTGAGGTACATCAGCTCAGGAACAAAACCATTCCCATGGTAAAGGTCCAGTGGAATAAATGCCTAGAGTAGGAAGCTACATGAGAAACGGAAGAAGCCATGCGCAGAAAATTTCCCGAGCTATTTAACTGTAAGGGAACGCACCTCCACAATCCCATGCAATGAATTTGGGGACTAAAATCTTTTTAAGTGGGGGAGGGTGTAGCACCCCTTATATTTTTTTAAAATTTTTTAAAAATTTAAAAAGACTTATTTAAGTATTTAATAGGCTTAAAGGGCTAAATGGGATAATTAATGGATTTATAAGCCCACCTATTTACTAAATGGTTAAGCCCATTTAAAGAAGGCCTTAAAACCTAAAATTGAGCCTTTTGGCCCAAGCCCAGACCCTAGAGATGTAATAGGAGTTAATTCCCTAATTAAAGTGGATAAATAGGGAAATTTGAATTTGAATTTGAATGAAACTTAATTTTCAGAAAAGGCGGACAGGTCGCAGCCTATCGCCCGACCACGTTCTTCAGAAGGCGGTCACTGACTCGACCATAATCTAATTCCGGAACCGAGAAGTAGATAAACATGGAAAGCTCAGATTTTTATCCGTGAGCTGGCCATGATTCGAGGTGATCTCGAAGGGAAAACTTATCTAGAACTCTTAGGGATCAACTTGACACCAAATAGGGATCCTAATTTTGATCAAAACTCTAGCCCTAGGTCGTTCTCGATAAATAGAATCCAGTTTCATCTTGCGCGAACCTTAGTTTTGGATCGCGTGGATCGAAGTTATAGTATCGTCATCTTAAGATCTTCCTTTAGAACTTTATGTTCCCTTTAGTATCTTCTAACGACCCTCTAAATCTCGTGTTAGGAGATCAAGGAGTTAGAGCTAGCGGAAGTTGTTGTTTCTACGCACGATGTGCAGGAACAAGGGCTCACTTCCGGCGAGAAATTCCAAGTTTAGGAGCAATCCCAGAGATAGGTTGTCTCGTGGATGGCTTAAACATTATGCTAGGATTAAAAGCCCTCTTTCCTCTCTTGATTTCATGCATCATGCACGGAGTATTTCAAGTTTTAATATGATCGTGCAATAGATTTTATAGTGCATGCTATCCTTGCAACGTAGATGAAAAAGATGATAACTTTAATCAAATTCATGCCCTTTTATGAGTTATTCACGTGTCAGCATGATTCCTCTTATTGTTTCGTACTAGTTGCGTTCTGTTTAGCCATAGAAAGGGGCCCTGCAAGCCGATATTGTCTCTGTTTGACAACAGAGAGATAACGGTCTATCAGGAGTCGCGACCTGAAGTCGCGGACGCCCAATCGATCACTACCTGCCAAAAGGTGGTCGGGGTGTAAACCACAATTTGGTTACAGTAACCAGATCAACTGTAACGACCCGAGAATCCGATTACCGGGAAGGCCCGATAACCCGAGACTCGTACCGCCACCCACGAGTCCGAAGACTCGGAAGGGTTAAAAGGATGGTGTGGAAACTACATAAGCATCACAGATAATTGCAGAAATTAAACAGTTATAATATTAAGCAGGAAATAAATTAACAATTTACATGGTCCACAATAAAGAACAATAATAACAGTAGTCCACGACTAGTACAGTGACAAGAAAGAAAAGTACAGCTACACGGGGCATCCCCCGGCTCTGACCTCTGGCACTACCTCTGGGCACCCGCACCACGCTGCGCTCCTGACGCGCTCCCCGAAGGTGGCGCCTCACCTGAAACACGGTGAAAACACGCAGGGAATGAGTCTCAGAACAAGACTCAGTAGGGATCACTCGAACCCTACCTCGAAAAACGAGAAACCACTACTCTAGCGGTAGGAAAGTACCTCGGAAAGGAAAGCCCTGTACTCTACAGAACTAGACCCTACGGCACGCAAACCGACACACGTGCCACGGTACGAGAAGACCGAAACTCAACGATCGAACCGTCAAAACCCGAAGGTCGGAAACACACGACTGACAGTCTAACACTCCGTACTCGACAGGAGTACCACCCACTAGAAGCACAGCCGGTAGCATCCCCTGACGTCTTATACCGCACCGCAGGTGAACCGCCTGACGTGGTAGGTCCTACCCGAGGCGCAAACACCGTACAAGTAACCACAAACAAGTGACTAGCTGGGGTCACGCCCGTCGACGTGGGTCCAACCGCCCCCAACCACGTGTGCACACACAGACCACGCGTCCTAGGTCTGGCCCTCTGACCGGTTTTCCCCCGCAGCCGGACTCTGGCTACGACGAGGGGCCTACGGTAACCGGTCCACAAACCGTCTCGAAAGGTGGGTGCCCGTACACCACTCCCAGGTGAGACCAGCACCTCGTACTGGTGGGCTACGACTAGTGGAGGGTCACTGAAGGAGTAGACTCTCGAGTCAACGGAAAACAACGTCCGAAACCGACAACGTGTGGGAATCACCCCACGCACCAGCCCCGTCGCACAGTGGCCATGGCCGGAAAAGAAACAGACGCATTGCCCACGGTCAAACGCCTAACCGAGGCAAACGGGACTTCCGGACACCAAAGACACGGTCACGGAACTCCACGGGGTGCCCGGGACGCGCACACGGCCCAAGGGGAACACCCAACAACGAACCAAATCACGCTAGGGACACCTAGCGCGACACGGAAGAACGCGCTAGGAAACCCTAGCCCAACAGCGAAGATCGCGCTAGGTCTCCCAAGCGCGACAGAAACCATCGCGCTATGGAACCCTAGCGCGACAAGGACCATCGCGCTAGATCCTCCTAGCGCGACAAGAATGATCGCGCTATGACCCCATAGCGCGACAGGAACCGCCAAACTGTTCATCTTCTCCGATGAACGCGCTCGGTCGGGGTAGCGCGACCTTCAAGAACGCGCTACTGGAGTATAGCGCGTTCTCAGTCCGCGGCCGAAAACGGTAAGAACGCCCAAAAAATTTCTAACCACGCCCCCATACCTCCATAGGAGAGGGGGAAAATAAAGGGGAAGACCCCTGGGGACCCCTAGCATGATTCTAGGCCCTCAAAACACGAATTCATGCATTGAATCCATAGATCGGGCGAGCTCTCCCCGAATCATGGAAAAACCCAAAAACGCTCAAATGATCCCCTCTCGGCCTCCCCGCGGCCTATAAATCACGGAAAAGAACGGCATGAGGCTAAGGAACGTCACCCTACCTCAATGGAGCGAATGCTCCGCCGGATCGATCACGAATCACGAAGAATGCTCGAAGCTTCACGAACTCCCCACGCTTCCCACGCTCGCCGCACGCCCACGAGATCGCCTCACCGTCGCCCACGCGTCCGCGCCGTCGCCCCGCCGCCGTCCGTAGCCGGAGAGGGGCTCGCCACGTCCGAATGGGAGAGAGGGAGAGAGAGGGGGGCTCACGGTCGCGAGAGAGAGGAGGAAGAAGAAAGAGAAAAGGGAAAGAAAAAGAAAAAGGAATTAGGATTTATAGAAAATCCGAATTTTCAGAAAAATACCGAAAAATAGAAAAATACATTTCTGGAATCCTCGGAACGCACCGATCGCAACGGTACCACTCGTGCCCGGGTGAACGGCCCAGTTAACCCGCAGCGAGCGTCCGAAGGAAAAGCCGAAACCCGCGCCGGAAATCGGGAAACACGCGCGAAAAAGTCGCGGAACGCCTCCGGGCCTCCGAAACGACTCCGGATCACGCCGATCCGAACACGAAAGATGTCCGAAACGAAATTTCGGACACAACAGAGCTGGACGCTCCGAAAACCAGATCCGGGACCCACGAAGAAGGATCCGAAAGGTCCGGGATATTACAGCCCTCCCCCCTTAAGGAATTTCGTCCTCGAAATTGAGAACAACCAACGGGGAAAGAAGAGGAAGACTCACTCAAACAGATACGGGAACTGCTGACGCATCTCGTCCTCACGTTCCCACGAAGCCTCACCACCAGAGTGTCGCTGCCACACGACCTTCACCAAGGGAATGACCTTGTTCCGCAGGCGCTGCTCTCGCCTATCCTCCACGCGGATCGGAAACTCTGGGAGAGAAAGATCTGGAGTCACCTCAGGCCAAACAGAAAACTCGAGCACATGAGAGTCATCGGGCATATACTTCCGCAACATCGAGACGTGGAACACGGCATGCACCGACGCCAACTCAGGAGGTAACTGCAACCGGTAAGCAACCTCACCGATGCGTTCCACAATCGCGAAAGGACCAATATAGCGGGGACTCAGCTTCCCACGCCGTCCAAAACGCATCACCCCCTTCATCGGAGAAACTCTCAAGAACACATGATCGCCCACGGCGAACTCGAGAGGCTGCCGCCTACGGTCAGCATAGCTCTTCTGCCGACTCTGGGCCGCCAACATGTTCTGACGAACCAGGTGCACAACATCCACACATTGCTGCACCAATTCCGGTCCCGTCAAAACACGCTCACCCACCTCAAACCAATCAAGTGGAGTCCGACAAGGACGCCCATACAATGCCTCATAAGGAGCCATGCCGATGCTCGAATGATAGCTGTTGTTATAGGCAAACTCCACCAACGGTAGGTGATGAATCCAACTCCCTTGCCACTCCAGGCAGCAGGATCTCAGCATGTCCTCCAAAGTCTGAATGGTCCTCTCAGACTGACCATCTGACTGAGGATGATACGCCGAGCTAAATGCCAACTCCGTGCCAAGAGCTCGCTGGAAACTCCTCCAGAATCCAGAAGTGAAGCGCGGATCTCGATCCGACACGATCGAAATGGGAACCCCATGCAACGGCACGATCCGCTCCACATACAGACGAGCCAACCTGGACACGCTCCAGCTGACCTTGACCGGTAACAACCGCGTCACCTTCGTCAGCCGATCCACCAGCAACCAAATACTGTCCTGTCCACTCGGGGTCCTTGGCAACCCCACCACAAAATCTGTGGTCACATGGTCCCACTTCCAAGCAGGAACATCCAAAGGCTGGAGAGTACCTCCTGGTCGCTGATGCTCCGCCTTCACCTGCTAACAGATCAGGCACCTGGCCACAAATTCGGTAACATCTCTCTTCATGCCAGGCCACCAAAACTGCCTCCGCAAGTTCCGATACATCTTCGTCGCACCCGGGTGCACAGTGTACCTGCTCCCATGAGCCTCGCGTAACACCGCACGACGAACCTGCTCCTCCGCTGGGACGTACAACCTGCCACGAAACCTCGCAGCACCGTCCTCGCCGAGCTCCACATCAGCCATCGCAAGAATCCGGGGCAACTCAGGGTCCTCATGCTGAGCCTCTGTCACCTGACGACGGATAGCAGGAGTGACAGTCAGACTCGCAAGCACTGCCAACCCTCGCTCCTGGGGAATCTTGAGCCTGAAAGATACCTCGGGCACTTGTTCCCAGAGCCTCCATTTCCTCAGCATCAAGGTACTGACCGCCACCTTCCGACTCAAGGCATCGGCGACGACATTCATCCTGCCCGGCTGATAAGACAGGGTGAAGTCATAGTCCTTCATGAACTCCATCCAACGCCTTTATCTGAGGTTCAGGTCTCTCTGCGAGAACACATACCTCAAACTTTGATGGTCAGTGAACACCTCGAACTTCTCACCGTACAGATAATGCCTCCAGATCTTCAGCGCGAAGATCACCGCCGCCAACTCAAGATCATGGGTAGGGTAGTTCTCCTCATGGGGCTTTAGCTGCCGAGATGCATAAGCCACCACTCTACCATGCTGCATCAAAACAGCACCCAGTCCAACGCCGGAAGCATCTGTACACACCACAAAACCTCCCGATCCAGAAGGTAAAACCAACACCGGAGCCGAGGTGAGCAACCTCTTCAGTTCAGTGAAGCTCTGCTCACACTCCTCGGACCAAACGAAAGGCACATCCTTCCGCGTGAGCCTCGTCATCGGGGTCGCAATGCGGGAAAAATCCTGGATAAACCGGCGATAATACCCCGCAAGCCCCAAGAAACTCCGGATCTCCGTCACCGACCTCGGCCTCGGCCATTGCATCACAGCCTCGACCTTGGCGGGATCCACGGAAATGCCATCACCAGAAATCACGTGCCCCAGAAAGTGCACCTCGCTGAGCCAAAACTCGCACTTGCTGAGCTTCGCATACAACTGGTGATCTCGCAACGTCTGCAGCACCACACCCAAATGGTATGCGTGCTCCTCAGTAGACTGCGAATAAACAAGGATGTCATCCACGAAGATGACCACGAATTGGTCCAAATACGGATGGAACACCCTCTGCATCAAGTCCATGAAGGCTGCTGGGGCATTGGTGAGCCCAAACGGCATCACCAGAAACTCATAATGCCCGTACCTCGTACTGAATGCAGTCTTCTCCACATCGGACTCGCGAATTCTCAGCTGATAGTAACCGGACCGCAAATCAATCCGCGAGAACACCCGCGCAGACTGAAGCTGGTCGAACAAATCATCAATCCGCGGCAACGGATACTTGTTCTTAATGGTCACTTCATTCAGCTGCTGATAGTCAATGCATAGCCGCAGACTACCGTCCTTCTTCTTCACAAACAACACGGGCGCACCCCAAGGGGAAAAGCTCGGACGAATGTACCCCTTGGCCAACAATTCCTGCAACTGCGCCATCAGCTCCCTCAACTCAGCGGGGGCCATACGGTAGGGAGCCTTCGCCAAAGGTCCCGTACCAGGTACAACCTCGATCACGAAATCGATCTCCCGCTGGGGAGGTAATCCAGGCAACTCCTCAGGAAAAACATCGGGAAACTCGCACACCACCGCAATGTCCTCGACATCCGGCTCTATCCGGTCAGACACAACCACAGACGCGAGAAAACCCTGACAACCTGAATCAAGCAATCGACGGGCTCGAATAGCAGAGATAAGAAATCGAGAAGAGGTGGAACGGATACCTTGGAAATAGAAGGTCCTCTTGCTCGGATGCTGGAAGTAGACCCTCTTCATCCCACAATCCACCACCGCTCCATGAGTCTCGAGCCAATCCATGCCTAGAATCACGTCGTAATCCCGAAGCTGCAACGCATACAACCTGCCTGGCATACTCCGCCCATCGATCCACACCGGAACCTGGTCGAAGCAATACGGAGTGACCATAAAGTCACCCGAAGGCAACTCCACTGCCAAATCACAGGACAACTGGGTCACCGGCTCCTCGACGCTTGACGCGAAGTCCTCCGAAATAAACGAATGAGACGCGCCAGAATCAAATAAAACCCGAGCCGCACAACCCAAAATCTGAACGGTACCTTCCACGAGCTGCGACGCCACTGCCTCTGCCCTGGTCAAGTGCGTGATCTGGCCACGAGCCCTCTGCCTGCCTCCCACACTAGCTGACCTGGGTAGCGGCGGATACTGTCCCTGCTGCTGCTGCTGCTGCTGGGGAACCTGCTGCTGCGGCGGCCTCTGAGGACAGTCACGCGCCATGTGCCCTGGCTGGTCACACCGAAAACAGATGATCGGTGCCGTGCACTGCCTGCCTGGGTGGGTACCACCACACCGTGGACAAGGTCCTCGCGATCCACCCACTGATCCCTGACGCTGCAAAGGAATCGGCTGCTGTACACTGCCCGATGAAGCTTGCCCTTGATCCTTGGGCTTCTTACGGAAACCCTTCTTCAAGAACTTCTTGACCTTCGAGCCAAAAGACGCAGATCCTGTCACTGAAGCTACCGATGCCGGTACTCCTGAACCACCCGACGCATGCTGGAAGAAACCATGCTGCTGGGTAGCCGACTGCTGGCTGCGACCTGACAAAGACTGTCCCTGGCTGATCGGTCCTCGAGTCCTCTGCATATCCATCTCCAAGGAAATCGCAACACGAGACGCCGTCTCTAGATCAGTGGCCCCATTCGCGATCAAATGGTGCCTCAGCTCCAACCTCAAGCCCTGCACAAACTGCGTCGTCCTCACCCTCTCATGCTCCATGATATGAGGTGCATACCGACCCAGCTCGACAAATCGGGCCCTATACTGCAACACGGACATGTCACCCTGCACCAGCTCCAGAAACTCCCGCATCCGCTGCGTAGCAACGACGTCTGGACAGTACGTACGCTCGAAAGCACTGACAAAGTCACCCCACTCGACCTGCTCAAGTGGACGAAACTGAAAGGACGTCTTCCACTCGGAAGACCACCACCTCCGAGCCGTACCCTGCAACTGGTTGTAGGCCAACCCCACTCTGTCCTCGGCAGTACTCTTCGCAGAATTGAACACCCGCTCCATCTCATCGAGCCAATCACGAGCCGCATGAGGGTCTGCCTGGCCGCTAAAGTAAGGTGGATGGAACTGCATGAAGTCCCTCACCGCTCGGCCTGGCCCACCCCTAGCTGACGAGCCCTCAGCAGCCTCTCCGCCAAACTGCTGAGACATGAGATGGTACATGCCACGGAAGAAATCCTCGGCCCCCGGAGCCCTCGCAGCATCCGCGGCCTCGGTAGCTCCCTGAACTCTGCTATGCTCCTCCTGGTCCCCCTGGACCCCCTGCTGGATCTCCTGACCTCCAGCCGACTGCCCCTGCTGAGAGCGAGAACTACTCCTCGGCGCCATCCTCGCTCCTGAAGCACAAGACAGAAAACACGGAAACAGCAATGTCAGAATAAAACACGCGGTGCCCAATGCCAGCGTCACATGTACATCATCGTTGTGGACTAGTGGACCAATACAATCACCTATGATTCTCATGTAATTCCACAACCGCGCTCTGATACCAGCTGTAACGACCCGAGAATCCGATTACCGGGAAGGCCCGATAACCCGAGACTCGTACCGCCACCCACGAGTCCGAAGACTCGGAAGGGTTAAAAGGATGGTGTGGAAACTACATAAGCATCACAGATAATTGCAGAAATTAAACAGTTATAATATTAAGCAGGAAATAAATTAACAATTTACATGGTCCACAATAAAGAACAATAATAACAGCAGTCCACGACTAGTACAGTGACAAGAAAGAAAAGTACAGCTACACGGGGCATCCCCCGGCTCTGACCTCTGGCACTACCTCTGGGCACCCGCACCACGCTGCGCTCCTGACGCGCTCCCCGAAGGTGGCGCCTCACCTGAAACACGGTGAAAACACGCAGGGAATGAGTCTCAGAACAAGACTCAGTAGGGATCACTCGAACCCTACCTCGAAAAACGAGAAACCACTACTCTAGCGGTAGGAAAGTACCTCGGAAAGGAAAGCCCTGTACTCTACAGAACTAGACCCTACGGCACGCAAACCGACACACGTGCCACGGTACGAGAAGACCGAAACTCAACGATCGAACCGTCAAAACCCGAAGGTCGGAAACACACGACTGACAGTCTAACACTCCGTACTCGACAGGAGTACCACCCACTAGAAGCACAGCCGGTAGCGTCCCCTGACGTCTTATACCGCACCGCAGGTGAACCGCCTGACGTGGTAGGTCCTACCCGAGGCGCAAACACCGTACAAGTAACCACAAACAAGTGACTAGCTGGGGTCACGCCCGTCGACGTGGGTCCAACCGCCCCCAACCACGTGTGCACACACAGACCACGCGTCCTAGGTCTGGCCCTCTGACCGGTTTTCCCCCGCAGCCGGACTCTGGCTACGACGAGGGGCCTACGGTAACCGGTCCACAAACCGTCTCGAAAGGTGGGTGCCCGTACACCACTCCCAGGTGAGACCAGCACCTCGTACTGGTGGGCTACGACTAGTGGAGGGTCACTGAAGGAGTAGACTCTCGAGTCAGCGGAAAACAACGTCCGAAACCGACAACGTGTGGGAATCACCCCACGCACCAGCCCCGTCGCACGGTGGCCATGGCCGGAAAAGAAACAGACGCATTGCCCACGGTCAAACGCCTAACCGAGGCAAACGGGACTTCCGGACACCAAAGACACGGTCACGGAACTCCACGGGGTGCCCGGGACGCGCACACGGCCCAAGGGGAACACCCAACAACGAACCAAATCGCGCTAGAGACACCTAGCGCGACACGGAAGAACGCGCTAGGGAACCCTAGCGCAACAGCGAAGATCGCGCTAGGTCTCCCAAGCGCGACAGAAACCATCGCGCTAGGGAACCCTAGCGCGACAAGGACCATCGCGCTAGATCCTCCTAGCGCGACAAGAATGATCGCGCTATGACCCCATAGCGCGACAGGAACCGCCAAACTGTTCATCTTCTCCGATGAACGCGCTCGGTCGGGGCAGCGCGACCTCCAAGAACGCGCTACTGGAGTATAGCGCGTTCTCAGTCCGCGGCCGAAAACGGTAAGAACGCCCAAAAAATTTCTAACCACGCCCCCATACCTCCATAGGAGAGGGGGAAAACAAAGGGGAAGACCCCTGGGGACCCCTAGCATGATTCTAGGCCCTCAAAACACGAATCCATGCATTGAATCCATAGATCGGGCGAGCTCTCCCCGAATCATGGAAAAACCCAAAAACGCTCAAATGATCCCCTCTCGGCCTCCCCGCGGCCTATAAATCACGGAAAAGAACGGCATGAGGCTAAGGAACGTCACCCTACCTCAATGGAGCGAATGCTCCGCCGGATCGATCACGAATCACGAAGAATGCTCGAAGCTTCACGAACTCCCCACGCTTCCCACGCTCGCCGCACGCCCACGAGATCGCCTCACCGTCGCCCACGCGTCCGCGCCGTCGCCCCGCCGCCGTCCGTAGCCGGAGAGGGGCTCGCCACGTCCAAATGGGAGAGAGGGAGAGAGAGGGGGGCTCACGGTCGCGAGAGAGAGGAGGAAGAAGAAAGAGAAAAGGGAAAGAAAAAGAAAAAGGAATTAGGATTTATAGAAAATCCGAATTTTCAGAAAAATACCAAAAAATAGAAAAATACATTTCTGGAATCCTCGGAACGCACCGATCGCAACGGTACCACTCGTGCCCGGGTGAACGGCCCAGTTAACCCGCAGCGAGCGTCCGAAGGAAAAGCCGAAACCCGCGCCGGAAATCGGGAAACACGCGCGAAAAAGTCGCGGAACGCCTCCGGGCCTCCGAAACGACTCCGGATCACGCCGATCCGAACACGAAAGATGTCCGAAACGAAATTTCAGACACAACAGAGCTGGACGCTCCGAAAACCAGATCCGGGACCCACGAAGAAGGATCCGAAAGGTCCGGGATATTACATCAACCCTATTTATTCCCTATTATATTTGGTAATATTCATACCTTATTTCGCTTATTTGCTTTCCTGACCGTATCATGATTGCATATTGTGTCTTAGCATGGTTTAAAAGATTATTTTCACGATATGCTAATTTCACATCAAAACTTTATAGTATTGTACTTAAGTGATTTTACCCTTGATGGAACTTCTTACACTTCGATCTCTTTTTTGACATGTTTCCTTCTTATCTTATTTCATGTTTCATTACTTGCACATGGCCTGTACTTCGGTACGTATGCTATTAGTCACTTGCACTTGATAGGAACACTTTCTCGGACATTGAATGTGTGACGACCCAAGATCCGGATACCGGGAAGAACCTGATACCATTCGAATCCTGGCCCGCTGCCCACGAGCTGGGAGGGCTCGGAAGGGCTAAAAGGAGTGTGGAGGTATAAAGAGATAGGAAATAAAGTAAGACAATTCAACAATTAACATAAATAAATAACAACTACAACAATAGAGTCCAGTCTAACAGAAAGTACAGTCTAAGTCAGAGAACATACCCAACACCGAGTGAACACTCGGCCCGGCGAGCTGGCAACTAAGAATCCCGCACAACACCCTCGAACCTCAAGGAAGAACCGCCGCACCTGAAAAGCAGGGGTGAGCCTCCTGTCACTGGCTCAGTAGGGGTCCCACGAAACCCCAACCGGAAACAACGGCGGTAGCGGACAAGGAAGCTACAACTACAGCAGGAACAATGAACCGGTGGCCGGTCAAAACTCGGCACTACAGCTACTCCTACCGGTAACGGGAAGAAGGGGACTCCCGATCTCACCATCGGGGACCGGACCACACTAACACCACCTACCGACATAAAACCTACGGCAGCCTCGCCGTAAAGTCTGTCCTCCTAGACAGGACAAACCTGGACACGTTGTCCAAGGTGCAACCCCAACCACCTGATCGCAGGCACCACTCTAACAAGACGCAACCTCGGTAAAGCCACTGGCACCCTGGCCACTACCTCGGAAACCCCGGATGGTCCAGAAATCACGTCTCGCAGACGGGAAACGAAATCGGAACAGGAGAGTCACGTCTCACGTGACAGGAGTACCTGCCCACTAGAAGCAAGGCCGGATGCGCCCACTGACATCTTAGACCGCGCCTCAGGTGCCCCCCTCATCCCACCCTGGCGGAACGGGGACCGGTACAAGTAAGCACAAAATAAGTACTAGCTGGGGTCGCGGTCGTCAGCGCGGGTCCAACTGCCCCCAACCACGTGTGCATACACAGACCATGCATCCTAGGTCTGGCCCTCAAACTGGTTTTTCCCTCAGCCAGACTCTGGCTGCAAGACGTGGGGCCCGGCGGTAACCAGCCTAAAAATAGTCTCTCTAGGACAACCTCGTCACCACTCCCTGGTGGGACCACTCGCGTGTCGGAAGGCTACGACTAGTGGGGAGTCACTAGTGTGACCACTCTCCGAGAAGAAACTCCGAGAAACACACACACACCCTATGCGAAAGTCGAGAAGAATCAAGTGGCGCCGAGCCACTGGACTCTGGACAGTCTTCTGGACTCACTAAATCCAACGGTCCTTGAGTCATAAGACTCGGGGTTAAGACAGTTGCACCGAATGGTGCCACGCCGTCAATCTGCCCTAACCCTAGGGTCCGAAACCTCGGCACGATATCTCACGAAGCAGTTCACGACTGCTAAGACCATTCCCTCGAAAAGGGAACTAAGAAACCCTCCATCCCCAGGCTGAAAAATTGGACTCACAGTCCATAGGCCACACACACGGCCCATGCGGAAGAGATAGAAACATGATTCCCAAGGCAACTCACAAGCCGTCACGCCATTTCCCATCCCAGGGAAAAGCAGGAAAACCTCCAGCTCCAGGCTGGGTGACTGGACTCGCAGTCCAAGGCCATACACTTGGCCCACTCGGGAACTATCTTTAGGATAAACCCACAACATGCAGAGGAACTCTACCGCACTCACACTGATACACGGTGACTTGACCAAGCGTAACATAAAAGCCAGAACACATGGGGTCACCCGGACCCACCACACCTATGGGCACGCTAATCGAGGTAACACGATATCTCCAAACATCCCAGAAACACGGACACAGAACCCATGGGGTATTCGGGACATCCACGAGACCGAAGGTCGACCACTGGGTCACAACCGAGTCGACCGGAGGTCAACACGACACAATAAAACACATCTAACATGGAAAAGGAAGTGGCGGTCCTCCCTAGACCGTCACAGTGACTAGCGGTCTACCTCTGGACCGCAAGGCTCAGCCTAGCGGTCTACCCCTGGACCACAAGGGCTGGCCTGGCGGTCTATCGCGAGACCGCAAGGAACCCAAAACAAAAACCTCAAGCGGTCATCACGGGACCGCCTGGAAAGGTGGCGGTCGTTCCCCTGACCACTTGGCGTAGCCTAGCGGTCAGTCGCGAGACCGCTACCCCACCGACCTCGACTGAACCAAAATACTGTCAAACGGTCACCCATGGACCGTAAAGCAGAGCCAAACGGTCTTCACCAGACCGTAAGGAACCCTCATGGTCTATCGCACGACCGCAAGGCTCGAACCGACATAAGGGGACCCAAACAGTCTCTTCATGACCGCTTAGCACCCTAGCGGTCGCTGGAACGACCGCTAGGTCGTCCCGAGCGCGAAACCGGCGAAAACCGCGGGAAACCCCATTCCACGCCTCGTTCACGCCAATGTGAAGGGGAAAACAAGGGGAAACTAGTCCCAAGCCTCTCTAGCACCGAGAGGACCTATTTAAACCCCAAAAATACAGTTAAAACTCTAGATCGAGCTCACACCCCAAAATCATGGATTTTCTCAAAAATGCTCAAATAAGCCCGCTCGGCTCACCACAGCCTACAAAACTCACGGGAAATGAAGTACACGAGCTGGGGATCCATCTCCCTACCTCCACCGAAGATTTGACCCGCCGTGGATGCCGATCCATGACGAAAATGCCGTTAAACCCTCGCCGAGACACGAACTCGCGGCCGAGCTTCACCGTGCCACCGGCCCTTGATCCTCGACCCGTCCTTGCCGTCCTCCTCGCCCGCGTCACCCCGCTGCGCCCCCGCCCCGCTCCGTCGGCCGTCGGAGAAGAGAGGGTGAGAAGGGAGAGCGTGAGAGAAGAGAGAGGGAGAGAGTGAGTAATGAGAGTGAGGGAGAGAGAGAAAAAGGAGGTTATATATATAGAAAACCCAGAAATTCCAAAATTTTAGAAAAATTCTAAAAATTATCTCCGCGATCCTCAGGAGGAGCACAATGGTAACGTCCTAGAGTCGGAGAATGCAATGGTTCACCCTACACGGGGTTCCGAAGGTCCGACAGGCAAAAACACGCGTGAATCGCTAAACTCAATCCGGGACCCACGAAAATGATCCGAAACCCACGGATCCTAATCTGATAAATATCCAAAAAAATCTGGGGCGTTACAGCCCTCCCCCCTTAAATAAATTTTGTCCTCGAAATTCACAACAAGCATAGAGACACAGGGGAAGAACACCTCAATCAATTGACAACACCGTCAGAGCCCCGAACCAACCTCGATTCTCGCAAAAACACCACTCCTGAGGGGCACAGCCAGACCTTGATCATGAACAACATGCCTCACTCATGCACACACATCGATCATCAGAGCAGGCATAACACACAAAAGGGTACAAGTCTAGCATACCTTCGCCACCTTAGAACACCAATCATGGCACCATTACCATCATCTCGCTCACCGAGGAAACACAATCCTCGTTACGAGAAACAACTACCGATCCATCCTATGGTCGGCGGACAAAACCCACATCAGCTTCACAACCAGCTAACTGGTTTCACGCCATGCTCCAGGGAACAACCAATACAGAGCCTCCATCAGCTCATACCTGGCAAGCCAAGTGCTCACAACAGCACCGAACCAACTCTGCCAGAACTCAAACTTCGGCAAAGCCCAAGTCCCATCCGGATAGCACATCACGAAAATGGCCACCAAAGGCCTCACTGATACACGGCTCTCGCTATTCTCGATGCGCAACCACTAGCATCTTCTATCTGTGAAAGACCATACGTCGGTGACCAACTGCTCGTCAACGGGATACCTTCCTCTTGCTCAATTTCTTCCTTCTTTCCTGGGCCTACATCAGAACCAATAAAAACATTCCAAATCTCGATGGGCCATCCGTTGACTCACACATAGACTGATACCACATCTCGAGCTGCACTCCTCTCGGACACCGCGTCCGATCTTGATCATCGCGCCAACTCAACCCTCTTAGGGGAGCACGATGAAACCAAATGACAAGATCCTGGTGTCTTCGGTCATCACCTCACTCGACTCAGACTTACAGGGGAACCATCCCATGCTGGTCACCAAACCAGGGATAACCATTGCAACACTAACGTCCCATCAAGGACCTCCATACACAGGCATCGTCCAAAGCTATCCAATCACAACTTATCTCGAATACTCCCGATGGACGCCTGCCCATCCCGGTTTCCGCTCTTACCACAGAGCCACATGACACAACCTGAGCAATTCATGGTACACATCTCTGGAGGAGGAAAGTGTCATCCGACCCCACAGCAACCTAGTCGACAACACCAAGACCAATGCACACGGGTCAACAACCCTCGCAACTCAATCCACCGCTGGGTCCTCTTCCACATCATTGTGAAACACCCAGACCCAGTAGGGCCTTCTCCAAGCGGTACACAATTACCGTGGTCGATCACGCAGCTAGGCTCACTAGCCGCTCACTGCTACCAACGGGGACCCCGTAATCTGTCAGAGGTCACTTCCTCAAGATCACGGTCCCATCCGAGGACATAACTTCCAACACAAGTCGGGCACCAAGCCGCCAACTCTGACCATCACGTCCTCGACCTCCGTCAGGCGACATCCTCAACAACCCCATCAGGGTCTAATGCCGATGCCTGACACGTCTTTCATCACATGAACATGGTACTCATGCGGCACACTTGCCAACATATTTCCCCAACTCCACTTGCCAGTGCCATGAACCACAACACCTCGAGCAACGGCACGACAACAACACATCTCGCACAGAGGAACCAATCCTCAAATGCTCAACGCAATCTCAAGAATTTGCCCGCAGCAACCAACGCTACGATCCTGGGACCTGTGGGTTATGGGCCCACCACGCTTCCACTGCGCACTCTGATCCACACGCACAGCCAACACGGCAACTCGAGACTCGCCATCCCGACAATCCACAACTCGGCTGGTCAAACTCAGAAAATAGGGTGAGGAAAGCTCCATTACCTCAAACCCCAAGCAAAGATTCTCTCCCAAATCTGGCAACCCTCTGCGACTCCGTGGACTTCGATCCTCAACACATTGGGAAATTCCAGCACCAGTCAAGAATTCTCGCGAACACCGCCCAACCGATCACTCGTCCTTCCAGAACAGTGCCAACACGCCCTTACACATCAGGGGAATTGGGCAGAAATTCTCACAGACAGCCACCTTGCCAAAACACAGGACATGTCTCGTACGGACTTCATGGCACACGGGGGCCAACCAATCCGGACACACGATGCAAGATGACGAACCTTGGCAAAACGCGATCTCTCCACCCAAAGGAGAACCCAACACACCTCCGATCAACGAAAAATCTCGACGCTCCACCTGACCTCGAACCTCGCGCATGCTGGGAACACCACCTTCCAGCACTGAGAAAACCATCACTTCCATCAGGTCAGCGCCTCCGACACACTCGGCAAGTGTCACGTCGGACCAAAATCACAGTATCTGTCGATGCACCACCGCTGTAATTCCTCGAACTGTAACACGCCACGCTAAGAGCCACAACACGAGCCATAACCGGCAACTGCCAACGCTCATCCTCGAGTCCCGAAACTCACCGCAGAACCTTCACATCTCAACCCAAATCCAAGGCGAACACGATCCATTCGCACACAAGAGCGTATGAGCAAGAACTTACTCGGACACTCCACCCAATCCCTCCTCGAAATCCACAAAAATAATCAGGACCGACACGTCATTTCTGACGCCACAGAGCATGACAAGAACATCGGCTTGACAATCAGCAGCTCAACCGAAGATCCTCTGCTCGCCCGAGCACACCTCTCGATCAGAGCACCCGCTCCGACACCTCAAATCATGACCTTAACACCTCAGGGGATGGATAAATCTCAAGCTGGAGTGGCCAGACTCGATAACAGCTCCTTCAGGGCACGCCCACGGCCACTTAACCATGAACAATCCTCACCAGCCACCTGACCTCGCTGCACAATCCTCGAACGCAGCACCGTGAACTCACACCTGCCGGCAACCTTGCCCAATGCAGCACAACCGAGGCCACAACCTATCCGGAAGAAATCTCTCTTTCACCTACCTTGGGCCCCACACTGGCACGAAAGCCGCAAACAGCAACCACCTTCACAGCGCCAGCGCCGCGCACTCAAGCTCTCTAGTGAGAAATCAAACGGAAAATAAACACAAAACCCTAAGCCAGCTGCCGACTATACAAGACTTAATGGACTCTGATCACTGCAATATCTCGAATTCCCATGTACGTCCACAACCACTGCTCTGATACCAGCTATGACGACCCAAGATCCGGATACCGGGAAGAACCCGATACCATTCGAATCCTGACCCACCGCCCACGAGCCGGCAGGGCTCGGAAGGGCTAAAAGGAGTGTGGAGGTACAAAGAAATTGGAAATAAAATAAGACAATTCAACAATTAACATAAAATAAATAACAACTACAACAACAGAGTCCAGTCCAACAGAAAGTACAGTCTAAGGCAGAGAACGTACCCAACACCGAGTGAACACTCGGCCCGACGAGCTGGCAACTAAGAACCCCGCACAGCACCCTCGAACCTCGAGGAAGAACCGCCGCACTTGAAAAGTAGGGGTGAGCCTCCTATCACTAGCTCAGTAGGGGTCCCGTGGAACCCCAACCGGAAACAACTGCAGTAGCGGAAAAGGAAGCTACAACTACTGTAGGAACAGCGAACCGGTGGCCGGTCAAAACTCAGCACTACAGCTACTCCTACCGGTAACGGGAAGAAGGGGACTCCCGATCTCACCATCGGGGACCGGACCACACTAACACAACCTACCGAGGTAAAACCTACGCCAACCTCGCCGTAAAGTATGTCCTCCCAGATAGGACCAACCTGGACATGCTGTCCAAGGTGCAACCCCAACCACCTTGTCGCGGGCACCACTCTAACAAGACGCAAACTCGGTAAAGCCACTGGCACCCTGGACACTACCTTGGAAACCCCGGACGGTCCAGAAATCACGTCTCACAGACGGAAAATGAAATCAGAACAGGAGAGTCACAAATCACGTGACAGGAGTACCTGCCCACTAGAAGCAAGGCCTGATGCGCCCACTGACGTCTTAGACCGCGCCTCAGGTGTCCCCCTCATTGCACCCTGGCGGAACGGGGACCCGTACAAGTAACCATAAAATAAGAACTAGCTGGGGTCGCACTCGTCAGCGCGGGTCCAACTGCCCCCAACCACGTGTGCACACACAGACCATGCGTCTTAGTTCTGGCCCTCTGACTTATTTTCTCCTCAGCCGGACTCTGGCTGTAAGACGTGGGGCCCGACGGTAACCATCCTAAAAATCGTCTCTCTGGGACAGCCTCGCCACCACTCCCTAGTGGGACCACTTGCGTGTCGGAAGGCTACGACTAGTGGGGAGTCACTGGTGTGACCACTCTCCGAGAAGAAACTCCGAGAAACACACACGCACCCTGCGTGAAAGTCGAGAAGAACTAAGTGGCGCCGAGCCACTGGACTCTGGACAGTCTTCTGGACCCACTAAATCCAACGGTCCTTGAGTCACAAGACTCGGGGTTAAGACAGTTGCACCGAACGACGCCACGCCGTCAATTTGCCCTAATCCTAGGGTCAGAAATCTCGGCACGATGTCTCACGAAGCAGTTCACGACTGCTAAGACCATTCCCTCGAAAAGGGAACTAAGAAACCCTCCATCCCCAGGCTGAAAAATTGGACTCACAGTCCACAGGCCACACACACGGCCCACGCGGAAGACATAGAAAAATGATTCCCAAGGGAGCTCACAAGCCGCCACGCCATTTCCCATCCTAGGGAAAAGCAGGAAAACCTCCAGCTCCAAGCTGGATGACTGGACTCGCAGTCCAAGGCCATACATTTGGCCCACTCGAGAACCATCTTCAGGATAAACCCACGACATATGGAGGAACCCTACCGCACTCACACCGATATACGGTGACTCTACCAAGCGTAACACAAAAGCCCGGAACACATGGGGTCACCCGGACCCAACACACATATGGGCACGCTAATCGAGGTAACACGGTACATCCAGACATCCCAGAAACACAGACACAGAACCCACGGGGTATCCGGGACATCCGCGAGACCGAAGGTCAACCATTGGGTCACAACCGAGTCGATCGGAGGTCAACACGACACAATAAAACACATATAACACGAAAAATGTAGTGGCGGTCCTCCCTAGACTGTCACAGTGCCTAGTGGTCTACCTCTGGACCGCAAGGCACAGCCTAGCGATCTACCCTTGGACCACAAGGGCAAGCCTGGCGGTCTATCGCGAGACCGTAAGGAACCCAAAACAAAAACCTCAAGCGGTCACCACAGGACTGCCTGGAAAGGTGGCAGTCGTCCCCCTGACCGCTTGGCGTAGCCTAGCGGTCAGTCGCGAGACCGCTACCCCACCGACCTCCACTGAACCAAAACACGATCAAACGATCACCCCTGGACAGTAAAGCAGAGTCAAATGGTCTTCACTAGACCGAAAGGAACCCTGGCGGTCTATCGCGCGACCGCAAGGCTCGAACCTACATAAGGGGACACAAACGGTCTCTTCATGACCGCTTAGCACCCTAACGGTCGCTGGAACGACCGCTAGGTCGTCCCGAGGGCGATACTGGCAAAAACCACGGGAAACCCCATTCCACGTCCCGTTCACACCCATGTGAAGGGAAGAATAAGGGGAAACTAGTCCCCAGCCTCTCTAGCACCGATTGGACCCATTTAAACCCCAAAAATACGGTTAAAACTCTAGATCGGGCTCACACCCCAAAATCATGGATTTTCCCCAAAATACTTAAATAAGCCAGCTCGGCTCACCACGGCCTACAAAACTTGCGAGAAATGAACTACACGAGTTGGGGATCCATCTCCCTACCTCCACCGAAGATTTGACGAGCTGTGGACGCCGATCCACAAAGAAAATGCCGTTAAACCCTCGCCGAGACACGAACTCGCGGCCGAGCTTCACCGCACCACCGGCCCTCGATCCTCGACCCGTCCTCGCCGTCCTCCTCGCCCGCGTCGCCTCGCTGTGCCCCCGCTCCGTCGGTCGCCAGAGAAGAGAGGGTGAGAATGGAGAGGGTGAGAGAAGAGAGAGGGAGAGAGTGAGAAATGAGAGTGAGGGAGAGAGAGAGAAAAATGAGGTTATATATATAGAAAATTCAGAAATTACAGAATTTCAGAAAAATACTAAAAATTACCTCCGCGATCCTCGGGAGGAGCACAACGCAGTGGTAACGACCCGGAGTCGGAGAACGCAACGGTTCATCCTACACGGGATTCTGAAGGTTCGACGGGCAAAAACACGCGTGAACCGCTAAACTCAATCCGGGACCCATGAAAACGATCCGAAACTCATGGATCCTGATCCGATAAATATCCAAAAAAATCCGGGGCGTTACAGAATGCCTCTCCATCAGATATTCCTTCTATCGGACTAAGAATTCATGTTTCAAGGCCTCCGTAAGTCTCCCCGAGCCTGGGATTCCCACTAGGACGCCGAGTTGATTGTATCCCAAAAATCCAAAAGTCTAGATGAGCACTTCACGATTTCCTGTGTTCTGACTTGATCTCGGCCTAGCGACTAACCGCATTCTCGTTCAGCCCAATTTTTGAGTCGACCCAATTCCTTCCTGAGTCGACCCACACTTCTTGATCGCGGATTGATACTGAACCACGTTCTCCTTATCGCGGTCCCATGACAACCGCGTTCTGTCAAAAGTTACCCAACCCTAGGTTTGATCAAAAGGGTTGATTATGCTCTGTTTATAGTCCCAGATGACTTTCTGATTGTCTGGAACCTGAAACTATGTCTAACAAGTCACTAAGGAACTATGGAATTAAATAATATGCCGTTATGCTGTCAAAATCTTTCTGTAGCACAACGTCCTTTTAATTTGTTCATTGACCTCCTTTTTCAAAGTTTTCGGTACGTTCATGCCTTGCTTACTATCTCTTCAATGAATTATTGACTTTGACATTATTGACCGACTTTATTGTTATTCTTGTGGAAGTAGCTTGATTTATAACTTGAAGATGGAAGGGCGGGCACGGATGGTGTCCAAGGACTCCAGTCTAGTCCCCTCAGTAGATGGCTAGAAATATACTATTAACCATAGGATATAATGATTACTGGCGTCGCATTATGTTAGGAGTACTTTTTTATAAACATGTAAAATCCATGAGGGCAATTCATGAAATTTACATGCTTGCTTGAAAAGTATATTCTTGTTACATGACTTTCTAGTATATAGCATTTTCAAGATTATGAAAAATATATTTTCGTTACATGAAAAGTATATTCTTGTGATTGAAAGACCAACTTATATTCTTGCTAGATCATGATCATATATTCTTCCAATATCATGTCCTTCCATTCATATCTTGCTACTTGTTACCATGATTTTCATCGCATGTTTTATCGCATTCTTTTTCATTATCTCACCTTCTAGAGTTAAAATATTAATCATGTAAAGTATGCCTTCATGTTGACGCGAAGATACCTACTGAGTGAGTGCGCTCATTCCCTACTTTCTCCAATCTTTTCAAGAAACTCTAGTGGATCGGAAACGGATTACTCAAGTGGCGGTTCCGAGAGTGATTGAAGTTCAAGAGTGAAGCCTAGAAAGCTAGATAATCTTGAGTCAGTTACTGTCATTTAGAATCATTCACTGTATTAAACGGTGAAGTTGATCATGTTATGTTAATTAAAGGACATGTTATTGTAATTTTCTATTTTTTTAGTCCAGTGAGTCAAGTTGTAATTAAGTCAATTGTCAATTGTAACTTTGATTATTATGCAATAAAGTTGGAAGTTTTTGTCACATGTGGTGTATATTATTTGTATTTTTGGAGCTCTTAGAGACTTATTTTGCCTGCTGTTCATGTTCCCGAGTTATTTCCGCTGTATATATCTCGGGGCGGGATACCCCTGCTCCCCATCTCTCTCTCTCTCTCTCTTATTTTGGTCATTTGATCGTCACAAGAATATTTTAGTCATTTTATCGTCACTTAACGAAAATATTGACATCTTTTAGGAATATTCGTGATCCTGTTGATAGAAGAAGTTAACTATGATGATATATCTGTAAGTTTTTTAGGATGTGGGAGTTTATATATTAATGTATTTCTAAGAGTGATATATCTACAAATTCATCTGTAATAATAGTTTATTTATAAAAAACCCTTAATTAAACGCCCAACCGCGCATGAAGCGTCTGGCAGACTCTCATCGGACTGATAAATCTTATGAGGTAGGCGATTGAGTATAACTTAAACTGCAGTCGTATCGCCAGCACTCAATGGTACAATGCTTCAATCATAAGCTTGTTGCCAGATATTATGGCCCCTATAAAATCATCGAGAAGATTGGCGTAGTTACTTACAAACTTTCGCTGTCTGAAGGTTTCAAGGTGCACCTCGTCTTCCATAGGTCACAATTAGAGAAGAAACATGGAGCAGCAGCCTTCTACCAAATGTTCTGGTCCCTCCAACCAAACTGCCTCATTCTTTGCTGGGGCAGAGGTTGGTTAACAGGAACAATCAAGCAACTGCACAATTATTAATTCAATGGCGAGATCTTCCACAAATTGAAGTTACTTGGGAGTTTTATGATGAGCTCATTAAAACTTATCCAGATTTTAACCTTGGGGACAATGTCTTAAACAGGAATAGGTGGGGGAGAAATCTGTTACGTAACAAAGTCAGTGGTGTCATTTTAAAAGTTTCAACTGGCTAATTACTGTAGCAACAGTCACTACCGACCGTTTTGAACGACAGTTAGCATGTTGTTAGCTGAAGAAATTAGTTAGACAAAAATGTAAAAAGAAAACAAAAATTAATTTTGATTTCTTCATTATGTTAGACAGTTAAGAACGACTTATTAACTCATTTAAAGATGACAGTACTGATTTTAATATCGATTTCGGTCAAAACTGAAACTGAAACGTACCGATTTCGATCGAAACAGATTCAAAACATTAAAAAAGTCAAAAAATATAATGAGCCTGTCCGATTTCGTTTCGGTACCGACCGAAATCGATACTGCCAACCTTGAACTCATCTTATGACATGCTTCCACTAAAATCATACATGGTTTAAATAGAAATAAAAGGCTACAGTAAAGGCCAAGTTTGTTTTGACAATTTGCTTTCCCTTCACATCTCTGGCTTCCTCTTCCTGTCCACTTTTATCATCTTCCATCTTCGTTTTAGTACCGGCCGAAATCGATACAAAACGTATTAATTTCGGCCGATACTGTCAACCTTGAACTCATCTTATTATGACATGCTTCCACTAAAATCATACATGGTTTAAATATAAATAGAAGTCTACAGTAAAGGCCAAGCTTGTTTTGGCAATTTACTGTCCCTCTTCACATCTCTGGCTTCCTCTTCCTGTCCACTTTTGTCTTCTTCCCTCTTCCTTCCTCTTCCTCTTCGTCTTCCTTTCCACCCCCCTGTTCTTCATGAGTTCTATCTTGGCGTTTTTCAGTCTTCCAGCGTTCTTGACAACAGCAGAGGAGCTCGCATCCAGGGATTTCCTGATTTATGCCGGGAGGCTCGGATCTGGTATACATAGGAACGCATTTCACATGGCTTACCGGCGCAGGAGCATTAGGGCACCCCACACAACATGTGAACCAAGGTTCGTATGCAAAAGTGTCTCGACAGCCAACTAAAATGAGGTGCGGCTACTACTGTTTTTCATAAGAACAAGGACTGTAGCTTATTCGTGGACAACAAACACCGAAAAGGCAAAAAAGGAGAGAAATCAATTTATGAGCCAGCCAGGGCTGCTACACACGTTTACATCAGAACCTGCAAATGTTAGTATGCGGCGGAAATTGAATTGATGAAGAGGATAAGTTTACAATTACCAAATCGTGGGTCACAAGATAGCCACCACAAGTGAAAAGGAGAGGAAAGAAAAAAGGAATTGGCTTATTTTCTCTTCCATCAAGCTGGTCTAGTGCACATGTATACATCAGCACTGCAAATATCTTATGCAGTAAACTCAACTTCAAAAAATTTATTCTTTGGGGTACATGCATGAATGGGCAAATGATATTGTACATGGTTGATAAATAGCAAAATTTGTGCGTGCTTGATAAAAATTGACTCTGCAGAGGTGTGTCCTCCGAACAATATGGCTACCGTACAACAACACTGGCGGTTGTCACTCTGATGTCTTCTGCAATATAGGTGTTCTAAAACCCAGGCAAAACAGAAAGATCTGCAATTCCTTTGGGAAGGTCAGCAATCTTCTTGAGGAGAGCCAACCTGTTCTTCCTGACTCTTTCATCCTCCTGGAAAAGACATTGAAAATTTGCAACAATTTCTCTTAGATCAAGCATTAATAGAGTGTGTTACAGGCACCAAAGTAATATCACCAATAAAAGAAAATTGTAACCGAGGATAATCAGGGGTATTACAATAACTTAGGTTTCCCCCCCTCATCTTTTTGCTTAGAATTCACGTTGTTGCACTTCAACAAGTGCTCTTTTACATCATTTTGAATTAGTTTATGATGAGATTTGGGAAAAGATTAGGTTTCATTAATTGAAAGAAGGGTATTAATAGCCAGGGTACAAGACGAGGACAATAACAAATAAGTCCCTCCTCTTATTTATTTTAACACTCCCCCTCAAGCTTGGAGCATATATATCAAACATGCCCAACTTGTTACAGAGTACCTTAAAACGAGAAACTCCAAGTGCCTTTGTAAATAAATCTGCTAACTGATCATTTGAAGGAATGAAGGGAGTACAAATCTGTTGTGACATAACTGCATCTCGCACAAAGTGACAATCAACCTCAATATGCTTAGTACGTTCATGAAAAACAGGATTTTTAGCAATATGGATAGCAGCTTGATTGTCACAATGCATCTCCAATGGCTCAGTATAAGTAACCCCAAAATCAGACATCAAACTCCGTAACCACATCATCTCACATGCAGTTTGTGCCATAGCCCTATATTCAGCCTCAGCGCTAGATCGGGCAACCACACTTTGTTTCTTGGTTCTCCAAGTGACTAAATTCCCTCCAACATAGGTACAAAATCCTGTAGTAGATCTTCTATCTAACTTGGATCCTGCATAGTCAGCATCCGAAAAAGCTTCAACTCTCACATGACCATTCTTTTTGTAAAGCAAACCTTTTCCTGGAGCAGCCTTAATATAATGTAAAATCTTAAAGCAGCTTCCCAATGGCACACCCTAGGCTTTTGCATAAATTGACTAATTACTCCCACTGCAAAAGAGATGTCAAGTCTAGTAACAGTCAAGTAAAGAAGCTTCCCACACAATCTCCTATATCTTTCAACATTTGCAAACGTGAGGCTGTCCTCATTATCAAGATCCTGCTGTGAAACAGTGGGTATGTCAGCTGGTTTACACCCAAGCAAACCTATCTCTTTAAGTAGATCCATAGCATACTTTCTTTGTGAGAGAGAGACACCAGCTTGACCATGAGCTATCTCAATACCCAAAAAATAACGTGGTCTACCCAAATTCTTGGTAACAAAATGCTTTTCCAAGTACTTTTGAACCTCTTTAACACCTTCTGTGTCACTGCCAGTAAGCAACATGTCATCTACATAAACACTCAAAATAATTGTGCCAGCAGGTAAATGACGAACAAAAACAGAATGGTCAGCCTGACTTCTCTTCAGTCCAATGCCAGATGCAATTTTGCTGAATTTATCAAACCAAGCACGTGGACTTTGTTTCAAGTCATAGATAGCCTTTCTTAACTTACATACCAACTCCCCCTGAGTCACATATCTTGGAGGTTGCTCCATATACACCTCCTCATTTAGATCTTCATATAAGAAGGCATTTTTCCCATCCATTTGAACCATTGACCATCCTTGATTAACAGCAAGAGAAAATAAGATTCGAACAGAATTCAAGCGTGCCACAGGAGAGAAAGTTTCAAAATAGTCTACCCCATAAGTTTGTGTGAACCCTTTTGCCACCAATCTTGCTTTGTATTTGTCAATAGTGCCATCTGGAGAGTATTTCACAGTGAACACCCAGCGACAGGAAACATGAGTAACATTAGTTGGACGGTGTACCAGGGTCCATGTGTCACGAGAAAGTAAGGCACGCATTTCTTCATCCATAGCAGCTTTCCACTCTGGTGAGGGCCTCAGATACAGTCTGGGGAATAGGGATTGCTGAAAGAGCCAAAGCAAACTCACGAAAGGATGGAGTCAAGGATGTATAGGAAATAAAATTACCAATGGAGTGTTGATAAATGCTCTTACAAGATCTCACACCTTTTCGAACAGCAATAGGAAGATCAAGATCCAAAATAGGTGGAGAAGATGTCTCACCAGAAGGAGTAGGTTCCTCCAATGAGGCAGATGATGGTGTGTGGTCATCATCTGGTGGTAGCGCGCGCCGCATATAGACCTGTCCATACATGCGATCTGTAGTAGGTGGCTCAGAGACTTCATTATTAGTGACAACAGTTGAGTCAGAAGGAAATAAAAGAAATGAAATAGGAACATCAGGAGCAATAGGAGAAGTTTGTACATCGGGTGTGGCAAAAAAAGCTACAGACTCATAGAAAGTAACATCTGCAGAAACAAAAGTTTTCCTAGATCGGGCTTCAAAACAACGGTATCCTTTTTGTGTTCTTGAGTATCCAAGAAAAATGCAGGGAACTGACCTGGGAGAAAGTTTATCATGGCCTGGCCCGAGAGAATGAACAAAGCATTTGCATCCAAACACACGAGGAACCAAGGGAAATGGTGTACCCTCAGGATGCAGACACGAAAAGGGCGATTGCCCATTAAGGACCTTGCTGGAAACACGATTTATAAGGTAACACGAAGTAAGAACGCATCTCCCCAATACTGTTTGGGAACATTCATGTGGAACATCAAGGTACGAGCAACATCTAGAAGATGACGGTTCTTTCTCTCCGCCACACCGTTCTGTTGTGATGTATAAGAACACGAGGTTTGATGGATAATTCCCCGAGAAGAACAAAAAGTGGCAAAAGATATCTGAACATACTCCAATGCATTGTCAGTACGCACAACTTTGATATAGGCAGAATATGGGGTTTTTATTTCAGTATAAAAACTTTCAAAAATATGAAGTACATCAGACCTTGACTTAAGTAGAAACACCCAAGTCATACGAGAAAAATCATCTATGAAGGTAACAAAATATCGAAAACTAAGTCTGGAGATAACTGGAGAAGGTCCCCAGATATTTGAGTGAACAAGATGGAAGGGAGCAGTGCTCCTTTTATTTTGACTCAAAGGAAAAGACACTCTATGGTGTTTGCCTAATTCATAGGCATCACAATGAAACTTATTGATGGTAGATGGAACAGACACAACATCTCTAAGCTTCGAGATAAAAGGGTGACCCAATCTGCAATGCCACTGATAAGAGGTGTCGCTAGCCGACAATGCATGATGAGACCGGAAAGGTCTATCTGCAGTAAGATAGTAGAGACCACCAGATTCATGTCCCCCACCAATCATCTTCCTCGTTTGGAGGTCCTGAACAATAAGAAGGATAGAAGGTCACTGAGCAATTCAAAGAATGAGTCAACATACTGATAGAAAGAAGATTAACAGGAAATTTGGGAACATATAGAACATCATTTAAAGTGAGATGAGACAATGAAACAATGCCTTTTCCTACAACAGGCGATTTAGAGCCATCTGCTAGAGCAACAGGTGCATGAGAAATAGTGGAGTTAAGTGAGGAGAATAGGGAGCGATCACCTGTCATATGACAAGAGGCTCCCGAGTCCACAATCCATGAGGAATTAGAAACTACAAAGGCACTACCTGAGTGGGAGACAGCATGAAAAGAGGATGAAGATGTAGCAGAGCCTTTTATAATTCGTTGAATTGCCTCATACTCCTCCCGAGATAAAGTTACTCCCCCTTCCTGTCGTGAGGATGTAGGAGTAGAATCTGTCTGCAGCTGCTGTGTACTTTGGGTAGTCGCTATAGTGGTATCTGAAGCCACACCAAAATTAGCCATTGGATTCAACTTGCTTCCTCCCCTTCCGTACTTCTTCCAACAAAAATCTGAATGATGATTTGACTGCCCACAATGTGAGCATGGTTGACGACCACGTCCGCATCCCCGACCACGGCCACCAGCAACAAGGGCAGATGCACTCCCCAGGTCATTGTTTGCAACTGTTGGTCCAGTTGTAGAAAGACCAATATTAGATAGAGATGTTGTACTGGCCCGTAAAACACGTGAAAAGGCATCGGCCAATTTTGGAATAGCTGTATTAGCCAACAAATTATCCCGAACATGTCGGAGACTATCATCGAGACTAGAGAGAAATTTTGCAACAATGAATTCATCACGTTGTTGTTGTATTTTCGTTGCATCTGTGGTAGAAGGGTGATGTAGTTGGAGTTCATTCCACAATCCCTGCACTTCTGAGAAATATTGTGCTATGTGTCGCCCATCTTGTTTGATTGCAAATAGTCTGGAATAAAGATTATAGATGTGTGAAACATTGGTTTCACCAGAGTAGGTTCGCTTCAAAGACTCCCACATTTCTTTTGCAGTATCTAAGAAAAGAACATTATTGAAGATGTGTGGCTCACAACTATTTCCAATCACCGAAATAACAGTTCCATCATCCGCTTGCCAAGCTTCATATGCCTTCAAATCTGATTTATCTGGAGCACCTTCCTCAATATGACGTAACTTTTTCATAGACATTAATAAGAATCGAAGGGTTCTCGACCATTGATGATAGTTTGTACCATTCAGCTTTACAGAAATTGTCAAAATGTGATTGGAGATAGGAGCGGAGATAGGAGCCTGTCTGGTTGACGAAGACGAGGAGTCCCCCATATCGGACAAGAAGCGGATGATGGAATATAGAAAACTAGAATGTCGCCAGAGAGTTGAGAGTTGTCACTGTATAAGGATATAGAAACTAGATGAGATCTACACACTGACCATAGTTGACGACAAGATGCTCTCCCCTAACGGGATGACGACCACACCAGGTTGTGACTGCCTCATCGGATAGTTCCTCATCTCCACTTTGCATCAGATGACGACCACACCAGGTTGTGACTGCCTCATCGGATAGTTCCTCATCTCCACTTTGCATCAGATGACGACCACACCAGGTTGTGACTACCTCATCGGATAGTTCCTCATCTCCACTTTGCATCAGAGGAAGTAGAGAGTCCTCATGTAATTCACTGCCTTGATCATCAAGGAGAGACTCTGCGTAGAAAAAAAAACTGAAGTCTTGCCGAGTTGGTCAGCAGGCGAATGGCACGGGCGACGAGGTGAAGAAGCCTTCTCCACATAGCGAGCGGCAGGCACGGCAGCGGTGGCGGGTCGGGCTTCACACACGGTCTGCTGCGGGAGAAGGCTTCGGGGTCGGCAGGTGCGGGCGTCGGCGTCGCGGCTGGCGGGCGAAGTCGGCCAAGGCTTCACGCGGGCGCAGGAGGTTAGCGATGGCGGGCCAGCTTGCCCGGCGGTGCTGCTGGCGGAAGGTGGAACGCCCGGCTCGAAGCTGCTGTGCGAACACTAGAAGAACAGGGTTGGGGCGGCGGGAGCCCTAATCCGGCTCTGATACCAAGATGAGATTTGGGAAAAGATTAGGTTTCATTAATTGAAAGAAGGGTATTAATACCCAGGGTACAAGATGGGGACAATAACAAATAAGTCCCTCCTCTTATTTATTTTAACAGTTTATAACCATTTTGCCTCTTGAAGTAAACATTTATGAGCTTCACAGATAACAAATATGCCTAGTGCAAGTCACGAAATTTCCACAAACCATGTTGAAAACTTGTTTTGACCACAACTGACAGAAATGTAGAGATGAAAAGAATCTATTTTGTTAATGCCTATAAAATATAAAAATAAAGGCTCTCTGCTTATTATCAGGGCGATAGCCTGGTACATATATGGTATCATGAGGTGTCCCAAATATAAACATGACTGTATTCCTAATACAAATGGGATTAGAACCATACAACACAAAGGGAAACAATACACACCCTCCTCTCTACCCCTACTCCTATAAACCAAATGGTTGCCAACTAAAGCCCTAACATGCAGTCATCTGAGACTCAATGAACGGGTCAACAATCTACTCAGTAAAAGAGATAGTAGGAAGAGTTAGCATCCTGGGTAGTAGTGCTGATGGACGAAAGGACAATCAATCTCAATTGAGGACCAGATTATTCACTATCTGAAGAGCACTTTAGTTATTATGATGTTTTTTTTGGTGACGACGAACCTAGCGAACCAGAAAACCCCGGGCCACGCACCCCTCGAGGATTGAGCATATGACCAGGTAACCCCCCTGGTGAATCAAACCTCGGACCTCCTACTTCTTTGGCAGGGGTCTTCTACCATCCGACCCACATAGGAGTGAGAAAAGCGAAACCAAGATCATAATCTTAGTAGAACAACTAGTGGCATCACCTACCGCGATATTCGGCCTCAGTATCGGAGCAAGAAATCACTGCCTACTGTGATGTTTAGCCTCAATATTGGAGCAAGAAATTGCTGCCTACTTATTTCTACACCACAATTTATGAGAAGTTTACACAAGAAAATACAGAAATCTATGGTAGAATGATGAGTAATGGAATCATATATGCAATCAGCATCAAAACATGCATGCAGCTCTGCAGAAGATATGGCAGCATTGAGCAAATGACATTGAATGGTGCCATGAAGTTAGCGAATAATACAAAGAAGGGCCGCATAATGAACATAACCGGGAGCACTGACAAACTAGCAACATGCACCATATGCACAATGTTAGGTTGAGAGATAATCAAACAAACCAGAACCCCAACAAGCTGGCAATAATGAGTCACATCTGCAACAGAACCACCACCTATAGGATGAAGTTTCAGGTGAAGATCCATCAACGTGCTAGTGGTCCAAGAATCATAAGAGGCAAGTTGAAGAATGACATTGATGTACTTATTTAAGTTTTAATTGAGAAAGTAGTTAAGAGAAAGCAACCTTATGACATAAAAAATAATGAAGAGGTCCAAGATGCTTCAACCCATTTTGACTAAAGATGTTGCTCAAGTGGCCTTCCATGCCTCAAGAGCATAGTTGTCAAGGCGACAAGGCGACCCAAGACGTTCACGGGGTCCCTAAGCGCTTAGGCGACAAGGCGTTCGCTTAGGCGTCGCCTAGGCGACACTTCGGCCACTAATTAAAAAATCAAAAATATATATCCTCCAATATATAAATCAAGAATAAAAATGTGAAAAATAAAAAAAATAAATTACATGAAGAAACTATTGTAATTAAATTATGTGACAATTATAGAAAACTAAGTTGTATCAACAAATTACAAAAAAATTAGAAGTAAATGCAAAAGATTCAAAAGTAAATGTAAAAAGTTCAGAAAAATTACAAAAGAATATAATAACATCAAGAAAATTATAAAAAAGAAAGAGTTAAATGTACATAACAAGGTCGGATCCGGTTCGGACAGGCCAAGGTTGGCCCCGCCTTGGCGCCTTGGCGCCTAGCCCGCCTAGGCGACCGCCTAGGTCGCCTTTTCCAGTATGAATAAGGCGCTACAGCGCCTTGCCCTTTCAAGAGCGCCTAAGCGCCTAGGCGGCGCCTAGGCGACGCCTAGGCGCCCGCCTTGACAACTATGCTCAAGAGTCAATGGAGATTGCTGAAGATGGTTGTTCACCAATGGTGTACCTAGTCAAGTGGTGATGGTTTCCTGAGGAGATACACAGCTACATACATGCACCTTTTTGGAAGGTGCGAATGCTCACATCCTGTACCTATCAAGTTCACCAAAATAGTGGTGACCCAAATTGCATAGTTACTCGCACTAATCACCTGAATATCCATTTTAAGAATGTCATGCCGTCATAGTTGCACAAAACAAGCATGTCGCAAGTGACCAAAGAAACCAAAATAAGAAAAGCGCAGCTGAACAGAAAAATAGGCTGTGATATCTTGCAGATAGAATCCCATATGAAAGAATGAGTGGCTACAAATTGGAGGTCAAAAATTCCACAAATGCATGTAATTTATGCTGCTGACATCAGCCATATGGATATCACATCACCCATATAACATGATGTTGTCAGCACATGCAAAACAGACCTAGTTAGTCAGTGATGGAACTGGTTAAAATGGAAGTTGAGCCATGGGAGATAGGCCTCAAACTAGCCAGAAAAGGCCCCAAGAGCTGTGCGGAAGAAGCCTGGTTCAGTGGATAAAGGACCATGTAAATGCATAACTTAAATCAGATCCAATTATTACCAGATCCAAGGATGGCAAACTCGGTTTCGGTCTCGGTTTCGCCCGGGTCCGAAACCGAGTCGACTCGGTTTCGGTTTCGGCCGAAACCGGCCGAAACCCATATAACAGGTTAAAAAAATTAAAATTAATTCTAAAAAATCTGAAAAAAATCATAAAAAATATAAATAACCACTTAAAATCACAAAAAATCATAAAAATCATTACACATGCATTTCATTGTATAAGTTAGTGCAATAATCTTGAAGTAGACAACTACAAAAATTCAACTTCAAACATTGAACATGTGTAAGTCATATTCCATTGTACATTAATAGAAGCAGTACAATAAACCAATTTGGACAAAATAAATGTTACAAAAATTCATTGATTCTTACCTAATATGGATAATAATTACTAGAAGAACCTTCTCCCTCATCGTCTGGCCCTTGATGTCGATACCCATAACTAGGTTGCATGTATGGTCTATATTCACTATAACCAAACAATGAGGTGGCCAAGTCCTGCATCCCTCTTTGGATCCCTCTTGGAGTGTTTGGTTGGCTTGATTCGAATCCAGTATCAACATAGGAATCTTGAGGAAGAGAAGAGTCACTGGTCGAATATGGATGGAACTGAAATGATGGTTCATAATTCTGGGCCCCATAAATAGCTGCTTCATGTTGGCCACCTTCGTAACCTGGTGAACCATATCCGTGCTGACCTTGACTGTATCCACCTGCACCACCTGTACCACCTGCAGCACTAGTACCACCTGCAGCACCTCCGGGATGATCATCATCATCATCAGAATCATAAGAAACCAGTCGCCTTTTAACCTTTGAGGATGCTTTTTTATCTTTTGGAGTGCTTTTTTCAATCAACTTTGACACGAGTCCTTTTCCCCTTAGCGTGTGCCTCACATAAATCTGCTTCAACTCCTCAATTGCCGGGTCCTCTCGAGCAGCAACATTTGCCCTCTCAGTTTGCCCATGCACTGATGTACTTCTTCTTAAGGAGGACATTCTAGGAGTGACTGGCCTGCTATCTGTATCTGAGTGTATAGCTGGCTCAAACTCGAACTGCTCCTCAGTGTCATCAACCACCCTAGACTGGTGCGCATGAGTATCTCTGGCCCTCTTTGATTTGCTTCTTAATTCGGGATCTCTTGCCTCATCTTCATCAAGTATGCCCTCTGCCCATCTTCTATCATCAACATCAAAAACGGGCTCATCAACCTGCTCTCGTGTCTCCACCCAAGACTGCAAGGGATTATCATCATCAAATAAGGCATCCACATCAATCTCTGTGGCGGCATCCTCGGCGACGCGTTTGTCTCGCAGCTGTTGTCTCAACCTCATATTGTAGTGGCAGTACACTAATTTCTCTAACCGATCAGCCTTTAGCCGATTGCGAACCTTTGAGTGTATAAGGCTGAACGTGCTTCAATTCCTTTCACATTGGCTTGCTGATGTGGTTTGACTCAACACCCTGATTGCAATGAAAGCCAATGCAGAACTGCCCGATTGCCTATTGTTCACCATGATCCACCAGTCAGCTGTTACACCAACCAACCATGAACAAATAAATATAAGATGTAAATAAAAATTAATTAAGGAAGATGTAATTGCAAAGAAAGCACAAAGATGAAGTATACCTGGGCTCACTCTTCCCACTGCGTATTGCAATTGGGAGTCAGAATACGTCCCACTTTTCATTCTATAGGAGGTCATCTACAAAAATTACATAATAGATTAGCATTACTACGTAAGTAAATTCTATACCTCTTATTCATGAAATCAAACAGGCCAACCTCTACTTCCGCCTGAAGCCTCTTATCTTGTGTCCTCGATAAACGACCAATGACTCTTAAAGTGCCTTGAAGCACCTCGGCATCAACATGTGCATTGGCATTGTACATTAATCGAGGGTTCAGAAAATAACCTGCATTTGTATATAGTTAATGTATGGTCAATAATATATGAATACAAATAATCACTCACCAGCTGCATGCAAGTCGTGGTGTAATGTGGTGTCCCATCTATGGTCAATAATCTTCCACCACTTTGCATGTTCTTTGGGAAGGGACTCCTGCAACTCCAATTTCGCACGGTCCATGGCCTCATATAGATATCCCATATCATTCTTGTCATCGCCATCCACCAATCTTAGGACCTTCACGAGGGGAGTGACTACTTTCATGTATCGTGTTACTCTGCCCCAGAATTTGTTGTCGTCCACGATGTGACAGACATCCAAATAGTCCATCTGAGCATCAACATTGCCCTTGTCGATGTATTCCCGCAGGACATTGTGGTACATGAAAGCTTTCAACTCATTCTTATACCTGTGCAAAGAAATAAAATTTGAATCAAATACGGATCATAACTATAAGGATAAAGAAGTAATAATTGAGTTCAACAGTATACCCATGTAGAGACTCCAAAGAAATGAAATTTGAAGCAAATCTGGTTGGCCCTGCACGGATAATATCTCGCCCCCCACTTGCATGCTCCCTGAACATGTTCAATATCCTAGGATGGCCATAAATATACTGGGTAATCTTTTGTCCCCTTTCAACCGTCTTCTTCACATGTTTGTCCTTCCCTATGTCTTCAAGTATGAGATCAAGACAATGTGCTGCGCATGGGAGCCAAAATAAATGCCTGCGCTTATGCTTCAATTTCCTCCCTGCAGCCTTATAACTGGCTTCATTATCAGTCACAACTTGTACAACATTTTCTTCACCAATTTCGTCTACCATGTTGTCCATCAAATGAAACAAATAATTGGCATTTTTTTCAAAATTTGATGCATCTACAGATTTTACAAATACTGTACCTTCGATGCAATACACCAAGAAGTTAATCATGGACTTTTTCGTGGTACCAGTCCAACCATCACACATAATAGTGCATCCTCTCTCCATCCATATATGCTTGAAGCTTTCAACCCACTGATGGAGCTCCTCAACCTCTCCCTCAAGGCCACGCCCGTATATGTCCCGACGTGACGGCGCCTTCAAGCCAGGGCCAGCATCTGCTATGGCATCCAACATAGGTTGAAAATATTCACTTTCAGCAGCATGTGTAGGGACACCTGCATGAAAAAACCATTTACAGATGCTTTTAAATGCATGCCCTGCAACTTCTGCAGATTTTTTGACCCCTCTTAATGCACTTTTGATCTTAGGTTGTGTAGCCTGGGGCCTTCTGTGGAGATAACTGTCCATGGGGCCTGCTCTCTGCGTCTGCGGGGGCGGGGCAGCAACATCAGGACGTCGTGCAGCTGTACTGGAGTAGGTCCCTCCTGAACCCATGGGTGCCTTTCCTTTCCTTCGAGCGGCTTCTTCACGCTCCCTTGCTTCAGTCAGCTCCGGATCAGAATCTTCAGTGCCTTCCTCATCATCATCCCTCCTAACCCTTCTGCCAGAAATCTCCTCAGCAATTTCCTCCTCATCCTCAGCCCTTTGTTGCACCCTCTCCTTTTTCCCCAAAAGGCACTGGCGCATCTCCTCTCGCACCTCTCGTGGACAGTGGTCGCATTGTCTCACCTCTCCTCGTACCCCTGCCAAATGTTGCTTTCCTCTGGTAATTCCGCCATACATCTCCCTACCACAATAATTACATTGAACCTTCCTTCTCTTAGCATCAACTAAGGACATGTGGGCCCACCCCGGATCCTCCTGCCCTTGCTGCTCCTCTGTTTGCTGACGTCTAGGCATGATGCTACATTAAGACAATCAAGGACAATCTCTTGTAAGTACAATGAAAAAAATACAATTCAACATGAAAGAGCTCCAAATTAGTCAATGAAGCTTAATTGAGCTTCAATTGAACTTTACTAAACCTAATTAGAGGAAAGCCCCAAAATTAATAATGTAATTAGGGCTTAATTAACACATAGAGCCTAATCACCTTTCATAAAAATTAATCCCGAGCATGAAAGAGCTCCAAATTAGTCAGTGAAGCTTAATTGAGCTTCAATTGAACTTTACTAAACCTAATTAGAGGAAAGCCCCAAAATTAATAATGTAATTAGGGCTGAATTAACACATATAGCCTAATCACCTTTCATAAAAATTAATCCCGAGCATGATAGAGGTCCAAATTAATTAATGAAGCTTAATTGAGCTTCAATTGAACCTTACTAAACCTAATTAGACGAAAGCCCCAAATTTAATAGTCTAATTAAGATTTAATTTATAATTTTAGCCTAATCACTCTTGACAAAAATTAATTACCAACATGATAGAGGTTAAAATTAGTCAATGGAACTTAATTGAACTTGAATTGACCCTTACAAAATATAATTACATGAAAGCCCTAATTTAATAGTCTAATTTAAGCTAAACTAATATTTTTAGTCTAATCACTAAATTAACAGAATTATTTAACAAAATAATCATGTAAGAAATCTTACCTAGCCCTAACCAGAGCTAATTAGGGCAAGGTGGTGGGCGCCGCGGGAGGGGATCGCGGGCTAGGGCTGGCCGGCTGGCAGGTCACGCGCGCACGCACGCACGTGCAGGCCAGGCCGCGGGCAGAGCGCGCAGGGGGGGCCGCGGGGCTGGCGGGGGCCGCGGGGCTGCTGGCCGGCCTGCTGCTGCTCCGCGGCGGCTGCTGCTGTTGCTGCTCCGCGGCTGCTGCTGCAGTGCTGCTGCTGCTCCTGGCTGCTGCTGCAGCAGGGCGGGAGGGTTTCTGGCTGCTGCTGCTGCAGGGCGGGAGGGAATCGGCTGCTGCTGCTGCTGCTCAACTTGTTTCCGCCGCGGCTGCTGCTAGGGCAGGGGGGTTTCGGGGGCGGGAGGAGGGGACAGGAGCAGAGCAGGAGGGGACAGGGGGTTTCGGGGTCGGGGGAGCCTCACGTGAACTCCTAAGTTTAACGGGTATCGGTTTCGCCCGAAACCGATACCGTAACCCGAAACCGTTTAAGCTACAGTGAAATGGGCTTAAACGGTTTCGGGTACGTCCGAAACCGATACGTTTCGGCCGAAACGTATCGGTTTCGGCCGAAACGGACAACCATGACCAGATCTCAGATAGTTAACTGGGTATGGGAGTATGACTTTCCCACCTAATGGGAGACACACAAGACTAAAGGAAGGTTGCATGGCTGCAGAAGAAAGGCTGATTCAGTCTGCAGGTTGTCAATGGGCCCTGATATGGTGGCAGCAGCAAATGATGATGTATCCGGTGAGGTCGATGGATTCCAAAGATGATGGCAAGTGCATCGATGGATTTGATGACAATAACGTTGATCATGGCAAGACTATGTTGGCAGAGCACGACCAGAGACAGTGCATGCCTCAGTCTCGGAAAGAATGTTGGCAAAGCATGACTAGAGAAAGAGCATGCCTCAGTCTCAGAAAGAAATGGGCACAAGTGGAGAAGAAAGAACCACTGGAGAGAAGAAAAAGGAACAGAACATGGTGAACGCGGTGTGTCGGGGATCTACCAGGATTGTAAAATCAATAAAGGCTATCTGTTGTATTATCAGGGCAATAGCCTAACATATATTCAGTAGCATAAGGTGTTCCAAATGCAAAAGGGACTGGAACATGCATTCCTAATACAAATGGCATTAGAACTGACCTCCTAATAAATTTGTTGTTATCAGCAACCACTCAGGATACAGAGTGCCCTAACAAAACTCATCTGATGATCACATCCTAGTTAAGGGTTTGATGTGATACACTTCTCATCAAGGATTACCTGAATTCCTTGTTCAATGCATCAATAAGTTGCTCTATGAATCCATCTCTACAAGAGGAATGCATTTGTGCTGATTTCCAAGATATATCGCATAAATGTCCCTTCTAACAATATGTCTTTAATTCTCCCTACTGAAAAAAAAAACATTAAAGGCTATATTGTACGTATTATGTTATGCCTAGTCCATGATCCATGGACACCACCTTGACATATGATTCTTCTCATTCACCAAGAGTATCATAAACGCTTCCTACACTAAGGAATCCATACAAATCCGACTTAGTGGTGGTAACAACATCAAAGAACCTTTTTCTGAAAGTAATTTATCCAGGTTCCCATGTAATGAAATTTCTCTCATTTTATGAAAATGTCCATTAGAAAGCATTTTAAAATATATAAATATTTCCAGTGAAGGACCTTCACCTATAATATATACTTGTATCTCCAACAAATCATTAATAATAAATTGTACTCCAATATCAAGCACCACAAAGAAAATGAAAAGCCATGAACAACAATGTTCATGGACACTGTGAAGGAACATCTAACGTTATAAAAAAGAAAAGAATCAGAAATTTGCATCTTGATATTGTTAGAAGTTCAGATACATACCACCATGACAAAGACATTGATAAAAAATTCCTCGAGTGGCTGGACTAACTCAAATGATGTTTTCACAAAAGAATGGAGATCAACACCTGGAGAAACATGGAGAATGACCGTGATGTCAATGAAATGGTCGTGTCCATGGGCAATGATAAAGTGAATAGAACAGAGAAAGGCACAATTTTGCAATAATAAATTGAGACAAAGCACATCTTCCTTGTATAAATCAAATCATCTGGAGGTATGAAAGATACCAGGATGTATTCTGGATTCCACAGTCAAGTATGTGTTCCACAATGCCTTTTCCTCATTTGTCTCGAATGCAGCCTCATTTACCTATGACCATCATATAATGGTAAATGTAAGTTTAGGAGACAAAATAAAGATATATAACTATAAGAAATCCAGAACACATTCAGTAGGGTGGGAGAGCTGGGAAAATAACAGAAGGAAAATAAACAAAAGTTTCCTATTTCTCAAGGATAATGCTCAAAATGTCTTTCAGGTTTAGCAATAATTTCCTTCACTGATCCTCTTCCGATGTGCAAATGTCATAACTGAACAAACTAACTTGGAAAAAGGATGGGCAACTTAGACAATAAGTATAACACCAAAATAGATGTAACTAAGAAAAAATAAGGCAAGAACATATGAGGAATGGTCCACCAAGATAGTTGAAATGCACTCCTTTTCTTCAGGAAGACTGTCTGACAAGGAAAGGAATCTGAGAACTGTCATCCAATGACCCAGTGAAACAAAGTTAAGGCAAATAGATTTTTTTTTTTGGCTTCCTCCTAAAGAAGATCTTAATTTATAAACATTCTCATGTGCACATAATGCATGTGTCCATATAATATCTAGAGAAACAATATATTTCAAAGTCAGTGTTTGCTAAACAATGGTGCATTTTTGCATCTTTCTGTTGGCTGCAAAACAACATACAAACTTTAAATCATGAATATATTTTCTGCCTTCCAATGTAATATGAGTAAATCTGAAAAAAAACTGACTGCTTTTACATCTTAAATGAAGGCAAACTTATGGAATTTAAGAAACATTTTTGTTATATCTTCTGCACTAAAGTGAAACTTATTCTCGAGGAATAAGGCCACACATATTAGTTCAATGAAAATAGGAATCTAGTATTTGTGTAGCATTCAAGGAAGGCAGTTTCGGACCGGTCCGAAACGACACCAGAGAGTGGGTTTCGGCCGAAATCAAATGCAATCATTTTAAAAAAAATAGTATTAAATTGGTTTCGGACCGAAACAGAAACCAAAACCGAAATTGGTTTCGATTTCGGACCCGGCCGAAACCGAAACCGATACCGGCACAGCCATCCTTGGTAGCATTTGATCCACTTGTGGGTACGCCATGAGAATCATGTTAGTGAATAGCTGATGATCTATCACTTGCCAACTCAAGTTACTCAACATCCAACTTATCCACCAGTGACTCAGTTTTATGTCATGATTTTGTGCAAACTACATATCTATATGATTGTTGAACCCCGAAAAAGAAACAAAAAAAAAGGTCAAGACCAGACTGGTCCGGGCAGGTGGGCAGCTACCCGGGCAGCCGGGCCAGACCAGCCCCCTCTTTTTTTTTCTGCTCAACAATTCAAAAAAAAAAAGGAAAATGGGGGAGATCTACCCAGTCCCGGGTAGGTTCCCCAGGGACCTACCCAACCCATGGAGCCTCCACCAAGGAGCGGCTGGAGGCTTGTGTGTTGTGTTCTTTTTAAAGCCCAACAAGGGTGTGTTGCATATGTGCCCTCCAGTTTGTATATAACCCCTTGTGGCTATGTCCCTTGTGATGTCTTGTGTAATCTCTTTGGAGGGGATAACATTGTAACTTTCTGAAACAATCAGAAATTACATAAAAATTCCTGTCAGCCGAGAAATTGCAAACAAACTCTTGTCTGCCCAAAAATTGCATAAAATCAGTTCTATTCAGAAATTGCATGAAAGCCCGGTTCTGTCCAGAAATTTCAGAAAGCCCCCTGTTTAGTCCAGAGATTACAAAAATACCCTGGTATGTCTAGAAATTACAGAAAAACTCCTGTGCTGTCCATAAATTACACAAATACCCTTGTGCTGTCCAGGATTACACAGATGTTCCTGGGTCTGCCCAGAAATTACATAAAACCCAGAAAACTCCAACAATTGCCAACAAACCCTGAACTTTTCAAAATTACACAAAAACCTTGCTCAGTCCAGATGTTAAAAAAATATCCCTATCTTGTCCAAAATTACCAAAAATGTCCCTGCAGCTCAAAAATTATCAAAATACCCCTAAAATTTAGAAATTACTAAAATGCCCCCCCGAGCTTTCCAAAAATTATCAAAATATCCCTGGTCTATCCAGAAATTACATAAAGACCCTATTCAGCCTGAAAATTGCACAAAGCTCATTTCCAGTCCAGACAATTACCAAAACACCCGTGTTCAAGTTCACGCCTTCTGCACGACTCAGTGGAGCGGGACCATGTCACTTCTCAGAAGCAGTGTGCGTTAACCTGAACTCTGCTTAAGACGGACCGTACCCACAAAGGGCCAGACATGTCCAAGAAGTGCAAATATACCCAGAGAGGGAATGAAATTGACAATGTACCCATAAAGAGGAAAAAATTGCAAATAAACCCTGGAACATCAAGAAATGACCGATAAGTCTAGGGGAACCATAAGAGGATAGAAATATCATGGCAAATCAAGAAATGACAGAGATGCCCAAGAAAGTCAACAAATTGTAGAAATACCTTGGGAAGTCAAGAAATGGCAAAAAAATCTAGAGAGTCAAGAAATGATAGAAATCTCTATAAAATCTAGAGGTTGCTGATATAACCACAAATGCTCAGGAATTGCAAATATATCCTGGAAAGTCAAGAAATGATAGTGGTGCCCCTAGAAAATCCATAAGTTGCAAATAAACCTTGACAAGTCAAGAAATGGCAGATAAGTCCCGAAAATCCAGAAATATCTTGGGAAGTCAGTGAATGACAAAGAAGCTAAGAAAAAAGTTCGGAAATTGTAACTGTACCTTAAAGAGTCAAGAAATGACAGACAAGTCCAAGGGAACAAACAAATTGCATTGGGAAGTCAAGAAATGACAGAGAAGCCTAGGAAAGTCAAGAAATGACTGAAATAACCAGAAATGTCAAGAAATGACAGAAATGTCCCAGGGAAGTCAAGAAATGACAAAAGTGCTCCAGAAAGTCAAAAAATTACAAATATATCCTAAAAGGTTAACGCATGACAAAAAAGCCCGAGAAAGTCAACAAATGATAGAAACACCCCAAAAAGTCGAGAAATGATAGAAACGCCCCAGAGTCTAGAAATGGTAGGAGCACCCCAGATTGTCAAGAAATGATAGAAATATCAAGAGAAATCAAGAAATTTCAAATAAACCCAGGAAAGTCAATATATGACAAATAAGACCAGGGAAATCCAGAAATTGCAGTAAACCTTAAAGAGTCAAGAAACAACAGATTAGTCAGGGAAATCAAGAAATTGTAGATAAGCCTTGAGAAGTCCAAAAATGAGAGAAATATCCAGGAAAGTCAAAAAATGATGGAAATGTTCTAATAGGTCAAGAAATGACAGAAGCAACCAAGATAGTCAAGAAATGGCAGTGATATCCAAGAAATCAGGAAATTACAAATATGTCTTGGAAAGCCATGAAATGACAAAGATGTATCTTGAAAGGGTAAAAAATTGCAGAGATACCCAAGAAGGGTCAGAAACTACAAAAATATCCAGGAAGGGTTAGAAATTGCAAAGGTGCCCAAAAAGGGTCAGAAATTGCAGAAATACCTAAAAAGGGTTTGATCCCGACGAAATTCAAATCTAACAGTCAGATCTTGACCAGAAGCAAATTTAGCAGTCTGATTGTGGCCGGGAGTAAATCCAGCCATTCGATTGAGGACAGAAGCAAGTTCAATGGTACGCTCGTGACCAGAAGCAAAGTCAACAGTCCGATCATATATCGAAGTCAATTCAATGGTCTGATCGTCGACAGAAGCAAATATAGAGATCCAAGTGAGTAGAAGCTCATCCAACGGTCGTAATGTGACCAGATGTAAACTCGAAGACTCGATTACATAATTGGGACCAAATTTCAAGGTCTCAAAAGATCAATTGTAATCCCAACTCTATGCGTTCAATAAATGAACTTCTTCGAATTTCTTGCAAGAGTATGTATCTCTAATGGCCGATCATCTAGATCATATCCATTAGATAAAACCCACAATATCACAATGAATATTGTAGAGGTCAAGAAAGGTATTTTTTTGGACAGTTAATCAAGGGTATTCGGACTTTATGCTGTTGTAATAAACACCAACTGCGGTCGGTGGGGAAATGTTCAATACCCGAACCCTAAATTGTCTGATAAATCCAATTCACAGAATTAATAATACGCATGCTATTTAAATAGCTATAAATGTGCATTTATGTTCAAGAGATGAACATAACAATTGGGGCAATTTCTGGTTACGACCAACTAAAAAGTGATAATGGGCTGATTCAGATTTAAATGGCCACACATTAACTACCTCAGGGTTAAAAGAACGAAAAACAATTAGCTCATGGATATGAGGATGATAGAATGGTAGGGTTTGGGTTTGTTTATGAAGAAAGTCAGAAATAACCCATGAGCAAGATTGGTCTCTGATTTCCTGGTTTCCTTTTCTCCCAGGAGAGTTTGACAGGAACAGACAAGAAGGGAGACTGGGGGGGGGGTTGGCTGACATGCATGCTGATAAGTGGATTGAAAGGAACACTTGCAGCAGCACAATCATGACGTTTCACTCAGATCTCTCTCTCTCTCTCCCCCCCTCTTAATAAGGGAAAAAAAGAGGATACTAGAGTGATGGTGGCAGGCTGGCAGCTTGCTGCCAAGTAGGATCAGCAGGTGGAAAGAGACAACATTTTTCATTCCCTTTTGCTTTGGGAGAGTTCTGGCAGTAAACTAATGGGAAGGTGATGATGGTGGCGTGGCCCTTGACCTGTGTTGTGTGGAGAAAGGAAAAATGATGAAGAGAAATTGCAGATCCCCCAGACTTTATTTACACAGGAAAACAAAGATTTGGCAGAACAATTGACATAACTAAGAAGAAGTGAAAAAAATGTTTTACATAACTAAGAAGAAAAGTGAAAAAATAATTTTCTGTTTTTCTGGACAAAATGTATGAAGATGGGTATAGTGGGTTCTGTGAATGTTGCAAGAAATAAAAAAAGTGGAATTAGGGCAATAAAGAATCCTTGAAAGAAGCTAATGAGAGAAGGATGGAGAAGGCTTTGCATTTGAAGGATATACCATGAGATCACTCTTTACCACTCCATAACTGCAGGGAATAGAAGACAGCATCAGATTGCAGCAAAGTTTCTCAGTCAACTACTTTATCTAGTTTGAGACTGGATTAATTGATGAGGCTAGGTGACCAACACCATCACTAACCTTTCTGATTGCACTGGGTGAGGTAAAAAGTATCCTTGCCACATTGTGAATGTCAGCTCAAGGCCAACCACAAGCCATCTGGGCCAATCACAGAGCTTGCTGACAAGACTGGTCACCAAGCCTGGTCACCTAACCTGATCTCTGATTCTGCACCCTGGGCTTCCACTATTTATAATAAGACCAAGTACGTAATAAAACTCATGACTCTATAAAAGTCCTAATCTGCATGAGAAACAACACTAATGTTCTGACTGACAAAAATATCTCTAACAATTAATTAAAAAACTTAGCACCCCCTAATTGTCAAATTACTAACTTATCACAAATAAAATAATGATGAAACAAATGTCTTAACAATACTCCAAAGAACTCCTTGTTACGAATGATGTCCATGATGAATCTGTTACGGCATTTCCACACATCACCATGTATGTCAACATTCTTTATCGATGACTGCATGATCTACTACTCCAGGGTTGTCAAGACATCCAAGGTGACTAAGGTGGTGGGCCGCTTAGGTGACAAGGCGAGGTGTCTAGGCGAACCTTAGTTTATATAATGAAGTATATAGCAAGATGACCACTCTTTCTAGCATATAGATTCTATCTTCAATTAATACAAAGGTGATGTTAACAAGCATTCATCACATCTATATGTGTAAAAGGTAAAAAACAGAATAAATGACAAACATTATTGGAATAATATGGAGAAAACGCTGCAGCCGTCAATCTGTGTAGAGGAAAGGCTGTGTGTGTGATAAGTGTCTGAGAGAAACTGCAGAAGGGGAGAGAAATCTGACAGTCTCTATCCAAACTTAATGCAGCATACATCACTTTTTCTAAAAAAAAGCCCTAAGTTTCATCTCAATACCAGAACATATCCCAAATAAGGCGGGTCAGCTTCATGCCAAGGCAGGCTCGGTGGGCATAAGGGAGGCTGGGAGGACCAAGGATGCCCACAAGAGTGCCTTAATGGGCTGCTCACCTAGGCGCATAGTTACCTTGAGTGCTGCCCAGCACTTTGTTGTCAAGGTGACGCCTTGAAAACAATGTACTAACCAGATGCCAAATACATTCCTTTTCCTTGTTTACCAAACAATGAGCACACATATAACCTAAAGCTTAAGCTAGATCTATCCAAAGTGGATGAATTTTTTTCCTACAAATTTTCATTACCTCAAAAATACCATCCATGTCCTTTCCACGGATGATTCTGGTTGGGCGTGAATATGCTTCAATCACTTTTGGCAAAAGATTGCCTTTTGATAGATCTTCCATCTGGACAATAGATGATAACAATGGTAAGAAATAAATGACAATTTAGTATTGAAATTCTAGGAGGGTTGAAACATCTACCATTTTCAAATTGGACTGGTTCAGGGAGCTTTGAAGACATTAACATTCAGAGAAGAGCATAAAACAGTAATTCATTTCGGATCAGACCAACCTAAATTGATTTCCTAGGGAAATTATGGAAAGAACAATGTCATCTGTTTCGTACGAGATACATGCAAGTTCTAATTCAATCACATCCAAGGAAGCTATTCTAAATATGCAGCAATTAATATAAAAGTAAACTGTGGGATACTGCTGATCTAAGGCAAGACTTCCACATAAACTGAATAAATTCTCAACAAGAGAAGAATCGCCTATTTCTTATAAAGCTTCCATGGCTGGCAAAAATTTCTAAAAGAAGAAAGATAACAAACTGATCAGATATAACAAGCATATACTATCTTAGCATTTGTAATGTTATTCCATGGAAAATGATAATCTAAACCAACTAAGAACACAAAATTGCTCACTTCTAATGCTGATTGTGCAGCTAAACATGGGCAATTTGCACGCTCTGAAAGTATAGAACGAACAACCTCTGGACTTATCCCCCTATCCACCTGAAGAACAGAGAACAATAGGGAAATGAGTCCCCTAACGTAAAAGATACTGCCAGACACTGCCAAAGTTCAAACCATTTAAATGTTGTTCCAACATAAATATTCCAGGGGAATATTTTGCTGAGTGATCCACAAAAAAAACACATTATTCCACCAGCAAATCATAATATATACTCATATCCTGATTAGCAGAAAATGTATAACTTAAATTGTTAAAAAACATGCCATTAAACTGAGCAATCAACCCAAAACTCAAGTAGAATTTAAATTGTAAGAAAAAAGTGTCATTAAGCTGAACTATCAACCCAAAGCTCAAGTTAGCAGGTGAAGAGGCCCAAAACTAATATAGGGATGGGGTGGCTCATGAACACCTAGTATGGAATGAAATGGCCTTCACTAATCCCCCTTCTCCCTTATGACAAACCGAGGTAAAGTGTTATGGCAACTGGTAAACAAGAAACTTGGTGCCAAACAGGAAAAACCAACTAGGAAACTGGCTTTGATGCCATGTTATTAGACCAAACATCACCCAAAACTTGAATCAGTGGGCAAAAACCCCCAGAACTGATGTACACAATGGTGGCTTGTGAATACCCAGTATAGGACAAAATAGGTTTTACCAACAAATTGAATAACTCAGCAAAGGGTTTTTCATGAAGTTTTGAGACTTTGGGACTATTTTTAATGCGCATGGCTCACTTTCCAAATCACAGCTTTCCACATGATTGTTTCCAGTGCAACACATGGTGCCACCTGAAGACCTACTCACGATATGTCCCTTGCTGTATCATGTTGCATGGCAGCAACAGACTGAAAAATCAGGATTTCATAGAACCTTGATTTAATCTGACACATTAAGCATGGTTCTTTTCCACACACTCATGCATGATCCTGGTTCTGCATCGTTTTTTAGCAAAATAGGGCATAATTGTAATTAGGGATAGATATCTAATCATTACTTCTTTGAGGACTTTTTTTATTTGTTTATTCTGGCTGCCTACTTAGTAAGGGGCATTTATGTAATTTGCACATCTTTTACTTAATATAAATACAAGGGCTGGATTGGGCTACTCTCTTGGAACCACCAGCACCTCTTTTCTCTCTCCATTGGCCTGTGCAGTATGCACTCTTTCATGGTGTTAGAGCCAGGTTTGCACATTGGATCTTGTACCCGGGTGACTCACCCCTGTCCTAAAAAATGGTACAAACTGGTTGGTTCGGCTCCAGGGGGTGTTGAGATTTGGTCCCGTATCGGAAATCCGTGGGTGTCTTCCCTTGCTATATACACGTAGGGGATTCTCTCAACTCAACGTCTAGGTTTAGGGTCCGAGTTCGAGTCTTCAACAGTTTTGTACATCAATGAACATAAGACTTTTAAAGATACCAATTTTCTAATATGCCTGTTTACAAGGATAAGGTTTCTGAAATGCTTTTTACTATTGCCAGTTGTTTTACCATGATTTTTCAGTTATGAACATTAAATGGATTCCATGCATGTTAGGGAGAGAAATGAAACAAGGAAGGAGTAACAACAATCTGTTACTGCAAGAAGTTAGAATGTATGTTTTCATCATGACTTTAAGTGCAGGATGTGCATGAGGGTAAGAGTCATCTGTCTCTTGGCCAAACCTCTTGGAGCTGAGTCCATTAGTTTTGATAGTGCAATGTTGTTTCCCAACTACTTGAATGAGATGAATAAAACAAGAAGGGAGTGAGAGTAGAGTCTTAACCCTGTTAAAGGAAGGTTACCAACTTAGTGCGGTAGGCCTGGGGAGTGGTTTTAAAAGGAGAATTGGTGACGGTGAGAAAGAAAACCTACTCATCTCAATCCCTCCTTTGGGGAGAACCAGATTTCTACATTTTTCTTCTCCACCTGTTCCTAACTTTTTCTTCCTCCTCCGGGCAACCTTTCACCTTAGGGACAGACCCTCCATCATCTGCCAGAAGGGGGGGGGGAAGGGGAGAGTGAGAGTTAAGAGAGTGAGGAGGAGACCTAGACAACTTGGTGCTGGTGGGGGTGGCTGCTGAAGCTTGAGGACGGACGCACCCAGCTGCATCTTCATCATCTTCCCTTCTTCCTTGTTGATCAAAGAGTTGGAATCCCAAGCCCCTTTAGGATAGGAGGAGATCATGATAAGAGGTGGTGAGATGCACTTGAGCCCTTCATTGCATGTGTGAATTTCCAACTTAGAGCCATGACCAAGTTTTAAGGCTTTGGCCAAGTATGGTTTTATTCACGTGTTTTTGCAAATTCTTTTCCCCTTTTCATCTGTTATGAAAGAAGAATAAATGTGGAAACACACGTGGCCTAGTTCTAAGAATTCATGAAGACATTGTGCTACACAGCTCAAAAACCAGTTTCACTAGTTTCAAAACTGAAATCGGCCAGGGTCGGTTCTGGTTCTGTTTCTGGTTCATGATTGGAACCGGCCAGTTCTGTCCAATCATAGACTTGGAGATAACATTCATTAAGAATATCAATAAATGATTAGATTTTTTTGACACAATAAATAAAATTAAAAAAATCCAGCTCCAGGCCAGTTTATAATTCTAAGACAGATTCACAACTATTTCATTCCCCGTTCAGGGTAGTTCAGACCCATTTCAGGCCAGTTTAGAACCAGTTCAGGCACAGTTTGGGACAGTTTAGACCCAGTTCATGCTTGTTTTATCAATTAATATGGTACTGGCTGGTTCAACCCCAAAAAAATAAAGAATAAATAAAAAAAAACCCCAAAACCAGCTGAACCGGACAGGTCCTGATGGAATGCAGTCTAAATTGGCTAGCTTTTAATACCATGTCATTGTACTCATTGTAGTCCAGGGCAGTTTGGTAATCATTGTGTAGGGGTATTGAATGAAATTAGTGTCCACTGTAGTGGGTCTATGGGCTCTTTCTCATAGACTGATGGGACGGGTATTTCTGTCCTTGTATTAATTGTAGCTACATATAGTGCGTGTGTGTGTGCGTGCAATTAAGAGGAGGATCGGCTGCTCTGTTAGTCGTGATCCTATTCCCCCCAGGCCACCCTCTCTTTTTCATTCTTCCCTCTCTTGATCCTTGTTTCTTCATAGTATCAGAGCAGGGAGAGCAGCGGATGAAGTGAAGGAGTGTTCAGATGGTCTGCGCTCTTTCCTCTTGTGGTGCCCTTTTTAGGGTTTTTTGGTGTGCCGGCTTGTCCTTCTCAGGTCCGCAAGGTGCAAGAGAAGGACAAGCTTGCTGCGTGGACTGCTTATGCAAGAGAACAACAAAAGAAAATGAACCTTATTTGCAACTCCTCCAGTGGAATGAGTGGACTCTTCAGCAGACTGCTGCTGAAAGCCAAGCTTATTATAATGCACGAGCAGATCTTCTAAATACATTTCCTGAAGACAGGGCTATGTTACAACAATCTTCCACTCAACCATCTCCTTACTCCAGCACCCAAAGATCAGCCACATCTGCTTTTGAGAAAAGAATCATACTTCACTCTTAGCTTTGGAAACATTTTCCTCTGAAGGAACCACCATCAAGCTCTGTTACACCCAAGGACACATATATTCCAACCATCCAAGACAAAAGAAAACTGTTCAATTCATGGTAAGCAAATCTTCGCAGTTATGTCATGCAGTATCTTGGAGCTAGTTATCTGCAGGACAACTACCACAATCCCAAGAATCAAGCCTCCACTCATGATCATCATGGTCAAGTAAGTCTCTTTGAGTATATCTATATGTGTCAGAAACGTGGAAACTTAAGTGCAGAGCACATTAATCAGATCTACTTCGGTTCTAGAGGTGGCACTCCAGAATCTTTAGAGGATCTAATCAATAATCCTTTACCTTATGGCTCAATTTGCTCACTGCCTCGACAACTTAGGTTACAATAACAATTCTTTCATTTATTTATTGTATTCATCCATATAATTGGCACATGGTCAATAGATCAAACATCCATTTGTAATTACATTGTATTCATTTTTATGTTATCCTTGCTCTACATAACAATAAAATTCATTCTGTTTCTTTTCGACATGTTAGTTTGCTCTGATTGCTGAGTGACAAAAAGGGGGAGAATGCGTGAAATTATGTGAATGTATGTGGACTTAGTAGTGAGTGTATACTACTTTTATAGGAAACTTGTCATCACCCAAAAAGGGGAGATTGTTAGATCCCTACTCATCAATTTCATTAACCAGCCTTATATTTTGCATGATGACATAATTCAGGCAAAAATAATGACACTTAACTTCAGGTAAATTATAAAATTCAGATTAAGAAAATACTTCTTGCAACCTATCAGGTGAAACACTCAATTGAATCATTCCTTGTAGGCCATATGCCTTTGCCAAAGTCTTTCAGCTATAAAACCAATCAATAAGTTCAACCAATATGATCAGTAGAAATCCCCTTCAACTATCATCAATTACAATCAATAGTTTTTTTTTGTCTTTATCGTACAGCCAAGAGCATTCTCAGTTGAAACCCTTCGTACCATCCTCAATCGTATCATGTTTTCAGTTGAAGTCTTTCGACTAGCTCCCTCAGTATATAAGCTTTCACCTACACCTATCAGTCGCTAGATCTCCCAGTCGAAGTTTGCACCTATCAGCTAGTAAGCCAAAGCCTTGCAATTGACTGACATTCAACTGCCAAAATCAACCGACCGCATTGGATTACATTTATTTCAGGCAAAGGCTTTGCAACCGATATAAATCAACTGTTTGTATCCAAAGTGAAAAAGCCTTGCAACTGATGTTTCTTTAATTGTGTGTCCTATACCTAACCTCTTCAATTAATTTCTTCAATCGTATTCAGTTAGGTGAATCCCTGAGCCTATTCTCCTTTCAACTGATATCTCTTCAGGCAATAGAACTTTCGAATGTCAATTTTAGTTGACATTCTTCGACTACCCTATTCGGCTGAAATACTGCAACTATCAGCCTTCACCTAATACTCTTTCAATTGTTCTCTTCAACCACCTTTAGGCGATAGCTTTCGCCTACCTTACTCAGTCGATTGACTCTTTCAGGTGTGACTAAATCAACTGATTCCTTTCAACTGTCGTTCTCTTTATTAGCTGATAATTTTTTAGGTAATACCTCTGCAGTTCAACTGTCTACATTCCCAAGCTACCTTACAATTGTCTAATCTATCGAAGATACTTCAACTATCTTTAATCGACTAATCAATCTTCAACTGACTTGTCTTATTAGACAACTTCATACGTCGATGCATTTTTTGTCTTATGTACTTGAACTGATAAATTCAGGTGATATTTATATCAACTGGACAAATCCTTTTGATGCTTGATATAATATATTACTTTATATATTTTGAAATTCAAATATATTTATTTCTCAGCGTATTCTCTAAGCAAATCTACAGAATGTCTCTATTTTGAAATTCAGGTGTCTTGGACATGCACTCTCAACAACTCCAAAGGGCTACGAAGGTAACTTCTTCCACACTCTATTGTTTAAACTAATGTGCTGTTGACGTGGAAAAGGCATACGTGTCAAACTATGAAAAGTGCAGAAAAAATAAGATAAATGAAGAACAAGCTCAACTTGAGAAGAGAGTAGGTGGCTACAGACACAAGATAGTTTGCTCTCTTAAGCAAATATACGTTAAAGAGAAACCATGCAACATCAAGAGAATGTGTCTAACGAATAGCCAACATCTGTGCTATAAATACAGGACTTGTTCTCAGTAGCAAATAACTTTTGAAACCCTGTGCAAGGAAGAAATTCTAAGTACCGTAAGCAAACCAACTCTTCACCATTCAAGCATGTCACTAAAGAGTTGGAGCTAGTCATCTGAGCATTCAAGAGCCGGAGCCCACTGCAATTAAAGAGCTCATGTGTGCACCAACATTCTGATTCGTGCTTGTGTATGTTGACGACATGATCATTACTATGGATGGTGTGGCTGAAATTCAGAAGTTGAAGGATAATCTGCCTCAAGATCTTGGAGAGCTGAAATATTTTCTTGGGATTGAGGTATCCAAATCTGAGCATGGATTGTATTTTGTCAAAGAAAATATATCCTAGATTTACTTCAGGAAAGTGACAAGTTGGGTCGCAAGCCAGCCCACACTCCTATAGAAGCAAATCATGGGCTCTATGACTCTGGGAGATCTTCTCCCTGAAACCAGCCAAGGACCTACCAGTGACTTGTTGGTAGATTGTTGTACTTGTTTCTCACATGTCTGAACATTGCCTATGCTGTCAACATTGTCAATCAGTTTATGCATGCACATTGGATGCCTCATATAAGAGCTGTGGATCACATACTGCACTACATCAAGTCCTGTCCAGGCAAAGGTTTGCTGTATTTTGAGGCTGCATGTTTCATTGATGTTGATTGGGCTGGATCTTGAGATCATAGATGGTCAACTATTGGATATTGTACTCTTTTTGGTGGCAATCTTATGACTTAGCAAAGCAAGAAACAAACAATGAGTGCCCTGTCTAGTATTGAAGCTGAGTATCGTGCCATGGCGCAAGGTGTTATAGAGATCCTGTGGTTAAAACTTTTTTTGGAGGATCTTGGTGTTCAGCTCCACTTTTCTATGCGGTTCTGCTGTAACAAGGCAACAATAAACATTGCTAATAATCCATTTCAGCATGACAGGATAAAGCACATTGAATTGATCACAATTTCATTAGGGAAAAGCTTGACTTTGGGGACATCTATGGATCAAATGTCAGATGTCTTTACTAAAGAGATATCCAAGGATCATCTATTAGAAACTAAGGTTAAGATTCTCTCTCTAGCCTTTTCTAGAGAGAAAAGCTCTGGGAACAGAGTGGGCATCGGGGGTGAACCGCATCCCCCTAGGAGGCCGTGGCCCTCGCCGGAGCTTTCCTGTAATGGCCTTGTTCAGGGGTAATGGTGGGGTCGCAGGGGGAGGCGGAAGTAGGGTGGAAGTGAGGGGCAGAGACCGCAGTCATGTTTGCTTTCGTTGCTATCCCGACAAAGAGGCCACCTCAGAAGTTTTGTAGGGGGCCAGAGGGTAGACAGTAGCCAAAGGCAGGAGGGGATGGGAGGACCAGATCATATGCGGATGCTGTGAAGCGTAGGATGCCAGTGACACCGACCCAGCGGGGGAGGAGGGAAGCTCTCGACATCAGAGGCCTCTCTTCGAAGAACATGATGCGCTGTCTGGAATGGCTCGATCGATGCTTGTGGATCTCCCTGCTCTAAGGAGGGGTAGATGCGGAGGTAGCTAGAGATCTACTGAATGAGCGATGGGGAGTGGCCGGTCCTTGGGAGGTCAAAAAGGTGCACAAGTATGGGCTTATAGCTATCGCCACTTGCACAGAAGGGGTGAAGGCAGTGGCAGATGTAGGGGTCCTAGCGGCAGGAGGCTCTATCCTCCGCGTTCAAAAATGGAACCTGGGGAGAGGGACATACTCCTATTCGAGGAGGACCACTCTTTGGGTCAGGTTTGCGAGGCTACTGATCTGCCTCTGCGATGATGCCAGAGTAGGGCCAGCTCTTTTGGAATGGTGGAGGCCAACACCATCTGCATAGTTCCAAAAGGTACGGTGAACGTAGTGGACGCCTTCATCTCCGCCTCCTCGCCCCTAGCTGTACCCCTAGTCATCACACCCACTGTCAAAGAGGCGGACTTCGCCATCAGGGTGACAGGAGAGGCGACGTAAGTCTCAATAGCGGCTAGGGGTTCCCTTCACTGGTCTGGAGGTTGAAGATGTACAGTGCGTGCCTGGTTTGAATTCAAACCGGAGCGCGTCCTACTTTTGGCCGGGAGATGGGCCACCTCCTGATGGGCTAGACTCGACCGCTAAGTTAGCTGGCCCAAGTGCGAGCAGGGGTCGGGCTTGGCCTATAGTCACAGAGCGGCGATTTAGGACTCGGGTGCGAACTTGGTAACCCAAAACTTACCCGAATCTGGGTCACAAGGTTTAATGGGTTCGCATGGAACCGATAGGGGTCATCCCTCCCACCTGAATGTATGGTCAACCCAGGGGGGACCATTCTCCGGAGGCGATGGCCCTCTTCGGCAAGCAACACCCGAAAGAGACCACACCTGCAGGAGAGTGCATGCTCAACCCCATTCAACGTTGCCAATAATAGGAGGAGAGGCGGCCGTCGAGTACCCTGACAAATCAAAACTGGCACAGGCGACCGGTGGACGCGACTAGTTCCCCGGTGGTGACAACCCTTTCCAGTGAGCATCTACTAGCGGCGACTACACTAGCAGGAAAAACTCTCCTCAACCCCATCCGGTGCCCCTGGAAGTAGGAGAGGTGGCCTCCGACCACCTGTGGACGTATAAAATTGTACGTCCATATGTCCCGTCACGCCCCCGCACCGATGTCAAAGTCAAGACTCGGAGAGACTGGCCATCCAGGGCTCCGGGAGAATACTACCGTCCGGCAAATCCCCACATTTGCACGGGCGCATTAAAAGACCAAGAAAGCACAGGATGCCCTCCTGAATTGATACACTTCTATGGACCCACCCTCGAGGCCCTAACGGTGAAGGAATATCCCAAAGGGTTCAAAGTTCTCAGCTCCTGAAGCAAAGCTCAAGACCCTTCCCAACAACACGTTCATTGTGCCCTCCAACGGCACACCCCGTGCCCCTCAGCGGCACATTGCCCTCAAAGCCTTCCGCGGCACGCTCATGAAGTGCCCCAGCGGTACACCCTCCAGGCAGATGAGGGCTCCAACGCCTACTATACAATCATGATGCTCATGAAGTGCCCCAGCGGCACGCCCTCGAAGTGCCTCCAGCGGCACACTGCCTGGACCAGCCCCCAACGACACACTCCATGAGGGGTGCTTCCAGCGGCACACCCTTCAAGTGCCCTTCAACGACACAGCCTTCACGCCCCTAGAGCGGCACAACGGCCTGGCCCTTCCAGCAGCACAGCGGTGAATCCCCCTGAACGGTGCAAACCGGCAGATAATTCAACGGTCACAAGGCAGGCCCCTTGGCGCGCAGCTCGGCCACTTCAACGCCAGCTAGCACCCGCCTTGGTGTCGCCTTCTGGTTGGATGAGAGAGATCCCCACCTGACGGAGACAAGATCCGGGTCAACCTCGGATGGCAGTGCCATCATGAGGTCCCCCGTCAAAGGCCCACGTATAAAAGGCCTTCACAAAGAAAGAGACGAAGAGAGGGATATACAGGCGAGACGGAGGCAAGGAAGCGTTTCGGTTCGAAGAGAGCACCAAAGGAGAAGAAGAAGAAGAGAAGAAGAAGGTAGAGGAGAGCCTGGAAAAAAAAGGAGGGATTGTGTTGTGTAGGGGAGGGGGAGGAATGGAGGTGAAGGGAACGGTCACCCTTCCTCATCCTAACCCTCTCCCCGAGTTTTCCTTTTTTCTTTCCCCTGTTCTCCTCTCCCGTTTGTTTGGATGTAATGCATCACGTTTGGCCTTTGGGTCATGACCCCTGTCATTTTTAGTTCATCATGAATGAAACATCTTCTGGCTTTGCCTTCTTTCGTTGCATTTGTTGCTTTCTTCTTAGCGTTGATCTGTGAGTTTTATGCGTCTGCTCCCAGCCTTCCAACCTCTGGCTCCATCTCACCTCCCATGGCACTGGCCTACCTGGTGGATGGGTTTTATCCTTGGCTTGACGGGGCAGAGCTGGCCTCTTCCCCTTCCCGGGGCTTTCCTTAGTACAACAACCCTTGAGTTTTGTTAAACGGGTCCGTGAGAGCTCACCATCCTTCTTGACACACAGGACCCCCCCCCCTGAGTGCACAGAACATCTCCCTTTGCTCCTTCCCCGGAACCAGTGGTGTGCACACGGCCATTCGAGCCCCTCAGTCATCACACCGTTCAAGCCCTTCAACGGCACACCTAATCCCACCTCCAGCGGTACACCTCCTTGAGTCTGCCTAGCGGCACGCTCTTCCCTGGGTTTGCTCAGCGGCACACCTCTTCTATTGGCCTGCCCAGCGGCACGCTCTTCCATGGGTTTGCTCAGCGGTACACCTCTCCTATTGGCCTGCCCAGCGGCACACCCTTGGACTGTCAGCCTGGCACACCTTGGCCATCATTTCTCCGGTGTACTCATAGCTTGTCTCAGTCTACTGGTTTCTCGTTCGACGTTTTCTCCGAGTTTTTCGAAGTTTCCCCAAAGGTGGCTGCTTAAGCACACACCTCAGTTGTTAGTTCATGTCACTCCCTGTGGACATGTTCCTTGTTATTCCCTTACCACCCGGGTTAAGGGGAGATGCTGCCGAATTTTTGTCAGAAAGAACGATAAGTTAAAGGACAAAAAGGGAGCAACAAACGAATGGGACTAAGCAACAATAGAACGTTCTAATCGACAAAAGCAATCATGCGAGGCTCCAAGAATCGGCTGAATAAGACTCAAAGAACTGCACCATTGAACATGACCTGGAATTCGATCACATGGCAGGGAAACTGAAAGCTTAACAATTTGGGATTCTCTATCAGACATGAACTGGACAAGGGACCCTCTCTTGAACCCTGGCCCACTCCTTGAGCGGCACACTTTGCTTGGTTTCATTCTCCACTCTTCCCAGCGGTACACTCCCACCTGCCTCCAACGGTACGCCTCAGTTCTTCCCCCTTTACCTTCAGCGGCACACTCCTAGATCCCCCAGCGGTACACTCTCCTTTGCCTTCTGAGCAGTACACCTCCTTTAACCTCCAGCGGTACGCTCTCCTCCTCCCCAGCGGCACACTGCCCACTCTCTTAACTCTCCAGCGACACACTCCTAATTCCACCTCCAGCGGTACACTCCATCATTCCCCAACAAATATATATATGTACAAAACTATATATATTAAAAGGAACAATAAATAATACTAATCGTGATAAAACAGGGGGGGAGGGTAGCTCCAATCGAAATACTAAGCAAAGAGAAAATAACAAAAAGGGAGGTGGTAGCAATGAACAAGAAAAGAATTCATGGTCTGTGAACGGTAAAAGACAGTCAGCGAAAGGGGTAATGCTAATAAATGAATGATAATGATGAATGTCACTCGAGGCAACCCACGAACATAACGGTATGGCCCTCGTCTCTCCTTCTTGGATTCTGAACCTGGGAATATTAATGATGCCCTTGTAAGCCGAGCGTCACCCTCGGGAATCGTCTCCCTCGTCATGGTGACCGCCCGGCCTTACCTCGGGCCAATATCTCATCAGGGTCCCCTCCCTCACCGGGATCTGACTTTCCCCCCTGTATTAAAATTGCCGCCCCTTGGCAGTTTGCACAGATTCGTCCCCCGTTACCGTCTTGATTTCCGTATGGACTTTTGTCCAAACATGGAATGGTCCATCGGTGACCGACATAATCTGAGTGTTCGTGCCCTCACCACGGGCTTACTGCATAGCCCGACTACTATTTCCTTCCTGCATTAATTAATATTTCTTTCGGTCGTGGAGCCCTTATTTCCGGCAATTAATCAAGGGTGTTCCCCCGTATGGGGGATGTAAATGACGCTGTGACCTTTATGGTACGACGGGTCTTGGTCCCGACCCGAACCACACAATCGTCTGACTGAGTCAGATCGAGCGCACTATGGGCTTCCATGAAGCCCGAACAAATCGTCACTTTGTGACTGGCACGCCCACGTACTTAATAAACCGATAAACGAATAAACCACGATTTTAATGAAAATAAGTGCGTCCACACCACCCTGAAGATCGCAACTGGTGGCCTTACCCAGGCGCTGACGATCGATGACTGGTCGATCCAAGAGTTTAGTGACAAGCAGCAAGGAGCCCCTACATGCATTGGCTTGGGTACGCATAGGGAGGGATTGGGATTTTTGCCTACCTCCCGACTATAGGTACTCTCGGATGAAGAGCCAACCAGGTGTGCATCTACCAGCCAACGTACTCAATTGACTTCGTACAGAGAACCAAAACTTGGCACAGGAGGGGAGGATGGAGACTATGAAGCCCAGGATGTAGGGGAGGAGACGAATGCTGAAGGAGTGGATGTTATGCCGGAGACATCGGGAGGGGTTGGTGTAAAGGAAGGGGGGCAGCCTGAGGACGTGGACCTCTCTGATAAAGGTATACTGGGGAGCGAGGAGGTGAAGGAGTTGGTGGGGGTGGTAGAGAGGGTGACAACTACTCAGGTTGGAGAATTAGCAGACAAGGTAGGCATCTCCTTTATAGGACTAGAGAGGATTTGAAGGGGGTGTTCACCAAAATCCGGAAGAGATGGATCATTAGCATGGCGAGAGAGGCTAAGAGAAGAAAATCCTAGAAGACGGGGGAGAGGGAGAAGGAGAGGGAGAGGAAGGAAGGAGGGGAGGAGAGGGACGTCTCATTGCCCATACGAGGGTCCTCTCGTGGAATGTGAGGGGGATATGTGGGGGAGAGAAGAGGAGGGCTGTGAAGGAATTAATCAGGAGATGTAAGATTGTCATCTTGTGTCTATAAAAATCCAAATGTGAAGGGGATGGGGAGTCTATCATGAGAGAGATTGGAGGAGCCAAACTAGCCAAAGGGGTAGCCTCCCCGACTGAGGGGAGATCCAGGGGCATTATGATCCTCTGGAATCAGTACAAGGTAGAAGAGGTGGAGCAAGATGACAGGTCAACAAACGAGCTATCTCCCAACATTTCCAGAATGTAAGGGATGACTTCTCTTAAGATTTTATGGGGGTGTATTGCCCCCAAAATAGAGAGGAGGAGGCTTATGTGGGGAGATTTAGCATGATACCTTCATTGCTCAGGTAGGGCTTGGTGTGTAGGTGGTGACTTTAATGCTATTGTAGCTCCGTGAGAGAGGATGGGAGCTTACATTCACATCGGAGAGATGGAAGGCTTCATTGACTTTATTAAAGATGTGGCTTTGATTGATATTGGAACAACAAATGCATTGTTCACCTTGTCTAATCGGAGGGCAAATCCCACTTGCTCCAAGATGGATAGATTTTTGGTATCAGTTGATTGGGAGGATCACTATCCTCCTGTGCAGGTGTTATCTCTGGCGAGGTTAGTGTCGGACCACAAACCTCTTCTTTTGAAGACCAGCTGTACACATGTGAGGAGTAGAAGCTTCAGACTAAAAATATTTTGGTTCAGGGAGACCTACTTCATAGAGAACATTAGGCGAGCCTGGAATGTTTAAAAATATGAAAGGGTCCGCTGTGGCTAGATTGGTGGGCAAACTGAAACATGTGGCATAGGTTCTCAAGGTATGGGGCGTAGAGAAAATCCTTCTCAATAGAACAACTAAAGATAGGATTCTTCAGTAGATTGAGGGTCTGGATTGTTTGGAGGAGGCAAGGCTATTGAATGACATAAATAGAAGGCATAGGGACATTCTAAGGACAAAAATTCAGGAAATTCACATAAGAGAAGAGATCTATTGAAAGCAGAGGTCGAGGGAGAGATGGATTAAGGAGGGAGACATGAATACTGCATACTTTCAGTGCACTACCTTGGGGAGGAGAAGAGTTGACTCCATCACCTGTCTTATAGTGAGCGATCATTCCTTCTCTAGAGATGAGGAGATCAGGGGGCAGGCGAGGGAATTCCACTCCATATTTTTCACAGATGATGATTTCAACATACCGTAGATTGCCCCGGACGTTCTACCTCGTCTTTCGCCTGAGGAGAGGGAAGCCATTTCCCAAAGCTTCTTAGAGGAGAAGGTATATGTTTCCCACTTTTCGGGTTTGGGGGCTAATGGTTTTTTTTTTGGAGTCTTCTCTCTCTCTCAATCTTTCTTTTGTTCTCTTTTTTTTTGGAACGACGTAGGGAAGAAATAGGTGAACAAAAGATTGGTCACCCCTATAACAATCTTCGCTTTGTCGGGTTACCGAAGAGGGTGTGCCGAGGACCCACGGTGGAATTCCGCGCTAACTGACGACGCGAACGAGGACCTCGACCTGGAAGAGGAGGGAAAGAGAGAGGGACCCAGGCGCAAGAAGGTATCAGGCGATATGAGGGACTGGGTACTGGACAAGATCCCCACCGACCGCAAGCGATTGGTGTTTATTTACATCGGAACGAATCCGAACACCTTGTTTCTTTCATCAGCAAAAGGAGATGACACAACGTTACAACCGTGATGGAGGAGAAGTTGTATTCACGTTGTCCATATAGCATCAACATCATGAAAGTGGGAATAAAAGTACACAGTCATCCACATTTCATTGATAACAAGCCGTGAAAGGCGCTTTACAGAGGTACAAGAGCCCTTCCTTGTATTATATGCAAGTCACGAGACAAGTCCGTCAAGAGTGACGGTCCCCGGGTCATTGCTCCGGAAAGGAACTCAACTGTGCGCTATCGTAACATCCCGGGCGGGATGATAGATTGGGAGGATGCCGACTCTAGATGCAGCACTGCTGGTGTTCAATTGACCGCGTAAGTCTCTGCGTCGGGCATTATAACACTAGCGTGCTGGCATGAACGTGCTCGGGGGGACGACATACTTGAACTACGCGTCTCCCAAGCGGGAGTACATCCCGGGAGTGCCACCCCTTAATGCAGCACATTTGGGGTTGAATGGGTGTACAAGGAACCCAAGATGTGCCCACATGAAGGAATAATTGCAAGCTCGAAAGTGCCGTGTGCTGGAACAACAGATATACCACTGCGGTAGGAACACGGCACTGTGCCATTGCCAAGGCTTGCAGATAGAAGGTGGCACGGCCACACCTGTAAGAGGAGCGGTCGGGGTGTAACTGATCCGGAGCAAAACTGGAGTCTGGAAGTTGAAAGACGTCTGGATCATAACTGACCTGAAGTAAAACTGGATTTAGGTCAGCAATATGATGTGACTGAGATGAAATAAACATCGGGAGGAATTATGGCCCAAGCCATAGCTGAACGCAGGGTTTCAACGAGAAGGCTGATCTTCGCTGGGATAGCTACCCAATTAGAGTAGTCCATTGCTAGGAAATGAACATAGTTAGAGAAACTGGAATAGATTATATATGGAAACAACTGTATAAACTGGGGCAGTTGTATAAACTGGGAATGGGTAAACTGGGGCAGTCGGATAACTGTATAAACTGGAGGAGCTGATTGACTGTACGAGCTATGAGCTTAGGGATGAAAGCAACTGTATCAATTGGGACAGTTGTGTAAACTGGAGGGACCGAGTAAACCAGGGCAGATGAACTAGAGTGATTATGGGAGGGGCTGGGTCAACTGAGCAGCTACAACTATATCAACTGGGGCAGTTGTGTAAGCTAGAGGGACCGGATACACTGGGGCAGATAAACTGAAGTAGGTAGGGGCACTGGGTCAACTGGAGCAGCTAGCTAAAGAGACGAAACAGCTGGGTTGCTGCATAGACTAGAGTGGCCTGATTCGATTAGTGGTGTGCGAAGCGCGAACTGGACTGAGCTAAGAAATCAGGGAAATTGGACCGTGTGAACTGGACTGAACTGGATTGTGCTGGACAGAGAGAGGTTGGCTGGACCGGACTAAGAAATCAGGGAAATTGGACCGTATGACCTGGACTGAACTGGACTGTGTTGGGCTAGAGAGAGGTTGGCTTGGGTGCCTTTCTCTTACAGGAATGAAGCTGGGCCAGAGAATAAATATATCACATGGAAAATAGGCTTCCTTCCTCAAAAATATGTCACTGGGAAACTGACTTTTCTCAGAAATATTTCTCAGAAATATTTTTCTCAGAAGCATGCATATCACTGGGAAACTAGCTGGCAGCGGCCCGGGGCACAATCTCTCTTTTTTATTATCACAAAATATGAATATAATCTCCAAAATATAATCTTGGCAGCAACAACGCAGCAGCAGTACCCAAGACGTAAAAGGAAAATCAGAAATGTCTTTAACTCCTGGTTGCTCGCTCAAGTTTCCTACGTCAGTGTGTGTCTTCGTGTGTTCTTTGGTCTTCCCCACCCCTGTATTTATAGGTGATGGGTAAGAGGGGTTGGGTGCAGTAGAATGAGTCACTTGGAGCATCTAGGGGCGACACCATTTGGTCCAATTCATATCTGCCGCCGCTCCCAATCCGTCAGAGTAGGGGCATTGGGCACCCTCAGTTGGTCCAACTGCAAGATCGAGTGCAAATGGTTGTGGTGCTGGAACGGGGTATTGCTCAAGGTGGCAGGAGCGCTCCTTTGGTGTTTTTCTCTAGGTGGGGGGGGCGCTGAAATGTGGTTTGGCTCAGAGTGGCAGGGCGCTCCTTTGGTGTTTTTCTCCAGGTGGGGGGGTGCTGGAATGGTGGTTTGGCTTAGAGTGGTAGGGGGCACTGGGATGGTATTTTGCTCAGGGTGGCAGGGTGCTGGAATGAAGTTTGGCTTAGGGTAGGGGGCGCTGGAATGAGATTTAACTCAGGGTGGCAGGGCGCTCCTTTTGTGTTTTTCTCAAGGTGGGGCGCGCTCAATTTAGGATTTCCTCAAGGTGAGGGGCGCTCTTTTGAGGATTTCCTCGAGGTGGGTAGAGCGCTCAATTGAGGATTTCCTCAAGGTGGGGGCGCTCAATTGGCCATTTGGTCGGACTGGGGGGGCCGCTCGATTTGGCACTTCGTCAGGGTGGGGGAGCTGGCCGACCCCATCTGGACCACCTGGGGGCAGCGAGCGCCCCCACTTGCTTCAGGTGGATCCTACCACCCCTATAAGAGGGTCCCTTCATCCCTTTCTTCTCATCTACTATTCACACTATTTTCAGCTAGGCTTCTTCCGATTTTCTAATATTCGACCTCAAATTGAACTGTCAGACGAGATATTGACCATTTTTCTGTCAATTTCTCTATGTAAGTATTTAAAATGTCTATAAATTTCGTATTGTCAACAGTATACCAGGCAATCTTCTCTCTTGCAGGGGACAGAGCTCCGGACCTAGACAGATTCCCACTTGCCTTCTCCTAGAAGTGTTGAGATATTATTAAGGGGGACTTCATGGCAGCGATGAGGGAATTCCATGAGGGAAGGGCTTACTTCGAGGGCATGAATAAAACCCTATTAGTCCTTATCCCTAGAAAATAAGGAGCACAATGTTTTCAGGATTTTAGACCCATTAGTCTTCTGAATGGCACACAAGATTATCACCACGCTACTAGCGGGAAGACTTGATAGAGTAATTTGCAAGTTGGTTGGTGGCTTTCAGGGGGTCTTCATCAGGGGCAGACATATTCAGGAGATTTTTTTAGTGGCTCATGAATGTCTCTTTGTCATGAAAACTCAGATGAAGAAAGGAGTGATTCTGAAGTTGGACTTTGAGAAAACATATGACATGGTCAATTGGTAGTGTCTATTTGATGTATTAGAGAAAATGGGCTTTGCGACAGATGGACTGGATGGATACGTGCCTACATTTCATTTGCCACCTTTGATGTGCTAGTTAATGGGAAGCCTACTTCGTCCTTCCATAGTGGCAGAGGGTTCCGTCAGGGAGACCCCATGTCCCCCCTCCTTTTTTGTGCTTGTAGCTCACATACTGAGCGAGATGTGACTGAGAGCGGAAGCGGTAGGATTGATCAAAGGTTTCCAAGTTAGGAGAGACAGTGGCAACACTACTCATTTGTAGTATGTAGACGATACCATTTTGTTCCTAGCAAAGGATGAGCCATAACTCTATGTGGCCATGATGATGCTTAAGTTGTTGGAGGAAGTCAGTGGTCTCCAAGTAAACTTTAACAGGAGTCTCTTGGTGGGTGTGAACATGGATGATAGGCACTTGAGAGGGTGACTTTCATTTTGGGCTATCAAATAGGAGCCTTTCTTGTTTCTTACTTAGGCCTTCTACTATCCCCAAGGGTCCTACATTATAGTGAGTGGCAGCCTATGGTGTAGAGGTATAAGTCCAGATTGGCAGGATGGAAGACAAAGCTACTTTCTTACGAGTGGAGATTGGTACTATATAAGTCATTGCTCGATAGCCTGCCTATCTACTTTCTACCCATCTATTGGATTCCTAAGACGGTGGCAAAGAAGATTGAATCAATCCACGAGAGGCTCTTTTGGCACGGTAGTGAAGATAGGTGTAGAGATTGGCATGATATCTTTTGGTGCAGAGTCGCCAGAAATAAGAAAATGGGATAAGTGGGCATCAAAAACATCAGAGATTTCAATGTGGATCTCTTATATAAGTGGATGTGAAAGCTAAGGGCGGGGGAGAATATTCTGTGGGTGCAAATTATTAGGCAACAATATTATGACAGAGTGAGAGATTGGGATATGTCACCAAGATCACAACACAACATTTCACCCATCTGGTGAGGTATTTGGACATGCAAAGAAATCATTTTCTCCAGTGTCTGGGTCCGGCTGGGAAGGGGTGAGAAGTGCCTTTTCTAGAAGTACAGATGGTGCAGTGATTTTACATTGGAGGCATCCTTTTCGAGGTTCTTTGCAGTTTCAGCAGTACCATTGGCATCAATTTATCAGACTTTTGATCCTTAGTTGTCAAGAAGTACTTGGATATCGTCATTTAGGTGGAATCTCACGCCAGAAGAGATGGAGCAGTTAGAGGGCCTCCTATGCCTACTTCTTGATTAAGCTCCACACCAGACAGAGAGGACGAGTGGTGGTGGAGGGGGGGAAGAGGGTATGTTCTCAGTTAGGTCAACCTACGCATTCATTTCTGACAAAGAGGTGCGCCACCGCTTTGCCTCAAAGATTTGGACTGCCTGGAGGCTGGAGCCCATTTAAGGTGAAGCTCCTTATCTGGAGGATCTCCCATAGGAGGCTGCCGACCCGTGATAGACTTGCTCATTTGCTACAGAATATAACAACTGCATGTTGCTTATGTGGAGAGGAGGAGACCTTGGACCACCTGTTTGTAGGTCCTACTCACAGTCTGGGGTGAGCTCACTATAAGGACACATGGTACTATCAACCTACCAAGAAATGTGCATCATTTGATTAGGAAATGGGGCAAACGATGGAACCTAAAAAGGGATCGACTCACTTGGTGGACTATTCTTCATGCTACTCTGAAGGAACAACACCTTCAGAGGAGAAGCTAGAGTGGTGGAGAGACTGGTTTCTTTTATTTGTGAGATGGTGAGTGAGTGGGTGAAACTCCTTTGTAATGTGAATTCTCACAACTCTTCCATTGTTGCTTGGTGACGGGGAGGGGGTAGTGAGGAACCTTCAGAGGAGAAGCTAGAGTGGTGGAGAGACTGGTTTCTTTTGTTTGTGACATGGTGAGTGAGTGGGTGAAACTCCTTTGTAATGTGAATTCTCACAACTCTTCCATTTTTGCTTGGTGAGGGTGCAGTGAGAGTCACACCATCTTAGTGTAGACCATTTTTTGTTGTATAGGGATTTTTTTGGGAGCACGTTAACTACACCTGTACATCCCTCTTTTACTTTTAATATAATAGTGGTACCACACACTTTCAGGAAGAAAAAAGAGATCTCCAAGGATTAGTTTCTTTCTCTTTTATCCAAGTTGTGCATGATTGACATCTATGGTTAGCTTCAGGGGGAGTGTACACATGGTAGTTTGGTAATTATTGTGCAGGGGTATTTGAATGTAATTAATGTCCATTGTAGTAGGTCTATGGGTTCTTTCTCATAGGCTGATAGGACATGAGTATTTCAGTCCTTGTATTTACTATAATTATACCTCATACACATGTGATTAAGAGAAGGATCGGCTGGTCTGTTAGCCGCGATCCCATTCCCACCAGGCCAAAACCCTCTTCCTTCTTCCCTCTCTCGGTCCTTGTGTCTTCACTCATGTATTATGTTCCATGAAACTCTAGACAGAATGCCATTTCAACTTGAATTTGTCTTTTAATAATGCCAAATATGATGCATGTGGTGTAGATTTGATTTTTCACATGAAAAACTAAAACAGAATAAATCATGCCTAAGGATGTAAATCTCACTGTTCTCATACTTCATTGCTTGGATCCTTCAAAAACACATGTACAACTTGATTTTTCCAGTTAAAGTCAAATGGTGTGTGAACTTTTCTAATTCTTCTAGTAAATAAAATGAGCCAAAATTGGGATATGATGCACCTGCTGAAGCATTAGTAAAATTTACAAAAGAAAATTGAGTAGAGATGCAAGATGTTTAAATTAAATCTTTGTAGCAGTCAACTCAACTGTGGTTGCTGTATCTTGTGACAGCATGTTAGTTCATGAAATTTTCTGAATAGTATGCTTTGTAAAACGCTGTGCAATTTGATCAGAATCATATTAGCCTATTTATGCTTAGTGAGAAAAATGTTAAAAATTTAATAGGAGAATTTATATTGTCTTTAGAACACTTAGGGATTATTAGTATTTATAGTGTTTGAAGGACTTGTGGTACATTGTTAGTTCTCAAATTTTAATAAAATTTAGGTTCAGAAAATTGTGATGAAGATTTGTCACAACATAGCATAATCATCTCGAAATTCTTCATAAAGACAAAAACTACGAGACATATGGACCGCCTTAAAAGGTTAGTTCCTAGCTCTTAGACCCGCTTTGATAGTGGGTTAGCCCGGTTTTAACCCAGAATTGATCCCTTTTGTGCTTTGATAGGCCAGACAACTTAATCAGGCTAAAAGCAGGGTTAACCCGGATTTAATCTAGGTTTCGAAACCCACCTTGCGAGGTGGGTTAACCCTCTCCCCTGTGGATTATGGCGCCTGCTCCCCCTTTATCGCCCTTGGGACCGTCACCCTCGTCGCCTCTCTCTCTCTCTCTCCCCCTTGCTCTCACAGCCCGAACGCCCCACCTCCTGTCCTCGACGGCGCCGGAGACAACGAACCCTCGTTGGCCTCCCTACCTCTCTCTCTCTCTCTCTCTTGACCTCGCTCTCCCTCCCCTATCCTCCCCCTCCTCGACGGCGATGGAACGGAGATGACTACCCAAGAGGGTCGCGGCGGAGAACCTATAGGGGGGGGGGTGGCTCTCCCAGCTCGAACATCCCACTCCCCTGTCCTTGATGGCGTCAGAGATGACGAACCCTCGTCGGCCTCCCTTCCTCCCTCCCCTTCTCTCTCTCTCTCTCTCTCTCAATCTTGACCTCGCTCGCCCTCCCTTGTCCTCCCCCCCCCTCGACGGCGACAAAGACGGAGACGACCACCCAAGAAGGCCGTGGTGGAGAACCTCAAGGGGGGAGATGGCTCTCACCACCCGAACACCCCACTCCCTATCCTCGACGGCACCGGAGACGACGAACCCTCGTTGACCTCCCTTCCTCCCTCTCTCTCTCTCGACCTCACTCTCCCTCCCCTGTCCTCCCCCTCCTCGACGGCGATGGAGACGATGAACATCCCACCCCCCGTCCCCCTCCGCCAGCAGACCCCCCCTTCTCTTCTTCGGTGAGCAGCTGTCCATGTCCCTCCTCCCCCCTTTCCCCTCCATCAGTAGAAAAAACTATTTTTTTGAAAAAAAGAGAAAAAAAGAAAATAATAGAAAAGAAAAAACAGAAAAAAAGAGAAAGGAAAAAAAGAGAAAGGAAAAAAACAGAATAAAAAAAAAATCATGGTTCACCGTCATGGGTAAATAAGTGAAAAGGGAGGGGCATTCCTGGTAATTCAATAGCCTTTATTACCAAGTTAACCCAAAAGCTATCAAAGCACACTGGATTAAAGATAGGTTGACCCACATCTTTACTTCCGGGTTGACTCCCCCCTTATGAAAGCAAAAGTGGATTAACTATGGGACAAGTTAACCGGGTTGACTTATTCACCTTTTAATTTAACCCTCTACCAAAGTGGAGCTAAGTGTTTTTTTGAAAAGTGGATGGTAGCTCCTAGCTCCAAGTGCAATAGATCAAGTTCTAGGAGTCCATACAACATGCTAATGAATAAATGTTCTTGACTTTATTTGTCCACAAAATGCACTAGGATTAGGGTATGTTCTTCTATAATCTGTACTTGTACACAGTTTTCAGTTTCAAAATTTTCTGAGCATGTTTGGTAGGCAATTTAGGACTTTTTTTCAAACTTATGAATGACAGACTAAGTTTGGCTGATCCCATGAAAATGTTTCACAGGGATGTTCCTCAAGTTTCAAATTAGTGTCGCCCTGACATGACAAGAATTCAATCATAAAAGCTGAACCTTAGTTTTTCTGCTATTTCAATGGCTCTAGAGATTGATGATATTGGTGACTAAAGGGTTGCGAGCCCTTATAATGGCCATGGTGACATAGGTTTACATATGAAATACCATTTTATGGTTTCTGTTAGTGATGCATTCACGGGTGATATTGAACTTTCCCCATGCATGATCCTTGGGCAAACATCCCGACCATATGTCTAACTTGATTGGGTTCGTTCAGGCCTGTGGCATCATCATGGCTTACTGGAGTCTGAGCTAAAGGAAATTTGACCAAACAGGCAGTGGCAGAGTCGCTTGTTGCATGTATGATTGGGGCACAGGAGAGCCATTGTCCCAGATAGCCTTAAATCAATAGCTTGCCTCAATTTGAAAGGATCAGGAATCCTAATAGGATGGATGGATAGAGATTGACGGGAAGAGTTAGGGGAAGCCCTTGACCAGCATGCCCATGATAGACTATTGACTCATTGATGTTACTGTTTGTAGTTCTCTGTAACTTTGTGGACAAGAAAGGTCACTGGGGTGATCGACTCCTTATGTGGGTCAAAGATTGACAGATGGATTAACAGCTGGTACCACACCGGCCAGTTTTGATCCATTCCAAAATATGAAAGATGGATGTTTTAAATACAGAAAACCTTTATTATTTAATCAGTTTTCTGTGTATGTGGTAGGGAATTCAGTGGACAATCTAAAATGGAAATTTGATGAGTTACACACGTAGATTTGATAGCTTTCTAGCATTTTATAACTATGGTTATCCCTTGCTTGCATTTGTTGTTAATTTCACATGCATGCATAGAGTAATTGATTCCTTTATATTTATAAAATTTTCATGCACATGCACTTGCATATATTTACTTGCCTAGCATAGTTGTAGCATTAATCCTTAAACTGCTGTACTTGCCTTGTCCATGACTTTTCAGAGTATGAGAGCAGATGATCCCCACTTAGTTATTGGACTCAACTCATTGTCCTGTATTTGGATGTGAACAGATTCTGAGGTTAGTGACAAGGCTGAGTGATTTCTTGCAGGACTTGTAGCCAGCCAATTAGTTGTGAATACTATTTTCTTTGTTTTATCCAGATGTGGGCTTGAATAATGTGGTGTAAACTTAGAAAATGAATAATTTTGCTTGCCAATGCACCATTATTAATTAAGACTAAGCTATGTCCTACCTCCAGTTGGCTGTGTATCATTTATTGAGCTGAATTGTGTCTCTAATTGAACATTGTAGCTGTAATTTCCCAGTATGTATGCAGGACTGGCGGTGCCTTTGACTATTCGTATTGGTTATGCCTTGCTTTATATTGTTGTATTATGAGATTCAAATAGGTGTACACCAAACCTATGGTGTGGAATCAAAAGCCTTCATAGCCTCAGCAACCAAGTTAGAGACCAGCGACTATGTTTGGTCCAGTTTCTAGCATGGTGTGCCATACAATGCCATCAAATTCTTCATTTATTGCTCTTCTCATATTGGGACTCCAACTTATGGTCTCTCACACCTTCTCACAAGCTTTAACAAGCTGCCTCTTATGACTTATCTGCTGCAGCCAAATAGAGTCTAAGGAACTACTTTTCCATTGTGATCTCACTGACTGCTTGTCTTTCCAGAAAGGCATCTAATTGCTTATTAGCACATTGAGCCAATTTCAATATACCTATACAAAAAAGATAAATGACAACCTGGACTATGAATATATGGAACCAAACAAGGTTCATCTTGGTAATTCTTTGACACAATCCTCCATATTCTTTTGGCTTATAAACTGTAAAGTGGTAAACCATTAGACTTCACCTGCAGATCCCTCTTTTGATCTGCTCCACATAATCATTCTCCCACCTTATTTCTACCTTTCACTAGTAAATAGGACACCAACAAGCAGAAAGTGGGAATGCTTAATAATACTGAGTGTAATAGAATGATTCTTTCTGCCATATTTAGATGTTTAGCTTCCCAAGTGACAAGATTCTTTTGTATGTTTTAAATTAATTATTTCCACAGTGAAGCCCTCAACTGTCTATAATGAAATGGCAAACAAGTCAACAAGGTCACTTGGTACGAAAATGTTCCACTCCTACACTTCACAATTTCTGCACATTCTGATATGTCAACCTTTTGGTGCCTAACTTGCTTAGGGCCTGGCAAATCGAGCTCAAAGAAGTTACATGGGGTAAGCAAATAAAGCACAATCTGTTACCATCTTGTTAGTTCTTCCTGCCCGTGAATCAAAGTCATGCAATAATTTATACTCCTAGATATGAGCGCTTGTGCTTATGACTTGTTTTTTTTTTGTGGGAAGGTGGCATGCAGCAACATTTCATTAGAGGGAACTGGAAATATTACAATCACTAATCACCATTCACCCGGGGGTTCTACCAAGTAGGTAAAACACCCCAACAAAGCATAACGAAGCACCCCCCCCCCCCAAGAAGGAAAAGTCACAAGATCAGTTGTTTCCACCCCTGGATTCTAGAGATAATAGATGATTGATGGCTTGACGTTCCTTTGACAGTAAAGTGCCAATCCACTAAATAGTTGATGCAGTTTTGGATGATGGTAAATGGGTGTTTAAATTGCTCTCTAACCACTCTATTATTCCTTTCCCTCCAAATTGCCCAGAGAATAGCCGGAAGACACAATTCCCATATTTTATAATATAGGGCTTAGTTGCAACCATTCTGCACGCCAATCCTCCAAGCCGCTCTTGATTTGCCTCTGGACCTTAGTTGCTTTGAAGAATTGAGTCCACACCGTTTGAATTATGCCACAGCTGAAGAAAAGGTGGCCCAGCTTCTCATTGTAATACCCACAGAAAATACATTTGGTTCTAATGCCCAGCTTGAATTTGTAGATTCTATCAGCTGTTAAGAATCTCCTCCAAGCCATTTGCCATAGGAAAATTTTGATTTTGATGGGAGCCTTGAGATTCCACACTTGCTTGTACCAAGGGGCATTCCGGCCCCCTTGCATTAGAACTTTGGTTGCTGATCTAACAGAGAACTTCCCTTCCTTTTCCCACTTCCATGTTCTATAGTCATTGCACCCTGATGTCAGCCTCTTCTTATCCAGTATGTCAGAAAACTGTAGAAATTGTTGACACTCTGTTTCAGTCAGATTTCTTCTGAATTGAACAGTCCACCGTGGGCTCTGCTCTGAGTGAGACCAGAAATCACACACATTTGCACCAGTCATGTATGCAATTGCATAAAGGCTTGGAAAAGCTTCTTTAAGCTCTGTACTCAGCAGCCATGGATCCTCCCAAAATTTAGTCTTCCCTCCATTCCCTACAACAATTGAGGATGAACATCTGTAGAAATCTTTAAGTTTGAGAATGTTCCTCTATATGCTGGACAATTGGTTGCCGAAGGGTCCTTCTGAACACCATCCATTCCATCCCCCCAAGTACTTGTAAACAATAATATTTTTCCACATGGTTGGTTCATCCATATCTACTCTCCACAGCCATTTCAGAAGTAGGGCTTGATTGATGGCTTCAATTGACGCCAGACCCACTCCACCTTCCTCCTTAGACCTGCACACCATTTTCCATGCAATTGGGTGTATACCTTTCTCACCTGGCCCTTTTCCTTTCATAAAAAGATGCTCCGAGGGACTCCATCCTGGTGCAAACATGTTTTGGAGCCTTGAAGATAGATAAGTAGTAAATTGCAAGGTTGGGCAGTACTGCTTTGGACAATACCCACCTGCCACCAGCAGATAAAAGCTTTCCTTTCCAACCCCCTATCCGATCCCCAATCTTCTTGACCACTACATTCCACTAAGAAGACTTCATGTTACCAACAGTAAGAGGCAGTCCCAGATATGTAACGGGAAATTTAGATCTCTGGATTATACAATTCTTACTCATTTAAGGGGCACTCTTAGGTACTGCTTGAGTAATCATTGTCTTTGAATGTCATGAGGCTTCCATGGCATCCATGCAATGTAATAAATGTAGACTGATGGTTCTCATGAAGTTTTAGTTGATTTGATGATGATTTATAATGGTGCTGTTGTTTATATTTTATGACTTATGAATATGATTATGTTAAACTTTATGAAGCATTTGCTTTCACAGTTAGTGGTGGCACTTATACATTTTAAACTTAGGCATATATGATGACACTACTGGTAATGTGATAACGTGGACTTTGCTTCTCCGAATTTTCATCATAAATGGCGGCTTGTAAGATATGAGGTTGTAGAGTGACATCTCAGATACAAATAGACACATTTCCCAAGTCAAAGGTGGCGATTATAATTCAGATTTGTTCATTCAATTACTCAGAAGGTGGATTTGCAAAAAGCAACATTTCTTATTAATCTTGTCCAATTGTTACATTGTGTAGTTATTTTTCTTAAAAGTGGTGACTATAATGGCTACTTGGAGCCAATAAGGAAAAACATGGTCAAAGCCATACTTGAACCAAGAGGTCGACTTTAATAGGACAATTCATCAGTTTACACTCTTTTAAGTCATACCGTCTCTAATGACAAGAAGAAATCATCATAGACTATCGTCTCAAACACTATATGAACATGAACTTCGGAGTGCAAGGGCATGAGACAAAATTATAGAATAGATTATTCGAAGGAATCAGAAATCAGAGATCAGAAAAGCACCTACCAAAAGTTGTTCTAGCCTTCGTATAACAAATTGATGTACCTAAAGACATTTAACAATCATAGTCAATGATGCAGATACTATAAAAGTGAACATATCCGATGAAGACTGATATCAACTGAATCCTTACATCATTTAAAATTTTTATATCCACTTTAAAAGGTTGAACATGTGCAGCCAGTTCCAAAGCATTTCTCAGATCCAACTTCTTCTTATTTTCTACTAGGATTTGGACCTGCCAGCAAATGTAAACAAATTAGAATGGATAGACTAGGTATTGTCTAAAACCAATTAGAAAAAAATACAGTAAAATGATGCACAACTTACAAGACCATATGAGATTCTTCGCAAACCAAAGGGATCATTAGTGGAAGTAGGTTGGCAACCGGCACCAAACAACCCAACAAGGCTATCTAGCCTGTATATCGTACAGAATGATCTTATCATCCCATATTTCATTATCATTAGAGAAAACATAATATGGTACAAGTAAAAGAATAGAATAATAGGAATGGAAAACAGAACTTCTGTTGAATAGTTGATAATTGACCAAAAAAGGTAAGTCTTAGAAACATCTGGGGGAGGTTAGGCACTGGCATTTCATCAAAATGTGGGTCTCTTCGCATCAAAAGTTGATAGATTCATTTCAGATGAATGGACTCGATTTGGATTCTACATTTTCCCTTTTGTCAGTTTTTAAAATATTTGAAGTAACCATGCATGAGAACATAGTGAAGTCGTTTGCAAGTCACATAGAAGCTTTTTGATTTCCACAAGTTACTCTTTTTATTTTTCATAGACGTGCAATGCCAGCTAACATTAACAAGGAGGCCCAAAGTAAATGGCAAACCTTGAAGTTTTGAACAACCTGTGAAATAGTGGGTTATTTACACACTAACTTTTCTCCATGCATTTCACCAAAATCTAACTTCCAATGCAGGTACCAGCAATGTGTGTGCCACACATTAGTGTCATTGCCTATTCTGCATACAATCTTTATCTAAAATAAGCAGCTAAGAAGAGTCCATAGATGAGATGAAACCAATACGTTGCAGAAGTTGCACACACATATAGAGAAAATGTGGCAATGCCTGGGTATTAGAAATTATGGGAAAAGCAGTAATTTGGAAATCCAAAGGCATTTAGTTGAATTTTGTAAGGGCTTTCGGAGGAGGTCTGAGAGTGGAGGTCATAAGTTGATGAAGGTGCTCGTCCGGGAATGGGGATGAAAGAAGCTGAAGCACTAGTTTAGTTTTATGTGAGAATGACATCAAGACTGCAGACTCTTAGGTATAGAGTCGTGCAAATCACTAGGACTGCATGGTTTTCCTTGGGTTTCTATCAGCATTTTTGGGACAACTTGAAGAGAACTTAATGGAAATAATCAGGGAGTTTGAGAAGAGGATCCTTACGGTTCGACCCCCACTGAAACTTAGATGATCGGCTTGTCTCCCTTGCCCTTGTTGCTCCTTCTCCGCTGATAGGAGACTGTGAAGGTCTTCAGCTGCTCCACTTCGTGCTCTTCCCGTTGAAACGAGAGCTGAACACATTTGGGCGGTAAGGATATGCTCTGGTCAATGACCCGACTGATGAGGTTGGCTTCGAAGTCGACGTTTCGCCTTTCCGGCTGAGTCGGCTTAAAGGCGGCCTTGAGGCTTAGCCTGTACAATCTTGCCAACTCTTGGTTAACAGTGAACAACTGTCCTTCCTCAGCTTCATAGTTCGCTTTTTTGCTTCCCTTTGTCCTTTACAGGTTTGGGGATTGCTAGCGTGGGCTCCCCAAAATATAAGGAAGCATCAGCCAGGTGACACTCGTTGGGGTGGAACGGCGCCTGATCTGCGAAGACAGTATGTTGCTCCCCTCCCTTGGCATATTTAATGCATTGGTGCAGAGTCGAAAGGACAACCCAATTTTCGTGGAGCCAAGGCCTCCCAAGCAGCTCCTTATAAGATGTGTCGGCGTTGATGATATAAAATATCACTTAGGTGACAAAATCGCCCAAGGCTAGCTTGACTTCAACCCGACCAAGCACCTTCTCGGAATCCTGGTTGAATCTCGAGATCTTGACCGCGCTCACCTTTTGCAAATACGGCGTCAAGTATAGAGATTTGAAAGTCTTCAAAGGCATGATGTTAATAGGCACTCCAGCGTCAACCAAAATTCGATTCACATCATGCCCATTGATCATCCCTCGCATATATAAGGGGCAATTGTGGCACGGAGAGGACAACAACATGTCTTTGTCCGTGAAGGTGTCCGTGAAGGAGATGTTGGCTGCAAATGCCTCATATGCTTGGGCTTGCAACTCCGCAACATGGGCTTCATAGGCCTCTGGGTCTTGGAGTATCTTAACAAGAGCCTCCCTAAAATCTTTGCTCCAAGCGATGGCTTCCCAAATTGTGACATTTGTTAGGAACCGCTTCATATGATGAATGATTTTGCGGTCTGCCCGAGCACGGGTCTTGTCAAATGACGGGATGATCTCCACCAGAGTCTTCGGAGCCCCGTGAGGCTTCTCCCGCTTAAAAGGACATTCCTCACTCCGGCCCTCTGCATTTTCTTGAAACAGCGGTGCCAGAGACTCCTCTGGGGGTGGCAAGGGTTCATCATGTTGGCCCTCATTAGAAGGATCTGCCTGGCTTGCAGGCTCGACCCTGCCAGAGGGACCAGCTTGCTCTACCGCCTGATCCTACACTGGCCACGGTTGGCAGTATCGGCCGAAATGTATCGGTTTCGGCCGGTACCGATCCGAAACCGGACCAAATCACTGTAGCAGGTCTGAAACCATTAAAAAAATATTTTTTAAATGGTTTCGGACGAAACCATTAAAAAATACTTTTTAAATGGTTTCGGACGAAACCATTAAGGGTTTCGACCGAAATTGACCTGTTTCGGTCCGAAACCGGACGGTTTCGACCGAAACCAGACCTTGACATTATTTTTTTTAGTTTTCTAAATGGTTTCAACCGGTTTCGGCCGAAACCGAAACCGGTACGTATCGGTTTCGGAACCGGCCGAAACCGAAACCGGTACGTATCGGTTTCGGAACCGGTACCGAAACCGATACTGTCTTTCTTGGCACTGGCGGCTTGGCTAGCTCTCCTTCTTCATCAGAAGAGGTGATTATAAAAGGGACGCCACTTGGCCTTCTAGGCTTTGGGATAAGGCCCGAACCCTCTGAGGATTCAAGGATGAAGGGGATACCTCGTACTTGAGTTTCTGGGATAGGGCTTGGCTCTTCCCCTCTGAATAGTATAACTCGGTCGAGAGTTAGGGATCTTCATGCCCACGTCCTCGTCCCCGGCCACGACCTCAAGTATTTTTCGTCGGGTGATGCTGATATGTCGCCATAGGAGCCTTGCTCCCGGTGCTACCAACTTGAGTGCTGTCCCGAAGGAGAGTTAATGTTGTCGGGCGGCGGAATCGCCACCATATTGCAGAAGAGCTCTTGCAACATTTCCTCGAACATCTCCACAGTGAGCTCCTCATCCTTTTAAAATATGGAGAGCTCTTCCGAAATTGGAAACTCCTCACCTTTTTCGAGACGGTGAACCATCTGCTGGAGCCACTGAAGAAGTCGGGCCTTACGCCCAAACTTATCTCAGGAAATGTATTTGTCTAGAGTGACGACCCTGGTGGGACGAGGGGGAGTGTACTCCTCCAACTCATCTATGAGCTTTTGTAGTCTTTGCAAAGGAGTTGGTTCCTTGGGGGCCTCCATAGCTGCCGCTTGCTCAGCTTGCTTTTTCAACCTCCTCTTCAAATTCTTCCTACGATTCTTCTCTTGTTTCTTTTGGCCTGCCGCCTCGTGAGAAGAAAGTGGGCTTTGTTTTGGAGGTGGGACTAGTTTGCCCCCGAAATTTTACTTTTTGCTCCGGGCCGACTCCTTGGGAGCCCTGGTTCCACAGCTTTTTCGGGGAGCAACTTGAGTCCAGTTGGCCTCCTCCGGTTGCACCTGAAAGGTGGCATTGATCGCCTAAGCAATTATTTCAGGCGGCAGCTCTTGGAACTCTACGAGCCCGAGGTGGAGCCCTTGGGGGCTCTGCAATTCCACCGATTTTGCTTTGACTGGTGACTTTGCCTATTCGACCTGTTGAGGTCTTTCTGTAATTGACGACCTTGTCGGCTCGACATGAGGTTTGACTTGAGGCTCCCTCACCTTGGCTTTGCCTTTATTGTCTGGCTGAGGGTTTCCCCCTATGACGATGCCAGGTTGACTCAACTTGGAAAGGGATTTGGAACCTCCCCCCGCGGTTCGACCTTTTGGGCTTTGGGCCTTAGACCCTTCACACATAGCCTTGCCTTTAAGGTTTGACTGAGGACTGTTGCCTGTAGACTTGCTCGGTTGGACCTGCTAAGATGTGGGCTTAGTCTCTTGTGGCTTGGTCTGCCCCTGTTAAGATTGCCGGAGAATCTTTTCAGCGACCTCTTTAAGACGCCGTCTCGCAGTCGAATTCCCCTGCGTATCGATCTCCCCTCTTTGGATGAGGACTTTGATGCAATCTTGGACTTCCGGGCATTCCCCAATGGGGTGGAACACCCGGGCATGATACTTGCAGTAGCGGGGATGACTCTTGGCCGTCTCATTGTAATAGGACGACAGATCATGGGTCAATACCCGACCTTCTTCTAGAAGCTTGTTGAAATCTTCTCAGTGTCTTCCTTGAGAAAGGAACACTGATGAGAGGGTCTCCACCCTGGATACCACAATGTGGACTTGGGCGGTCGGGAACTGACCCCTTCCTCCTCCGGCTTCGGGAGTTGGAGAGCAGACGAGGCATGTATGACATTAATGAAGAAATTGAAGCTCTCCCGTACATGCGGCTGCGGCGGATCGACCAGGAAGTCGCCCATGTTGACCACCCCTCGCCTAATTAAGTCCTCGACGAGGTCCTTAAAGGGCTGGCAGTTATGGATGATATGGCCTATCACCTCATGGTATGGGCAATAGCCCTAATGTAACACGGCACCTGGTGCCTGCTGGTTGGGTGACACCGGGAGGTTTAACAGGCCCACTCGCCGGCACGCGAAGAAGATGTGTAGAGTCTTTTCGCGAGGGAAAGAGTATAACTTCTCTGGCTCCTCGCTTTCAGATGAATCCTCCTCACCTTCAGATGAATCCGAGGATTCCTCAGAGAGCCAACCCCTGAGTGGAGTCCGGGCAGTGGGTGATACACTTGCCTCCCGTATATGGGTTAGAGCGAGCCCCCTGGCAAATGGGCCAAAGGGGAAAGTGGCCAACTACTCGTCAATGCTCTGCAAGAATTGCAGCAGACGCCTTTGTTCCAGTTGCAATTGTCGGATCTCCCCTCGAATCTTCCGGATAGTCCTTCACAGTGCAAGGCAATTAGAGAGTGAGGAGGGAGCAGCTCCGCGGCCAGCACTGGGCTGTTGATTTGAGGGCCCGACCTCGGAGGTATTGGAGCTCGAAGCCGTCGCCACCATGTAGACCACATTAGCAGACCGGTTTGGTCGACTCCAAGCATGAGGCTGTGGCGGGTCGACTGCATGGATCAACATATTTATCAAGCCCTTTTGAATGAGCTCTTCTGCTCAAGGATGGTAGTATCGGTTTCGGTATCGGTTTCGGCCGGTACCGAAACCGATACGTATCGGTTTCGGTTTCGGTTTCGGCCGAAACCGGTTCAAAACAGTCAGAAAAGGCAAAAAATGTATTGAGCAGGTCTAGTTTCGGCCGAAACCAGACGGTTTCGGTCGGTTTCGGTCCGGTTTCGGTTTCGGTCCGGTTTCGGACTGCTACAGTGACAAGGCCCGTTTCGGTTTCGGTATCGACCGAAACCGATACGTTTCGGCCGAAACGTATCGGTTTCGGCCGATACTGCCATCCATGCTTCTGCTATGTTCTTGAAAACATAACAGTCCCCAACGGTGTGACCTAACCTTCATTGATACACACAATAAGTAGGGTCATATGTCTTATCCACCTCTGAGAGCTTTTGTGGATCCGGTAGGGTGATGAGCTTTTCTTTCATGTACAAATCAAAGAGCATCTTGGTATGCTCCTTTCCGAAGGAATAAGGTGCCTTCATACGTTCTGCTAACAGAGACGCATTCGCCTTGGCATCGGGCTTTTTGCCATTGCCCTTTGACTTTCCTTCCCCTTGTCTCCATTCGTCGGGGAGAAGTCCACAGCATTTACCTCCTTGCCGCTGGCCAGGCGTCTTTGGAGGATTTGCCTTTGGCAGAAGCTTGTGCCGGGTGATCAGCGAAGAACATCTCAATCTCCGCCACCACTGTATTTAGCTGGTCGAAGCCTATGATATTTGAGCCCAGAAGCTTTTCACTAACTTCCGCCGACAGACCCCTGCGGCATATGGTAATCGCGTCTTCGGGCGTTGGAGGATTATCGCAGCGCATGCTGATGTCCCTCCACCGCTTGATGAAGTCCAACGCGGTCTCACCTTTTCTCTGTCGGAGGGCACAGAGTTCCGCCAGAGAAACTTAGCGTTCGGCCGTCTGAAAACGGTCGACGAACTTCTTTTGCATATCAGCCCAATCAGCCACTGAATTGAGATTTAGCCTGGAATACCACTGGAAGGCGGTGCCTGTCAGGGACGTGGCAAAGTATCGGAGCAAATATGCCTCTTCCAGCGCCAGTTTACCCATGGCCGTCATGTAGTAGGCCAAGTGTTCATGTGGTGAGCCCTGCCCATTGAACTTCTGGAGTTTCGGGGCATTCGGGCAATCTGGTGGAAATTTCTTGAACTGATGGTGAAGGGGATAGGACACGCTGTACAAATCAACGGTAGCCACACCCTCACCATGTTGAGCAAATTTCGCCTCCACGATTCGCTCGATCATCTACCTTTGCACCATGAGGCTTTCTGCGGCAGGAGTGACAGAGAACCGCACATTGGCTTCATGCTGCGGCATCTCAAATTCCAACGCCACCGGTAGCTTCACAGCAATGACAGAGGCATTAGTCGTGACTGGAATGGGAGGAGGCTGTTGTTCCATCCCAGTGGGCGCCGCTTGCGGTTGAACATGAACCTCCTTTTCACGCAATAATGCTTGCAAGAGGTTCTTAAGTTCCAGATTTTCGCGTCGGAGCTCTTCCAACGCGAGGGCCTGCGCCTCTCTTCCAAGATCTTCCTCGTGTCCAGGGTTGCTGTCCCCATCGACACTATGGACATCTTCTTGGTATTCTTCTTTCCGCGCCGACTCGGGCTGATATGTTCCGGCAGCCGACGTCTGCTGTATTTGTGCAAGAACTCGGGAGACAGGCCTTGACCTCCTCAAAGACTGGAAAGGCTGGTTTAGTTCTCCCGAGATATCCTCCGACTTCTTATTGACGGAGGTTGTGTAGCAGGTGAACACTTTGACAGCGTCATTGATCACCTGAACCACCCGCTTCTTCCTGGGCGGTTGTCTACCAGGCTTGGGTGCCGCCCTTAGTTTCTCAAAAATAGACACCCAGGACGTGGAGGCCCGGGCTGAGCAGTCCTCGTCCGTGTGCGTTGAACTGGCCCACGGAGAGGTCGGCCTCACCTTTTGGCCGACTCCTCGACTCTTCTGCCCACGCGGGGGCTGAGTTGTGGACCTCGGGGATGTCGAGCTCTTAATGCTTGCCGGACTCCGCATCTGTTGCAGATCCGACAGGTGGAAGGGCCCTTCCGCCCTTGCTCGCTTAATGATTCGGGCCTCCTCCTTAGTGACCCATATCTTCTTCAGACGGAGCTGGTGCTCCTCAATTGGGTTGCCCCCTGACTATGCTTGGGGAGCAAGTGGTTTGGGTCACTGGATTGGACCCTGACTTGCCGCCGGTACAGTGGGCTTCTTCAACTTTGCTCCGTCCTCCCGGGCTTGCCAGAGAAGCTCGAAGCGGTTGGAGGTTGAGATGGTTGGGACGTGCCGGTCCCGAGGCAAAATCGGCTCACCTCCATCGAGCCGGATGCAAAGATCTCCGACGATTATAGTTTTGCCGGAGCGGGATGTCGCCGCTGCAGGTTTTATGCCCTTGCGGCTATGACGCTGACCCCGTTGAGCAGGAGCGGCGCTGGCGACGCCTACCGTAGGCATGGCGTCATTGCGGCGGCGATGCTGCCCCCGTTGAACAAGAGCAGCACCTCTGTGGGTGGCCACAGTAGAGCTTGTGCTGTTGCGGCGACGACGTTGCCTCCGTTGTGCAAGAGCGGGGCCGATAGTGACTTGATTGACCGAGAAGACTCAACCATTTGTCAGGGCAGAAGGCCTGACACCTTCGGCCGTTGTCATAGCAGCCGAGCGGACTCGGCCGGTTGCTGCCACAAAGGGCCTGACACCCTTGGTCAGCGAAGAGTTGGCCGGGCGAAGCCGGCCGGCTGCTGATGCAAAGAGCCTGACACCCCCGGCAGCTGGTCTTTCGACCGAGCGGACTCGACCAATTGTCGAAGCCGAGGGTCTGACACCCCTGACGATTGGCTTGTTGACCGGACGAACCCGGCCAGTTGTTGAAGCCGGGGGCCTGACACCCTTGATGGTTGGTTTGTTGACCGGACGGACCTGGCCAACCAACGATGGCAGTACCAGTTTCGGCCAGGATCGAAATCAAAACGTACCGATTTCGGTTTCGGCCGAAACCGATTCAAAACATTAAAAAAGGCCAAAAAATGCATTGAGCAAGTTTGGTTTCGGCCGAAACCGTCCGGTTTCGAACCGAAACGGGTGAGTTTCGGGCAAAAACGATACGGTTTCGTCCGAAACCATTAATTTTTTTTTTTTAAGTTTCGGACCTGCTACAGTGAGCAGGTCCGGTTTCGTTTCGGTACCAGCCGAAATCGATAGGTTTCGGCCGAAACACATAGGTTTCGGCCGATACTGCCAACCATGCAGCCAACTGCTAGAGTCGAGGGCCTGACACCCCCGGTAGTTGTTGTAGGAGTGGCTGAACTGACTTCAACCACGGGTACAACGCCCAAGAAGAAGGGCGAGCCGACGACTGGCGGGAAGTCCCCAAATACGAGCGGCGTCGCAAAGTATTCGAACTTGGCATGGTTGGTGACGACCTGGGGCCCATACGTGACGGCGACCATCGTCTTGTTGCTGTCGGTGGTGGTGCGTAGCACGAAAGGAGTAGTGTGCGAATGCACACAAAGCCCTTAAACGAACAAAGAAGTGTGCCCTCCTCTTCCCGTCCTGTAAGAGGAAGAGGGGAAATCAGAATCTTGAAGAAGGTTTGGGGATTTCTTTGACAGAAAGAAGAAAGGCGAGAAAGGTCCCACTGGACGTGCCAGTTTGTTGGCCATAAAATTATATTCACACACATATATATATATATATATATTGGGAAATGTTCTTTTTGAAAAGAAACATTCCTTTATATGTGGGGGTTTATTCTGTGGGTGCGCATCATATCAGATGATTTGGGTTCGGGTGCTGGACCTTTCCCCACTGACCGCAGTCAGTGTTGATTTATATCCGCCTAACGTCCGAACACCTTTGTTTAACTGTCAAACAAATCTCAAAGTCCCCTACATAGGTTCGGATGTTGAGAGCCTGCTCACTTGGGTGACTCACAATGACCACTCGTTTACCACCGACGGACTGACTAGACTAGGGTTTCATCAAAGGCCTCTTAAATTTAGACAAAACCCTAGAGTTTACGAGCGTGAATGCAATTTTGCAAAAGCCATAGGCATTTTTGAAGTGGCGGGAGATTTCCTGGACCTCGAGGGTGTTTTGGTAATTTTACCTTTCCAAGGGTATTTTCGTAATTTTACTAGGCCAGGGGTGTTTCTAAAATTTCTGAGTTGGAACGAAAGCAGGATTGAACCACTGACTTCTCAAGGCACTGAGGCTATTTATGTAGAGTTTCAGGGGCTACTAGGCCATTTCTAGGTCGCAAGGGGATTTTAGTAATTTTATCAAACCCTGCATAGACCTAGGTTTGAGACGGCACTCAAGTGTCGGGTTAACTTGACAGTGTCCTCAAATTGAAGGAGTGACGAGAGGTTTCATAGAAGGCGCACCTCTGTCACTTTTGCCAGAGGAGGGGTATATGTGCAATTCCCGAAAGTCAGAGGGTTTTCTTATAATTTTCCCCGATCGATGTACAGAGGAAATTTATAAAGTACACCAAATACATTTAGGGCCCAAACGGGTATAAAGGTTGTCGGCGAGTTGTTGACTGTACATCACAGGTATCTACACTAACGCGGTATGTACGGGCGTAGCCCTAATTACAAGAAATTGCAGGGTAAAACTGTAAATAACAGGACCTTTTGTTTCTCGCAATCCCAGGGAGGACATTTCTGTAATTCCCCCGTTATAGGGACGGAATTACATAATTTAGTCGTCCTGAGGCGTAGAACCTTACAAACATGGCCCGTAGACGGGCATAATTACAAAAGTACCCCTTAGGGGCATAAACACAAGACCCGGGGACTTACCCCTCACGGGTCAAAAGAATGAACAAAGTCCTTCTTGTGAATGCTGGATGCTGAGTGCCTGATGCTTCACAGATCCTCTGTGTGTCGTAGATGCTTCCTTCTGGACCCTTGGGGGTCTATTTATAGAAGTGGAGGGCTACCCGGGGGTGTTTGAACCCGTACGGGTTAAATGGGATGAAAATGACCTCGGGAGGGTCCTTTTTCCCCTTTTTTGTGTATGCGTGGGAGAGAGAATGGGCCGGGGTCGGATGACCCCGGACCCACCTGGGTCGAATGACCCCGGGCAGGCCCGCGCGGGACCTGCCAGGGGTCACTCGACCCCGGGCCGGTCCTGCCCGGGGTCGCGCGACCCCGGGCAGGGCCACCCGCCCACGCACAGGCCCGTCCGGGGTCGGGCTACCCCGCGCGGGTCTCCTCGACCCCGGACGGGTCCCTTTGCCCTCTTTTTTGCTTAAAAAATCATCCCCGGGGCATTCTAGGGCCTGTTGCTCTCTGCATGCCGCGTGGAGAGAGGAGAGAACGCGCCTCCTTGTTTGTTTGTAGTCTTCCCTGTGACGTGGGCCGCGAGGAGCGGATTCGTTCTTGTTCGGGCTGCGTGATACACGCTCGTGGGACTTCCTCGACGGTGTGTACACCCTCCTTTGTATCTTCCTCTTCTCGCCACGAGATTTTCTTTGTTCATGTCGAGCGTCCGAGGGATAAAAACCTCCCCTTTCTAGGGTTTTGCCCGGAACCACGCGATCCTAACAATCGTGGTGGTTTTAACCCGGTGCCCGATCACCCTGCTTGCTGCGAGGAGTCCATGATTGCAGAGATAGACGGACTACAAAGTCCCGATGTGTGAAAAATATTCCACGGAACGACGATACGCCGAATATTGAACCCTGAACAATGCGAGGGTAATATCTCAATTCATCCGAGATAAATAGTGGGTGCAATAGTAAGAAAAAGTCCAGTCGGGGTGGACTAGTAGTGGTCAGATAGAACCCATAACCCAATAAAATGCTAGTGTAGGTTGATTGGCTTAGTAGCCTAGTTCTAACTTTCTCTTTTGCACCTATTTCGTGTGATTTCCTTTTATAGATACGTGTTTAATATTTAAAGTGTTTTACGACCAATGTCAAGAGGGATATGAATGTTTAAGTGTTCAGCATAGTTTATTTTTTGTCAATTAGAATTAAGGTTTTGAGATTGGAAATGCCGACTACGAGTCTTATGCATTTGATAGCATATATTTCCATTCAATTTATTAGAAAAGGCATGCGTAAGTTAATCAACTGTGTGCATTAGTAGCTTTACTTCTTGCATTGTAGTACTGTACTTTGTGTTTTTCAGTTGACTTGTCTCAGACAGGACTTCAGATGACCTCTTCTTGGGCAAACTCATTGCCACCTTCTCACTACTTTTGTTTTCTTTGGGTGGCAGGGTCGCAGAACTTAGGATAGGTAATTGAATGTTAAGATTAGTCGAGGTGCAACTTCTACCCCTAGTTCAATGGATAAGTATTAAAGTACTTTTTCCTTAATTTGTGGATATGTAAAAGTTGTATTTGACTATGTACTGTTTGATGCTTGTAACGTGAATGTTCCTTTACTATAGTAGGCATGTACCTAGCTTATGCTCCCTTGAACTCTGATAGTGTTATATTTCATATCTTACATTTCATTGGCTGTCTTTACAGAGCCCCGAACCTACAACCGTAATGACAGACTGAACCTCACTCATGTGACTTGGGGTCGTGTCATCACATGGTCACTATGTCCACCAAGCTAAACACATTTGGACCATCTAGTTGGAAACAAACAAGGGACCGTTTAAAGAAGATTTCAGTCAATCATTTCTTGGAATAGAGAAGCTCTAGAGGACTGATCTATAGCCACACCCTCAACAACCCAGATGACTCTGCACTGATTAGAGGACAATATTATAGAATGTCTTCATTTTTCAAAAAATATGATGTGATTCAACAGGATGTATGATTATCCTGTTTCCACCACCTTTTTAGATTACTCCTAACTCTATTTCTGTGTTCTTGAATTTCTATATTCCTGTGGCTTTTCGGTGGGGAAACCATTCTTCTCCAGAGTTGATGTAATCCTTGCACATTGGGTGGGTTAGGGGTTTTGGAAAACGAGGGAGAAAAATCTAGTTTCTGGGAAAAGTTATTTTCCTTTGATTAGTTGTTTAAAAAAATATTTGGTTAGGGGAAATTTTTTATTCCTAGGATGGGAAAACTATCACAAAAGTTTTCCTACCTCTAGACCTAAGATAATCTTTTTCTAGGGGGAAAAAACTTGGCTTCTATCGTATTCTCTGTAGATCTCCTTCTCCCTATCTTATTAATGGTTGGGATTTAACATTCACTGACATAAGACAATTTTTCCTAGCAATCCCTAACCATGAAAAAAATATTTTGTCACAGAATATTTCTTAGACTGGAAAGAAAAGTTTTTTTCCCAAGGAATAAAAACTTTTCAGATACTCCTAACACATCCATTATCTTTAATAAGATGCAATTAGTTGTCACCTTCACCCATAGACCCCCCACAAAAAGAGTAGCACATAAAGCATGTACGAAGATCTTTAACAATTTTCTTTTTCTAGAACTATTGAGAAGCTCTGAATTTCTTTTCTTTACACTTTGCACACCCTCCTGTGGACACATTTTCTTTCGATTGATGTTTCAGCTTGAAATTTGCTTCAAGTAAAAAGGAAGAAATATTCTGCAAAAGTAAAAGAGCACTATGTGCAAAACCAAAGGAACTCAATCTAGTCTCCTAATGAGATGTCCGAAAAGTAAGTCTTTAAAGTGAAGTTATTGATAATAACCTGTCAGCTATAGACAAAACAATTCCTGCATCAGTCTTTGGAACAACATCACCAGAGAACCTTGGAAGTGTGATCTCAAATATGGCTTCTGCAATCTTAATATAGGAAGTTAGTAAGTTCAAGTGATAAAAATAAAGAAACATATATTTATGAGTACTTTAACCGCAAGTATCTACTTTGCAATGTATAGCAACAAGGAGAAGAACAAACTAATGGCAGACTTATGAAGCAGGATAAGCTACAGAGCAGAGTCTCATTCTTAACTCACTTTATAATTTCTCTACAGGAAGTATATGCACTACAACTGTTATTGTATTTAAAGCAACAGAAAGGCTAAAATTTTTTATGCATTTCTTTCGTTCATACTGCAGGCCTCTTGTTTTCATGTTTGGACGAGGTGTGAAAAACAATGACTTAACACTTCGCATTACACTATATCCTTGACTGGAGATATGTTCAAATCTTGGTTTGGTGACTCAATCTAACTCGTATGGGCCAACCTGTATCTGGACTGGACTGAGTCTGGCTGAGTCAGACCGAGTCAGCCCGATCCAACTCGTATGTGGGCCAGACTGGGTCAATCTGGCCTGCCAAGCAGGCCAACCTGTGGTAAAAATAAGGATCCATAAGATGATGTTTGATGAGGTCAAAATTACAGTTTTTGAAGAAGAGCCTCGCTATCGGTATGTTAAGACCCTTCATTAGCTAATATGTTATACATCATCCTTACTATCAAAATGGTCAGTTATGACAACTTCCCTCACTCAATATTGCCAGATGTAATGAAGTGGGTTTTCTCACTGGCGATCAGGAAATGCCAGATCCTCTAGACCCCCACTTCCCTGGTTGGAGGCGAGACAACAGTAGGATCATGTCCTAGCTTCTCAACTCTATCAGCCCCGGAATTTGATCGACAATCTTGCACAAGTCTGCTATTGCAAACATGTGGAAGACCTTAGCTGATCTTTATGGTCGCAAGAAGAATAAGTTACCACATTCATGAGTTGAAGTAGGGCTCACTTACTGCCATGGCGTACTTTTGTGCTCACACTTCACTGTGGAATGAGTTAGATGTCTACCATACAGCTAAATGGACATCGCTTGCAGATCAACAGACCTATCTGGCTTTCAAGAAGATGATCGAATCGTGGAGTTCTTGAGTGAGCTGCACTCAGAATATGATGCTTTACGAGGACAAATCCTCATCATGGATCCCACCCCTTCACTGGAAGAGACCTACTTTAAGGTTCTGAGTGAAGAACCACAACGACAGGTCATGAGCAGCAAGCCTGTCACTTCTGTACATTCCGATGTTGGAGAATACTCTGCGCTTGCTAGTGTTACTAGTAAGCTCCTTCCCACTGGGGTAAAAAGCGGGGTGACAAGAAATGTACCCATTACGGTCGCGCAAGCTATGACTCAGATTTTTGCTGGGACAAGTATCTCGAAAAGATGCCTTCAAAGTTCAGAATAACTAAAAAGGGACCGAAGCCACAGAGTAATGTAGTTGTGACTCAATCTTCTGTTGTTCCTGGTGTCTCTACCTCATATGGGTCTTCTACCCCAGCATCACCAGTGCTCCCCTCCTCTAATTTGCTATTCTTTAGTGTCTTCTTGCACAGCTACATAGAACTTCCCCAACATCATCCTCTTCATTGCCTTCAAGTATAGATGAGTGCTACTACCCTTAATTCCTAGGTGATCAACTCTGGTGCCACTGACCATATGACTGGTATATCTACTTTTTTCCCTTCTTATTCCCTGTCTTCGGGTCAAGATAAAGTCATAATTGCTAATGGTACCCGCACTACTATTGCTGACAAAGGTTCCGTTAGACTCTCCAATCACTTGGCCATATCTTCTACACTTCATGTACCATCTCTTTCAATCAAATTTCTATCAATCAATAGCCTTTGTAAACAATTAAACTGTTCTGTGGCATTTTTCTCTACTCACTATGTTTCAGGATCTGGAAAGCAAGCAAATGATTGGGATTGACTGTGAAGTAGATGGACTTTACTTCTTTGTGATGGGGGACCCAATTGCCTTTCAATCAAGGTTTTCCATCTCAGAAAGGCGGAAGAGAGGAGCCTTTCAATCAAGGTTTTCCATCTCAGAAAGGCGGAAAAGAAGAGATCTCGGAAAAATCTCGGGAGATCGGGTTCGGTGATTTCAGAAAAGTTTCTCATATATATAGCCTATTTCTAAGAAAATCCCTTTTTTTGTAGTAACCACTCAATTTCACAAACATATTTTTCTAATTGACAACTCAATTTTACAAAATAAAGAGTAATGATAACAATAACAAATCCATTTACATGCACCAAAGTCAATATACATCAAAAGTTATACCAAAAAGAGATACATAAATGGTACATGAATCACAAACTGAAGAATACATAAAAAATCATCAAAAATGGTACATGTATCTCTATCTCCCTCTCTCTCAGACAGAGAGAAGGGGGCGACAGGAGGGGGGGGAGACATACACACATACACACACACACACACACACAGAGAGAGAGAGAGAGAGAGAGAGAGAGAGAGAGGGTGAAAGAGTCCGAGGGAGAGTGTCACAGCGGGAGAGACAGAGAGTCCAAGGGAGAGGGAGAGACAAAGAGAGAGGCCGGGGCAGAGAGAGAGAGGAAGAGAGGAAGGAGGAAACCGGGGGGTGAGGGGAGAGAAGATCTTGGTCTCAGGGGCTCCGTTTCTCGCGAACTTTGGAGAGACAGAGATCTCGGACATCTCGTAAGAGATGGCAAACCATGCTTTCAATCCACTGCGTCGTCACATCTGGACATAACAAGCTCAAGAGATTACTTTGTAGCACTCTTTTTTTTTTTAATGACAGAGAACCTAGCATTGTGGTATTCGGATCTATATGGAGTGTGAGAGACTTGAGTTCAAATCCAATGACACCCAACTCACGCGCATCCAACCCCGAGCTCACATCCCTTGAGGATTAAATGTCAGTCAAATAACGCCTCCCCTAGCGACACCCAACTCACATGCATCCCTTTTCCCCAAGACTAGCAATCCCTCAAGGATTAAATGTGAGCCAGATAACATCCCCCACCCCCCGTAGTCGAACGTGGGGCCTCCCTATCATGAGACGAAGTCCATACCAATTGACCCACTCGGGGTCCTCTTACTTTGTGGCACTCTAGATTAGGGCATCTGTCTTCTTGTTTGTTAAGAGTCCTGTTTCCTTCCTTTTTTGAGTCAGTTGATGTTTCATCTCTTTCATGCCAAGCTTGTTAGTTGGCAAAGCATTGTAGAACTACATTTTCTCCTTTAATAAATCAAAGTTCCTCCTCTTTTGAGCCTGCTAATTCTAATGTTTGGGGACCTTCATCTGCTCCTTCCTTGAAGGGCTATAGATATTTTATTACATTCATTGATGATTACTCTCTTTGCTCTTGGTTGTATTTGTTACGCTCTCGGGATGAAGTACCTTGTGTTGTTGAAGTGTTTTGCAACATGGTTAACACTCAACTCAACATGAAGGTGAAAGCTCTTCGTTTTGATAATACCCAGGAACACTTTGCTAGAAGTGTAAATATTTTTCTTGGAGATGAGGCTGTTCTTCACAAATCCTCTTGTCCATATTCTCCTTAACAGAATGGCATTGTTGAATGCAAAAATCGTCATCTTCTTGAAACTGCCAGGGCTCTCCTCTTTCAACTATCTGCCAAAATCCTTCTGGGTAGAGACAGTTCATATTGTCAACTACATTATGAACAGGATGCCATCCAAGAGTTTAGGTGTTTGCTATCCTTTTGCTCTTCTCTATCTAAACAAAACCTTATTTCCTCTTTTACCTCGGGTGTTTAGATGTCTTTGTTTCATTCACACTCTGGAATCTGGATCTGGTAGCACCAAACTTGATCCACGGGCCATTCGTGGTATTTTTCTCGGTTGCTTTTCTACTTAGAAGGGTTACATGTGCTATGATCCTGTCTCTGGTTGTTTCTGTGTTTGGAAGGATGTTACTTTCTTTGAATCCGAGTCCTGCCACTCTCCCTGGACTCGGCCTCAGGGGGGAAATTCTATCATCCTACCTTCTTCTACTTCTTCTGTTACTCCTTTATTGTCTACTCCTCCTCTTTTTAACTCTGCCACAAATGGATCTCCTGGTGTTCATACTCCCACTCTATCGACTGATGCAAAGAGTGTTAAGAAGTAGAAGCAAATTATTACTTATAGGCAAAGGAAGTTCAGAGAAAATTCCTCTACTGATCAACCAATTTTAAAGGGTGCTAACCTTTCAGATTCTTCTGCTGTTGATGACTTGAATCTTCCCATTACTGTCAGAAAGGGTGTTCAAGACTGCATTAAAAATCCCATCACTGATTTTGTTATCTATTCCCATGTTTCTGCTTAATACTATTCTTCTCTCTTCATTGTCCTCTACCCATGTTCCTATTTCCTTTGAAACTGTGCATAATCTGAAATGACAGCATGCAATGGATGAAGAGTTGAGTGCTCTGAACAAGATTGACCCTTGGGTTCTAGAGGATAGAAATCCATTCGAATCCAAATGGGACTACACAATTAAATATAATCCAAAGGGTGAGATACAACGGTATGAAGCCAGACTTATTGCAAAAGGACTTACTCTGACACATGGGATTGATTATAAGGAGACCCTTGCTCCTATAGCAAAGCTGAAGTCTGTCAGGGTGATTCTTTCACTGACTGTCCCATAGTCTTGGCCTCTGTACCAATTGGATATTAAAAATGTCTTCTTGAATGGTGATTTACAAGAAGTATACATGCTGCCACCACCTGTAATTGATACAAAAGGGAAGGTTTGTCGTCCGAAGAAAGCACTTTAAAGGCTGAAACGGTTACCTAGAGCCTGGTTTGATAGGCTGTCTTGCCATGGTTAGATTTGGTTCAAACAATCAAATGCTAATCATACTGTGCTTGTCAAGCGGACAGGAGAACATGTAAGTGCGCTACTTGTTTTATGTGGATGACACGATTGTGACAAGAGATGATAAGCAGGAATCAAACAATTAAAAAAAGACATGGCTGCTGAATTTGAAATCAAAGACTTCGGTAAGCTAAGGTATTTCTTGGATATCAAAGTAGCCAGATCAAGGAATGGCATCTATATCTATCAGAGGAAGAATGCATTTGATTTGCTGACTGAAACTAAAAAGTTAGGTTGTGTGCCTGCAGCAACACCAATTGAATTAAATCATAGCTTATCAGAGACAACGGAGGGAAGAACTCTCACTAAAAGATAGGAGTTTATACCAGAGACTAGTAGGAAAACTCCTATATTTGTTGTTGACTTGGCCAGATTTGACTTACGTTGTGATGTAGTCAGTCAATTCATGCATGCTCCGTGAACACCACATGAAAGTTGTAGAAGGTATATTGAGGTACTTGAAGTCATGCCCAGGAAAAGGAATTCTATTTTGGAAAGCTAAAAACCTGAGTCTTGAAGAATATACAGATGTAAATTGGGCTGGGTTAACATGGAGTATGAAACAAATAGTGTTAAGGTTAAGCACAAAGGAAGAGTATCGGGCCATGGCACATGGGTTAGCAGACTTGATTTGGCTAAACCTTCTTCTGTTGGATTTGGGAGTTCCAGTAGAACTACCCATGAAGCTTGATTGTGGTGACAAAGCAGCAATAAACGTTGCAAACAATTCTCTGCTCAGTATGACAGAACGAAGCACATTGAGATTAACAGACATTTCAATTGAGAGAAATTGCACTTGTTTAGAGAGAAACTGTACTCAAGAGAACTTTGTTTACCTATGTGAAGACACAATGGTAAGTTGTTGATGTCTTCATGGAGGCTATGACTGAAACTCAGTTTAGGTCTGCCTTTGACAAGCTGAGCATAAAAGATATCTATGCTCATCTTGAGGGGAAGTGTAGGAAAACAAGGGTACTTTTGTAAAAATAGGAGTATTTGTGTAGTATTGTAGAGTTATAGGGCTTATTTGTAATTCTTGCTTTCTTTCTTGGTCGCCCTCCTATAGGAGGGTAATTTTGTAATTAGCTTCATGGATGGAATATAAACGGGAGGGCGAATTGGCCAGGAGAGTAGTTAGCAACCTCTCCTCTTTCCCATTGGCCTCTCTTTCTCCCTATTCTATCAAAAACCATTTGCACAAATATCAAAAATATATGAAGGTCTTTTATAAAATTTCTCCCACCTTAACTGAATCCTAATTGGTTAGGATTAGCCAATTTGCAAAGGTATGGGCCGATCCACATCCAATCTGGCTGATATTGGTCATTCAACTTGAGTTGGATAGATTCGCAAAAGAATGGATTAGATATGAAGACCAAAATATGATCAGCGACTGCTGATCCCACTCCCAATCCAGTTCGTCTGATCCTGCAATCCGTAGGGTGTGGGGGTGGCAGTGGAGGATTCCAGTGAGATGACTTCCCATGGCCTGGCCACCACTTTCACAGTCCTCCTTGGGGGCCTAAGGCAATCCACAGGTTACAAAGGCTTCCCAACAGGAAGGTATGCTGATAACTACCCCTAGCAGTACCCAACTCCAGCCTAGGTGTTTGATTCTTGAATTGGTTAGAATTTATCGAAGCAGCTCTTCTCTTCTCTTTGTCATCATGGTGACAATTAATCACCAACTATTAAAGCATAAAGGCGATCACTAGTTCTTTTTGCCTCCTGTTGAACCCTGAATTTTTTGAAAAAAAAAAAAGGTAGAGCCCCCCCTCTCTCTTCTCTCCCGAACGACGCAGGGGCTGGAGGGGGCCCCTCCGATCTGACAACCACCGGAGGGGGGTCCCCCTCCATCGGAGGGGGTCCCCTCCGGTGCTGTCCGACCACAGGGGTCCCCCTCCGGTCAACACAGACCGGAGGGGGACCCCCTCTGGCTTGCTGCAGACCGGAGGGCCCCCCCTCTGGTGGTGTTAAACTGGAAGGGGAACCCCTCCGGTGAGTGGCAGACCGGAGGGACCCACATCATACACCGGAGGGGGACCCCCTCTGGTACATGGTAGACCGGAGGGACCCCCCCTCCAATCACTGCACAACCGGAGGGGGACCCCGTCCGTCCTCTTTGTTTTGCGCAAGAAAAAAAACAGAAAAAAAAGAAAAGAAGAAGAAGAGATGGGAGAGGGGGTAGATACCTTGCTTCTCCATCTTACACTGGAAGGGGTATTTCACCGGAGGCACCCCACCTCCGGTCCACTCCCTAACATCTATAAAAAGAGGTGGCTGGCCAAGAAGGGGAGGACCGGAGAGAACTCCCGTATGAGGAAGACTGGGAGAGCTTCTAAGAGGACCAAGTGAAGAAGAAAAAGAAGAAGAGCTCACGGAAGAAGAAAAAAAAAGAGAGGAAGAAAGAAGAAGAAAAAGACGGAAAGAAGAAGACTCCAAAGAACAAGGTTCCAAAAGGAGGAAGGGAGAAGACTCCAAGAAGAAGGAAGAGACTTCAAGAAGAGATCTTCAACGGAAGACACTTCAACAAGAAGAAGAGAACTCCAAGGAGAGAACAAGAAGAAAGAGGGAGAAACTTACGCAAAAGGAGCACTTGGAGCTCCTTAAGGCCTTGAAAGCTTGAAGGAAGAGATGCTTTGTTGAAAAAACCTACAAAGGGATGTATTACATACATGCCCCTATCACTAGGGATATTATCCTTGTGGTGAAGCAAGATTGCTGAAACGATGATAGAGAAATCAAATGAATTTTAGAAATAGCATAAAGTCACGAAAAACTTCGAAAATTGTAGAAAAACCTCTTGAAGGACAGAAATTGCAAAAATACCCTCGATAACGGAAAAATTGCAGAAATACCCCTAATGATGGAAAAATTACAAAAATATCTCTGATAATGGGAAAATTGCAGAGATATCCGATGACGGAAAAATTATAGAAATACTCCCGATGATGACAAAATTGTAGAAATATCTCCGGTAGCGAAAAAATTGCTGAAATATCCCCGATGGTGGAAAAATTGTAGAATATCCCCGATGGTGGAAAAATTACAGAAATACAAAAAATGTAAAAAAATTCCTAAAATATCAGAGAATTGTAGAAATACCCCTGATGGCGGGAAAATTGTATGAAAGTCCTCGGTTCAGTCTAGAAACTACACAAAGTGCATGACTTGTTCAGAAATCACCAAAGAATGCTTTTATTCTGGTTTACTGCACGACTCTGTGGAGCGGGACCACGCCCCTTCCCTGAAGCGGAGTGGGCTCTCCTAAGTTCGGCTTATGACTAGTCATCTAAATCCATGTATCTTTTTCATGGCCAAATATTATCATGTCCGACAACTCAAAAATGAGTGAAATTGTAAATAAAACCTGACAAAGACAAGGAATACCCAAGAAGTCAAAAGACGGGGTTATTTCCGAGAAGTTAAGAAAAAGACAAGGAATGCCCAAGAAGTCAAATGACGGGATTATTTTTGAGAAGTCAAGAAATTAAGACAAGAAATACCCAAGAAGTCGAATGACGAGGTTATCTTTGAAAAGTCAAGAAATTAAGATGAAGAATACCCAAGAAGTCAGATGACGGGGCGATTTCCAAAAAATCGAGAAATGAAGTCAGGAATGCCTAAGAAGTCAAACGACGGGGCGATCTCCAAAAAGTCAAGAAACTGCAGTAGTACCTAAAAAGGGTCAGAAATTATAGAAATGCCAGGAAAGGGACAGAAATTGCAAAAATGCCCAAAAAGGGGCAGAAAAGATAGAAATGTCTGGGGTCTTTCTTAAACTGCAAGAATACCCCAATATTCGGGAAAAATGCAGAAACACCCGGGAAGGGTTAGAAGCTACAAATAAACCCTCGCCTTGTATGGAAGTGCCCTTCATGGACATCAAGCCAAATTAAGGGTCCGATCACGATAGTGGTCATGGCTATGAAGGAACTCCGACGATCCGATAATGATCATCTTGGCGATCTAACGGGCCGATCGTGATGAAATTTGAAATCAATGGTCGGAGGGCGATCCAAAGCAAATCCAATGGTCAGACCTCGACCACATTCAAATTCAATGGCCTGATCAAGGCCATAAAGTAGATCCGACGGACCGACAGTGATCATCGTGGCAATCTAATGGTCCGATCGTGATGGAATTCAAGTATTAACCGTCCAATCATGGGATAAAAGTAAATTTAATGACACGATTAGGACGAAAGCAAATTCAAAGATCCAAATGCAGAATCAAGTAAATTCAAAAGCTCTGGTTGCAACCGGATGTAATCTTGAAGGCCTGATTTCACAATTGGGATCATATGTAAAGGCTTGGAAAGACCGATAATTCAAATTAGATATGTTCAAGGAATAAAGACTTTAAATTTCTTTGCAAGAGTATATCCGTCATGGGCGATCATCAAGATCATTAATGTCATAATACATAGAGGCAAAAAGGCATTCTTCGACAATTAATCAAAGATGTTCGGACTCGTACCGATGTAAATTAACACCGACTCTGGTCAGTGGGGAAAAGTCCAGTACATGAACCCTAAATCATCTGATAAACTCAAAACGAGAAATAAATAAATGCAAATAAACATGCTGATGATACCCAAAACCGTTCAAAAGTTAATTCATCATCAGCATGTCCGCATTTATTTATTTTTTGCGTGTAAACAAACTGGCACGCCCGGTGAGACTTTTCCTGCCTTTTATCTCTCTATCGAAGAATAGCCTTGCCTCAATGAAGGTTGTGACTCCTTCGCGCTCTTGCAAGAAATTCAAAGGATTCCTGCCGTTGAAGCTATCACCGAGGGCATCAAGGTTAAGGCTGTCGGGGGCATCAAGGTTAAGTGACTCCTTTTGAAGCCTAATGTTGACACAAAACACATCAAGTTGCTCCTACTAATAGGGGGCAATGCCATTCCGGCCGTGGCTACTGCCACTGGGGGGCATCAAGGTTAAAACTTCCTGTCGAAGGCCAAATGTCAACACAATACATCTCCAAGCTGCAATTACTAATAGGGGACAACACCACCCCATCCGTGGCTATCGCTGCTCGGTACGTCCAAGTGAAGGCTTCAAGGATGGCAGCACCGGTTTCGGTACCGGTTTCGGCCAGAACCGAAATCGAAACGTACCGGTTTTAGTCAGGATCGAAACCGAAACGTACCGGTTTCGGTTTCGATTTTGGTTTCAGCTGAAACCGGTTCAAAACATTCAAAAAAGGCAAAAAATACAGTGAGCATGTCCGGTTTCGATCGAAATCGTCCGGTTTCAGACCAAAACGAGTGGGTTTCGGACCGAAACAGTTAAGTTTCGGGCGAAACCGGTATCGATTTCGCCCGAAACCATTAAAAAAGTTTTTTTTAGTTTCGAACCTGCCATGGGCCGAAACCGATACGTTTTTGGCCAAAACCGATATCCATATGTTGTTCCTACTAGCCGGGGGCAATGTCGCTACCTTGGTAGAAAATCTGTTGCGAGTATATCCAAGTCTGGCAAGATTAGTCCTTGACAAAAAGCAAACAACAAAAAAGGGAAGAAGAACACAACTGGCTAGATGGAGGCAAGCCGATCTCACAACAATGCTTTGCCGAATGCATCAAGCTGAGGCGGAGATGAAAGAAGTCAACGCCTAAGCTTCGTTTCTGAAGCTAGCACACAGGTGGAAAGTCAAAGCCTCTAAGTCTGGTCAAGGGGCAATCCTATTGTCATCTATATCAAGTTAAGGCAAAAATGAAAGAAGTTGACATCCAAGCGTCACACAAAAAGCCAAAGCCCTTAAGCCCAGGCGAGGGGGTGATTCTGTGAAGCAACTTCCTATCAAACAATAATGGGTCACCAAGGAGGAGGCTCGAGCAATTAAATAGGCGACTGTAGTTCCATTTGCCCAATTGCCATCCTAGCAGCAAGCCGAGAAGCCGACAAACCAAGATCCCTGAACCACCCCATCATTGGGGGAAGAAGAAAAATGGGTCTAATAAAGTCCTTCAGTCTTCAGAAGTAATCCGAACCAAGGAAACTGATAACTTTGGGGCTTCCTCATCTCGAGTGTCAAGTTTTAACCGACTAAGGGAGCTTACTCACTCGAGTTCAGAGCCTCAGAAAAAAAGGATAAAACATGCCCCAAAACCGCTCACAAAAAGTAGACAGGGGGCATTCCTTGCTTCGTTAAACACCATGTCTGGATATGTCATCCCACATAAGGTGCTGATCTAAAGATACAGAAAGCCAATTCTGATAAAGAAATGACCAAGAAAAGTCAACAACAATGAAACATTACAAATGGTGCAAGTGCAGCAACAAGAGGTTGACTGAGTTAGAGAGACCTCGAATAATCTAAGCCTTTTAAGGCAAGAACTTGAGACAGGAAGTTCAACCCTAGGGGCATGTCCCAATCAGCCCCAAAGTAGAAAAGGAAGAAGAACAGATATAGAAAAGGGAAGAAGGAAGAGAAAATGGCGTATCTGACGAAGAAAACTCCAAGAAAAGGTAAGAACAAAGCACTAAATAAAGTTCCGAACAAAGTCTCAAGCGAGATTTCGAGCAAGGTAACTCCGACAAGCAAGAGCCCAAGTAGAAGCCCAAGGAAGAAGACTCCCAGCCAAGTCCTAGGCAAAACCCGAAAGGCCAGTCCAGAGAAGAAGGCTCCAAGTAAAGCTCTAAGCGAAGCTAGGAAGGCAAGTCCAAAGGAGAAAAAGACTAAGTAAAACCACGGGCAGAGTCAATGAGTCAAATTCAAGGGGGACCGTTGTCCTTTCCCCTTCCAAGCTCAACACTCTCTCAGTGGAGTTCGCCTCAATACCTTGATTTCAAACTTGTTATGGCTCCAAGCATGTCTTTATGACATCAAGCCATCTACGCATGGGATCCAACCCATGCTTTGGTACCAAACCGGTGGAATACCAAATTCGCCAATTTCGAGTCTTGACCCAGTTTGGGCTAGAAGCCATCCTTTGCTATTAAACCCCTTCTTTGATACACGAAACTAACTTCAAGCCTAAACATGTGCCCGTGAGACCAAACCAACTTTGGGCGTCAACTTCTCTCCCCATTGTCCACAGGGAGGCTGTAAAATTCCCTACCAAATTTTATCCCAGAGAAAGAAAAAAAAAGAAGAGAAGAGAAAGAAAGAAAGAAAGAGAGGAGCACTCCTGGCCCAAGCCCTTCAAGGCAAAAGCTCGAAGAGAAAATTTCAACTCGGGGGGGAGGCGAGTTCCACCTAGCCCCCCGGTCAAACATTCCTTCCTCTTGAAATGAAGCACGAGCTAAGAAGAACAACAAAAGAAGCACTTGAAGAGAAACTCAAAGAAGCAAAGTTGAATAGGTGACTGCCATGGAAATCACCAGAAAAGAAAATTTCTCTATGAATGAATTACAAAAGAGAAAGCAACCCTTCTTTTCACTCAATGATAAGCACGTGAAGCTGAAACTGCATCTGTTACATGATCCACCTCAGGTCCTCAGCTGGATCATCACCTTGTCAGAGCTCAAATCCAGAGTTAAAAAAAAAAGAAAAGAAAAAAAAGAGGCTTAAAATAGAGGTGCCCCAGCGGACTTAGCCATTCCCATCCAATGATGGCGGTATCGGTTTCGGACTCGGTTTCGGCCGGGTCCGATACTGATACCGTCCGGTTTCGATTTCGGTTTCGGCCGAAACCGGCCGAAACCCATTGAAAAGCTTCAAAAAAAATCAAAATAAGTCTAAAAAATCAGAAATAATTCAAAAAATATGAATAATCACATAAAAACCAAAAAATTCATTAGACATGCATTTGATTGTAAAGAAGTTAGATTAAGTGCAATAAATATGAAGTAGACATTGAAATTCAAACATTGAACATGTTAAACTAATATTCTTGAGTACATACTAAATATAAAGTAGGTTCAAGCATATACAATAAACCTAATTAGGCACAGCAAATGTTACGGAAATTAAATGATCTTTACCTAAATGAAGAGGCACTAATATGGGTAATAACTAGAACCTTCTCCCTCATCGTCTGGCTTTTCATGTTCATACCCATAAGAAGGATGCATGTATGGTCTATATTCACTATAACCGAACAATGAGATAGCCAAGTCCTGCATCCCTCTTTGGATCCCTCTTGGAGTGTTTGGTTGGCTTGAGCCGAATCCAGTATCAGCATAAGAATCTTGAGGAAGAGAAGAGGAACTGGCCGGATGTGGATGGAACTGGAATGATAGTTCATAACCCCACGACCCATAAATCGCTGCCTCCTGTTGGCCACATCCATAACCTGATGGATGCCCATATTGAGTATGTGACTCATGTCCTCCCTCACCCTGACTGTATCCTCTACCTGTGTCTGCGTGGAAGGAGGAAGGACCGCCAGCATCCCCACCGCCAGTAGTAGCACCTGGCACATACGAAAATATAGAATTTATCTCCTACCAAAACCTTTTCTGATTCGAACTGATAATAAGAATTTAAGTTACTTTCAAAAATAAAAAATCAAAGGATCACGAAACCTGCAGCCTCCAGTCGCCTTTTGGCCTTTGGGGATGCTTTTTCCTGTGCCGGTGTGCTTTCTTCTTGCACCATTGACATGAATCCTGTTCCCCTTGGCGTGTGCCTCAAATAAATCTGCTTCAACTGCTCAATTGTCGGGTCCTCTCGAGCAGCAACATTTGTTCTCTCAGTTTGCCTATGCACTGATGTACTTCTTCTTAAGGATGTAGGTGCCTTGCCCATTCTAGGAGTGACTGGCCTGCTATCTGAGTCGGAGTGTCTAGCTAGCTGAAAATCATGCTGCTCCTCAGTGTCCTCAACAACCCTAGACATGTGCACATGAGTATCTCTGGCCCTCTTTGATTTTCTTCTGAATTCGGGATCTCTTGGCTCATCTTCATCTAGTATGCTCTCTGCCCATCTTCTATCATCATCATCAAAAACAGGCTCATCAACCTGCTCTCGTGTCTCCACCCAAGACTGCAACGGATTCTCATCATCAAATAAGGCATCTACATCAATTTCTGCGGCGACATCCTCGGCGACGCGTTTGTCTCGCAGCTGTTGTCTCAACCTCATATTCTTTATTCTCAACCTCATATTGTAGTGGCAGTACACTAATTTCTCTAACCGTTCAGCCTTTAGACGATTGCGAACCTTCGAGTGTATAAGGCTGAACGTGCTCCAATTTCTTTCACATTGACTTGCCGATGTTGTTTGACTGAGCACCCTAACTGCAATGAAAGCCAATGCATTGCTGCCCACATCTCGGTTGTTCACCATTATCCACCAGTCAGCTGCTCCACCAACTATAAACAAATGCATTTTAGTTGTAGAAATATATATTCATCAGGTTAAGAAATCCAAAAAATAAAATATACCTGGGCTCACTCTTCCCACAGCGTATTGCAATTGGGAGTCAGCATATGTCCCAGTCCTCATTCTGTAATGGTTCATCTACAAACATAAAGTAATACATTAACATAACTACTTAAATAAATTCTATACATGTTATTGAAAGTATCAAATAAAGGCGAACCTCTACTTCGGCCTCTAATCTCTTTTCTGGATTCCTCGATAATCGACCAATGACTTTTAAAGTCCCTTGAAGCACCTCGCCATCAACATTTGCATCGGCACCGTACATAAATCGAGGGTTGAGGAAATAACCTGCATTTGTGTATAATTAACTAAATGAAATTTATAAAATAACATAAAGGCATTACCCCAATTTCAGTACAATTAATCACTCACCAGCTGCATGCAAGTCGTGGTGTAATGTGTTGTCCCATCTCTGGTCAATAATTTTCCACCATTTTGCATAATGTCTGGGAAGGGAATGCTGCAACTCCAATTTGGCACGGTCCATGGCCTCGTACAGATAGCCCATATCATTCTTCTCATCGCCATCCACCATTCTTAGGACCTTCACGAGGGGTGTGACTACTTTCAAGTACCGTGACACCCTGTCCCAGAATTTGTTGTCGTCCACGACGTGGCAGACATCCAAATAATCCATCTGTGCATCAACATTGCCCTTATCGATGTATTCCCGCAGGGCATTGTGGTACATGAAAGCTTTTAGCTCATTCTTATACCTGTGCAGATAAATGAAATTTGAAACTGCATCAACTGCTACATATCAGTAAGGATAAAGTATCAAGAATTGAGATCAATCTTATACTTGTGCAAAGACTCCAAAGAAATAAAATTGGAAGCAAATCTGGTTAGGCCTGCACGGATGATATCTCGCCCTCCACTGGCATGCGCCCTGAACATATTTAGTATCCTAGGATGGCCATAGATATACTGTGTGACTTTTTGTGCCTTGTCAATTATCTTCTTCACATGCTTTTCCTTCCCTACGTCTTCAAGCATCAGATCCAGACAATGTGCTGCACATGGGAGCCAATATAAATGACTGCGCTTCTGCATCAATTTCTTCCCTGCAGCCTTGTAACTGGCTTCATTATCAGTCACCACCTGCACAACATTCTCCTCTCCAATTTGTTATATCATGCCATCCATCAAATGAAATAAATAATTTGCATTCTTTTCATAATCTGATGCATCAACTGATTTCACAAACACTGTACCTTCGATGCAATAGACCAAAAAGTTTATCATGGACTTCTTAGTGGTATCAGTCCAACCATCACACATAATGGTGCATCCTCTCTCCATCCATATATGCTTGAAGCTTTCAACCCAATCATGGAGGTCCTCAACCTCTCCCTCAAGGCCACGCCCGTATATGTCTCGACGTGAGGGGGCCTTCAAGCCAAGGCCAGCATCTGCTATGGCATCTATCATAGGTTGGAAATATTCACTTGAAGCTGCATGTGCAGGGACACCTGCATGAAAAAACCATTTGCAGATACTTTTAAATGCATGCCCTGCAACTTCTGCTGATTTTTTGACCCCTCTCAATGCTGACTTGATTTTATGTTGTGTAGCCTGGGGCCTTCTGTGGAGATAGCTGTCCATGGGACCTGTTCCCTGCGTATGTGGGGCAGCACCAACGTCAGGACGTCGTGCAGCTGTACTCTCATAGGTCCCTGAACCCATGGGTCCCTTCCCTTTCCTTCGAGCGGCTTGTTCACGCTTCCTTGCTCCAGTCAGCTCTGGATCAGAATCCTCAGTGCCTTCCTCATCATCATCCCTCCTAACCCTTCTGCCAGAAATCTCCTCAGCAATTTCAGTCTCATCCTTAACCCTTTGTTGCACCCTCTCCCTTTTCCCCAGAAGGCACTGGCGCATATCTTCTTGCACCTCTCGGGGACAGTGGTCACATTGTCTCACCTCTCCTCGTACCCCTACCAAATGTTGCTTTCCTCTGGTTATTCCGCCATGCATCTCCCTACCACAGTAATTGCATTTCACCTTTCTTCTCTTAGCATCAACTAAGGACAGGTGGGCCCACCCCGGATCCTCCTGCCCTTGCTGCTCCTGTGTTTGCTGACGTCTAGGCATGATGCTGCATTATGACAGTCAAAGACAATCTCTTGTAAGTACAATGAAAAAAAGGCAATTGAACATGAAAGAGCTCCAAATTAGTCAATGAAGCTTAATTGAGCTTCAATTGTGAGTAATAAAGTCGAATTAGACGAAAGTCCCAATTTTTATGAAGTAATTAGGGCTTAATTATCAATTAACCCTTAATCACCCTTCATAAAAAAACCCAGCATGATCCCACCCCAATTTCGTCAATGTAGCTTAATTGAGCTTCAATTGTGGGTAATAAAGCCGAATTAGACGAAAGCACTGTTGGCAGTATCGGCCGAAACCGATACGTTTCGGCCGAAACGTATCGGTTTCGGCCTATACCGACACCGAAATGGGCATTTGCACTGTAGCAGGTCCGATACCAAAAATAATATATTTTTTAATGATTTCGGACCGAAACCGTCCGGTTTCGGACCGAAACCTAACCTGTTTTCGTCGAAACCTAACATTTTCATAGAATGCCCCCTTTTCTAACTGTTTTGAACCGGTTTCGGTCGAAACCGAAACCGAAACCGAGTCCGAAACCGACATTGCCATCCTTGGACGAAAGCCCCAATTTTTATGAGGTAATTAAGTCCTAATTACCAAATAACCCTTAATGACCCTTCATAAAAATGACATCCCAGCATGATCCCACCCCAAATTCATCAATCAAACTTAATTAACCTTCAATTGTAGTTAGGAAACTCGAATTAGACAAAAGCCCCAAATTTTTTGAACTAATTAAGCCTTAATCACTAATTAAGCCCTAATTATCCTTCATAAAAATATAATCCCAGCATGATCCTACTCCAAATTCATCAATGAAACTTAATTAACCTTCAATTGTGACTAAGAAACTCGAATTAGACAAAAGGCTCAATTTTTATGAACTAATTAAGCCTTAATTACTAATTAAGCCCTAATTACCCTTGCTAAAAATATAATCCCATCATGAAGGCACCCCAAATTCGTCAATGAAACTTATCTAACCTTCAATTGTGGCTAAGAAAGCCGAATTAGACGAAAGCCCTAAATTTTTTGCATGAATTAGGGGTTAATTAATAATGAATCTAATTTTAAGTATCTAATTAAAGTTTATTTTGAAATCTGAACTAATTAGGGTTGCACAAATTAAGGTACAAAAAAATATTTACAACCCCAAGTGCACACAGCAGGCTAGTAGGGGGTGGGCAGTCCGGCGGTGGCAGTAGGGCGGTGCCGGCGGTGGGAGTAACAGGCTAACAACCACCTGCTGGCCCTGGCTGCTGCAGCAACAGCAAGAGCAGCAGGCTCAGCCGCAGCTGGTGGCTGAGCAGCAGGCAGCATCACCAAGCGGCAGCAGCAGCACGTTTCGGGCCGAAACCGATACCCCCCTTAAGTTTCGGATTGCTACAGTAATAAGGGCCCTTTTCGTATCGGTTATGACCGAAACCGATACGTTTCGGCCGAAACGTATCGGTTTCGGCCGAAACTGCCAACAATGTTCCCATCATAGGAGTGGTTAAGGGCAAAAAGGCCTAAAATCCGACTGAGGTGAAAACTCGAAAGGGTGCCTCAGGCAAAAATAGTAAACCCCTCGGTGTGAAAATCCGCAAGGGCACACTGGAAAAAGCTAAAGGGGGCCAGCTTCGGCGAAAACCCGAAAGGGTGGTGAAGCTGGTAATTTAAAAAAAGAAAAGAAAAAGAAGACAATCTCTACTTCCCTGACCCCATGCCCTTTTAGAGAACAAAAAAACTCTCTCATACCAAAAGCCACTCATTTCCACCTCTACACTTTAAAAGCTCACTTGGTCCATATTTCCAATGGTCAATAACTACCCAAACCCATCCATTAGTCTCATGTCATCCAAGGCTTGCGACCACAGAAAAACTATGAAATCTTGGTGCCAAACCCCCTCCGGGTTGGTAGCTATGAACATTCAATCTTTTGGTTCTATGCCCTCAAAGGCCCGCAACTAGAAAAAAAAACTTGGTTCCAAATCCCTTCCGGGTTCGCAACCATTAAAATCCAATCCTTTGGTTTCATACCCTCCAAGACTCGCTGCCATAAAAAACCCTCGGTTTCAAACCCCTTTTGGGTTAGTAACCTCAAAACATACAATCCTGTGGTCCTATGCTCTCCAAAACTTGCAATTGCAAAAAAAAGAAAAGAAAAAGAAGGAGCTTTGGTCCCCGCCAGTGACTACCAAACATTCAATCCTTGGGTCCCATACCTCTCAGGGCAGAAACCATCCATGAACATACCATCGTCGCCATGGCATTCAACTCCCATACATCTATAACCCAATGCCACCCCCATGGCCGAACAAAAGCAACAACAACTTGGGTTATCATACATTACCCGTCGTGACAAGTTCACCTTTATCAAAGCTCAATGTTCTTTAAAAAAAAAGAAAAAAGAAAAAAGAAAAAAGAAAAAAGAAAAGAAATAGAAACTTAAAATAAAGTTGCCCCGATGGACTTAGCCATTCCCTCCACAGGGGTGGTTGGACATAAAAAGGTCAAAGAAACCCGACTGAGGTGAAAAACCGAAACGGTGCTTCAAGCAAAATTGGGTAACATCTCAGCGTGAAAATCCGAAAGGGCGTGCTAAAAAAAGCTAAAGGGGGCCAGCTTTGACGAAAACCCGAAAGGACGCCGGGGTTGGTAAGGTGAAACAAAAAGAGAAGAAAAAGGAAAAAAAATATTTTCAACAATCATCATGAACCGGCATCGTGGTCATCCTCCACTCAAAAATCCTGTCCTAATGTGGTTTAAAAAGGGAAAGCGACCACTCACTCAAGAAAAAAAAAGGCACCATGTCACGCCCCGAGCGCGGAAGATTACCTGGAGGCGTGACGCGTCTATATAGATCGTGTCAATCTTGTAAATATCAGAGTGCGCAAATAACTAAGATTTAACTCGAAGTTAATACAATTAGGATGAGCTGACAATTGATACAACTAACCCAATGACAATTACATACATATCCAAGTCCAACTACTAGGTTTCAAGCCCTTATTACAATTATTGGACTAATACAGCTGACGTCTGACATAACTTGATATGACTGACATAACTTGATATTACAATAACACCATTTACACAAGCACAATTTACAAGATAACAAGATAACTCTATTTTTACACTCATCACTCCGACTCATTCCCTCCCGAGTTCTGGCTGATATCTGAATTTCCTGGAAAGGTTAGAAAACAACTAGATGAGCGAATCGCTCAGTAGGATTTACATCTCAAATTTTAACATGCTTTAAGTGAATTACACATTCATTTAATGTACGTAACCTATGCATGCAGACAGATAGATATCAAAGAATTGTAAAATCGACGGGAGTAGAAAGTGAGAGTATAGATTTCACAATTTCAAGCAGCAGTGGCAAGTGATAGTAAATGATGTCAAGTCAGTGATAACTGAATAGCAACATGTTATTCAAGCTAGTAACTGAGTAGAAACATGTTATTCAAGCTAGCAATAGTAAGCAAAGTAGTTTCAAGTATGTATAACTGGAATTGGCTATTTATAATGCATTCAAGTAAGCACTTTTACCCTTTTGCGGGTCTCAAGTCAATCAATCAAGTAATATCATGAGAATGAGTGGAATGTCTAAAGTCTAGCAAGCAAGTACTTCGGTGCAATGCCAAACACCGTGGTCAATAAACTCCCATTGGCACAAGTACCTTCGGGTGCTCCCCCCAGGACCAGACCGGGCCCTATATGCACAGCATTCATCATGTATGTTGACATCCACTCTCATTTATAGCCAATATGGAATTTCAAGGTTTGACCAGTATGATATATAAGGTGAAATTATGGAATGGAATCCAAGGGCGCATTGATGTGTAGGGATGAACTAGGAGTGGAAACCAGTAACGTTTGATACACGGAAAAACTAGATAAGAGAGGTGCCTTATAGGCCACCTGACAATTTTGGAAATGACACCCTCACTGTGGGATGCCCTTCCTGGGAATTATACAGGGTTCAGAGGACCCTGTCAGGAGTTAAAATCACCTCTCCGGCTGCCATCTGTCAGTGGAGATGGCAAAAGTGAAAGCCTAATGATCACGTTAACGTAATGAGCTAGCTGGGTCGACTCAATAGTCCATCGCGTCAACCCATCAGTTCACAGCGTCAACGCAGTGAACAGACAGGGTCGACCCTGTCAACAGGCAGGGTCGACTCATCAGTTCATCGCGTCAACTCATCAGTTCATCACGTCAACGCGATGAACTGGCAGGGTCGACTCATCAGTTCATTTTCACAGGCAGGGTCGACTCATCAGTTCATCTTCACAGGCAGGGTCGACTCATCAGTTCATCGCGTCAACGCGATGAACTGGCAGGGTCGACTCATCAGTTCATTTTCACAGGCAGGGTCGACTCATCAGTTCATCGCGTCAACGTGATGAACTGGCAGGGTCGACTCATCAGTTTACCAGTTCACAGGGTCGACTCATCAGTTCATGTGAACAGTGCTGCGTCAACCCATCAGTTCATGTGAACAGTGCTGCGTCAACCCATCAGTTCATGTGAACAGTACTGCGTCAACCCATCAGTTCACAGCGTCAACGCAGTGAACAGACAGGGTCGACCCTATCAACAGGCAGGGTCGACTCTGCCATTCACTGCGTCGACGCAGTGGACAGGCAGCGTCGACCCTGTCAACAGGCAGGGTCGACTCATCAGTTCATCGCATCAACGCGATGAACTGGCAGGGTCGATACTTTCTTTTGTTTCCCAGTTTTCATGCCCTTTCAATCCTCTTTTCACTCTGAGTTCTTCACAAAAGTTCTTCTTCTCTTATAGATGTAGATTTTATTCTTCTACCATGACCTCCAATTCTTCTTAGTTTTTAAGTTATAATTAATTTTCTAAGGTTCTATTTTTTTTTACTCAGTAACTGTTCACATATGCCTATAGATCTCGGTTTTTCACATTTTTCACCTTCTTCCTCTCATTTTCTCTCTCTGCACTCTTCATAAAACTTCTTTCTAACATTCCAATCTACGATTTTCTCTTCTATCGTGTACTCTCATTCTCTCTAGATTCTTCGTTATTCTCCTTCTTAGAACCCCCCTATTTTCAATATAATTTCTTGGTCTTTTTCAACTTGGCCTCTTTCAACTTGGTCTCTTTTCCACATTTTTCATCCTCTTGACTACAATTTCTTCTTTCACTATTTCAGGTTTTAGTTTCACAGAAATTGACATAATGACAGGCCCTTTACTAAAGCATGAACTATATCAAATATAGATACTAGCTACTACATGCTAATCATCTCAGATTTAAGCCAACATATGTTAATCATTCTAGATATGATACTAATACTTGCTAATTCTTCTGGGTATAAAGTTAATACATGCTAATTATCTTAGGTATGAAGTTAATATATGCTAATCATCCTAGATTTAAGCCAATACATGTTAATCATTCTAGATATGAGACTAATGCTTGCTAATACTTGCTAATTATTTTCGGTATAAGGCTAATACATGCTAATCATTTCAGATTTAAGCCAACACATGTTAATCATCCTAGATATGACACTAATACTTGCTAATACTTGCTAATTATTCTGGGTATAAAGTTAATACATGCTAATTATCTTAGGTATGAAGTTAATATATGCTAATCATCCTAGACTTAAGCCAACACATGCTTTATAAACACTAAACATCGCATGGAAATGAGCCTAATACTAAAGGCCTAGACTAATCATCCTAGATTAGCTACTAATTTAGTTAAAAGTTGAGAACACCTACCTCTGTGAAGTTCGTAGCAGCAGACCCTTTCTAGCAGAGCTTTGCCCCAACCTTTAGCTAAGCTAGAATGGGAATGGGGTAGCAAAAGGGGATGTTATAGGGTCTAGTATGAACGGATAGGGGACAAGATCTGAAATAATGAGTCTTTACAGCTTGCACAGGCTGGAGAGATAAGAGATAGGCTGGAGAGATAAGAGACAATTGTTTGGACATATAACCCATGGCCCAATTCGTAAGTGCAAGATTAGCTTATAACATATAATTATTTGGCAAAAAGGGTAGATACATGGTGGATGCTAGGATTTGAACCCTGGTCATTGGGTTGGAAGGCAAGTCACTTAACCAACTACACTAGGAAGCCACTTGTTAAGTGAATAACCTTTACATAACATAACAGGGTCGACTCATCAGTTCATGTGAACAGTACTGCGTCAACCCTTCCAACAGACAGGGTCGACTCATCAGTTCATGTGAACAGTACTGCGTCAACCCTTCCAACACGCAGGGTCGACTCATCAGTTCATGTGAACAGTACTGCGTCAACCCTTCCAACTGGCAGGGTCGACTCATCAGTTTATGTGAACAGTACTGCGTCAACCCTTCCAACAGGCAGGGTCGACTCATCAGTTCACGTGAACAGTACTGCGTCAACGCGATGAACAGTACTGCGTCAACGCGGTGAACTGGCAGGGTCGACTCATCAGTTCATTTCCAGTTCACAGGGTTGACTCATCAGTTCATCGCGTCAACGCGATGAACAGTACTGCGTCAACGCGGTGAACTGGCAGGGGTCGACTCTGCAGTTCAAATCTGCTCAAAATGGTTTAAGGTATTAATCTTTACATATGATAACTTCGTTTCCACTTCTTACATAAACTTCCTAAAGAGTTTATTTAATTTTTTTTTGTGGCAAATATTAATAATAATAATATTTTTTTTTTCATTTTTTTTTAAAGGGTGCTACACCCTCCCCTACTTAAAAGAATTTGGTCCCCAAATTCAATGGTATAAGGGTAAATTCAACTACATAAGGATACTGTAGAAAGTATAAGATACTTGCCGACTAAAATAGTTCTGGGTATCTTCTCTTCATAGATTCCTCGGTCTCCCAAGTTGCTTCTTGCTCCGAGCATCGATTCCATTGAATTTTTACCATAGGGATCGTCTTGCTCCTTAGAACTCGAACTTTGCGGTCGAGGATCTGCATCGGCCTTTGCTCATAAGTAAGATCCCTTTGAATCACCAATTCAGCATGATTGATGATGTGAGAAGGATCATGCACATATTTCTTCAGCATAGATATATGAAATACATTGTGCACTTCCGAGAGTTGAGGAGGTAAGGCAATGCGGTAAGCCACCTCGCCCACTCTTTCCAATACTTCAAATGGACCGATAAACCTTGGTGTAAGCTTGCCCTTAACACCGAATCTTCTAATACCTCGGCCGGGAGATACCTTGAGAAATACATGGTCACCCGCTTGAAATTCTAAATCTCTCCTTCTGTTATCAGCATAAGATTTTTGCCTGCACTGAGCTACCTTAAGTCTCTCTCTGATAAGGTGTATCTTCTCAGTCGAATCTCTAACCATATCTGGGCCTAGAATTTGTCTTTCACCGACTTCTTCCCAGCATATTGGAGAACGACAACTCCTGCCATAAAGCGTCTCGAAAGCAGCCATTTGAATACTAGCTTGATAGCTGTTATTATATGCAAATTCGGCTAGTGGTAAGTGGTCATGCCAGCTTCCGCCGAAATCTATAATACATGCCCTTAACATATCTTCAACAACCTGATTTGTCCTTTCAGTCTGACCATCTATCTGGGGATGGAAAGCAGTGCTGAAATTAAGTTTCGTCCCCAGAGAGTGTTGTAGACCCTTCCAAAAATGAAGGTGAAGCGTGAGTCTCGGTCAGATACGATCGAGACGGAAACTCCATGCAATCTAACCATCTCCTTAATATACAGGGCAGCAAGTACGTCAACTGACCATCGACTTTTGATGGGTAAGAAATGGGCCGATTTAGTTAACCGGTCGATAATTACCCAAATTCCATCATATCCGCCCCTAGACTTGGGCAAACCCATGATAAAGTCCATGCCAATGTCTTCCCACTTCCACTTGGGAATATCCAGCGGATGTAGCTTTCCGGCGGGTTTTTGATGTTCCGCCTTCACTTGTTGGCATGTGAGGCAACGAGACACAAAGTCTGCTACCTCCCTTTTCATGTTAGACCACCAGAAAATTCTTTTCAAGTCTTGGTACATCTTAGTGGCTCCAGGGTGGATTGTGTACCTCGATCTATGAGCTTCTTCAAGAATCTTCTTCTTCAATTCGGGACAGTCGGGCACACATGTCCGTTCATGAAATAGTAATCTGCCATCAGGTGCCAGCTTGAAATCCAGTCTCTCGTCCAGCTTGCTCTTTATCTCCACTAGCGAGGGATCCTCTTCTTGTAACTTCTTGATTTCAGGTAGCAAATCTGGATGTAGGCTCATATGAGATAGAATAATACACATGTTCTTCTCATCTGTGCTGATATCAAGCTCAGAGAATTTCTCCAGCAGTTTCCATTCTTGTATCATGCAGTTGGCCAATACTGTTCTCGGCTTTCGACTAAGGGCATCAGCTACGGAATTACCCTTACCAGGATGGTACTGTATAGTGAAGTCGAAATCCTTGAGATACTCGAGCCAACGCCTTTGCCGCATGTTCAGCTCCTTTTGGGAGAATAAGTACTTGAGGCTTTTATGATCGGAGTACACAGTGAATTGTTCTCCGTAGAGATAGTGCCTCCAGATCTTTAAAGCGAATACTACTGCGGCCAGTTCTAAGTCGTGAACTGGGTAGTTCTCTTCATGTTTCTTCAATTGTCGGGAATAGTATGCAATGACTCTCCCATTCTGCATCAATACACATCCGAGGCCAATACCAGAAGCATCGGTATATACCTCGTATTTTTCTCCTTCCATTGGTAATGATAAGACTGGAGCAGTGGTCAAGAGATCCTTCAAAGTTTGAAAACTCTTTTCACAGTCTTCCTTCCACTCATAAGGCACTTCCTTGCGGGTTAACCTGGTCAGGGGAACAGCAATTTTGGAGAAGTCCTTTATAAAACGCCGGTAGTAACCAGCTAGACCCAAGAAGCTCCGAATCTCAGTTACATTTGTGGGTCGTTCCCAGTTCTTCACTGCTTCGACCTTTGATGGGTCAACAGCAATTCCGTTCTTCGAAATGATATGTCCTAAGAAGGATACTTCCTCGAGCCAGAACTCGCATTTGCTGAATTTGGCATATAGCTTGTTTTCTCTTAATATCTGTAATGCCTTCTTGAGGTGTTCTTCATGATCCTCTTCGGTCTTTGAATAGATCAGAATATCATCAATAAAGACCACAATAAATTGGTCTAAATAGGGCCTGAATATGTTGTTCATTAACTGCATAAAAGCTGCGGGGGCATTTGTTAGTCCGAAAGGCATAACAGTAAATTCGTAATGCCCATACCTGCTTCGGAATGCAGTTTTATGAATGTCTTCTTCTTTGATCTTCAATTAGTGGTAACCAGAACGAAGATCAATCTTGGAGAAATATAAAGCTCCAGATAGTTGATCGAACAGCTCATCAATCCTTGGTAGTGGATACTTGTTCTTGATTGTAAGGTGATTTAGCTGCCGATAATCTATGCATAATCTCATCGATCCGTCCTTCTTTTTGACGAATAGCACGGGTGCTCCCCATGGGGAAGTACTCGGCCTGATGAAACCCTTTTTCAATAATTCCATTAGCTGCTCTTTTAGTTCATTCAGCTCAGCAGGGGACATTCTGTATGGTGCCCTGGAAATAGGACCAGCACCAGGGATAAGGTCGATGGTGAATGACACTTCCCTCTCCGGGGGTAAGCCGGTTAAATCTTCTGGAAAAACATCGGGAAAATCCCGAATTACACGGATGTCTTCAAGTTTAACCTTCTCGACTTCCGTGGCAGTCACGAATGCTATGAAAGTCATGCATCCCTTATTCATAAGTTTACTAGCTCGGAGTGCTGATATAAGAAGTGATTTACTCCGAGGGCTATTGTAAACTAGCTCTGGGAAATCTACGAAAGTTACCTTGCCATGCCGGCAGTCTACAGTTGCTTGGTATGTGGATAGCCAGTCGGCACCTAGTATGACATCATAACCCTTTATATCTAGGCATATCAGGTCAGCAGGTAAATTATTTCCCTTAATCATCACTTCACAGTTTGGATAGTGATAAGTGATATCAGACTCATTCCCAAGAGGTGTAGATATGACCAAATCTAACAGTTCATGTTTCTTAGAAAATGAAGCAGCAAAGTTCTTGGAAACGAATGAATGAGTTGCTCCGGTATTGAATAAAACTTGAGCAGTTTTTGAACAAATAGTGAGAATACCTTCCACAATTCCACCTTTAGTGGGTTCCGTCTCTTGGAGAGCTTGCAGACGGCCTTGTTTCTTTACCGGACGCTTCTCGTCTTTGGTGTCTTGTTCCTTCATCAGTGGACAGTCTGGGATTCGATGCTCTCGGCTCCCACATCGAAGACAAGCTCCTAACTTTCTCCAGCATTCCTCGGTCTTATGACCAGCTTTATCACAATACTTGCAAATCTCCTTTGATGGTGTGGTGGTGGAGAATGGCATGTCATTCTTCTGGAATTTCTTCGCCTTAGAGGGATCCCCTCCCATGAAGAATCACTTCTTATTGAAGGATTGTTTGAATTTTCCCGGGCTTGTGACGGGTTCCTTCTTGTCTCTTCCTCGGATTCTCTCAGATAATTCGGTGGCGTCTTCCAGCAGTTGAGCACGCCGAACCATCTCCGAATAGACTTGGATGTCCATCGGGGCAAGTTGTGTGATATAATGGGGCCGAAGCCCGTTGAGGAATCTTCTCGCCTTCATCTTTTCTGTACACACCAAGTGGGGTGCATACCTAGACAATCTGGAGAACTGGGCCTCATACTCGGCCACTTTCAAGCCCCGTTGTTTTAGAACGGCGAATTCCGTGGCCTTCTTTTCCTAGATATGATCGGAGAAGTACTTGTTGTTGAAATGCTCCGTGAATTCATCCCATGTAACATGGTATTCTGGCAGTGTTGCTTCTATGGATTCCCACCAGCATCGAGCGTCCCGCTCTAGTTGGAAAACGGCCAGTAAAACCTTCTCTTCATCCGAGCATTGCATCACACGAAAGATCCGTTCTATCTCTTTCAGCCAATTCTCGGCATCCTCGGGGTCAGACGAACCCGTGAACCTTGGTGGGTTCATGTTACGGAAACTCCGGTGGAGATCTCCAGCTCCACGGTTTGCTCCGCCTTGGGCCACTTGTTGTAGTGCCTCGGTGAGGTTTTGCACGGTGCGCTGCATCTCACGCCATTGTGCTCTTTCCGCAGCCATGATCCTACAAAAGAGTTAAGTATGATAAAGATCGAATTTACTGGTAAGGTCGAAAGTCATTGTAGAACTTAACCCATGGCTCTATCCATCTCACCGGGTAAGGTATATCTATCCTTGAACTCAAGTTTTTTTTACTTAGATTTCAATTTCTAATAGTTTATTATTTTTTTTTCTAGTTCCCTAGGTTTGAAAACCTAGGCTCTGATACCACGAAGACTGTCACGCGCCGAGCGCGGAAGATTACCCGGAGGCGTGACGCGTCTATATAGATCGTGTCAATCTTGTAAATATCAGAGTGCGCAAATAACTAAGATTTAACTCGAAGTTAATACAATTAGGATGAGCTGACAATTGATACAACTAACCCAATGACAATTACATACATATCCAAGTCCAACTACTAGGCTTCAAGCCCTTATTACAATTATTGGACTAATACAGCTTTCGTCTGACATAACTTGATATGACTGACATAACTTGATATTACAATAACACCATTTACACAAGCACAATTTACAAGATAACAAGATAACTCTATTTTTACACTCATCACTCCGACTCATTCCCTCCCGAGTTCTGGCTGATATCTGAATTTCCTGGAAAGGTTAGAAAACAACTAGATGAGCGAATCGCTCAGTAGGATTTACATCTCAAATTTTAACATGCTTTAAGTGAATTACACATTCATTTAATGTACGTAACCTATGCATGCAGACAGATAGATATCAAAGAATTGTAAAATCGACGGGAGTAGAAAGTGAGAGTATAGATTTCACAATTTCAAGCAGCAGTGGCAAGTGATAGTAAATGATGTCAAGTCAGTGATAACTGAATAGCAACATGTTATTCAAGCTAGTAACTGAGTAGAAACATGTTATTCAAGCTAGCAATAGTAAGCAAAGTAGTTTCAAGTATGTATAACTGGAATTGGCTATTTATAATACATTCAAGTAAGCACTTTTACCCTTTTGCGGGTCTCAAGTCAATCAATCAAGTAATATCATGAGAATGAGTGGAATGTCTAAAGTCTAGCAAGCAAGTACTTCGGTGCAATGCCAAACACCGTGGTCAATAAACTCCCATGGGCACAAGTACCTTCGGGTGCTCCCCCCAGGACCAGACCGGGCCCTATATGCACAGCATTCATCATGTATGTTGACATCCACTCTCATTTATAGCCAATATGGAATTTCAAGGTTTGACCAATATGATATATAAGGTGGAATTATGGAATGGAATCCAAGGGCGCATTGATGTGTAGGGATGAACTAGGAGTGGAAACCAGTAACGTTTGATACACGGAAAAACTAGATAAGAGAGGTGCCTTATAGGCCACCTGACAATTTTGGAAATGACACCCTCACTGTGGGATGCCCTTCCTGGGAATTATACAGGGTTCAGAGGACCCTGTCAGGAGTTAAAATCACCTCTCCGGCTGCCATCTGTCAGTGGAGATGGCAAAAGTGAAAGCCTAATGATCACGTTAACGTAATGAGCTAGCTGGGTCGACTCAATAGTCCATCGCGTCAACTCATCAGTTCATCGCGTCAACCCATCAGTTCACAGCGTCAACGCAGTGAACAGACAGGGTCGACCCTGTCAACAGGCAGGGTCACTGCGTCGACCCTGTCAACAGGCAGGGTCGACTCATCAGTTCATTTTCACAGGCAGGGTCGACTCATCAGTTCATCTTCACAGGCAGGGTCGACTCATCAGTTCATTTTCACAGGCTGCGTCAACCCATCAGTTCATGTGAACAGTGCTGCGTCAACCCATCAGTTCATGTGAACAGTACTGCGTCAACCCATCAGTTCACAGCGTCAACGCAGTGAACAGACAGGGTCGACCCTATCAACAGGCAGGGTCGACTCTGCCATTCACTGCGTCGACGCAGTGGACAGGCAGCGTCGACCCTGTCAACAGGTAGGGTCACTGCGTCGACCCTATCAACAGGCAGGGTCGACTCATCAGTTCATCGCGTCAACGCGATGAACTGGCAGGGTCGATACTTTCTTTTGTTTCCCAGTTTTCATGCCCTTTCAATCCTCTTTTCGCTCTGAGTTCTTCACAAAAGTTCTTCTTCTCTTATAGATGTAGATTTTATTCTTCTACCATGACCTCCAATTCTTCTTAGTTTTTAAGTTATAATTAATTTTCTAAGGTTCTGTTTTTTTTTACTCAGTAACTGTTCACATATGCCTATAGATCTCGGTTTTTCACATTTTTCACCTTCTTCCTCTCATTTTCTCTCTCTGCACTCTTCATAAAACTTCTTTCTAACATTCCAATCTACGATATTCTCTTCTATCATGTACTCTCATTCTCTCTAGATTCTTCGTTATTCTCCTTCTTAGAACCCCCCCTATTTTCAATATAATTTCTTGGTCTTTTTCAACTTGGTCTCTTTTCAACTTGGCCTCTTTCAACTTGGTCTCTTTTCCACATTTTTCATCCTCTTGACTACAATTTCTTCTTTCACTATTTCAGGTTTTAGTTTCACAGAAATTGACATAATGACAGGCCCTTTACTAAAGCATGAACTATATCAAATATAGATACTAGCTACTACATGCTAATCATCTCAGATTTAAGCCAACATATGTTAATCATTCTAGATATGATACTAATACTTGCTAATTCTTCTGGGTATAAAGTTAATACATGCTAATTATCTTAGGTATGAAGTTAATATATGCTAATCATCCTAGATTTAAGCCAATACATGTTAATCATTCTAGATATGAGACTAATGCTTGCTAATACTTGCTAATTATTTTCGGTATAAGGCTAATACATGCTAATCATTTCAGATTTAAGCCAACACATGTTAATCATCCTAGATATGACACTAATACTTGCTAATACTTGCTAATTATTCTGGGTATAAAGTTAATACATGCTAATTATCTTAGGTATGAAGTTAATATATGCTAATCATCCTAGATTTAAGCCAACACATGCTTTATAAACACTAAACATCGCATGGAAATGAGCCTAATACTAAAGGCCTAGACTAATCATCCTAGATTAGCTACTAATTTAGTTAAAAGTTGAGAACACCTACCTCTGTGAAGTTCGTAACAGCAGACCCCTTCTAGCAGAGCTTTGCCCCAACCTTTAGCTAAGCTAGAATGGGAATGGGGTAGCAAAAGGGGATGTTATAGGGTCTAGTATGAACGGATAGGGGACAAGATCTGAAATAATGAGTCTTCACAGCTTGCACAGGCTGGAGAGATAAGAGATAGGCTGGAGAGATAAGAGATAATTGTTTGGACATATAACCCATGGCCCAATTCGTAAGTGCAAGATTAGCTTATAACATATAATTATTTGGCAAAAATGGTAGATACATGGTGGATGCTAGGATTTGAACCCTGGTCATTGGGTTGGAAGGCAAGTCACTGTGAGACACGGAAAAAATCTAAAGGAAAAAATGTCCTTATCGTAGATAAAAGGTAGATTTTCGTTCCTTTTTGAAAAGAAACACTCCTCTGCGTAGAGAGGGTTCCGTGGGTGCGCATAGTATCAGACGATTTGGGTTCGAGTGCTGGACCTTTCCCCACTGACCGGTGTCAGTGTTGATTTACATCGGCCTAACGTCCGAACACCTTTGTTTAACTGTCAAAGAGGTCCCAAAAGACTTCTACAGGGGTTCTGATGTGAAGGGCAGGCTCACACGAGAGATTCTCCATGACCACTCATTTACCACCAACACATAGAAACAACTAGATTAGGGCTAGGTCTGAGCAAAACCCTAAGATTTAGGCATAGAGGCGCAAATATGCGGAAGCCATAGGCATTTTTAAAGCAAGGGAAGTTTTCTAGACCCCGGGGGGATTTTGGTAATTTTACCAACCCAGGGGTATTTTGGTAATTTTCCAGGCCAGGGACATTTATGAAATTTTCTGGGCTGGAATAGAAGTGAAACTGGATCTCTAACTCCCCAAGGCGCTGAGGCTCTTTCTGGAGGGTTTCAAGGGCTCTGAGGCCATGTTTAGGTTGTAGGGGTATTTTGGTAATTTTACCAGACCCTAGACCTAGGTTTGGTATAATACCCGAGTGCTGGACTGAGCTGACAACACTTCCGGACTGAAGGAATGACAAGGGGCTTCATGGAAGGCACACATTTGTCAATTTGGCCGAAGGAGGGGTATATACACAATTTTCCAAAGTCGGGGGGTTTTCTTATAATTTTCCCACCCGATGTTACATACAAAACATGCTGAATGCTTTTATAATTCCATGTGAGTACAAAGGTTGTCGGCGAGTTGTCGACTATATAAACGTCCGCTTTGGAGCGGGAGATAGGGACGTAGTCCCAATTACAAAAGATTGCAGGGTATAACTGCAAATTACAGGACTTCGGTCTTTTGCCATCCCGGGAAGGATATTTTTGTAATTTTGCCATTATAAGGGCAAAAATACAAGACTTAGTCGTCCCGAGACGTAAAGACTTACAAACATGGCCCGCTGAGGGGCATAATTACAAACATGGCCCACTGAGGGGCCCAAACGTAAATATACCCCGTAGGGGCATAAATACAAGACCCGGGGACTTACCCCACACGGGCCGAAACAAACGAACAAAAAAAAAACTTCAAGTGTGCTCCGTAGATTGCTGCTTGTGTCTCTTCTTCTGTGTCCTTTTGCTTGGACCCTTAGGGTCTATTTATAGAAGGCGGGAGGGCCCAGCAAGGATGGTAGTATCGGTTTCGGTATCGGTTTCGGCCGGTACCGAAACCGATACGTTTCGGTTTCGGTTTCGGTTTCGGTTTCGGCCGAAACCGGTTCAAAACAGTCAGAAAAGGCAAAAAATGTATTGAGCAGGTCTAGTTTCGGCCGAAACCAGACGGTTTCGGTCCGATTTCGGTCGGTTTCGGTCCGGTTTCGGACTTGCTACAGTGACAAGGCCCGTTTCGGTTTCGGTATCGACCGAAACCGATACGTTTCGGCCGAAACGTATCGGTTTCGGCCGATACTGCCATCCATGGGGCCCAGAGGGGTCAAATGAACAAAATTGCCCCGATTCTGTCAAGGTGGGGTGGCAAAAAGCCATTTTGACCCCTCTGGCCACCAAAAAGGGCCAAATGACCCCTCTGAGGGGGTTAGAGAAAGAAAAGAAAAAAAAAACTTTTTTTTTTGTTTTTGAAGTCCCGGACCCCGGAAGGGGGGCGGACCCGGGCGGGGTCGCGCGGACCCGGGGGGGATCGCGCGACCCCGCCGGGGGACAGACCCGGGCGGGGTCGCGCTACCCCGCCGGGAGGCGGACCCGGGCGGGGTCGCGCGGGCCCGCCCGGGGTGGCCCGACCCCGCCAGGGGGCAGCGGGGTCGCTCGGCCCTCGGGGTCGCGCGCGACCCCGTTGGCCCCCGCCCCCAGCGGGGTGGCACGCGCCTCGGGGTGCGCGCGTGACCCCGTTGGGGTCCAGCGGGGCCGCACGCCCCTCGGGACGCGTGTGCGACCCCGCTGGGTCCCGGGGGTGGCCGCGGCCCCTCCTCCTCACCTTTTTGACCTAAAGAGGGGTCATTTGACCCTTGTGCAGGCTTTTTGACCCCTCTGGCCGTCGTTTTGCTCCGTTTTCGTCGTCCCGGGTCGGAGAAGAGCCGTGGTGGAGCTATATATCTCGGGGCGATCGCTCCTTCGCCGCGTGGCAGCATCACATCCGCAGAGAGAGCATTGTTTGTTTGTCTGGTCGCTCGTCGCCGCGTAGGGAGAAAGCTTTGCGCCCGTCTGTGCCGTGTGATACACTTGCTCGGCTACTCGGACCGGTATGCATATGTTTCTTCCTTGTTAACCTTCTTGCCGCGACGTCGACCATGATAATATTGTCGGATCAATAGACCCTAAATCACGGAGATACTCCGTAGTTCGACGATGTTGACGATACGCCATCCTTGTCGTCGAACGTTGCATAGCAACAATCTCTCAAAGTAACTTGAGATAATTTCGGGTGCAACAAATGCCCCCCACGGGACGTCCGTCACGGCCGGAGGCATGGGGCGGATGGCCCGTGCCCTTTGAAGTGATTGAACAATATCGGCATAGCCGTTGCATATTTTAGCCTGACGCTTCCCCATTTTTGTTTCTCCTCTTTGTGCTTTCAGCCATGGCTCGCAGCAGTGGGAGTGGGAGTCGGTCGAGGAGGTCCCGTGCTAGGGGCGCTGACAACTGCGGGGTTGAGCGCACAGACCGGCGGATGCCACCTTTTCCGCCTCGTACCATTGATGATGACAACGTCAACCAATTAGACCTTGGCTATTCATGGGTCGCTGAGGGCCCGACAGAGAGTGCCGGAGCAGCTGAAGGTCTTGTCGATGTGTCTCGGATTGCGAGGCAAGGCGGTCTTTATACGTATGACCGCACTGGAGGGTATCCATGCCACTATCCCCTGGACCGCCACCTTTACAGCTTTCTCCAGGGTTTCGCTCCTGTCGGCATGGAGGCCGACGATCCATCACTTCCAGAGGAGAGACGTCGCCTTGAGCGGGCGATACTAGTAGGCAGAGATGGCATGCAGGGATTGTGTTCCCTGACTTATCCGAGTTACCAGGAGGGCTTTCCTCGGCAGCGGCAGTATCCGAACAGGCAGAGTCTGGGCTCTTTTCAGCGACACGAGAGCTTTACCGTCCGGGCTACGCCGATGTCTCCAGCGACTTGGCATCTGCATGGGCAGCACAAGGCCGCGGATCAGGTTGTAGATGGCCTCTTTCTGGCGCCCACCGGAGCCAGCTTTGCACAGGAAGAATACATCCACGATTGCATGTTGGAGAGGGTTCTGACTTTGAAGACTCCCAGCTGGTATGGGAAGTGGTCCGTCATCCCTTCTCACAGTTACCACCGGGGTGCGACAGAGTGGCTCTGGGGCATTCTGCTGGTTTACCGGTCTTTGTTGGATAGGGTGGGGATTCGTCACGCAGTGACTGCCGCCCTGTACTCCTACCCTTGTTACACTGGCCTGCTACAGGCTCTAATAGAGAGGTTCAGCCGCCGGTGGAACACTTTCGTCACAGCTGGCGGGGAGACTTCACTGGACCTCTGGGCCTTCCAGAGGATTTCTGGTCTTCCGATCTGCGGGAGACCCTATGAGGAGCTATCGCCAGATGACTTGCACCTCAGCTCTACAGATGGGGCAGGACACTATACCCTGCCCTACTGCTTCAGGTTTCTGATGAAGACCTGGAGGGACTTAGCCCGAGTAGGCACAGATCGGACTCCACGCACACCGCGGGTGACACTGAATGCCTGGGTGAGTCACTTCTATAGCGGTCCTTACTGCTTCCATGAGGAGTTTGCACAGTCCGGCACCACCTGGGATGAGTACCGAGAGGTCAGAGTGGACATTCCTCCACATCTTCGCCACCTGCCTGCGCCGACACAAGGCTGGAATTCACGGGGGCTGCATCCTATTACTTATCTGGCGGCTTATCTGGCATACTGGCTTTCCAGCTTCGTAGTCCCTCATGGAGAGGAGGGAGTCCTGCGGGTGGAGGTGATTTATCCAGCCTGCATGCTTGCCTGCGGACAGAGACTCGCCATTGCACCAGCAGCCTTGGCGAATATTTTTCATTCGCTTGGGGCTTTGTCTTCCCACTCCTTGCCGCGAGAGAAGGGTATATTGCTGCCCACTCATTATTTGAGTGCTTGGGTAGGGCTACTGTTTCCAGAGTTGTCCAGGAGGACTCCGGTCGAGAATCCAGCAGCTCCGTTGATTTTCTGGTTTACCGGGCAGGCATCCCAGGATCCAGTTGCACAGTTAGTAGGGGCCAGGCGGGCCTTGTCTTTTGTTCCGGTGAAGAGGGGAGAGGGCCTAGCCCTTGACTACTTCTCCTACCTTCACCGTCCTTTTGTCAGGCAGGAGGGAGATGCTGTCGTCAGTCGGGTTTCCACCCATGCTTTACCTTCCCCCCAGGGTTTAGCAGAGTGGGTCGTCAGCATCCGACCCAGTGTTCTTGTATATCGACGCTCCAGTACGGCGATACTTGAGCCTTACTACCCACACCGGTTCGCCAGGAACTTCGGGTATGATCAGGCTATCCCCTCCAGTGGAGAGTTTTCTTTGCCCCTCCGGCTATACAGGCACAGGGACATACACTTGGTCGCGGCAGCTTGGCAGGACTTCCTTTGCCGCGAGGCAGGGCCGGGGTACCCGATCCCAGAGCAGGAGCGCAGAGGCTACTTCGACATCTATTATGCTCGCTGGTGGTTCAAAGTCAGCAACCTCTTCCGGGAGCGTCGAGATGCCATTCGTACCGCTGAGGAGCAGCGTTTGGAGCGGGAGGATCTGCCTCCTCTGTGTGTCGATCCAGCCTTCCTCAGGTCTCATTTTTCGGGGATTGCCCGAATTGTGAGTGACATTGAAGAGCGCTGGCGGGCAAAAGGCTGGACACCCATTTTTGACAGGAGCCAGTATAATGGGGCTTTGAAGCCCTTGAAGGGCAAGACGGCGTCGGCTCTTGGGGTCCCTTCTTCCTCCACCACAGGCGTAGCCTCAGGCCCCTCAAAGGCCTATTCTTGGTGGGAGGATTTGCAGACATCTTGCGGGGTGAGGAAAAAGTTCCAGTTGTCCCAGCCGATACCCGACGGAGCACTTGGGGGCAGTACCTTTGCTGAGTGGAAGGCCCATGTGATCAATGCAGTGGGCTGCGCAGGTCCCCTGGAGTACCTCTCTAGCCTTGAGTTGGCGACGACTCCACTTGCCATTTACGATGCTGTAAAGGCAGTTGCACGCGCCCTCCGAGTGAAGCCGGAGCAGATAGTATTAAAGCCAATGGAACCCATAGCGGCTACAGGTAATTCCTGTTCTTCCTGACTTTAATATACATATGTATATTTATATTCTGGGACATGCATTTACATATTCCCATGACACTTGCAGGTGGGGCTGTTATAATAGCCGGTGCTGCACCACTGAGGGATCCTCCTGATGCTGAGATCGGGAGGGATTCTGTTGTCGCCAAGAGACCTCGGGCCGAGGTTCCCGAGGAGGGGGATGTGAGGTCAGCATCCCGTTCTCGGCTGGAGGTTGAAACCCCTGAGGTTGAGGCTGTGTCTAGTAAGTAGCTCTCCCAGATACTGGTCATTCCTGAGCATATATACATAATGTTATAACACATGCTTGCTTCGTTCAACGCAGCCCCCCCAGAAGCTAGGGCTGACATGAGCTTCTCTCCTCCTCCAGCGGGAGATGACATGCCACTGGATGAGTCCGCGCCGGACATTACTTTCAGCTTCAAAGAGCTGATGTCAGACGATTATATGCCGGTGACGACCAACTCTCCCTCGCCTATTACAGCAGGGACCACAGAAGGTCAGGCTTCAGGTAACATGCTCAGCCTTGTTTTCTCCATTGATACATGAAGATTCGAACAGCAATAACCCCTTAGTGTTTTGCTGGCTGCACAGGGGTTCATGAGGTTATTCCACCTGGCCCGTCAGCGAGAGGTGATGTCGGCTCCTCCTCCGAGGCCGGATCCGCTTCTGGGAGTGGATCCACTACTAAGAGTGGGAGTTCTGCGGCCCCAGGCTCTCTCCCTGACGGGAGCTCGAGCTCTACTTCCAGCGCCACGACCTCCAGTTCTTCATCCAGTGAGAGTGACTCTCAAGAGGAAGGAGAAATAACAGATACCGGAGGTGAATGCAGCGACATACATTCTGTTTAATTGAGCCCTTCTTATAAAGATTTGTTTGACTCATATAATTGTCTGTCCCACAGGAGTGGACTTGGCCCGATCCATGGAGGAGTTCTCACAACTTTTGGGATCCGGCTCACTTGTGGACCTTTTGACTGGCGGCAATGCCTCGACAGGCACAAAGGCCATAGAGGTAGCAGGTGTTGACACCACAGCACCGGGAGATCCCACGCCAGTGGGCTCCTCTGATGTTGACATTGGTGAGGACATCATAGCTGAGGACGGCATAGCTGATCTTTCAGGTAAGAGATGTTAGAGGCTAATGATAGACCTCTTTACCATTTTGCATCTGCTTTTGTCAAGCTGATTAATGCATCTGTTATGCGGACAACTTCAGGTCAGGCCATTGAAGAAAGTGCATCACTCTCTGGTAATATAGCTCCAACAGGGGAAGCTTCTCAGAGCGCACCAGAGGGCCTGCAGACTCCAGGGGAGAGTGCCTCACCAGTAAACACCCATGCTACAGGTACTGCTCGTTTCTGACAACGAACACAGCAAATGATATATGCATTCTGTTTGTGGCACTGACCCCTCTCTTGTTTTTGCCATGTAGCTTCTCTTTCTGCGGAGCCGATGGTTAAGACCTCCTCACGAGAGGAGGTTCAGGAGGCAGGGCCGACTTCTGAAATTGAGCCATCTTGCTCCCAAAGGGCTCCTGGTACAGAGTCTACCCTTCCCAGCATAGCTGAAGAGGGGGCTGCTACTGAGACAGGTACATAACTGTCCTCTGGACTTTGACATCTTGTGCCTGCCACTTTATAGATAAGCATTTACATGTTATTGCTTAATTGTAGAGGGTGGGGACGCAAACATCCTGCCTGGCGGACCCGGCTTAGCTTCTGTCGCTCATTCTTCCCCGGCTGTTGAGGATGGACAGGAGTCTGCGGCAGCATCAGGTATATGCCCATGTTGTGCCTTTTTATAGTCGTTTGTGAATGCCCACTTGATTATGAACACACACTCATTCGGCCTCCTTCTTTCTTTGCAGCTCCTGAAGAAGAGGCACCAGAGGTGCCTGTGGATTTCCCACCTCTTGGAGTTGAATGGCCTGACGCCCTTGTACTTGGAGTGGCATTACATGCTGGCATGGCTGATCAGCTTCTGCAGAGTCTTGACCAGCTTCTTCAGGCCGACCCAATGCCCACCGTGGAGACTTTGAGGACCGGTCTGGAAGTATTCACCAGGAGCTACCATGGGTTAAATCTTCCTCGAGATGCATGGGCCACGAAGCTGGAAGGCTTGTGGAGCGAGTTCGCTCGTCTCCATCTTGCACAGGAGCAGAGACAGAGAGTCCAGTTACAGATCCAGGAGCAGGAGGAGCGACTACGTGAGCTTCGAGCGGCCCGGGCAGAGGCCGGTCTTCTCCTTGCGAGCTCCGAGGGGGATAGTCGGAGGACCTCTCTCCGAGTGGAGGAGCTGCAGAGAGAGCTTCATGAGACTGCCGAAGAGCATCGTGTTGTCCAGGTGAGGGTGGAGACCTGCCGTCGTCGATTTGATGAGCTTCGGGAGGAGATCATCCAGGAGGAGTCCCGTCTTGCGGAGCTGCAGAGGGACGTACACCGTGGTTGACGAACTCTGGCACTTTCTTGTACATAGGGCTCTCACGCCCCGTTTTTTTGTTGGAGTTATTCCCGAGGGCTTGTCTCGGGCTCCCTTGATGACATTTAATGAATAAAGGATAGAACTTAGCATAGCTGTTTTTGCTTCCATCCTCTTGCACGTATGTCTTTCTTTTTTTATTTTTAATCACTTTACCAGCCCTACCGCCCTTTCGGGTTTTCGCCAGGACTGGCCCCCTTTAGCTTTTTCCAGTGCGCCCTTTCGGGTTTTCACACTGAGGGGTACCCATTTTTGCCTAAGGCGCCCTTTCGGGTTTTCACCTTAGCCGGGTTAAAGCCTTTTTGCCCTTGATTGCTCTTCTAACAGAAACAACCAAGTCCGCTGGGGTCTCAATATTTTTAACCCCGTTTTTTCTTTCTTTCTTTTTTTTTGTCCTATAATGCCAAAAGGCGAGGAAAAGGTGGCACTCCCGTAGGGACGTGTGTGCCGCAGATGTGGGACAAGTGGGTAGATTTAATTGTCCGGGTGGGACGAATGAATCAAATCTGTAAGCCGAAAGGCAAAACGGGTTGGTAGCCTGAGAGGGCGTACTGAGACCGCACCCGATGGGGTAGAAACGAGCCGAAAGGCATGATGGGTCGGCAGCCCGAGAGAGCATACTGAGGCCGAGCCCAGTATGACAAGAGGGGTGGATTCGACTGTCCGGGTGGGACGTATAAGTCAAATCCGTGAGCCGATTGGCAAATAGGGTTGGCAGCCTGAGAGGGCATGCTGAGGCCAAGCCCGTGGGGATAAAGGAGTAAACCTGACGATCCCGGCGGGAGACAGAGTCAAGTCTAAAACCAAGAGGCGAGATGGGTTGACAGCCCGAGAGAGCATGCAGAGGTCAGACCCAGAAGAAAAAAAAGGGTGGATTTGACAGCCCTAATGGGACGTGAGAGTCAAACCCGAGAGCCGATAGGCGAGATAGGTTGGCAGCCCGAGAGAGCATACTGAGGCCATTCCTGATGGGACAAAGATGGGTTTGACCATCCTAGTGGGACGTGAAAGTCAAACCTGAAAGCCGATAGGCGAGTAGGTGGGTTGGCAGCCCGAGAGGACATGCTGAGGCCAGACCCGGTGGGACATGTGCCAGAAGACACGATGGATTGGTAGCCCGAGAGAGCATACTGAGACCAGATCCCAAGAAGATAAGATGAGCCAAAAGGCATGATGGGTTGGCAGCCCGAGAGGGCGTACTGAGACCAATCCCTAGGAGGTTAGATGAGCCGAAAGGCATGAAGGGTTGGCAGCCCGAGAGAGCATACTGAGGCCATTCCCTAGAATGAAAAAGGAGCCGAAAGGCATGAAAAGTTGGCAGCCCGAGAGAGCATACTAAGGCCAGTCCCAGTGGGACAAGAGAGTAAGCGGGTTTAACTGCTCAGAAGAGACACGTGAGCTGAACCCGAAAGCCGATAGGCGGAATGGGCCGGCAGCCTGGAAGAGGTATGCATAGGCCGAGCCCGATGGGACAAAGTATGACACCGTCAGAATGCCAGTGGGACTAGGTGTCATAGGATGACATGTAAGGTGTAGCCCTGACATCAATATGATGTTTTGGTCGAGATGGGGTGGAGTCATTGACTTAGAGCCACCCATAGAATAGACATAGAAAGGATTTTTCTTTCTTTCTTCACATTACCAACCTCACCGCCCTTTCGGATTTTCGCCGAGGCTGGCCCCCTTTAGGTTTTTCCGGTGCGCCCTTTCGGGTTTTCACACCGAGGGGTAGCCCATTTTTGCCCGAGGCCCCCTTTCGGGTTTTCACCTCGACCGGGTCTGTGGCCTTTTTACCCTCAGCCAACCGTTGAGGGCTGACTGAGTCCGCCGGGGTATCAGTATTTTTAACCCCTTTTTTTTTTGTTTTTTTTTTTTGAACCTTCACTGAGGAGAGGTATTGTCCTGTGAGGACCGCTGCAGAAACTCTTGCGGTGGCGCGTGGTAGAGCTTCATATGCTTGCCGTTGAGAGGAGGGAAGGGATTGTCTCCCTTGTGGTCAAGGACCGTATAGGCCCCTCCTTCCATTGTTGGCAGTTTCGGCCGAAACCGATACGTTTCGGCCGAAACGTATCGGTTTCGGCCGGTACCGATCCGAAACCGGACCCAAACACTGTAGCAGGTCCGAAACAATTAAAAAAATATTATTTAAATAGTTTCGGACGAAACCATTAAGAATTTCGACCGAAATTGGTCAGTTTCGGTCAGAAACTGGTCAGGATTATTACTTTTTTTAATTTTTTAACTGGTTTCATCCGGTTTCGGCCGAAACCGAAACCGATACCGAAACCGAGTCATATCGGTTTCGGACCCGGCCGAAACCGAGTCCGAAACCGACACTGCCATCCTTGCCTCCTTCGTAGACCTTCTGGATGACGTAAGGCCCACGCCAATTGGGCTGGAGTTTGCCGCTGGATCTTCCCGCGAGAACCTCATTTTCTTTGACCATGACAAGGTCACCTTTCTTGAACGCCCGTTGCTTGACTAGCTTATCATAGGCACGTGCCATGCGGGCTTGATACACTTGTAAGTGTTTATAGGCTTTGAGTCCTTGACCTTCCAAGTTGGACAATTCCTCGAGCCTTCTTTCAATTTCAGATTGGTCTTGACCTGGCAATCCGGCGTGCACAGCAACACGGTAAGATGCTAGCTCGATCTCCACAGGGATCACTGCTTCAGCTCCGTAGACCAGGGAGAAAGGGGAACATCCTGTAGGGGTTTTGTAAATAGTCCGGTAGGCCCATAGGGCTTCGTGGACCTTCTCGCCCCAATCCCGCTTGCGGCCACCTACTATCTTGGATAGCAGCTTGCAGAGGGTTTTGTTGAAGGCCTCGGCTAACCCATTGGCCTGGGGATTGTAGATCGACGACGCTCTCCAATCAATATGGAACTTGACTGCCAGAGCATAAACAGTCTTGTTCTTGAATGGCGTGCCATTGTCGGATATAATCCGACTGGGGGTGCCGAATTTGTATATGATATAGTGCCGCACAAAACGAGCAACTATCTCCCCCGTAACTTCCCGTAGCGGAATGGCTTCCGCCCACCTAGAGAAGTAATCAGTGGCAGCGAGTATAAACTTGTGCCCCTGGGACGATGGTGGGAATGGTCCCACAATATCCATACCCCACTCTGCAAATGGCCAAGTAGGCGCTGTTGGATGGAGCGGGTTAGGTGGCCGCCGAGGGACTGGGCCAAATGCTTGGCATTGATGGCATGTACGAGCGTATTGATTGCAATCTTCGTACATGGTGGGCCAGTAGAACCCTTTGAGCTTGATGCTATTCTTCATCTTGGCTCCTGCCTGGTGAGCTCCGCACAATCCGGAATGAACCTCGTGCATGACGGTCTTCGCTTCCTTGGACGAAAGGCACCGCAGGAGGACCGATCGGTCTTTTCCATGGACAAGCCTAAAGAGCAGACCGTCAATCAGCTGGTAGGATGCCGCCCTGCGTAGCAGTTGCACCCTCTGAGCCCGATCAGGAGGGAGCCAGCCGTTCTTTATCTTTATGATCGGCTCACGCCAATCTTCTTCTTCGGGAACAATCTCCTCTTGAATGTTGTCGACCTCATACACAGTGAGGCCGGATTCTTCGTCGAGCACACTTGGCATGAGCCTTCGGTGTCTGACTGTAATATTCAATTCTCCCTCAGGCGGGAGTTTTAGGGCTGCCGCCAACTTTGCAAGAGCATCAGCCTGAGAATTGTTGCCTCTGGGGACATGGCCTATTTCAAATAGGTAAAATTTTTCTTTGAGCCTCATGACGGCTGCGTGATAGGGGATGAGCTCCTTCTTCCGGACATCATAGACGCCCAGTACTTGTCGAATGACGAGCTGAGAATCCCCGTACACTTTGATGCACTTGATGTCCATCTCCAGTGCCAGTTGAAGCCCAATAATTAGCGCTTCATACTCTGCCTCATTATTAGTCAGTGACTTCATGAGAGCACAAGAGTTGTGGAGGATACCGCCTTGTGGAGACACAAAGACTACCTCCGCACCCGAGACATAGTCCGTAAGGCCGCCAGCTCTTTTGATTGTCCGAGAGGCACCATCAAAATATAACTCCCAATATGGGAGATCAAGGGTGAGGACGCCTGGCTCCATCTGTAGTGGGACTTTTTCAGAAGACTCCCCGATTTCTTGAGAAGGCACTAACACCTCTTCGTCGGGTAGCTCAAAGTTGAGTGGCGAATCTTCTGGCACGGGGTGCGCTGCTAAGAACTCCGCCATTCCTTGTCCTTTGATCGTCTTGCGTGGGACGAAGGTGATGTCGAACTCCATGAGGATAAGCGCCCATTTACCAAGCCTACCGGAGAGGACAGGCTGGCAGAGCAGAAACTTGAGTGGGTTGCATTTTGAGATGAGCTCCACCCGGTGGGCTAGGAGATAGTGCCTTAGCTTCTTGACAGCAAACACCAGAGCTAGGCACATCTTTTCCATGGGAGCGTACCGATGCTCAGGCCCGATTAGTTTTCGGCTGAGGTAGTACAGCGGCTGCTCCTTGCCCTCTTCATTAATCTGGGCTAGGAGAGCCCCCAAAGAGGCATCCACGGCAGCAATATATAAGATAAGGGGTTTCCCTCTGACGGGTGCCCCTAAGACTGGAGGAGTCAACAGATACTCCTTGACTTGCTCGAAGGCCTTCTGACAGTCTTCGTCCCATATGAAGGGTGCTCCTTTCTTCATCAATTTGCCGAAAGGTAGGCATCTTCCTGAGAGGTTGGAAATAAACCGCCTAATATAGGCGAGCCTTCCCTGAAGAGATCTGAGCTCTGTCAAGTTCTTGGGCGGAGGTAGTCCCCTTATGGCCTTGATTTTGTCGGGGTCGATTTCTATGCCTCGATACCTGACAATGAAGCCAAGGAACTTGCCACTGGAGACGCCGAAGGCGCACTTCATCGGGTTCATCTTGAGCTGGAATTGTCGGAGCCTTTCAAAGACTCGACGCAGGTCAGCTAAGTGATCCTCCAGCTTCTTTGTCTTGACGACCAGATCATCAACATAGCATTCGACCAGGTCATGTAGCATCTCGTCGAAGATCTTGGTCATTGCCCTTTGATAGGTTGCGCCGGCATTCTTCAGACCGAACGGCATCCTTTTACAGTTGAAGATCCCCTTAGGAGATCGGAAAGCCGTATGGCCCTTGTCTTTGACGGCCATGCGGATTTGATTATAACCCGACGACCCGTCCATAAAAGACAAGGCTTCGTGACCAGTGGTCATATCAACCATTGTCTCAATAATTGGGACAGGGAAGTCATCCTTTGGGCATGCCTTATTCAAATCCCTGAAGTCGATGCAGACTCGGACTTGGCCGTTCTTCTTCTTGACAGGGACTATGTTAGCGAGCCATACAGGGTACATGCAAGGCTCTATGAAGTCCACATTGAGCATTTTGTCAACCTCAGCATTGACCTTCAGCTCCAGCTCGTGGCGCATACGCCTTTGGGCTTGCTTGACTGGTGAAAGTATTGCCAGCTCATGTTCAGCCACAGAAGGGTCGAGCCCGGGCATTTCTTTATAAGTCCAGGCGAAACAATCCCTGAACTCTTCTAAAAGCTGTCGATACGACTGCCTTTCTTCCTCACTGAGGAGAGCACATATGAAGGTGGGACGATAGTCACTTTTGCTTCCAAGATTGATTTCGATCAACTCGTCCACAGTTGCTTGACCACCGTCTTCAAGCTCCGGTGGAGCTGGTTGGAGGTCGACGAAGTCTCCCTCGTCATCAGTGTTGGCTTCATAGACATCAAATTCTTCGAAGCACTTTTGCTCGTGGCTTGAAGCCGAAGGGCTTGCTTCATCTTGCTGATGGTTAGCAGGCTGAGCTGCTCCTTCCTCTGAGGGGTGGTCATTGTCGACTCCTGATGAAGGTGATGGTGTCGTAGACACATCAGCGGACTCCCTCACAGAGTCATCAACCTTAGGCTCAGCTTCAGCTTGCCCATTAGGGAGAGGTAGCAGTCCTATGGTGTTGACTGCAAAGTGGACCTCGAAGTCCTTTTCCTGGTCATAGCCAAGGCCCCTTGTATCTTTGCGGGAGAAGGGAGGTTGCCCGCGGACTTGCGGAGGGTTCCATAGCTGGTGGAAGTATGCCGCTCGTGTTGGGTCCAAAGTTTGCGGGATGTGCTGCCTTTTACACATCTCCTTAATGTGCTCTGGCATATCGTCCATCTCCTGGACTGGCTCTGGCACCACATCGGCGGGAGTATCCCAGCCGAAGTCATCTTTAGGAGGACACGGTGGGACTAAATCACCTTTGTAAAAGATGATCGGTTTGACCTCCTTGCCCTTGTTGCGTCTCCTTCTCCGTTGATAGGAGACTGCAAAGGTCTTCAACTGCTCCACCTCATACTCGTCCCGTTGGGACGAGAGCTGAAGGCACTTGGGTGGTAAGGAGATACTCCCATCAATGACCCGGCTGATAAGGTTGGCTTCAAAGTCCATACTCCGCCTTTCTGGTTGGGTCGGCTTGGAGGCGGCACTGAGGCTCAGCCTGTGCAGCTTTACCATGTCTTGGTTGACAGTGAAGAGCTGCCCTTCCTCAACTTCAGGGTCCACCTTTTGCTTCCCTTTACCTTTTAAAGGCTCGGGAATTGTTAAGGTGGGCTTCCCAAAATATAGTGAAGCATCGGCCAGATGGCACTCATTGGGATGGAACGGGGCCTGGTCTGCGAAGACCGTATGTTGCTCCCCTTCCTTGGCATATTTAATGCATTGATGTAAAGTTGAAGGAACGACCCAATTCTCATGAAGCCAAGGTCTTCCAAGCAACATCTTGTAAGATGTGTCGGAGTTGATGATATAAAATGTCGCTTGGGTGACAAAATCACCCAAGACAAGCTTGACCACAACCCGACCGAGCGCCTCCTCGGAACCCTGATTGAATCCCGAGATCTTGACATCAGTCACCTTTTGCAAATAAGGTGCCAAGTATAGAGACTTGAAAGTCTTCAAAGGCATGATGTTGACGGCTGCTCCGGCGTCAACCAAAATGCGATTCACATCATGTCCGTTAATCGTCCCCTTCATATATAAGGGGCGATTATGACACGGAGAGGACAGCAACATATCTTTGTCCGTGAAGGAGATGTTGGCTGTGAGAGCTTCATATGCCTGGGCTTGCAACTCTGCAACATGGGCTTCATATGCCTCTGGGTCTTGGAGTATCTTGACCAGAGCCTCCCGAAGATCCTTGCTCCAGGCGATGGCCTCCCAGATGGTGACATTTGTTGGGAACCGCTTCATATGATGAATGATTTTGCGATCCGCCCTGGCACGGGTCTTGTCAAATGGCGGAATGATTTCCGCCAAGGCCTTCGGCACCTGGCGAGACTTCTCCCGTTTAGGAGGACGCTCCCCGTCTTGCTGGCCTTCCGCATCTTCCTGGAATAGCGGAGCCAAAGACTCTTCTGGAGGTGGCAAAGGCTCATCAGGCTGGTCTTCATTAGAAGGACCTACTGGGCTTGTAGACTCGACCCTGTTGGAGGGGCCGGCTTGCTCTGACGCCTCCTCGCGCTTTGGCGACTTGGCTGGCTCCTCTTCTTCATCGGAGGAGGTGATTGTGAAAGGGACACCACCCGGCTTAGCCGTTGAAGTGGGGCCTGAACCCTCTGAGGGGCTGAGGATGAAAGGGATTCCCCGAACTTGAGTTTCTGGGACAGGACCCGGCTTCTCCCCTCTGAATATTATGACCCGGTCAAGAGTCGGGAGACCTTCACGTCCACGCCCTCGGTTACGACCTCGGCCACGTCCCCGACCATTTCTTGCCGAGCGGCGCTGATATGTCGCCATAGGCGCCTGGCCTCCAACGCTATCAGCCGTGGGACAATAAATATTGTCGGGTGGCGGAATCGCCACCATATTGCAGGAGAGCTCTTGCAGCATTTCCTCGAGCATCTCGACAGTGAGCTCCTCATCTTTATAGAATAAGGAGAGCTCCTCCGGGATTGGGAAGTCTTCACCTTCTTCAAGACGGTGAACCATTTCTCGGAGCCATTGCAGAAGACGAGCTTTGCGCCCAAGCTTGTCCCAGGGAATATATTCGTCTAGAGTGACGACTCTGGTGGGATGAGGGGGAGTGTACTCCTCCAGCTCATCTATGAGCTTTTGAAGTCTTTGTAGAGGAGTTAGCTCCTTAGGAGCCTCCATAGCAGCGGCTTGCTCGGCTTGCTTCTTCAACCTCCTCTTCAAATTCTTCCTGCGATTCTTCTCCTGCTTCTTTTGGCGTACTGCCTCTTGAGAAGAAAGGGGAGTTTGCTTCGGAGGTGGGACTTGCTTGCCCCTGGCATTTTGCTTTCTGTTCCGGGCTGGCTCCTTAGGAGTTTTAGCGCCACAGCTCTTTCTGGGGGCAACCTTCGTCCAATTGACCTCCTCCGGCTGAGCTTGAAAGGTGGCATTGATTGCTTGCGCAATTATTTCAGGAGGCAACTCCTGGAACTCTGCCAGTCCATAGTAGGGCCTCTGGGAGCTTTGTAGTTCCACCGACTCTGTTTGGTCTGGTGGGTTGGCTTGCTTGAGCTGCTGAGGCCTTTCTACAATTGACGGCCTTGCTGAGCTGACAGAGGCCTTAGCCGGGATCTTTGCGGGCTCAAGGGGTTGAGTCCTTTCCCCGACTAATGGCCTTGCTGACTTGGCAGGAGCTTTGGCTGAAGGCTCTGACGCCTTGGCTTTGCCTTTGTTGTCTGGCCGAGAGTTCTCTCTTAGGACGATGCCGGGCTGATTCGACCTGGGACGGACCTTGGAACTCTCTCCCGCAGCTTGGCTTCCTGGGTTCTGGACCTTAAGCCCTTTATAGGTGGCCGTGGCCTTGCCTTTAGTGAGTAATGGGAATTCATCACTTTCCGTAGGCTCACTTGGCCGGACTAATCGGGAGAAAGCTTCAGTTTCTCGCCGGGCCTGCTGGAGTGTCTCTCTGGCGGCCTCTGCAAGGCGTAACCTTGTCGTGGAATTCCCCTGATGATCGACAACCCCTCTCTGGATGAGGGCTTCAATGAAGTCTTGAACCTCTGAGCATTGCCGAGTGGGGTGAGACACCCTTGCATGATACTTGCAATAGCGGGGGTGTATCTTGGCCGTCTCATTGTAATAAGACGGTGGGTCATGTGTCAGCACCCAGCCATCCTCCAGAAGTTTATCAAAAATCTTCTCAGTGTCCTCCTTGGGGAAAGAACACTGGTGAGAGGGTCGCCACCCTGAATACCAGAGTGTGGACTTGGGCGATTGGGAACTGGCTCCCTGGGAACTAACTCCCTCCTCCTGCGGCTCGGGGAACTGGAAGGCTGCTGCAGCGTGAATGACGTTGACGGAGCAGTGAAGACTCCTTCGTGCATGCGGCTGCGGTGGGTCGACTAGAAATTCGCCCATATCCACCTTCCCTCGCCTGATTAGGTCTTCGGCGAGGTCCTTGAATGGCTCACAGTTGTGGATAACATGGCCAACAACTTCATGATATAGGCAATAGCCCTGATGAAAAGCAGCGCCTGGCGTCTGCTCCATGGGTGACGGGGTAATCAGCCCTGCCCGTTGGCATGCGAAGAAGATATTGGGAGTTTTCTCGCAAGGGAAGGAGTATAACTTCTCTGGGAGCTCGACTTGAAGTGGAGCCTCCTCGCCTTCCGGTGAGTCCTCCTCGTCTTCAGATGAATCTGGGGATTCTTCAGAGAGCCAACCCCTGAGCGGGGCCCGGCCCGTGGGTGATACACCCACCTCTCGTATGTGGGCTGGAGCTAACCCCCTGGCAAATGGGCCAAAAGGGAAGGTGGACAACTGTTGATCAATGTTCTCTAGGAACTGCAGCAAGCGCCTTTGTTCCCGTCGTAGCTGTCGGACTTCCCCTCGGATCTTCCGGATAGTCCTCCGCAGCGCCAAACATTCTGGGAATGGAGGAGGAGTGGCTCTGGGGCCACCATTGGGCTGTCGACTTAAGGGCCCGGCTTCGGAGGCATTGGAGCTTGAAGCCATCGCCACCATATGGACCACGTTAGCTGACCGGTTCGATCGGCTCCAAGGATGAGGCTGGGGTGGGTCGACTGCATGACCCAGCATATTTACCAGGCCCTTTTGAATGAGCTCTTCTGCTATATTCTTAAAAACATAGCAATCCCCGATGGCGTGACCCAACCTCCGGTGATACACACAATAGGTTGGATCATCGGTCTTGTCCACCTCCGCGGGCTTCCGCGGATCCGGTAGAGTGACGAGCTGCTCCTTCATACATAGATCAAAGAGCATCTTAGTATGCTCATTTCTGAAGGAATAAGGCGTCTTCATGTTCTCCGCTAAGAAAGACACATTTGTCTTATCACCAGACTTCTTGCCTTTCCCTTTGGACTTTCCTTCCCCTTTATCTCCATTCGTTGGGGAGAAGTCCACGGCATTCACCTCCTTACCGCTAGCCAGACGGTCTTTGGAGGGTTTGCCTTTTGTAGAGACTTGTGCAGGGTGATCAGCGAAGAACATCTCAATCTCCGCCACCACCGTGTTGAGCTGGTCGAAGCCTCTGATATTGGAGCCCAGAAGCTTTTCACTGACTTCTGCCGAGAGACCCCTGCGGCAGATAGTGATTGCATCTTCAGGCGTCGGAGGATTATCGCAGCGCATGCTGACGTCCCTCCATCGCTTGATGAAGTCTAAGGATGTTTCACCCTTCTTCTGTCGAAGGGAACAAAGCTCTGCCAGGGAGACTTTGCGCTCGACCATTTGGAAGCGGTCGACAAACTTCTTTTCCATATCAGCCCAATCAGATACTGAGTTGGGCTTTAACCTTGAATACCACTGGAAGGCGGTGCCAGTCAAAGACGTGGCAAAATACCGCAGTAAGTATGCCTCTTCCAAGGCTAATTCACCCATGGCCGTTATGTAATAAGCCAGGTGTTCATGCGGAGAACCTTACCCGTTGAACTTCTGAAGTTTTGGGGCCTTCGGGCAATCCGGTGGAAGCTTCTTGAATTGATGATGAAGGGGATAAGGCACACTGTACAAATCAACGGTAGCCACACCCTCGCCATGTTGAGCGAACTTCGCTTCCACGACGCGCTCGATCATCTGCTTATGGGCCATGAGGCTTTCTGCAGCAGGAGTAGCAGATGACCGCGCATTGGCTTCATGCGGCGGGACTTCGAAGTCCACCGCCAGTGGAAGTCTTGCAGCAGTGACAGAGGCATTAACTGCTGCTGGAATGGGAGGAGGCTGTTGATCTGCTCCAACCGGTGCCGCCTGAGGCGGGGAAGGAACCTCCTTTTCGCGCAAAAGCGACTGTAGCAGGTTCTTGAGCTCTTGGTTTTCCCGTCGAAGCTCGTCCAATGTGGGGGCCCGTGGCTCTTCCCCCAGCTCTTCTTCGTGCCGGGAGCGACTGTCCCCATCAACACTGTGGACGTCTTCTTGGCGCTCTTCTTGCCGTGCCGGCTCAGGCTGAGATGTACCGGCGGCCGGCGCCTGCTGCGTCTGCGCTAGAATCCGGGAGACCGGCCTTGACCTCCTTAAATATTGGATGGGTTGGTCAAGCTCTCCCGAGGTGTTCTCGGGCTGCTTGTCGCCGGAGGTGGCGTAACAGGTGAACACTTTGACAGTGTCATCGGTCACCTGGACCACCCGCTTTTTCTTGGGCGGTTGTCGCTCCGGCTTGGGCGGCCTCCCAAGTCTGTTGAAGACAGACACTCGGGATGTGGCTGCTTGAGGTGAGCGATCCTCCTCCGTGTGTGTAGAACTAGCCCACGGGGAGGTCGGTCGCACTTTCTTGCCGGCTCCTCGGCGCTTTTGTCCCCGTAGGGGTTGAGATGTAAATCTCGCAGACGTCGAGGCCTCAGTGCTTGGCGGACTCCGCATCCGCTGAAGCTCTGACATGTGGAAGGGCTCCTCCGCCCTCGCGCGCCTTATGATTCGGGCCTCCTCCTTGGTGACCCAGATCTTCTTCAAATGGAGCTGGTGCTCCTCAATTGGGTTGCCCCCTGTCGTTGGACGGGGAGCTCATGGCTTGGGCCGTTGTAGAGGGCCCTGGATTGCCGCCGATACGGCAGCCTTCTTCTTCTTCGCTCCGTCCTCCCCAACTTGGCGGAGGGGCTCGAAGCGGTTGGAGGTAGAAATAGTTGGGACATGACGATCCCATGACAAAATCGGCTCGCCTCCATCGAGCCGGATGCGAATGTCTCCGACAATTACAGTCTTGCCGGAGCGCGAGACAGCAGCCTCGGGCCTTGCACCCTTGCGGCTACACCGTTGCCCCCATTGGGCAGGGGCGGCGATGGTGACACCCGCCATAGGCCTGGCGTCATCCTGACGGCGGCGGCGTTGCCCCCGTTGAGCAGGGGCAGCACCTCTGAGGGTGGCCGCAGCAGGTTTGGCACCGTTGCGGCGGCGGCGTTGCCCACGTTGAGCATGAGCGACGCCAGCAGTGATTTGATTGACCGAGAAGACTCGGCCAACAGCTGGGGTAGAAGGTCTGACACCTTCGACCGTTGACGGAGCAGCCAATGGAACTCGGCTGGTTGTTGGGATGAAGGGCTTGACACCCTTAACAGTTGGCGAATTGACCGGATGGACCCGGCCGGTTGATGTAGCCAAGGGCCTGACGCCCCCGACAGTCGCGTTGTTGACCGAGCGAACCCGGCCGGCTGTTGCAACAGAGGGTCTGACACCCCCAGTGATTGACTTCTTGGCCAGGTGAACCCGACCAATCGACGAAACCGAAGGCCTGACGCCTTTAGAAACTAGCTTGTTGGCCGAACAGACTCGACCAATTGTCGAAGCCGAGGGCCTGGCACCCCCGACGGCTGGCTTGTTGGCCGGGCGAGCCCGACCGGGAATGGCGGAGAGCTTGCCTCCTTCAATAGTTGGCTTCTGGACCAGACTGACCCGGCCAGCAATTGAAGTCGAAGGCCTGGCGCCTCCAACAGTTGTCTTCTTGACCGGGCGGACCCGGCCAGTTGAAGGGGCCGAAGGCCTGACGCCCCGATAGTTGTTTTGTCGACCGGACTGACCCGGCCAGTTGAAGGAGCCGAAGGCTTGACACCTCCGACAGCTGTCTTCTTGACCGGGCGGACCCGGCCAGTCGAAGCAACAGAGGGCCTAACACCCTCAGTGATGGTCTTCTTGACCGGACTGACCCGGCCAGTTGTTGGAGCCGAAGGCTTGACGCCCTTGACAGCTGTTGGAAGCCTGGCTGAACTGGCCTCAGCCACCGGTACCACGCCCAAGAAGAAAGGCGAGCCGACGACAGGTGGGAAGTCGCCGAAGACCAGCGGGGTCGCCAGGAATCCGAGCCTGGCATGGTTGGCGACGATCTCAGGGCCGTAGATAACGGCAGCCATCGCTGTTGAAGTGTTGGTGGTGGTGGTGCGTAGCACGAACGGAATGGCGTGCAGATGCACAAAGAACTCTCAAATGAACAGAGAGAGATGTGCCCTCCTCTTCCCGTCCTTTAAGAGGAAGAGGGGCAATCAGAACCTTGAAGAAGGTTTTGAGACTTTCTTTGACAGAAAGAAGAAAGGCGGGAAAAGTCCCACCGGACGTGCCAGTCTGTGAGACACGGAAAAAATCTAAAGGAAAAAATGCCCTTATCGTAGATAAAAGGTAGATTTTCGTTCCTTTTTGAAAAGAAACACTCCTCTGAGTAGAGAGGGTTCCGTGGGTGCGCATAGTATCAGACGATTTGGGTTCGAGTGCTGGACCTTTCCCCACTGACCGGAGTCAGTGTTGATTTACATCGGCCTAACGTCCGAACACCTTTGTTTAACTGTCAAAGAGGTCCCAAAAGACTTCTACAGGGGTTCTGATGTGAAGGGCAGGCTCACACGAGAGATTCTCCATGACCACTCATTTACCACCAACACATAGAAACAACTAGATTAGGGCTAGGTCTGAGCAAAACCCTAAGATTTAGGCATAGAGGCGCAAATATGCGGAAGCCATAGGCATTTTTAAAGCAAGGGAAGTTTTCTAGACCCCGGGCGGATTTTGGTAATTTTACCAACCCAGGGGTATTTTGGTAATTTTCCAGGCCAGGGACATTTATGAAATTTTCTGGGCTAGAATGGAAGTGAAAATGGATCTCTAACTCCCCAAGGCGCTGAGGCTCTTTCTGGAGGGTTTCAAGGGCTCTGAGGCCATGTTTAGGTTGTAGGGGTATTTTGGTAATTTTACCAGACCCTAGACCTAGGTTTGGTATAATACCCGAGTGCTGGACTGAGCTGACAACACTTCCGGACTGAAGGAATGACAAGGGGATTCATAGAAGGCACATATTTGTCAATTTGGCCGAAGGAGGGGTATATACACAATTTTCCAAAGTCGGGGGGTTTTCTTATAATTTTTCCACCCGAGGTTACATACAAAACATGCTGAATGCTTTTATAATTCCATGTGAGTACAAAGGTTGTCGGCGAGTTGTCGACTGTATAAACGTCCGCTTTGGAGCGGGAGATAGGGACGTAGTCCCAATTACAAAAGATTGCAGGGTATAACTGCAAATTACAGGACTTCGGTCTTTTGCCATCCCGGGAAGGATATTTTTATAATTTCGCCATTATAAGGGCAAAAATACAAGACTTAGTCGTCCCGAGACGTAAAGACTTACAAACATGGCCCGCTGAGGGGCATAATTACAAACATGGCCCACTGAGGGGCCCAAACGTAAATATACCCCGTAGGGGCATAAATACAAGACCCGGGGACTTACCCCACACGGGCCGAAACAAACGAACAAAAAAAAAACTTCAAGTGTGCTCCGTAGATTGCTGCTTGTGTCTCTTCTTCTGTGTCCTTTTGCTTCGACCCTTAGGGTCTATTTATAGAAGACGGGAGGGCCCAGAGGGGTCAAATGAACAAAATTGCCCCGATTCTGTCAAGGTGGGGTGGCAAAAAGCCATTTTGACCCCTCTGGCCACCAAAAAGGGCCAAATGACCCCTCTGAGGGGGTTAGAGAAAGAAAAGAAAAAAAAACTTTTTTTTTTGTTTTTGAAGTCCCGGACCCCGGAAGGGGGGCGGACCCTGGCGGGGTCGCGCGGACCCGGGGGGGATCGCGCGACCCTGCCGGGGGACAGACCCGGGCGGGGTCGCGCGACCCCGCCGGGAGGCGGACCCGGGCGGGGTCGCGCGGGCCCGCCCGGGGTGGCCCGACCCCGCCAGGGGGCAGCGGGGTCCGCGCGACCCGCTGGCCCCCGCCCCCAGCGGGGTGGCACGCGCCTCGGGGTGCGCGCGTGACCCCGCTGGGGTCCAGCGGGGCCGCACGCCCCTCGGGACGCGTGTGCGACCCCGCTGGGTCCCGGGGGTGGCCGCGGCCCCTCCTCCTCACCTTTTTGACCTAAAGAGGGGTCATTTGACCCTTGTGCAGGCTTTTTGACCCCTCTGGCCGTCGTTTTGCTCCGTTTTCGTCGTCCCGGGTCGGAGAAGAGCCGTGGTGGAGCTATATATCTCGGGGCGATCGCTCCTTCGCCGCGTGGCAGCATCACATCCGCAGAGAGAGCATTGTTTGTTTGTCTGGTCGCTCGTCGCCGCGTAGGGAGAAAGCTTTGCGCCCGTCTGTGCCGTGTGATACACTTGCTCGGCTACTCGGACCGGTATGCATATGTTTCTTCCTTGTTAACCTTCTTGCCGCGACGTCGACCATGATAATATTGTCGGATCAATAGACCCTAAATCACGGAGATACTCCGTAGTTCGACGATGTTGACGATACGCCATCCTTGTCGTCGAACGTTGCATAGCAACAATCTCTCAAAGTAACTTGAGATAATTTCGGGTGCAACAGTCACTTAACCAACTACACTAGGAAGCCACTTGTTAAGTGAATAACCTTTACATAACATAACAGGGTCGACTCATCAGTTCATGTGAACAGTACTGCGTCAACCCTTCCAACAGACAGGGTCGACTCATCAGTTCATGTGAACAGTACTGCGTCAACCCTTCCAACAGGCAGGGTCGACTCATCAGTTCATGTGAACAGTACTGCGTCAACCCTTCCAACTGGCAGGGTCGACTCATCAGTTTATGTGAACAGTACTGCGTCAACCCTTCCAACAGGCAGGGTCGACTCATCAGTTTATGTGAACAGTACTGCGTCAACCCTTCCAACAGGCAGGGTCGACTCATCAGTTCATGTGAACAGTACTGCGTCAACGCGATGAACAGTACTGCGTCAACGCGGTGAACTGGCAGGGTCGACTCATCAGTTCATTTCCAGTTCACAGGGTTGACTCATCAGTTCATCGCGTCAACGCGATGAACAGTACTGCGTCAACGCGGTGAACTGGCAGGGTCGACTCTGCAGTTCAAATCTGCTCAAAATGGTTTAAGGTATTAATCTTTACATATGATAACTTCGTTTCCACTTCTTACATAAACTTCCTAAAGAGTTTATTTAATTTTTTTTTTGTGGCAAATATTAATAATAATAATATTTTTTTTTCATTTTTTTTTAAAGGGTGCTACACACCAAAACCCAAATCCTCGGTTTGAAACCCCTTTCGGGTCAACAACCACCCAGAACGAAACCCAAATCCTTAGTTTAAAACCCCTTCGGGTTATCAAAACTAACTATTTGATTACCCAAGCTTTCTTTGGATCACCACAAAAAAAAAGAGACACAAAACCCAAGTCCTTGGTTCAAAACCCCTTTCGGGTTAGCAACCACAAAATAAAACCAAGTCTTTGTTGCCCAAACCTTTTTTTGAGTCAACAAAAAAAAACAAAAAAAAAGCAAAGTCATGGTCCCCAAACCCTTTTCGGGTCGGTCACCATTCTAAAACCCCAAACGTCATCTTCAAGCCCTTTTCAAGCTAAAAGGTCACGGGCTTACAAATCATTGGCCCCACTTCCTCCTTATGATGGAGGGTCAATGGAAATCCAGATGCTTTTTCCCAACAGCAACAAGCAACTACAACAACAACGTCAAGTAACAACAACATCAAAAGCAATAGCAACTACAATAGCAACGTCAAGTAACAACAACATCAAAAGTAGCAGCAACTACAACAACAACGTCAAGTAACAATAGCAACAACAACAACAAAAATAAAAAGAGAAGAAAAAAATTGGGGCTTAAAATTGAGGTGCCTCGACAGACTTAGGCATCCAACTTGTTGGTTGCCTAAGGTAAAAAGGTCATAAAATCTGACCAGAGTGAAAACCCGAAAGAGCGCTTCAGGCAAAAATAAATAACCCCTCAGTGTGAAAACCCGAAAGGACGTACTGGAAAAAGCTAAAGGGAGCCAGCTTCGGCGAAAACCCGAAAGGGCGGTGAAGTTGGTAATGAGAAAAAAAAAAAGAAAAAAGAAGAAGAAATGATGAATGCATCGTCATTATGGGCCACCATCTCAAGCATCCTTTGTCCGATGGCTTTGTCCCACCGTGACGAACACATTATCAAGACTATTAAATCACCAGTTCCAGAATAACCCACCCAAATTTCAACCCTTGGCTTCCAAACCCCAAAGGTTGGCTAAACCCTAAGTGCAATCCTTGGCTTCCAAACCACAAAGATCCGCCAACCCCAACACCATTGCTCAGCCTCCAAACTGCACCAGTCAATCGAGTTTCAAACCCGAAAAGTCAACCGAAATCCAAACTCAAATCCCAAATTCCTCGGCTACAAACCACAAACGTCAGCCAACCCAAGCCTGAAACCCAAGTTTCTCGTCTTCCAAACCATAAAGGTCGGCCGACTCCACTTCACTCCTACTCTTTGGCTTCAAAACCACAACAGTCGGCCAACTTAACCACAACTCTAATCCTTGGCCCCCAAACCACAAATCGTACTCAAATTCAACCCTAACTCCAATACTTGACTTCTACCCCACGGAAGTCGGTCACCCAATTTCTAACTGCTAGCTTCACACTACAAGTGAATTAGTCGGATCTACAAAGTCAATGACTTCCCATCCATCTCAAGAGGAAGGGTTTGCAAATCCACAAATTTCTTTGCACTACCAAGCATCAAGTACACAAAAGAAGAGAGAGATAGAAAAAAAAGAAAAAGAAAAAAAGAGAGATAAAAAAGAGAGAGAGAAAAAGAGAGAGAGAGAGAAAAAGGGAGATCAAAAGAAAAGAGAAAGAAAAAGAAGAAAAAAAACAAAACAAAAAAAGACACAAAAAGGGAAGGAAAAAAGAAGTAATAGGGTGTTTGGTTGTACTTTTTTCTCGTCTTTTTCTCTCAAATTTAAAAAAAAGAGTAAGAGACCCTCTAGCCCCGTTTGGTATTCCTTTCCTAAATTTTAGGGAGAGAATCTAATCCCGTTATAATCTCTTTCTAAATAAAAATAACTCCCTATCAATTTTTATTTTGAGATCACTCTCTCGGCGCTCTCGTTCTTTCCCTCCCTCCCATGTGCGGCCCCCTCTCCTGTGGCCGGCGTCCCCTCCCCCTCCCTCCCCTACGCGGCCCTTGTGCGGCCCCCTCCCTTGCGTAGCCCCCCTCCTCCCCTGCGCTGTGCGTCCCCTCCCCCTCCCTCCCTCGCGGCCCCCCTCCGCCGCGGCCCCCCTCTACGCGACTGCGGCGGCCTGTCATGGCCTGAGGGAGGTCGGCTATGAAGGTCCCAAAGACAGAGCAGAGGCGCTCGAAGATGGAGACGATGGAGCGATCCCCCTCGTCCCACGCTCTCTCTCTCCCCACGCTCCCTCCCTGCGTCTTGCTGGTGCCCCGTTCCCGTACGTGACAAGGTCGACCACCCGACGGTGATGGCGGAGGACGATGTCGGTGCTGAGGAGGGAGCAATCGAGCGGCAGCTGGAGCTGCAATTGGACGATCAGAAGGAGTCACTGGCAGCCCTTGATGGCGCCCTCATTGCCGACCCCTCCAACGTGGAGCTTCTCTCTGTTCATGAGGAGCTTGTTGTTGCAATCAGGGATGCAGAGGAGGGGCTTCTTCACTTGAAATGTTCACGTCTTTTGAGAGAAGCTGATGAGATTACATTTGGACTTAGATGTGAATATCTAGGTCAAGATGTCAAGGTTGAGCCTCTAGATCCAACCCAGGATGTAGCAGAGCCTCTAAAATCAGAAAAGTTCTCTGTTGGATCAAAGTGCAGGTTTTGTTATTTTGATGGACGGTGGTATAATGGTTGTATAGTAGGATTGAAAGGTTCCACTTCTGCGAGGATTTCATTTCTCAACCCTACATCTGAAAGCATGCTGGATTTGAGGTGCCCATTTCTTCATTGAAACAGTACATACTCACTGTGGCAGCCCCTCCCTCTCTCCCGACGACCCCTCCCTCTCCCTCTCTCTCCCTGTGCTCCCTCCCTCCCTCGACAGGGAATGGCCGCTACAGAAACCCAGATGGGGCTGATTTGAGGTTGCAAGGAAGAAAAGATCAGATCTCGCATGTACCTTGTTCTGTTTATATCTCTAGTTGCTTCATTCCTCGATTTCACGTGGTGGGTTTTTGCATGTTTATTTCATTGAAAAAAATGCCAAACAACTCAGCATAAATTTTAAAAATTATATCAATTTTACCAAACACGTTAGCGATCATTTACATCATTTTTAAAAAATAGGTCAAAATTTAAGATAGACTAATTTTTTAGAGTGAAATCATTTTAAAAATAAAAGTGCTCCCAAACACCCTATAAGAAACTATTATTACTCATCGTTATGATCCGCTACTTCGGGCGTCTCTCCTCCTATGGTTTTGTCCCCTCCGGAGCACATGAATTTCATTTGTAGTGTTGACTACATGTCATTTGAGACTGTCAACTCTACCCAAATTTCAAGTTTTGGTCTTGACCTATAAGTTCTTTTGGACCGTCAATTCCACCAAACTCTAAACTTTTGGTTTTGACCTATAAGTCTTTTTTACATGGATGGCAGTATCGGCTGAAACCGATACGTTTCGGCCGAAACCGATACGTTTCGGCCAATACCGAAACCGAAACGCACCAAGTCACTGTAGCAAGTCCGATACCGAAACCGGACCGAAACCGACCGAAACCGGACCTGCTCAATACATTTTTTTACCTTTTTTGACTGCTTTGAACCGGTTTCGGCCGAAACCGAAACCGATACTACCATCCTTGCTTTTTTGGGACCGTCAATTCCACCGAATTTCAAGTTTAAGTCTTGGCCTACAAGTCCTTTTGGACCATCAATTCCACCAAACTCCAAACTTCTGGTTTTGACCTACAAGTCCTTTTTGGACCGTCAATTCCACCAAATTTCAATTTTTGGCCTTGACCTACAAAGTTCTTTTTGGGCCGTCAATTCCACCAAATTTCAACTTCTGATTTTGACTTGTATGTCCCTTTTGGGCTGTCAGTTTCGGTGTATTTTACTTGTGGTCTTGACTCACATGTTCTTTTTAGACTATCAATTCAAAAGATCCACCCCAAATTCTCAAAACCCCAAACCGTTGGCGCCAACCAATCATCGATATAAAGAACGGTTGCCTTCCTCCAGATCGGGCTAAGAGGGTTCAACTGTTGTGTAGGGCGAAGTCATATCAGCTAATAGAAAATCAATTATATGGGTGTTTGTTGTTTTTACAACATTGGTGTCGGTGACCACGGTGAGAAGGGGAATAAAGCGATAAAGGAAAATAAGGGAGTTTATGTTATCTCGGGGATATTTTCCTTCGTAGCCGTATGCCTCTCACGGCAGTACCATACACACGCCTTTTACGGAAAGTCGAGAGGGGTCAACTTGCACGAGAGGTTTCCGGGAGTTAGGGTGACCGGGCAGGGTGCGGGCGTGCAAGTCGATTTCTCGACAATCACCTATGAAACCGAAAGTTGACTGGGGAAGTGTCGCCAAGACGCGGCACGTGGGCAAGGGGTATCGGGCGACACGTGGAGAGAAGGGAGGTTCCACGGATGCGAGTGTGCAGACGATTGTGGCGATTCGTGTACGAGACATCTTTCCCCACCGACCGCAAGCGGCCGGTGTTTATTTACATCGGATTGAATCCGAACACCTTTGTTCTGTGTTGAAGAAGAGCCTGGATATTTCTGAAGCCAAGGATAGGGGACCGGGTGCACCCTACAGCTGTGGGGTGACAATTGTGCTTGACTGGAGGGGTTGGTAAACTGAGATCCGGGAGACTGGTTGCACACAGGCAAGTGCAGGTAAGAAACTGGGGCCCAGTTACGGGCAAGCATATTCAACTGGTTTCATGCTTTATAGGTGCCACGTGGGCTTTACAAGTGGGCCAAAAGGGCCAAAGTATATATGGTGCAAGCCGCGGGACAATTCCGACGCATGGGTCGGTCCCCAGGTTGTTGCAGGATAAAGCGGATTATCCGCATGTTTTACAGGGGCTCTCCGCAAGGAGCTAGGGACGTGCCCGTATCGCCGAGGGAGGGCTAGACTGGATGGCAGGGGCGGACACTGGCTAGCACCTGAGGGAGGCCGGACGCGGTTCGAGAGGAGCAGTCGGGTACGGTTCCCTGAAGGCGAGTGTCTTCATGCCGGGGAGTTAGGGCCGATCCCGAGATTGTTACTTCCGGGCCAGGGTCCGACTAACTCGGGTCAGCGGTCGGGACCGTCGGTGGCAGGCTCGGGGCGAGCGGCGGGCACGTGATCCCATGACGGGAGCAAATCCGACATTACGGCATACGCGTTGTTATTATAACGCGCCATACGCGGGCGGACACGATGTGCGGGTGTGTTCGCTGTTATCATAACGCCTCATACGCGGGGGGGGGGGGGGGGGGTGGACTTGAGTGAGACGACTAGACGCCATGTGAGGGGAGTACGTTTGACATACCCTCGGCGTATACGAGCCGATCAACAAGCCACCGAACAAGCGCTTAGCTCCTCGCTTCCTTGCCGAAAGCCTTGGGGCTTTAGTCCTTGAGTGCTTGTAGCTGAGTGCCCTTATGCCTGTATGTCCACAAGTGTTATGCCTATGCCCCTTGAGCTTCTAAGGGGGGAATTTATAGGGGAATATGAAGGGTCAAGGGGGGTTTCCGCGGACTGGACTGGAGGGGGCGAGCTGGTCCGCGTAAACCCCCTGAAATTAATAAAAATATATATATTTTTTGGTTTCTGAGAGGGGAGGGAGGTTTACGCGGACCAGACCGGGGGGGCCAGTCTGGTCCACGGAAACCTCCCCTAGTCCGCAAACCCCCCCCCCCCCCCCGGGGGGGGGGGGGGGGGGGGGTTAACGCAGACCGGAATGGGGGTTTTTCCCCTTTGTAAAAAAACTTTTTTTTTTGTATTTCGGGGGGTTTACGCGTCTAGTCCGCGTAAACCCCCCCCAAGGGGGGTGTTTCGCCGCCGTTCGATGCGGCGGGCGAAAGTGAGTCGGTGACCGCGGTGAGAGGGGGAATAAAGCGATAAAGGAAAATAAGGGAGTTGATGTTATCTCGAGGATATTCTCCTTTGTAGCTATATGCCTCTCACGGCAGTACCGTACACTCGCCTTTTATGGAAAGTCGAGAAGGGTCAACTTGCACGAGAGATTTCCGGGAGGACCGGGTGACCAGACAGGGTGCGAGCGTGCCAGTCGATTTCTCGACAATGACCTATGGAACCAAATTTTGGCTGGGGAAACGTCGCCAGGACGCGGCACGTGGGCTCGGGGTAGCGGGCGACACGTGGAGAGAAGGAAGGTTCCACGGGTGCGAGTGTGCAGGCGATTGTGGGGATTCGTATACAAGACATCTTTCTCCACTGACCGCAAGCAACCGGTGTTTATTTACATCGGATTGAATCCGAACACCTTTGTTCTGTGCTGAAGAAAAGCCTGGATATTTATGAAGCCACGGATAGGGGACTGGGTATATCTTGCAGTTGGGGGATTGGTAAATCGGGACCCGGAAAACGAGTTGCACACTGGCTAGTGCGGGTAGGAAACTGGAACCCGGGGTACGGGTATGCATATTCAACTGGTTTCATGCTTTATGGGTGCCACGTGGACTTTACAAAGGGGCCGAAAGGGCCGGAATACAACTGGTGCAAGCGGCGGGACAATTTCGACTCATGGGCCGGTCCCCGAGTCGTTGTAGGATAAAGCGGATTATCCGCGTGTTTTATAGGGGCCCTCCTCAAGGAGCTTGGGACGTGCCCGAATCGCCGAGGGAGGGCTAGACTGGATGGCAGGGGCGGACGTTGGTTGGCGCCTGAGGGAGGCCGGACGCGGCTCGAGATGAGCAATCGGGTCCGGACCCAGCAGCGAATGTCTTCATGCCGGGGAGTTAGGGCCGGTCCAGGGAATGTTACTTTCGGGCCATGGTTCGGCTAACTCGGGACGGTCAGTGGCCGGCTCGAGGTGAGCGGCGGGCGCGTAGTCCCATGGCAGGAGCGATTTCGGCATTATGGCGTGCGCTTCGTTGTCATGTCGCGCCGTAGGCGGGCGGGCCTGATGTGCGGGTGTGTTCGTCGTTAACATAACACCTTGCGTGCGGAGGGATGGATTTGAGTGAGACGGCTAGACGCCATGTGAGGGAAGTACGTTTGACATATCCTCGGCGTATACGAGCCGATCAACAAGTCACCCAACACGTGTTTAGCTCCTCGCGTCCTTGCCGGAAGCCTTGGGGCTTAGGTACTCGAGCTTGAAGGTCCAGTGCTAGCAGTTCATCCCCTGCATGCTTGCATGCATGCCCCTTGAGTTTCTAAGGGGGATTTTATAGGGAAGTTGAAGGGTCAGGGGGGTTTACGCGGACTGGATTGGAGGGGGCGACCTGGTCCGCGTAAATCCCCTAAAAAAATATTTTTTTTTGTTTTCGGAGTAGGGGAGGCAGATTTACGTGGACCAGACTAGGGGGGCTATGAAAAATAATGCCCTGAAGGTGTTTGGGGAAATTCCCGAGCCCTTGTTTCTGGTTATTTTTGCTGGGAAAATGTCTGGGTACAACAATGGGCTTGTCCATGAAAAAGACAAGTCTGTTCTTCTGCGTTGTCTCTCGCCAAAGGAAGCCAAAATGATTATGCATGAGGTCCACTCAGAACTCTGCGGCGCCTATCAAGCAGGGCACAAAATGAAGAACAACATAAAACTTAAGGGCTTCTACTGGCCCACCCATTGATGGCAGTTTCGGCCGAAACCGATATATTTCGGCCGAAACGTATCGGTTTCGGCCATACCCGATACGAAAAACATACTAATCACTGTAGCTAGCCGAAACGGGTTAAGAGTATCGGTTTCGGGCGAAATTTCGCCCGTGAACTTGAGTTCCTCCCCCCCACCCCGATCGTTCTCAGCCGAAACCGGACACCTTCAGCCGAAGCCGGACGCGGCTGTGCCTGCGCTGCTGCCTGGCTGCCGCTGCTGCTGCCTGCTGCGAGTGCCCTACCGCTGCTGCTGGCCTGCTGCTGCTGCGCGCGCGGGCCCGCGGGAGGACCTGCTGCGAGCCTGCTGCTGCTGCTGTTGCTGCGGCAGGAGGTGACTGCTGCGAGCTGTTGTGACTGCTGCTGGAGGTGGACAGGAGAAGCCAGCTGCTGCACCTGCTGCACCTGCTGACCTAATCCGGTCCAGGGAGAGGGAGCTGTGTTGGCCAGCTTGAACGATCATTCAACATTCATCAAGGAGGGTAAAATTTTGGAATACCTTAATTTAGGGTTTGATTGTTTTGTTTTAGGTTATTTTGACTGTCATAATTTAGGGTTTCATTGTTTTCTTGTGTTATTGACGAATGGGTCAAAATTTTGGGATGAGCAAGGAGGGTAATAGCTAATGAAGCCCTAATTACTTCATAAAAATTGGGGCTTTTGTCTAATTCGAGTTTCTTAGCAACAATTGAAGGTTAATGAAGTTTCATTGACGAATTTGGAGTGGGATCATGCTGCGATTAGATTTTTTATGAACAGTAATTAGGGCTTAATTAGTAATTAAGGCTTAATTAGTTAATAAAAATTGGGGCTTTTGTCTAATTCGCGTTTCTTAGCCACAATTGATGGTTGATTAAGTTTCATTGACGAATTTGGGGTGGGATCATATTGGGATTTTTTTTTTGAAGGGTAATTAGGGCTTAATTAGTAATTAAGGCATAATTAGTTCAAAAAAATTGGGGCTTTTGTCTAATTCGAGTTTCCTAGCTACAATTGAAGGTTAATTAAGTTTGATTGATGAATTTGGGATAGGATCATGCTGGTTTTTTTTTATGGAGGGTGATTAAGGGTTACTTGGTAATTAAGTCCTAATTAGTCCATCAAAAATTGGAGCTTTCGTCTAATTCGACTTTATTACCCACAATTGAAGCTCAATTAAGATTCATTGACAAAATTTAACCTCTTTCATGACAAATTATCTTTTTTTCATTATACTTACAAGACATTGTCTTTTACTGTCTTAATGCAGCATCATGTCTAGACGTCAACAAACACAGGAGCAGCAATGGCAGGAGGATCCGGGGTGGGCCCACCTGTCCTTAGTTGATGCTAAGAGAAGGTTAAATGTAATTATTGTGGTAGGGAGATGTATGGCGGAATTACCAGAGGAAAGCAACATTTGACAGGGGTACGAGGAGAGGTGAGACAATGCGACCCCTGTCCACGAGAGGTGCGAGAGGAGATGCGCCAATGCCTTCTGGGCAAAAAGGAGAGGATGAAACAAAGGGCTGAGGATGAGGAGGAAATTATTGAGGAGATTTCTGGCAGAAGGATTAGGAGGGATGATGATGAGGAAGGCACTGAAGATTATGATCCGGAGCTGATTGAAGCAAGGGAGGGTGAAGAAGCCGCTCGAAGGAAAGGAAAGGCACCCATGGGTTCAGGAGGGACCTACTCCAGTACAGCTGCACAACGTCCTGACGTTGCTGCCCCGCCCCCGCAGACGCAGAGAACAGGCCCATGGACAGTTATCTCCACAAAAGGCCCCAGGCTACACAACCTAAGATCAAAAGTGCATTGAGAGGGGTTAAAAAATCTGCAGAAGTTGCAGGGCATGCATTTAAAAGCATCTGTAAATGATTTTTTCATGCAGGTGTCCCTGCACATACTGCTGAAAGTGAATATTTTCAACCTATGTTGGATGCCATAACAGATGCTGGCCCTGGCTTGAAGGCGCCGTCACGTCGGGACATATACGGGCGTGGGCTTGAGGCAGAGGTTCAGGAGCTCCATGACTGGGTTCAAAGCGTCAAGCATATATGGATGGAGAGAGGATGCACTATTATGTGTGATGGTTGGACTGGTACCACGAAAAAGTCCATGATTAACTTTTTGGTCTATTGCATCGAAGGTACAGTATTTGTAAAATCTGTAGATGCATCAAATTTTGAAAAAACTGCCAATTATTTGTTTCATTTGATGGACAACATGGTAGACGAAATTGGTGAAGAAAATGTTGTACAAGTTGTTACTGATAATGAAGCCAGTTATAAAGCTGTAGGGAGGAAATTGATGCATAAGCACAGACATTTATATTGACTCCCATGCGCAGCACATTGTCTAGATCTCATACTTGAAGACATAGGGAAGGACAAACATGTGAAGAAGACGGTTGAAAGGGCACAAAAGATTACCCAGTATATTTATGGCCATCCTAGGATATTGAACATGTTCAGGGAGCATGCAAGTGGGGGGCGAGATATTATCCGTGCAGGGCCAACCAGATTTGCTTCAAATTTCATTTCTTTGGAGTCTCTGCATAGGTATACTGTTGAACTCAATTATTACTTCTTTATCCTTATAGTTATGATCCGTATTTGATTCAAATTTTATTTCTTTGCACAGGTATAAGAATGAGTTGAAAGCTTTCATGTACCACAATACCCTGCGGGAATACATCGACAAGGGCAATGTTGATGCTCAGATGGATTATTTGGATGTCTGTCAAATCGTGGACGACAACAAATTCTGGGACAGAGTAACACGATACATGAAAGTAGTCACCCCCCTCGTGAAGGTCCTAAGATTGGTGGATGGCGATGACAAGAATGATATGGGATATCTGTCTGAGGCAATGGACCGTGCGAAATTGGAGTTGCAGGAGTCCCTTCCCAAAGAACATGCAAAGTGGTGGAAGATTATTGACCATAGATGGGACACCACATTACACCACGACTTGCATGCAGCTGGTGAGTGATTATTTGTATTCATACATTATTCTTTAGGTTATTTTATATATAACATTTAGTTAACTATATACAAATACAGGTTATTTTCTGAACCCTCGATTCATATACGATGCCAATGCACATGTTGATGCCGAGGTGCTTCAAGGCACTTTAAAAGTCATTGGTCGTTTATCGAGGACACCAGATAAGAGGCTTCAGGCGGAAGTAGAGGTTGGCCTGTTTGATTTCATGAATAAGAGGTATAGAATTTACTTAAGTAGTTATGCTAATCTATTCTGTAATTTTTGTAGATGAACAACTATAGAATGAGAATTGGGACGTATTCTGACTCCCAATTGCTATACGCAGTGGGAAGAGTGAGTTCAGGTATACTTCATCTTTGTGCTTTCTTTGCAATTACATCTTGCTTAATTAATTTTTATTTACAACTTATATTTATTTGTTTATGGTTGGTTGGTGTAACAGCTGACTGGTGGATCATGGTGAACAATAGAGAATTGGGCAGTTCTGCATTGGCTTTCATTGCAATCAGGGTCTTGAGTCAAACCACATCAGCAAGCCAATGTGAAAGAAATTGGAGCACGTTCAGCCTTATACACTCAAAGGTTCGCAATCGGCTAAAGACTGATCGGTTAAAGAAATTAGTGTACTGCCACTACAATATGAGGTTGAGAATAAAGAATATGAGGTTGAGACAACAGCTGCGAGACAAACGCGTCGCCGAGGATGCCGCCGCAGAAATTGATGTGGATGCCTTGTTTGATGATGATAATCCCTTGCAGTCTTGGGTCGAGACACGGGAGCAGGTTGATGAGCCCGTTTTTGATGTTGATGATAGAGCATGGGCAGAGGGCATACTTGATGAAGATGACCCAAGAGATCCCGAATTCAAAAGAATATCAAAGAGGGCTAGAGATACTCATGCGCACCAGTCTAGGGTTGTTGATGACACTGAGGAGCAGTTCGAGTTTGAGCCAGCTAGACACTCAGATACAGATAGTAGGCCAGTCACTCCTAGAATGGTCAAGCCACCGGTCTCCTTAAGAAGAAGTACATCAGTACATGGGCAAACTGAGAGGACAAATACTGTTGCTCGAGAGGACCTGGCAATTGAGCAGTTGAAGCAGATTTATGTGAGGCACACGCCAAGGGATAAAGGACTCATGTCAAAGATCACTGAAAAATTGGCACCACAAGAGAAAAAAGCATCCCCAAAGGCTAAAAAGCGACTGATTTCTTGTGGTGATGATGATGATGGTGATCATCCCGGAGGTGCTGCAGGTGGTACTAGTGCTGCAGGTGGTACAGGTGATGCAGGTGCTGCAGGTGGTACAGGTGATGCAAGTGCTGCAGGTGGTACTACTGGATACAGTAAAGGTCAGCGAGGATATGATTCACCAAGTTACGAAGGTGGCCAACAGGAAGCAACTATTTATGGGTCGTGGAATTATGAACCATCATTTCAGTTCCATCCATATCCGACCAGTTCCTCTTCTCTTCCTCAAGATTCCTATGCTGATACTGGATTCGAATCAAGCCAACCAACACTCCAAGAGGGATCCAAAGAGGGATGCAGGACTTGGCTACCTCATTGTTTGGTTATAGTGAATATAGACCATACATGTAACCTGGTTATGGGTATCGACATCAAGGGCCAAACGATGAGGGAGAAGGTTCTTCTAGTAATTATTATCCATATTAGGTAAGAATCAATGAATTTTTGTAACATTTATTTTGTCTAATTTGGTTTATTGTACTGCTTGTATTAATGTACAATGGAATATTAGTTTAACTTTCACATGTTCAATGTTTGAAGTTCAATGCGTAGTTGTCTACTTCAAGGTTATTGCACTAACTTATACAATCAAATGCATGTGTAATAGTTTTTGTGATTTTAAGTGTTTATTTATATTTTTTATGATTTTTGGAGTGATTTTTTAGAATTAATTTGATTTTTTTGAACCTTTTAAATGGGTTTCGGCCGGTTTCGGCCGAAACCGATACCGATACCGAGTCGTATCGGTATCGGACTCGGCCGAAACCGAGTCCGAAACCGAGTTTGCCATCCATAGGCCCACCATGCATGTGGACTATAACCGATATGCCCATACGTGCCATTAATGCCAAGCCTTTGGCTCAGTGCCATGAAGACCCCCAAGCTCGTTGCATCCCACGGCTCCTACATGGCAATTTGCAAAATGGGGTATGGACATCATGGGATCCTTCCCACCATCTTTTAAAGGCCACAAGTTCGTATTAGTCGCAACAGACTACTTCTCTCGATGGGCTGAAGCTATCCCTCTGCGGGAGGTCACGGGAGAGGCAATCGCCCAATTTGTCAAGCACTACATCATATATAGATTTGCACTCCCAGCGGGATTATGTCGGACAATGGCATGCCGTTCAAAAATAGGACAATATATGCATTGGTTGCCAAGTTCCACATAGATTGGAGGACTTCAACGATATACAATCCCCAAGCTAATAGATTGGTCGAAGCATTCAACAAGACTATCTGCAAACTCTTAGCCAAAATAGTGGGTAGCCGCAAATATGATTATGGCAAGAAAATATACGAAGCTCTCTAGGCATACCAAACTGTCTACAAAACTCCCACCGGCTGTTCCCCCTTCTCTCTAGTGTATGGGGCAAAGGCCGTAGTACCAATTGAAATTGAAATGTCATCTTACCGAGTAGCCATGCATACCGGCTTGCAAGCCCACGAACAAGATGAAATAGAAATGAGACTTGAAGAGCTGTCTAACCTGGAAGGCAAAAGACTAGAAGCCTACAAACATCTTCAGGCATATCAAACCCGAATGACTCGAGCCTATGATAAGCTGATGAAGCAAAGGGCGTTCAAAAGAGGTGACCTCGTTATAGTCAAAGAAAGGGAAGTCATGGCCAGCAAATCTAATGGTAAATTACAACCCAATTAGCGTGGACCCTATGTTGTCACAAAGGTCTATGAAGGAGGTGCATATACGGTCGTTGACCATAAAGGAGAAACACCCTTTCCGCCATTAAACGAAAAATATTTAAAATTGTACCATGCTCCCGAGCATGAGTTCAAGCAACAATCAGTGCAAGATGCTCCCTATCTTGGAGAAAACTAAACGAAAACCAGGGAATTGCCCCAGCATAAGTCCCGAAAGGGTAGCGGCCTCTTTGAATAGTCCTTGTTCGTGTCCCACCGCGCCAAATCCGAATGCAAGCTCTGGCTCTCCAAACTTCGTTTGGTTAACCCCAAGTATTCAAGTTTTGGCTCCTAAACCATTTTTGGTCAACCCTAAATGCAAGTTCTGGCTCTCCAAACTTCGTTTGGTCAGCCCACATATTCAAGTTTTGGCTCCTAAACTATTTGTGGTCGGCCCCAAATGTAAGTTCTGGCTCTCCAAACTTTGTTTGGCCAGCCCCAAATACTCAAGTTTTGGCTCCTAAACCATCTTTGGTCAGCCCCAAATGCAAGTTCTGCCTCTCCAAACTTCGTTTGGTCAGCCCCAAATATTCAAGTTTTGGTTCCTAAACTATTTTTGGTCAACCCCAAATGTAAGTTCTGGCTCTCCAAACTTCGTTTGGTCAGCCCCAAATATTCAAGTTTCAGCTCCTAAAGCATTTTTGGTCAGCCCCAAATGCAAAGTTTTGGCTCCCAAACTTTGTTTGGTTAGCATTGAATACTCAAGTTTCGGCTCCTAAACCATTTTTGGTCAGCCCCAAATGCAAACTCCTGGCTCCTAAACCAAGTTTCTCCTAAACCATGTTTGGTCGGCCCTAAATCCCAAATCCAAATCTTGGCTCCAAACCGCCAAGGTCAGCCACTCCAAACCTAAATCCCAAATCTTGGCTCCAAACCGCCAAGGTCAACCATTTCAAAACACAAATTCCAAATTCTTGACTTCCAAACCGCCAAGGTCAGCCATTCCAAACCTAAATCCCAAACTTCGGCTCCAAACCGTTAAGGTCAGGCATTTCAAATCCAAATATTAAATCATTGGCTTCCAAACCATAAAACGTTAGCCATTTCTAAAATCCAATCTTAGCTCCAAGCTTTGAAGGTCAGCCATTTCAAACCCAAACTTTAAATCTTTGGCTTCTAAATCATGAAGGTCTGCCAACTCAAAGTTCAAACAATAAACACCAATCAAGTTATCCTCGTGATGTCTTAAACTTTTTCCGTCCCACACCACGAGTGTTTCAGAAAAAATCCATGAAACCACTTGCAAAATGGGTAAGGACGAACTTCATGAAGAACGTCCCTCTAGGGTCAACATCTGCACATGGCGGTGACTCATCCACCGAAGACTAAAGAAAAAAAATCTTCAACAGCTGAGTTTTCGTTAGCTAGGGCAATCGCCAAGATAGGCGCCTTCAAAGGAGCCTCCACATTTGGCAAGCTAGCAAGTACATCAAATTCCGACGATGAAGCTACACTCTCAACTCCCTTCGGTGCCTCGGGGGACTTTGCTGAGGAAGGCCCTCCCAGTAAAGAAAAGAGAAAGAAAAGAAGAAAGAAGAGAGAGATTGCAAATCCAATGAAGGAAGCAAATTCTATTGCATTCATGAAATCATGTCAAGTGGCTGAGACAAGCCCTTAGGATGACTGCAAATAAATGAAAGAACATACAATAGGAGTCTCGAGACAAGCCCTCAGATAGCTACAAGTAAACGAAAGAATGCACATCAAGTGCAAAGCTTAACGCCTCCTGGGTGCATCTTGTTCCAGCTATGCTTCACAAAGTCGTCCTATATGACTCCAATGGAAGGAAAATGCTCCTAATGAAGCAACGTCCACAAAGCAAAGGACCACATCTTTGAGAGCATTAGGTCACTCAAATTTGAAGATGTGGAAACTCTAAAATTCTCCCAATACATGGACTTGATGTGACAGCTGGGAAGGAACCTGCAAAGCAAAAAAGAAAAATCATCAGTATACAAGAAATCTCAAGTTTTACAAGCAAAGTTGATATGAAAATTAAAGATTGGAATATTGATTTCCGTACCCTGACATGACAGTTCTGGAAGGATCCCTTCAATAGAACCTGCAAAGAAAGACACTTGTATACAAGAAAGTTCAAATCATACAAGCAATATTGACATGAAGGATATAACTCAAGCAACAATAAATTCTTACCCAGTGAGTCCTCTGGCTCAAAAGAAGCACTTAAGGCCAAGTTACAGGTAAAGCCAGAAAGGTAAGACCCAGCCAAAGAACTCCAAACCGAGCTTCAAACAAGGTCAAAAAGGTGACATTAAGTGGGAGCAATCCATTGGCTCCAGGCAAAGCCAAAGGGCTAGACCAAGGCAAAGTCCCCCAAGTTAAGCCACGGACAAACCAAGGAATAAGCAGGCAAGAAGACCGAAGTAGTACTAACTACTAACATCTCAAAACTCTGGTCTTTATATGACCGAGTTTGAAGAACTACTGCTTGAAATAATCAAACAGGCGATTAACGTCACCCGCCAAATACATAAAGAAGAGGCTGATTGGGTCAAGGTGATCCCAAAAAAGCATGGTCACCCTAAGGCCCCAAAAATAAGCCCAATTCAACAACTCCAATTTTGGAGGCACCTCCTAGTCACCCGCAAGGGCAGAAACTCCTTCGATTGAACTAGCGTAAGCTAAAAAGCAGGAGAAGAATGAGAAAAAGGATCTAAAAAGAAGGTTGAAGAAGTAAGCATCCTCTCTAGTCTGACCGTCATGCTAGGGTGTCTCACCCTACCGGGGAATGCCAAGAAATCCAAGACTGTATTGAAACCCTTATTCAAAAGGAAGAGATCGATGCCCAAAAAAGCTGCGTGAAATAGAGAAACCACAGACAGGCAACAAGAAGTTATTAAGCCAAAGCTGCCTCGCAAAAATGTTGCGCAAGGAAGATCCTGTCTTGTACGAGCTAAAGTGGCCAATGCTCCGCCTTCAATCCCCGACCGACCCAAAGGAGCAGGTCGACAAATATATCAGGTGAAGCATCAAGTAATGCTCGATGCAAATGCCGAGCAAAGCCAGAAAAGTAAAGTCTTAGCAGAAAAATCTCAAATTAAATACCGAGCGAAGTTAGAAAAGGCATGTCTCAAAAGAAAGAACTCTAAATAAAACTCCAGGCACAACTAGAAAGGCAAGTTCAAGAAAGAGAGCAACAAAAGACTTTGGTGTTCAAAAAACTGCTGATGTGCCAGGAAAATCCGTGCAATAGATGCAACGAAGAAAAGAAAAAAAATATATGCTGATGTATTTTGTGATGAAACTCTGCCTTAGGGTCTACTTGGTGTAGCGGGTCCATGCCACTTCCCAAGAGTGGTGTGCGCTCTCCTAAGTTCTCTCCTAAGGACTACCAAGTTCAGAAATATTTGGTTCAACCAAATAGGCAGTAGAAGCCAGATGGCTCGGCGCAAAGTGCCTGATAAAATTGACGTCGGCCCAGACTGCAATGACAAACACTGCCTAGAATTGGTGACAACACCATGCAATAATGGAGCTCTAGAGTAATGTATAATGTCTTTAAGTTACACTCTCGAACTGTCGTCACCTTCAACCAAATTCTCCATCATGTCATCAGGACTCTGGGGAAAAAGAACAAATCCAACAATATTTTCCGCCATGTCATGAAGGCTAAGGAAAGCAACGAAAGTGTCAAAATGCACGGGCCGCCCGCCGTCACCTTCGACTCCGACGGATGTCCCGTGGGGGGCATTTGTTGAACCTTGAAATTTTTGAAAAAAAATGGGACAGAGCCACTCCCCCTCCGTCCCTCTCTCTTCTCTCTTGGACGGCGTAGGGATCGGAGGGGGACCCCCTCTGGTTGGACAGCATCAGAGGGTAGCCCCTCCGGTAGTACTAAACCAGAGGAGAACCCCCCTCCGGTGGTTGTCAGACCGGAGGGGCCCCCTCTGGTCTGCCCCCTCCGATCAACACAGAACGGAGGGGGACCCCCTCCGGCTTGCTGCAGACGGGAGGGCCCCCCTCCGGTGGTGTTAAATCGGAGGGGGAACCCCCTTTGGTGACTGGCAGACCGGAGGGACCCCCTCCGGTCATCATACATCGGAGGTGGACCCCCTCCGGTACATGGTGGATCATTGCGCAACCGCAGGGGGATCCCCTCCGATCCTCTCTGTTCTACGCAAGAAAAAAAACAGAAAAAAAAAGAAAAGAAGAAGAGATGGGGGAGGGGTACATTCCTTGTTTCTCCACCTTCCACCGGAGGGGGTATTCCACCGGATACACCCCACCTCCGGTCCACTCCCTAACATCTATAAAAGGGGGTGGCTGGCCAAGAAGGGGGAGGGACTGGAGAGAACTCCTGTATGAGGAAGACTTGGAGAGCTTCTAAGAGGTCCAAGTGAAGAAGAAAAAGAAGAAGAGCTTACGGAAGAAGAGAAAAAAAAAGAGAGGAAGAAAGAAGAAGGAAAAGAAGGAAAGAAGAAGACTCCAAGGAACAAGGCTCCAAGAGGAGGAAGGGAGAAGACTCCAAGAAGAAGGAAGAGACTTCAAGAAGAGATCTCCAACGGAAGACACTTTAACAAGAAGAAGAGAACTCCAAGTAGGAGAAACAAGAAAAACAAGGGAGAAGTTTATGCAAAAGGAGCACTTGGAGTTCTTCAAGGCCTTGGAGGCTTGAAGGAAAAGATACTTTGTTGTTGAAAAAACCCACAAGGGGATGTATTGCATACATGCCCCTATCACTAGGGATATTACCCTTGTGGTGAAGCAAGGTTGCTGAAATGATGAGGGAGAAATCAAATGAATTTCAGAAATAGCATAAAGTCTTGAAGAAACTTCGAAAATTGTAGAAAAATTCCTTGAAGGACATAAATTGCATAAATACCTCCGATAAGGGGACAATTGTAGAAATACTCCGATGATAGGAAAATTGCATAAATATCCCCGATAGCAGAAAAATTGTAGAGATCTCCCAGATGACGGAAAAATTGCAGAAATATCTCCAAAAGAGAAAAAAATTACAGAAATACCCCAATGGTGGTAATTGCAGAAATACCCCCGATGATGAGAAAATTACAGAAATATCCCCGATAGCGGAAAAATTGCTGAAATATCCTCGATGGTGGGGAATAATGTAGAAAAAATCCTGAAATATTAGAGAAGTGCAGAAATAGCCCCGATGGCGGGTAAGTTGTATGAAAGTCCTCGATTCAGTCTAGAAACTACACAAAGTTCAAGGCCTGTTCAGAAATCACCAAAGAATGCTCTTATTCTGGTTTACAGCACGACTGTGGAGCGGGACCACGCCCCTTCCCTGAAACGATGTGCGCTCTCCTAAGTTCGGCTTATGACTAGTCATCCAAATCTATGTATCTTTTTCAAAGCCAAGAGCTATCATGTCCGGAAACTTAGAAATGAGTGAAATTGTAAATAAACCCTGAAAAAGACAAGGAATACCCAAGAAGTCAAATGACAGGGTTATTTCCGAGAAGTTAAGAAAAAGACAAGGAATGCCCAAGAAGTCAAATGACGGGATTATTTTCGAGAAGTTAAGAAATTAATACAAGGAATATCCAAGAAGTCGAATGACGGGGTTATCTTTGAAAAGTCAAGAAATTAAGATGAGGAATGCCTAAGAAGTCAGATGACGGGGCAATCTCCAGAAAATCGAGAAATGAAGTCAGGAATGCCCAAGGAGTCAAACGACGGGGCGATCTCAAAAAAGTCAAGAAACTGCAGTAGTACCTAGAAAGGGTTAGAAATTACATAAATACCTAGAAAGGGACAGAAATTGCATAAATGCCCAAAAAGGGTCGGAAAAGATAGAAATGCCCGGGGTCTTTCTTAAACGACAAGAATACCCCAATATTTGGGAAAAATGCAGAAACACCCGGGAAGGGTTAGAAGCTTCAAATATACCCTCGCCTTGTATGGAAGTGCCCTTCATGGACATCAAGCCAAACTAAGGGTCCGATCACGATAGTGGCCATGGCCATGAAGGAACTCCGACGATCCGATAATAATCATCTTGGCGATCTAACGGGCCGATCGTGATGAAATTTGAAATCAATGGTCAGAGGGCGATCCAAAGCAAATCCAATGGTCAGCCCTCGACCACATTCAAATTCAATGGCCTGATCAAGGCCATAAAGCAGATCCGACGGACCGACAGCGATCATCGTGGCAATCTAATGGTCGATCGTGATGGAATTCAAGTATTAACCGTCCAATCAGGGGACAAAAGGAAATTTAATGACCCAATCAGGACGAAAGCAAATTCAAAGATCCAAATGCAGACTAAAGCAAATTCAAAAGCTCTGGTTGCAATCGGATGTAATCCTGAAGGCTTGATTTCATAATTGGGACCATATGTAAAGGTCTGGAAAGGCCGATTGTAATTCAAATTGCATATGTTCAAGAAATAAAGAATTCAAATTTCTTTGCAAGAGTATACCCGTCATGGGTGATCATCAAGATCATTAATGTCACAATGCATAGAGGCAAAAAGGCATTCTTCGACAGTTAGTCAAAGGTGTTCGGACTCGTACCGATGTAAATTAACACTGACTCTGATCGGTGGGAAAAAGTCCAATATACGAACCCTAAATCGTCTAATAAACTCAAAACGCAAAATAAATAAATGCAAATAAACATGCTGATGATACCTAAAACCATTCAAATTTTAGTTCATCATCAGCGTGTCCGCATTTATTTTAATTTTCGCGTGTAAACACCTCCCTCCTTGGACACACTTCTTTTACATAGCGTTCCGCTACACATGTGAAGGGTAACAAGCAAGCATGTAGACTTCACCTACTAGTTCAAGATTTTTTTGGGGGTGCTATGTGTGTGTGTGCGCGCGCGCGCGCGCGCGCGTGTGTGTGTGTGTGTGTGTGTGTGTGTGTGAGAGAGAGAGAGAGGTGGAACATATTCACATTCAGGAGGTTGTAATAGGTGAATAGCCATGAGTTTCTAATGAAATAATCCAAAGAAGATTTTCAACACTTGCTACTAGTTGGCTACAGTGGAATCAAAGACATCCGTAAAGGCCTCAATAAGGAAACATAGACCTGGTCCAATTCACATGGGAATGGCAGATAATTTTATAAATAATACAAAATGAAAGGTAGTTAAAAATTCTTACAGAAGGTGTAAATATATGAAGTGACAAACACTATATAAGTGCTATCGTCGGTCAGATACCTGCTCAGGAAAGCCGTCTCTCAAAGCATAATGACGTGCCATTATTCCAGAAAGCGACGTAAATTCTGTAACAATAGAAGTAGCAAGATCTGACATGGCTAATGAAGCAGCATCCTCAACAACTGGGACTAAACTTTCATCCATTCCCAAAGCCTGACTTAACTTAGACACTGTCTTCTGGATGCGTGTCATTTTGTCCAGCATTGTTCCCAGCTTTTCCTGGTCAGTTCACAGGCATCATATTGATACATTTCGGGATGAATAATGTTCCATGAGTAGCTGCATGGCAATGCTACTTACATGAAAAAGAATCCCATTTAGATGCCTACGAAATTCAGAAAACCTTTTCTGAGTGTCCAACTTATAGAAAAACTTTGCATCTTCATAACGGGCCCTGCAAAAGCAGATCAACGTTTATTTTAGTCCTTAAAGCAATTGTACAAAAGAGTAAGAAATAAAAATGGAATTTAGAATGACATAAGCTCTTAAATCCTAGATAGCAGGTGGCTTAGAATGAATGACTATTTAGCTTAACAGCATCCAAGAGCTACCACCACATTCAAACAGATGAATGCATATTTTGGAAAAGAGCTTTCATATGTTTATACAAACCAACAATTAAAAACAAGTATGAAAACACTCAAAATTGCTATCATCATCATGTTCATAAACTTCATAAGCCTTATCCCATCTATCCGGACCCAAGGGAGGATCAAAGAGATTTGGCAAAAATGTTTGAACTGGCTGCCTTGCTTGAATTCAAGAATTCAACCCCATACAAGCTGGAGCAGAGTTTTGGGTCAACATGTCTTTTAACTTTAAAGGTGTTGAACGCCTACTGTGGGTCATGGGTCTAAGCATGAAGCTCTAAAGTGGCAGTGGACATCATAAACAAGAAGCGTCGAATGGTACCACTTAGATACCAAAGCACACACATGAGTGCAACAAAACGGATTGAGGTAGGAGTGCTGACAAAGTGACTTAAATATGTGCACAGAATGAGCAATGTCCTGAATAAAATATAGTCAAGTGCACAAGAGCTACAACAAGATGATGATAGGATGTGGGATCCTTTAACAGAACGGCATCAACTGGACAAAGCTTGAAATATCAGCCGTAGAGTGAGAAAGAACAACATGCCGAAGCATGTCACTAATATACTTCTGCTGAGACATCAAGTAGCCACAAGAGGGGTAGGCAACCTCAAGTCCAGGGAAGTAGTGCAAAGGCCCAAGATCTATGATCTCAAACTGCTGATGAAGATGCTAGTTGAGAGCAGCAATTCTCAGCACTCCGATAGAAACCAACATTAAGAACAACATGATGCAAACACTCAAACCAAGCACGAGGAGCCTGTTTGAGTCCATAGAGGGCCTTGCAAAGGTGGCAGACATGATATGGTGGCGTAGAAAGACCACGATGAGGCTGCATGTAAACTTCCTCAGAAAGCTCACCATGAAGAAAGGCATTCTTTACGTCGAGCTGGTAGATGGGCCACCATTGAATAGTTGCAACAACAATGAGGGTATGAACAATGGTCATTTTGGCCACTAGAGCAAAAGTCATCCCATAATCAATGCTATACTCTTGAGTGAAACATAAGCTTTATGACACTTAATGTTACCATCAAACTTGGTTTTAACCTTGTAGATCCACTTACAACTAATATGAGTAATATCGAGAGGAAGTGGAACAAAGCCCCAAGTTTGACACTGTGGAAGAGCCTACAGTTCCTTGCCTATAGTCTATCACCATTCGAGAAATTGGACTACTTGACAATAGGTTTGAGGGTCCTGATATGATGAATGACTGCAAGAAAGGTAGAGAACTACAGAGAATAAGAGTCAATCAACCAAAACAAAACTAAACGTACCAAGAGGATAATGATCACGTTGGGGGTTAACACCATGAAGGTTAAATAGAGGTAGAGTATGAGCAAGAGTGGGCAAGTCTTGTCCATTGGAGTCACTGGCATCTTTAATTAGAACAACAGAAACATCTCCAAGATCATGAGGATGATGACTATAGACATGGACAATGGGTGGTCAAGAGGGTAATAAGGGCTTAGTGAGCGGGGAAGAAGAAGCATGAGAAGGCTCAACAAGAGGGAAACCCAGAATGAGGGCAGGAAGAAAAGGGTTAGCATCAAACAAGAAGGAAGGATCAATAGCCAGTTGGCATGGTATAAAGACACTCGTAAGGGGAGAAACTAGAAAGGACTAAGAACGAAGTAGTATTGATAAGATAAACAAAAGTAAGAATGGCCTTCGCCCAGGAGGTATGAGGAACAAAACAGAAAGGGGAAGATCTTGAGCAATGTCAAGAATATAACAATTAACCATGCTTGCGTTCAACAACCTCGGTCGTCCACCTTGGTGGTCCAAGAGAGAGGGAGAGAGAATGGCTATAAAAGCCATGTGATAGCCCATTTGGGCCCCACTTTGACTCTGTGTGAATTGGACACGTGGAGGATATGGGCATAGTTGGCTGGCGCGCTGAACGAGGTTACTCTGTGTCGTCCTTTGCATGGTGGTGCTTGTTCCGTCGTCGGGCATTGTTTCCACAAACTCCACGAACTTTTCTGGACTGGTGAGTCATCTCACCCTGGCACTGAGGACAAATGCACTCTGGGATTGGGTCTAGGGCCTTGGTCTCGGGGAGCGCGCCCTAGGACACGGGCCTGTGCCTAGCGTGGGGTCCCCCCCCCCAGGTGGGCTACTGCTGTGGAGTGGCCCTCGGGGCCCGATCTTTGTCTTTTTGGGATGCCGTGTAGTACAACTTTATTCCTTGGGGTGCGAGTTTGAAGCTGACACGCCCAAGGCCGGGTGGAGTCAGTGTCGCCCACACGGTGTTCGAGAGTGGTCCTAACACTCTATGGGCTGTCGAATGACGCGGCTAACGGGTCCCGTAGTTTGCATATGGCATGGTAGTCGGGGCTGGTAGCTCGTAGTCGCCGAATGAAGGCATTTTGGATGTGAAAGCCCGACCTTGACGTGGCATGCCATGCTATACGGCGGGCTGGTGTGCAGCCCCGGGTTGGCCAGATGGCTATGAAATAGGCGGCTCGTCGCAGCATGTCGGGGAGTCGAGGGTGGCCCCCATCTTTTGTAGAGTCACCACGCAGTGCGGCAGGTGTCCCTGAGCCCTGGGTTGGCCTCGGATTGCTGTAGAATGGCTAGAGGTGTTCAGGACAATTCTCAACCCTTGATTAGGGGCCGTATAGGCTGGGCAATGGCCCCCAGGCCCCCCAAAGCCCAAATTTGGCTGAGGGACGGGATCCATTAGTGTTAGCTTGTTGGAGGGAGGCATTTTGGGGGTGATCTCAGGCCTCGTTACTGGGTGCTGCATGCTGCTGTGAGCCCCTGGGTTGGCCCGGGCGGCTAAGTTGTAAGCGGGCTAATGCTGCATGCTGGGTGGTCAGAGATTGTTCCCGCTTGTTGTTGGAGTTGCCGTGAGTCACGGCAAGTTGATTCAGGTCTAAGGTCGGGCTGTCGTAGAGATGCTAAACAAATAGCGCCCGCAAAGTGTTCGGGAGCGATTCCCCAACGGTGTGACCCAACCTTCAGTGATACGCACAATAAGTAGGGTCATCTGTTTTATCCACCTCTGAGGGCTTCCGTGGATCCGGTAGGGTGATGAGCTTTTCTTTCATGCACAGATCAAAGAGCATCTCGGTATGCTCTGTTCTGAAGGAGTAGGCGCCTTCATACGTTCCGCTAACAGAGACGCATTTGCCTTGGCATCAGGCTTTTTGCCATTGCCCTTGGATCTTCCTTCCCCCTTGTCTCCATTCGTCGGGGAGAAGTCCACAGCATTTACCTCCTTACCGCTGGCCAGGCGGTCCTTGGAGGATTTACCTTTGGCAGCAGCATGCGCCGGATGATCAGCGAAGAACATTTCAATCTCCGCCACCACCGTGTTTAGCTGGTCGAAGCTTCTGATATTTGAACCCAGAAGCTTTTCACTAACTTCCGCCGACAGACCCCTGCAGCATATGGTGAACACGTCTTCGGGCGTTGGAGGATTATCGCAACGCATGCTGACATCCCTCCACCGCTTGATGAAGTCCAATGCGGTCTCACCTTTTCTCTGCCTGAGGGCAAAGAGCTCCGCCAAAGAGACTTTGCGTTCGGCCGTCTGGAAACAATCGACGAACTTCTTCTGCATATCAACCCAATCAGTCACTGAATTGGGCTTTAGCCTTGAATACCACAGGAAGGCGGTGCCTGTCAGGTTCGTGGTAAAGTACCGCAGCAGATATGACTCTTCTAGCGCCAGTTCACCCATAGCCGTCATATAGTAGGTCAGGTGTTCATATGGCGAGCCCTGTCTGTTGAACTTCTGGAGTTTCGGGCCTTCGGGCAGTCAGGCGGAAGTTTCTTGAACTGATGGTGAAGGGGATAGGGCACGCTGTACAAATCAACAGTAACCACACCCTCACCATGTTGAGCAAATTTTGCTTCCATAATTCGCTCAATGATATGCCTTTGCGCCAAGAGGCTTTCTGCAGCAGGAGTGACAGAGGACCGCGCATTAGCTTCATGTTGCGACACTTCAAACTCCACCGCAACTGGCATAGTTGTCAAGGCGACAAGGCGACCCAAGGCGTTTACGGAGTCCCTAAGCGCTTAGGCGACAAGGCGTCCGCTCAGGCGTCGCCTAGGCGACACTTCGGCCACTAATTAAAAAATCTAAAATATATATCCTCCAATATATAAATCAAGAATAAAAAATGTGAAAAATATAAAAAATAAATTACATGAAGAAATTGTTGTAATTAAATTATGTGACAATTATAGAAAACTAAATTGTATCAAAAAAATATATAAAATTCAGAAGTAAATGCAAATGATTCAAAAGTAAATGTAAAAAATTCAAAACATTTATAAAAGAATATAATAACATCAAGAAAATTATAAAAAAGAAAGAGTTAAATGTGTTATATAGAGTTTGGAGCCCGAACTCGCCCTCGTGCGCCCTCGCACGCGGATCGACCTGTGCGGTCAGATCGCGGGGTTCAATTTTGTTTATAGCAGGGGCATTATTGTCTTTTGTACCCTGACTGTTGGGCGCCCTAATCTCCTTATATATAAGGACTGCGAACTCTTTCTTTGTATTGTATCTGGGTGTGTTTTATCATAGTGGAAACCCTGCTGCGGCCGTGGATGTAGGAAGGCACATCGCCTCCGAACCACGTAAATCTTGGTGTTCTTGTGGCTTGATCTCTTCTTCCCCCTTTCTTCTTCCTCCTCTATTGTTTGTCCATCTCTACAGGTACTCTAATCTCTAACAAAATGTACATAACCAGTTATGTCGGATCCAGTTCGGACGGTCACGGTTGGCCTGCCTTGGCGCCTAGGCGCCCGCCTAAGTGACCGCCCAGGTCGCCTTTTCCAGTGTCAACAAGGCGCTACAGCGCCTTGCCCTTTCAAGAGCACCTGGGCGCCTAGGCGGCGCCTAGGCCCCCGCCTTGACAACTATGGCCACTGGTAACTTCGCAGTAGTGACAGAGGCGTTGGCCGTGGCTGGAATGGGAGGAGGCTATTGTTCCATCCCAGTGGACGCCATTTGAGGTTGAACGTGAACCTCCTTTTCATGCAATAGTGATTGCAAGAGGCTCTTCAGCTCCTAGTTTTCACGTCAGAGCTCTTCCAACGCAAGAGTCTGTGCCTCTCTCCCAAGATCTTCGTGTCCGGGGTTGCTGTCCCCATCGACACTATGGACATCTTCTTGGGACTCTGCCTGCCGTGCCGGCTCAGGTTGGGATGTTCCGACAGCCGACGTCTGCTGTATCTGCTCAAGAACCCAGGAGACGGGTCTTGACCTCCTCAAAGACTGGAGAGGCTAGTTTAGTTCTCCCGAAGTATCCTTCGGCTGCTTATCGGCCAAGGATGGCAGTATCGGTTTCGGTATCGATTTCGGCCGGTACCGAAACCGATACGTACCGGTTTCGGTTTCGGCCGAAACCGGTTGAAACCATTCAAAAAACTAAAAAAATTAGTGATCCTCTCTGGTTTCGGCCGAAACCGTCTGGTTTCGGACCGAAACAGGTCAGTTTCGGCCGAAATCGTCCGGTTTCAGACCGAAACAGGTCAGTTTCAGCCGAAACCCTTAATGGTTTCGTCCGAAACCATTAAAAAAATATTTGTTTTAGGTATCGGACCTGCTACAGTGTTGGGGTCCGGTTTCGTATCGGTACCGGCCGAAACCGATACGTTTCGGCCGATACTGCCAACCAGGTTATCGGCGGAGGTTGTGTAGCAGATGAACACTTTGACAGCGTCATTGGTCACCTAAACCACCCGCTTCTTCCGGGGGCGGTTGTCTACCGGGCTTGGGTGCTGTCCCTAGTCTGTCAAAAACAGATACTCGGGACGTGGAGGCTTGCACCGAGCAATCCTCGTCCGTGTGCGTTGAACTGGCCCACGGAGAGGTTGGCCGCACCTTTTTGTCGGCTCTTCGACGCTTCTGCCCACGCGGGGCCTGAGTTGTGGACCTCAGGGATGTCGAGGTCTCAATGCTTGTCGGACTCCGCATCTGTTGCAGATCCGACATGTGGAAGGGCCCTTCCGCCCTTGCTCGCTTAATGAATCGGGCCTCCTCCTTGGTGACCCATATCTTCTTCAGATGGAGCTGGCGCTCCTCAGTTGGGTTGCCCCCTGACTTTGATCGGGCAGCTAGTGGTTTGGGTCGCTACATTGGACCCTGATTTGTCGCCGGTACGGCGGGCCTTTTCAATTTCGCACCGTCCTCTCGGGACTTGCGGAAGAAGCTCGGAGCGGTTGGATGTAGAAATGGTTGGGACGTGTCGGTCCCGAGGCAAAATCGGTTAGCCTCCATCGAGCCGGATGCGAAGATCTCCGACAATTATAGTCTTGCCGGAGCGGGATGTCGCCGCTGCAGACTTTGTGCCCTTGTGGCTATGACGCTGCCCCCGTTGCGCAGGAGCAGCACCTCTGAGGGTGGCAGCAGTAGAGCTTGGGCCGTTACGGCGACGGCGCTGCCCCCGTTGAGCAGGAGCGGCGCCAGTAGTGACTTGATTGACCGAGAAAACTCGGCCATTTGTTGAGACGAAGGGCCTGACACCCTTGGTCAGTAAAGAGTTGGCCAGGCGAAACCAGCCAGCTGCTAAAGCAGAGGGCCTGACACCCTTGGCAATTGACTTGTTGACCGAGCGGGCTCGACTATTCGTTGAAGCTGAGGGCTTGACAACCCCGACAGTTGACTTGTTGACCGGGCGGACCTAGCTAGTTGCTGGGGCCGAGGGCCTGGCACCCTCGACAATTGGCTTGTTGACCGGGCGGACCCTGCCAGTTGCTGGGGCCGAGGGCCTGACACCCCTGACAGTTGACCGAGCGGGCTCGGCTATTCGTTGGCGTAAAGGGCCTGACACCCTCAGTAGTTGTTACCACAGGCGTAGCTGAACTGGCTTCAGCAATGGGCACAACGCCTAAAAAGAAGGGCGAACCGACGACCACTGGGAAGTTGCCGAAAACGAGTGGAGTCGCCAAGTATCCGAACTTGGTGTGGTTGGCGACGACCTGGGGTCCATATGTGACGGCGGCCATCGTGTTGTTGGTGTCGATGGTGAGAAATCTCAAAGTCCCCTACATAGGTTCAGATGTTGAGGGCCTGCTCGCTTGGGTGACTCGCAATGACCACTCGTTTACCACCGACAGACTGACTAGACTAGGGTTTCATCAAAGGTCACGTAAGTTCAGGAAAAACCCTAGAATTTAGGAGTATGAATGCAATTCCGCAAAAGCCATAGGCATTTTTGAAGTGGCGGAATGTTTCCTGGACTCTGAAGGTATTTTGGTAATTTTACATTCCCAGGGGTATTTTAGTAATTTTACCAAGCCAGAGGTATTTCTAAAATTTCTGGGTTGGAACAAAAGTAAGGTTGGACCACTGACTTCCCAAGGCGCTGAGGCCCTTTATGTAGTGTTTTAGGGCTACTAGGCCATTTCCAGGTTGCAAGATATTTTAGTAATTTTACCAAACCCTACATAGACCTGGGTTTGAGGCGACACCCAAGTGTCAGACTGAGCTGACAATGTCCTCAAACCAAAGGAGTGAAGAGGGGCTTCATAGAAGGCACACATGTGTCAATTTTGTCAAAGGAGGGGTATATATGCATTTCCCGAAAGTCGGGAGTTTTCTTATAATTTTTCAGATCGGTGTGCGGACAAGATCTGTAGAATACACCAGATACATTTAAGGCCCAAGTGGATACAAAGGTTGCCGGCGAGTTGTCTATTGTACATCACAGAGATCCGCACTAACGTGGGAAGTAGGGGCGTAGCCCCAATTACAAAAGATTGTAGGGTAAAACTACAAACAATAGGACTTTTGTTTCTCGCAATCCCGGGGAGGACATTTCCGCAATTCCTCCTTTATAGGGGCGGAACTACACCATTTCATTGTCTCAGGGAGTAGAAATTTACAAACATAACCCACAGAGGGGCATAATTACAAACATACCCCTTAGGGGTATAAATACAAGACCCGGGGATCACCTACCCCTCAAGGGTCAACACAAACGAACAAACGTCTTCTCAAAATGCTAGATGCTCCGTAGACGCTGAGTCTCCGGTCGATGCTCTCTGTGTGTGTGTGTGTGTGTGTGTGTGTGTGTGTGTGTATTTTTCTTGGCATTTGCCTCAATTCTGACAAAAAAATGGGTTTTAGCCCAAATTCTGACAAGGTGGGGTGACCCATCCCCTTTTTTCTCCCCTTTTTTTCTTCTTTTCTTTTTTTTGAACATGACCCCGGGGGAGTCATTTGACCCGCGGGGGACCCAACGGGGTCAAGTGACCCCGCTGGGGTCCAGTGGGGTGACACGACCCCCCGCCGGGTCGGCTGGCCCCGCTGGGGGCCCAACGGGATGGGAGCGACCCCCACGGAGTCGGCGGAACCTGCTGGGGGCCCAACGGAAGTCATTCGGGGTAGCCTTTTGGCCCCTCTTCGCGTCCTTTCTCCCTTTTTCTGTCGCCCTAGGTCGAGGAGAAACCGCCGCTCTGCACTTATTGTCCCCCGAGGCCCACTCTTCGCCGTGTGGCAGCAATACGTTGGTGGGGAGCCGCGCGGGAACGAAGGCTTGTTCTTTTGTTGTTTGGTTGCGCGACACTCGCCTGGAGGGGAGTCTTTGCACCAGTCCGTGCCGTGTGATACACAGTCGTTCGGCCACTTTGACAGGTGTGCGTGTATAGCCCCTCTTGATTTTCCTTGTTGCGACGCCGCTTGTGATTATATGGTCGGGCCAATAGACCTTAAATCGCGGAGGTACTCCGCGGTCCAACGACATCGGCACTATTCCATATTTTCAGTCGGTTGTTCTCAAACAAAATTCTCGAAATATTTCGAGAGAATTACGGGTGCAACACCGGCCTGACCGAGATCCGTACAACATATTCTATCACTCTGAAGGCAAAGAGGATGACCGGAGGGATTGTCTATGGGGAAACAACTTGTACAAGGGCTTCTACACAATTGATACTCCCTTTCGGGACCAGTCGCATCGTGCCGGCCTCTACCTTCACAAACGACCTTGCAAGGAGGCCCAAACTGGGCTCTTGGTAGAGGATGATCGGCACAACCTGACCCAGAGGGCCATAGTTCCCGGGGTGGGATAAGTGCCCCTCTCCAAGGTCCACGATTGGACTCAGCAAATGGAACCTCCAGCCGCTAGCGCCCCAGCTTGGGCCACTTCCTTCACACCTTCCTCACAGCTCCCAACGGCCAGAAGACCATCCCTGTGCACTCGCCGGACTTTCCAAGGCCCACCCCGATCCCACCTCTCGTTCAAAAGGACCCTCAAAGCTTCCTCATCTAAACCCCCTTAAAGGGGGGAGACCCAAAGGCACTTTACAAGCCAAGCCAGCTGGTCCCTGAAACTATCCGATGAAAAACTCCCAACGTGCACCCATTTCTCGCTCTCCACCTGGGACACGGGAGCTGGCATCCGCCCCTTCACCACCTCCGCATAAGAGACCATCCTCTAACCCCCCCCCCCCCCCGCTTAACCACTGGTCTGCGCCGACTCTTCGGAATCTTGCACACGTGATGGAGGTGCCCTCTCCTCCCACACCGATAGCAGACCGGCTCCCGAGATCCCCAGTGCTCTGCCGGAGGCATTACAGAACTGCTGCGAAGACAAGACGGGTGGAAGCCGGAGAGGTTCATGCACTATATATTTGTTTAATTTATATTTTTCAAAAATAAATTTTTATGACTTTTTGATTGAATTTTCAGATTTTTTGCCAATTGAGATATTTCTCCAAGGCTGATTTCACTTGAATTCTGACTTGGCGATATAGTTGACAGCTATGAGTATTGGCATACGTTTAAAAACTATGCAACTTCAGAAGTGTAAGAGCAACCAAAATTATGTTATTTACTTAAATTAGATAATAGAAAAGAAAATGAAAAAAAAACTTAATCAGAAAGCCTTTATTTTCAGCAGACATCTTCAAGGATCCATGTGGCAATCAAAGGTTTTGTCAAAATGTTCATGCATCAGTTCCCATCAAAGGTGCAGGCATAGAGAAAATGCAGATCTTGTGATGACCACGATTGAGCATTTATTGCTTCATTACCTCTTTTACAGAAGAACTTGGTCAGAAACTACTGCTTTGCTCAGAAATTAAACGTTTCCTAACATCACCAAGGAGCTAGATTCAGTTTGGGCTAGAAGGGGAGCTATGAGAACAGGCAGAATGTAAGGTCATCTGAGGATGAGAGCGTATGCATCTTCCAGGCCAAGTCCAGAAAAAAAGGAAGGTCGTTAGGTAGCATGCATCAGGTGCAAAAGACTAAGCTCGCTGAATTAATATAAAAATATGATACTGTTAGTAGATTTGGGTCCAGACGCAATGATGGTGAAGTACACCATTGGCAAAGAACTCTGAAATTCTGGCCATTTTTTGAGTAATGCCATGCAATTCTGGTTTATCTTTGGTGGTTTTCAACTGTTTCTAGTGTTTCAGCTACCTCTGGCATCTCTGCAGGACAGTTCTAGCACCTTTCGTCAGTCCTAGCATTTTCTTTTGGTTTAAACCAAGCTGTTGTCACTGGATTCACTGCACCAGTGCCATCGCCTGCTGTTAAGTTGTCACCATTATCCACCATCACCTCTGCTATTGATCACCATCAATAGTAGTTGCTCCGGCAGCTGGCTTTATGTGCCACTAGCCCCACAAGCTTTAGGTTTTCTGTCGCAAAAAATCGAATGAAGCAGACAGTCACCCAGGGATCTGGCAGACCCAACACATGAATCTGCTTGCAAGTCCTCATCATATCTAGACTTGTTAATCCTGATCCATTTAACGTTAAGCTAGTTGGCTGAAATGGGTTTAGGACCCTCAGCCACCAGGCTTCTTCTTTCTGAACCATTTCGTTTTCCACAAGCTGGAGCAAGCCCATTTGATGGGCTGGTTCCTTTCCACTTCATTTGATCACTTCAGATCCTTTTTTAATCAATGGTTCAGGTCTTGTTGTCAACTGATTTAGGCCCACTTCAATGGCCACATGTCTGTGCCATCAACATCTATAAAGAGGTCACTTCATGACGCATATCATACACCCACCCATTTATTTCAACGTCCTGATCTCACTGGCACATTTCTTTTGTTTACTTGCATTCCATCTGCGAGATTACAGAGGATGTTTTGTTGTCTAACTACCATTTTCCATCCATCAGTGTACCATATCCCTTCCTAGGGGTTTCTCTGCATTTATAGGCTATCTCTTTGTTTAGAGCTTTATTTGCATGTTTGCCGTCTTCCCTTGTATTGGTGGCCTTCACTCAATTGCCTTTTGTCGGAGGCCTGAACTCCCAAAGCCTAGGGATTGAGTTAAGAGAATCCTCTACATATATAGAGGTGAGACTACCATGGATATCCGATATGGGACTAAATCATAACACCCCCTCCCCCCTCGTGCCAAACCAACTGGTTTGGGTGCATCACGGGTAGGGCCAAGTGTCCACATATGGATCCAATAGGTAAACCCACTTTGATACCATGTTGGAGGCCCGAACTCTAACCCAAACTCTAGGAGTTGAGTTGAGAGAATCCTCTACATATATAGAGACGAGACTCCCATGGATATCCGATATGGGACTAAACCACAACACCCTTTTCTATTGCCCTTGTTCAGATCTCTACACCTAATCCAATTATATTTTCCAGCCAGTTCATCTCTTTTCACTCCACCCATGTCCAATATTCTGATATGATTGATGTGGGGATATCTTATTAAGGGTTTTTGTTGGTGCTCTCAAAGTTCACATACTGTACAGCATACAGCTGCTATTATTACTTTTGTGCCTTCCTCCCTAGCAGTTTCATCTTCCTCTTTTTTTGGAGTGGCCTTAGATTTAGATCAGTTGGTTCCTGAGTAAGCTCAAATTGCTACTCAGCTCCAGCAGATTCAATAGATGCTTTAGTCAGCTGATTATCTACTAGTTCCCCTCCTGTTGAGAATGCCTAGCTACATCACCAATACTGGCATCATTTCTCTAGCTTCTGCATCTTTATGTTGTGACCATCGGGGTGCTCTGCAGATCATAAACAATGAAGTAATATATGCACATTGCACAGACGAAGTTTTTGAGTTCACTACCACTTCGTACTTCACTAATTCAGAAGTATTTGTCTGACATTTACTTCCTCATATTTCCTCCACCGGGCAAGTTGCTAATCTCTTCATCAACTTACATATGGCTCAACACTGCAGGGGCCAGGGAGTTGGTTGGCAACCTCAGTTCATGATCCACCATGATCTTCTTTTTTCCTTGTTCTTTGTTGGGGGCGGGGTGGGGGTTGAGATTTGTTATATATATGAAGAGCCTATGATACCACTCTTTTAATTCTTGTCAATTTCTTTACCACCCACATCTTGACTGTTCGATCCTCAGATCAGACAGTTGGGCTATGGAAAGTGCCAAACTTAAGTTTGGTGCTTCCAAACTTGGGAGAACTGAGCTTAAGACGGACAATTTTTTCAGTCATTGTTTCTGTATTTGCTCTTAACATGTATACCTTACATATTTTCAGTACATTATATATGAATCATAATTATATAATGTTTAAATCATCTACATCATTTTTGCTTTAAAATTGATAGACCTATTGAGATGGAACTTTCTGGTAAGATTTGAGACAAGTTTCTAACAATTTGACAGTGTCTTATTGGAATCCGAATCATAATGAGTATGCCACTGTTTATGAGATCTGGAACAAAAAAAAACAGCTCCATCTGACTTCAAACCTGTGTCTTCCAAGGATGGCAGTACCGGTTTCGGCCAGGACCGAAATCGGTTCAAAACATTCAAAAAAGGCAAAAAAAAATTAGTTTCAGACCTGCTACACTGAGCAGGTCCGAACTCATTTCAGTCACGGCCGAGACCAATACGTTTCAGCCGAAACGTATTCGGCCGATACTGTCATCCTGGGTGTCTTCTACAGCCCCACTGGCGGAATTGTTTTTTCCCTTCCCAAACAATGTAGGTTGCACAACCACTTTTGTTAATACATAAAAGATGTAGTACAAAAAAACAGGAGGGAAGAGGTCCTCTCCTTAAGACTAACCCAGCCAAGCACAAAACAAAATTATGTATTACACGATTTAATTGCATAAAATATATGCAGTTTTTCTTTTCCTTCCTTGTTTTTATAACATCTGCTGCAGTGGCAGAGACAGAAATACTGGAAAACCCAGGCCTCCCAGGTTCGAACCTGGGTCATTCCCTTCCTAAGGCCTCTGCCCATACCAGCTTGGCCACAGCCAGTATCTATTTTTGTTATTATTTCACGATTAATCTTACTGCATATTTCGGAATAACTTCACCGTGGCCCCATTGTTTCACACGCAGAATTTCATGCCGTCCGATTCGTCGGTCGGATCACAATTTTCCCTTCTTATGAGGATTCAATCACAATTTTTCCTTCGGTAAACGGTTTATTTGCAATTTCTTGTGTCACTAGGGGCCACATGGTCCTTGTGATTTTTCTGGATTTTTATGCATTTTACGAGATTTTCTTGCGGGTATATACACAATTAAAAAAACGTCCCAGGTAGCAATGCAATTTCTGAAACTTAGCTTTGAGAAGGTACATTTTCACAAGTGGGGAAGGTTTTCCCTTGAACAAAAAATATCTCTCTCGAATTTTCACATTTTTCTGAATTTTCGTTGAAGCAAATGTACTTTTACACAATTTCGGAGAAATACAGGGTAAAAATGCAATTTTAGGGCCATGCGGGGACCATTGCGTTATTTTACAGAAAACAAAGTAATATATTCTCATCATTCCTTGACTTTCACAATCTTGGACAATGTATTTCAATAACATGGCAACACAATGCCCTTTTATATACTCAAGGGGCATTTTTTTCAAAATATACCTGAGAAGGGTCTTTTTATAAATTGTATAGAGTTAAACCCAACAAGAGTGGGTACTGGAGAAGGGGGTGCACCCTTCTTCTTTCCTCTTGGACTCGGGCCTACTGCAAGCTATGTAGTCAGAGACGCGCCTAGGCGCTCGCCTAGGCGTTTGAGGCAGTGAGGCGATCCCAAACCGCCTCGCTTTCGCCTCAAATGTCTCACTCTCAGTCTTCTTCTTCTTTTGGTCTAATCTTGGTTTAAACCTCCTTTATTCAAATCCTATCTTATTTGTATGTATGTATTTTTGCCTCAAATATTAATTATTGTTAATTTTATTGAAAATCTTGATTGTATGTATGTATTTTCTTTGATATTTAGACATATATTTATATTTTTTGAATTGTATATATATATTTTTAATAAAATGCCTCAAACGCCTAGGCGTTTGAGGCATAAGGCGACCCCTTGGTCGCCTCAGTCGCCTCGGTCGCCTCACGCCTCGGACTACATAGACTGCAAGCTCTCTAAGTCTTCCTTCTTCTTCTTTTCTTCTCTTCTCTTTGTTCTTGGAGGCTCCTCCCTTTTATAGGCATAAGGAGGAGTGGCGGAGGGGGGTGTCAACCCAATTGGAAGCACCCTCTAGTGGAAGTGCAAGGGTCAAGGTAACTTTTCCCCTCCCCTTTTTCAGTTTTTTTCCCTGCAACTTTTCTTTTTTGTTTTTTGGCCGCATGCGGCTAGGGGAGACCGGAGGGGGTTCCCTCCGGTCAACCAAGAACCGAAGGGGGTCCCCCTCCGGTGCATGGGGACCGGAGGGGGGGTGGGGGGGCTCCGGTTTACAGGGCACTGGAGGGTGTCCCCCCTCCGGCCCATTATAACGGAGGGGGTCCCCTTCGGTGCACCTGCCACTGGAGGGGGGGTCCCCCTCCAGTCAACCCACCGGAGGGGGTCCCTCCGGTGCCTGCTCCACCGGAGGGCCCCCCCCTCCGGGGCTTCCATCGTGCGGAGAAGGAGAGGAAGGGGCGGAGGGGGGGGCGACCCCCGGTGGCTATAAAAAGCCTTCTCCCTTGGTCAAAAAATGATTTTTTACTGCTGGTAGGGAAGACTTCAGCAGGTGTAAGACCTACCTTCGTGGCTTTGGCCCATATTTTACTTGTCCGGGAATTGGGGAACATTCCCGTTAACTGTCGGGACGACCCGGAAGACAAACATATTTCTTTGTGGTGGATTCCCCGCGCGGGTGAGCAGGTTTAGACCACCTTTTGATGAGGTTTCTATGCATAGAAGCACGTGTAAAATTGTAAACAGTCCCTATTTAAAACGGGACATTTATGGGAGTTCACGGCGGCGGCAAGCTCGTCGCTTTAGGGTCATATATGATGCAACTCATTCATTTTTTCTTTCTTTCTGAAAAATTTCTAAAAATATCATAAATTAGTAATAACATTTTGGGGTCCAACACCCATGTTTTAACATCGAACATGCACACTCAGATTGCAGCAAGCCTTTTAGGGTTGACCTTATCAGCAGGGGTTCATTTCACATCGGAGATCATTTGAGACACCCAAATACGACAGAGCAATTTCTAACCTGAGTACAGCCTCATTTCCTTTCTTCACAACCTTAGCATTAACCACACCATTTGCCACCTGGAAAAGAAAAAAGAAATCCATGAATTAGTCAAGGGTAAGAATGCTTTGGTCTAAGCACAGATATTTCTTAGACTTAAAGAAAGTGTCATGCAAAAAGTATCCTCACTGAAATAAAGAAGGGTAGCAACTCGCCGTTCATTTTATCTATTATAGGGAAATATTTCTGATGTTTGCGCATAACCTGGATAGTCATGCAATAATAGTTAGCAGAAAAATAAAATCATGGGTAGCAAATTCATATAATCAAAGAGAATAAATAATCTTTTATGTTAATATTAATACATCAAAATAAGTTTAGTTATCTGCAATCATATATTTCTGTCTAAATTTAGCAGATGATGTAGGCAAGATAAGCATTGAGAATCACACAAATGTGCAAAATTGCATGAACAAAAGCCTAAGATGAACTAGACAGGCTCGCAACTGAATCTAGCAACATGTGCACTCACTGTCCTGAGGATCTTCCCCAGATGACTAGGGCGGAGACTACGGAGCTTCCAGGTCCGTTCACTGAGGAAGAGATAAAAAAGACTGTTTAATGTGGCAGGTGATAAAGCCAATCTGGGATGGGTTTCTTCTTCCATTAGTACTTCTGAAAGTTCATAAAGAACGACTTTTCTTACTGCAATAAGGGAGCACCAGGAAGGTAGAGGTGACCTGAGAAGAGTTAAGAGGACCTTGGCACATGCCCCAGAAAAGCTGGGAGCTGAACGTCTTCAAGACTAATACCCATCGTTTGTTAATGAGATGCATAAAATTGTACAGAGATGTTCACATTTTGTGTTTAAAAATGTCCCTCAGCGGGAAGAGTGGAGAGGCAGTAGACCCTGTTGCACCAGTTACTTTTCTCAAATATATCGAGACACTTCCCTCGAGTTGGTCGAGGCTCAACATTCGGCGTACCGCCATTCTGTGGAATATTTTCACATATAGGGACTCTAGCCCGTGTATTACACTGATTATAAACTCCTCGCAGCAATCGAGGTGGTTGAAAGCCGAGTTAAATCCACGACGACTGTAAGGGTCGTGTGGTCTCGGATGAACTCCGAGAAACGAGTAGCAAGGATTCCTTCCTCCGACATCGAAGGTGGAGGATAATAATAAAAAGAGAAGAGAGACCTCGCAGCAAAGAAAGAGGGCGAAAGAGAGGATGTACACACCGTCGGAGAAGTCCAACGCACATGTATCACGTAGCTCGGGCGAGCACAAGCCCCCTCTTTTTGGCCGACGGCACGGGGAAGATGACAAACGAACAAAAGACACGCTTCCTCCTCTCTCCACGCGGCGTGCTGCGAGCAAAAGGGCTGAAAAAAAACCTGAGGGCTAGGGACAGTCCCGCGAGCAGCCGAGGCGGACCCGTCCGGGGTCATTTGACCCGCCCCCTCTCTCTCTCAAAAAAAAGAAAAGAAAAGAAGAAGGGCAAAAAAGAAGAAAGAAGAGATCCGCCCGTGGTCATTCTGAGTCCCGTCCACCCCGTATAGGATAGGTAAATCAACCCCGCTGGCTTCTCACCTTCTATAAATACCCCATGGGGTCCAAGGAAAAGAGATGGACACATACGGACCTACATGCATCTACACGGATAGACATGCAGTGCAAGGAGCTTGTTCGTTGTTTCGGCCCATCAAGGGTATGTGATATCCCAGGTCTTGTATTTATACCCCTGGAGGCTATGTTTGTAATTTTCTATGCGCCCTGGATGGCCAAATTATGTAATTCCACCATATAATTAGGAATTACAAAAATGTCCCTCCGGGGACTGCGAGAAAATTCAAGTCATGTTATTTGTAGTTTTACCTTGTAACTTTTTGTAATTGGGGTTATGTACGTCCCGCGTCAGTGTGGAGACCTCTTTTCTTTTGTACAGTCGACAATTCGCCAACAACCTTGTACTCAAATATGAATACACTCAGATGTTCCTTTATGTGCTAGTCAAGGCAAATTGCAAATGAACCCTGACTTTCAGGAAAATTACGCATATACCCTTCTCTCTCAGAATTGAACGCCTGTGTGCCTCCCATGAAACCCAACGCCGTTCTTCCACTCAAGGGCTCTGTCAAACCACCCTTGCACCTAAGCGTGATCTCGAACCCTAAACCTACCCTGGGTCTGGTAAAATTACCAAAATACCCCTACAATCCAAAAATGGCTAAATAACCCCAAAACTTTCCGAAAACTACCTCAACGCCCTTGGAAGTCAGAGATTTTACCATACTCTCCCTCCAATCCAGAAATTTCAGAAAAGCTTAGGGCCTAGTAAAATTACCAAAATACCCCTGGAAATCCAAAATTATCAAAATATACCTGGAGTCCAGGAAACCTCCCGACACTTTAAAAGCGCCTACGGCTTCTGCAAAATTGCAGTCATATCATATCCTCAAATTATAGAGTTTCTTGCCTAACCTTGCGTCCTTTGATAAAACCCTAATTCTATTAATACTTCGGTGGTGAGTGAGAATTAGCTTTGAGCCAAGCAAGCAAGCCCCCTCGATATCGGGACCCTTATAGAGAACCTTTGGATTTCTCTGACAGTTAAACAAGGGTGTTCGGACGTTATACCGATGTAAATCAACGTTGACTGCGGTCAGTGGGGAAAGGTCCAACACTCGAACCCAAATCGTCTGATACGATGCGCACCCACGGAATAAACCTTGCACAGGATATTTATACCCTCTATGTGCATCTTCATAAATTTATCTTTTTTCTTCAAAGACCGAATGAGAAATTTATGGAACCAAGTTCTTTCTTTTTAAAAAAAAGAAAAAATATTCCGAAAATATTCCGTGACACAGCTGGTGCCTCACTAATGAGGCAATGTCTGGTCCGTTCTTTTAACATTTTAAATAAACTGAATACCTGGTTAATCTGATTAGATATGTTTTAAGTGCAACAGGCATTTTAAAAAAAATGATTAAACATGCATAAAAAATATGAGTTTAATCCTTAGTAGACTCATCTCTAGGGCTCACTCCTCTACTAATGGTCTAAAAGACTATCCTCTACTAATTGTCTAAAAGGCTAAGGCGGCATTTGGAAACACTTGAAGAAAAGGTGATTTCTTCAAAATTAATTGTCTCGCAGGATTTATTGAAGGTACAGATTTGTCATGATGAAAAGCAAGAAAAAAAATTCTCATTTGGAGAACTAATTGTCTGACAGATTTTGGGGTTCAAATTTACTAAAAAGCCATTGCAAGGCATGGAAAAAAGGTAAATGAGGGGAAGGACAGTCCTTTCCCTCCAAAATCCCCTTCCTCCTTTTCAAAAGCTCACTCTTGGCTGCTTTGGGGAAAATTCCAGAAAGAAGACATTGTATCTCTCTCTCTTCTCATCAGGCAAAATCTGCAAGTGAGAAAACCAAGGCACTTTTGGTGCATTTGCGAATGACCCTGATCCTGTTAGGCAATTCTAATGTGCCAGGGTTTCCTTCCAAATGATGCATAATTTCCACATCTGCTTGCCCACATCGACCTCACACCTGAAAAGGTGGAAGAAGTATCTGTGCTTGAAAAGCTTCAAACTTAGATCAAACATGCCTAATGAAAAGAAACAATGGAACAGTCATGTTAAGTGCCACAAGGGCACTCAAGGTGCCACGCCTTTGCTCAGCCCAGCATCGACAAAGATACGTAATGAACCCCTACACATTACATAAAGCACTTCCCTGAGGAACGTCATCTAACTCTTGATACAGTTAACACTCACGGGCACTGCCGGTTTTGAACAATCAGTGTAAAAGGGACAACCAACAGCCACAAGCTGTGGGAAGAGGTTGCAAGTTAAAAGACATAAAGAGAATCATTGATCCCATAAATGAGCCAAGACTCCGCCATCAGTGATCTTCCATGCTTTATAAAGATATGTTCGAGTGGACACTACAGGAATGTCAATGCAAGCACTGTGAGAAGTGACTGAAGTAGTGGTCAACTTAGCAGCTGGCATATGGCATAATGCCATCAAAGCCTTGTGCCCACGAGGTTCCCTTGTAGTTTAACTGCCCACATAGGGTAATGAATAGCATCACTAAGCTAAATATCCATCTTGGGGATATCAATTTGAATGGAAAACCGATGAAGACAACGTGGGAGGAGACCCAAGTGGAAAATGCAGCCAGAAAGGTGAAAAAAGTGTTACCGAACTAAATTGCCAACCTAAACTCAAATTAGCAGGTGGACAGGCCTAGAACTAATATGTGCACAAAGTAGCTCATGAATACACAGAGTGGAACTAAATTGCTTTTGCCAACACAATCCTCCTCCCCACCCCCCACTCCCACCCCACGAGGCCCGGGGGGAGGGAAATTGATTAGCGAATTGGCTCTGATACCATGTCAGAGCTGTAACTCAAAACCTATTGGCAATGTGTGGAGAGGCCGATGTTCTTATAAATCCTTGACTCAACCATACACAACTAACGAGGGCCATAACACCCCCATTACGTCTAACCGGATATCTCGGAGGATTTGGCACATCACACATGCAATTCAATGGACAAGGGGCAGAACAAGATAGAAGACAAGAACATTATATTGGGAATGGGCTGGCTTGATACCATGTTACTGAACTGAACTGCCAGCCCAAATCTTGAGTTTGTATGCAGAGATGCCCAGAAAAAATATGGGCAGGGAGTGGCTCATGAATACCTAGTGTGAGACTAGATTGCTTTCACCAACAAGAGACCAACCAGTAAGATAACCTAAGGTCAAAGAGGTGCCAAAGAATGAAATGAACTGCATGAACACAATGGAAGTGTCAAAATACACCATGGACATAGAATATGATGTTTGCAACGACTGTGCAGCTGCCGACATCAACCATACTATGGCTGGCATGAGTAGAAAGCAGCGCACTCACTCAGTGGAAAGAGAAAAAAAGCATAGTGAACCACAAGTTGCAAGAACAATGAGCCAACTGTTCAAATAGTAGACAAACAAAGATGAAGAAGCATCTGTTGAGATGCAAACCATAGTGCAATGGACCTTTTCAGTGTGAACCATTCAATTTGAAGTTAATGGATCCAACCGAGTGGGATGTTCTTGAAGCCTTGGCTACCTGCAAGAACCAAGGTTGTCAGTATCGGCCGAAACCGATACGTTTCGGCCATACCCGATACGAAAACCCAAGCCTTCACTGTTTAATACCCGAAACTAAAGAGGGTTATCGTTTTCGGGCGAAACTCACGTGAGTGGTGTTCTTTCCTTGGAGTTTCAGCCGAAACTGCTCCTTGGCTGCTGCAAGACCGTGCTGCTGCTGCTGGTGCTGTGTTGCTGCGCAGGCTGCTGCTGAGTGCTGCTGCTGGCCGCCGCGAGGTGCTGCCGCCCTGCTGCTGCTGCCGCCGCTAGGTGCTGCTGCTGTTGCTGTTCAAGGTGCGGACCTGCCAGCCCCGAGCCCCCAGCCTCCCACCGCCCTGCTGCTGCTAGCCTGCTGCTGTTGCTGCAGCAGCTGCCAGCTGCTGCTGCTGCTGCTGCTACTGCCGCTGCCGGCTGGGCTGAGAGAGGACGGGCTGCTGCTGGCCTGCTGCGACCGCCGGAGGACCGCCCACCGCCGGAGGACCGCCCACAGCCTGCTGCAAGCTGTGCACTTGATTGGGTTGTAAGTTTTTAATTTGAAGCTTAATTTTTGCAACCCTAATTAGTTCTGATTTCAAAATAAACCCTAAATAGTTAAAATTAGATTTATGAATAATTAAGCCCTAATTCAATCATAAAAATTGGGGCTTTTGTCTAATTCGAGTTTCTTAGCCACAATTGAAGATTAATTAAGTTTCATTGACGAAATTAGGGTGGGATCATGCTGGGATTATATTTTTATGATGGGTAATTAGGGCTTAATTGGTAATTAAGGCTTAATTAGTTCATAACAATTGGGGCTTTTGTCTAATTCGAGTTTCTTAGCCACAATTGAAGGTTAATTAAGTTTCATTGACGAATGTGGGGTGGGATCATGCTAGGATTATATTTTTATGATGGGTAATTAGGGCTTAATTGATAATTAAGGCTTAATTAGTTCATAAAAATTGGGACTTTTGTCTAATTCGAGTTTCTTAGCCACAATTGAAGGTTAATTAAGTTTCATTGATGAATTTGGGGTGAGATCATGCTGGGATTATATTTTTATGAAGGGTAATTAGGACTTAATTAATAATTAAGGCTTAATTAGTTCATAAAAATTGGGGCTTTTGTCTAATTCGAGTTTCTTAGCCACAATTGAAGGTTAATTAAGTTTCATTGACGAATGTGGGGTGGGATCATGTTGGGATTATATTTTGATGAAGGGTAATTAGGACTTAATTAGTAATTAAGACTTAATTAGTTTATAAAAATTAGGACTTTTGTCTAATTCCAGTTTCTTAGCCACAATTGAAGGTTAATTAAGTTTCATTGACGAATGTTAGTTGGGATCATGCTGGGATTATATTTTTATGAAAGGTGATTAAGGGTTATTTGGTAATTAAGCCCTAATTCATTCATAAAATTGGGACTTTTGTTTTGTACTTACAATTGTTTGTCTTTGACTGTCTAACTTCTTAATGCAGCATCATGCCTAGACGTCAACCAACACAGGAGCAGCAAGGACAGGAGGATCCGGGGTGGGCCCACCTATCCTTAGATGATGCTAAGAGAAGAAAGGTGAAATGCAATTACTGTGGTAGGGAGCTACATGGCGGAATTACCAGAGGAAAGCAACATTTGGCAGGGGTAAGAGGAGAGGTGAGACAATGTGACCATTGTCCCCGAGAGGTGCGAGAAGAGATGCGCCAGTGCCTTCTGGGCAAAAAGGAGAGGATGCAACAAAGGGCTGAGGATGAGGAGGAAATTGTTGAGGAGATTTCTGGCAGAAGGGTTAGGAGGGATGATGATGAGGAAAGCACTGAGGATTCAGATCCAGCGTTGACTGAAGCAAGAGAGCGTGAAGAAGCCGCTCGAAGGAAAGGAAAGGCACCCATGGGTTCAGGAGGGACCTACTCCAGTACAGCTGCACGACGTCCTGACATTGGTGCTGCCCCGCAGACGCACAGAACAGGCCCCATGGACAGCTATCTCCACAGAAGGCCCCAGGCTACACAACCTAAAATCAAGTCTGCATTGAGAGGGGTCAAAAAATCAGCAGAAGTTGCAGGGCATGCATTTAAAAGTATCTGCAAATGATTTTTTCATGTAGGTGTCCCTGCACATGCAGCTGAAAGCGAATATTTTCAGCCTATACTTGATGCCATAGCAGATGCTGGTCTTGGCTTGAAGGCCCCATCACGTCGAGACATATACGGGCATGGCCTTGAGGGAGAGGTTGAGGAACTCCATGACTGGGTTGAAAGCTTCAAGGATATATGGAATGAGAGATGATGCACTATTATGTGTGATGGCTGGACTGGTACCACGATGAAGTCCATGATTAATTTTTTGGTCTATTATATCGAAGGTACAATATTTGTAAAATCTGTAGATGCATCAAACTATGAAAAAAATGCCAATTATTTGTTTCATTTGATGGATGAGATGGTAGACCAAATTGGAGAGGACAATGTTTTACAAGTAGTGGCTGATAACGAAGCTAGTTATAAGGCTGCAGGGAAGAAATTGATGGAGAAGCGCAGACACTTATACTGGCTCCCATGTGCTGCACATTGTCTGGATTTGATTCTAGAAGACATTGGGAAGGACAATCATGTGAAGAAGACAGTTGAAAGGGCACAAAGGATTACCTAGTATATTTATGGCCATCCTAGGATATTGAACATGTTCAGGGAGCATGCAAGTGGGGGGCGAGATATCATCCGTGCAGGGCCAACCAGATTTGCTTCAAATTTCATTTCTTTGGAGTCTTTGCACAGGTATAAGATTGAACTCAATTCTTACTTCTTTATCCTTATAGTTATGATCCGTATTTAATTCAAATTTCATTTCTTTGCACAGGTATAAGAATGAGCTGAAAGCTTTCATGTACCACAATGCCCTGCGGGAATACATCGACAAGTCTAATGTTGATGCTCAGATGGATTATTTGGAGGTCTCCTACATCGTGGACGACAACAAATTCTGGGGCAGGGTCTCACTATACATGAAAGTAGTCACCCCCGTCGTGAAGGTCCTAAAAATGGTGGATGGGGATGAGAAGAATGACATGGGATATCTGTATGAGGCCATGGACCGTGCCAAAATGGAATTGCAGGAGTCACTTCCCAAAGAATATGCAAAGTGGTGGAAATTTATTGATCATAGATGGGACACCACATTACACCACGACTTGCATGCAGCTGGTGAGTGATTACTTGTATTGATACATTATTCTTTAGGTTATTTTATATCTAACATTTAGTTAATTATATACAAATGCGGGTTATTTCCTCGACCCTCGATTTATCTACGATGCCAATGCACATGTTGATGGCGAGGTGCTCCAAGGGACTTTAAAAGTCATTGGACGTTTATCGAGGACACGAGAAAAGAGACTTCAGGCGGAAGTAGAGGTTGACCTTTTTGATTTCATGAATAAGAGGTATAGAATTTACTTAAGTCGCTATGCTAATCTATTACTTAATTTTTGTAGATGGGCCACTATAGAATGAGAACTGGGACGTATTCTGACTCCCAATTGCAATACGCAGTGGGAAGAGTGAGCTCAAGTATACTTTATGTTTATGCTTTATTTGCAATTACATCACGGAGAAATGATTTTTATTTACAACTTATATTTATTTGTTTATGTTTGGTGGAACAGCTGACTGGTGGGTAATGGTGAATAATAGAGATTTGGGCAGTTCTGCATTAGCTTTCATTGCAATCAGGGTGTTGAGTCAAACCACATCGGTAAGCCAATGTGAAAGAAATTGGAGCACGTTCAACCTTATACACTCAAAGGTTCGCAATCGGCTAAAAGTTGAACGGTTAGAGAAATTAGTTTACTGCCACTACAATATGAGGTTGATAAGAAAAAATATGAGGTTGAGACAACAGCTGCGGGATAAATGCATCGCTGAGGATGCCACTGCAGAAATTGATGTGGATGCCTTGTTTGATGATGATAATCCCTTACAGTCTTGGGGGGAGACACGAGAGCAGGTTGATAAGCCCGTATTCGATATTGATGATACAACATGGGCAAAGGGCATACTAGATGAAGATGAGCCAAGAGATCCCGAATTTAGAAGAAAATCAAAGAGGGCCAGAGATACTCATGCGCACCAGTCTAGGGTTGTTGATGACACTGAGGAGCAGTTCGAGTTTGAGCCAGCTAGACACTCTGAATCAGATAGCAGGTCAATCACTCCTAGAATGGTCAAGCCACTGGTCTCCTTAAGAAGAAGTACATCAGTGCATGGACAAACTGAGAGGACAAATGCTGTTGCTCGAGAGGACCCGACAATTGAGCAGTTGAAGCAGATTTATGTGAGACACACGCCAAGGGATAAAGGACTCATGTCAAAGATCACTGAAAAATTGGCACCAAAAGAGAAAAAAGCATCCTCAAAGGCTAAAAAGCGACTGATTTCTTGTGGTGATGATGATGATGGTGATCATCCCGGAGGTGCTCAGGTGGTACAGGTGGTACAGGTGATGCAGGGGATGCAGGTGATGTAGGTGCTGCAGGTGGTACTACTGGATACAGTCAAGGTCAGCGAGGATATGATTCATCAGGTTATGGAGGTGGCCAACAGGAGGCAGCGATTTATGGGTTGTGGGGTTATGAACCAGCATTCCAGTTCCATCCACATCCGGCCAGTTCCTCTTCTCATCCTCAAGATTCTTATGCTGATACTGGATTCCAATCAAGCCAACCAAACACTCCAAGAGGGATCCAAATAGGGATGCAGGACTTGACTACCTCATTGTTTGGTTATAGTGAATATAGACCATACATGCAACCTTCTTATGGGTATGAACATGAAAAGCCAGACGATGAGTAAGAAGGTTCTTCTAGTTATTATCCATATTAGTGCATCATCATTTAGGTAAGGATCACGTTTATTGTACAGTTTGAACCCATTAGTCTTCTTATGTAATGCACTTAATCCTATTTTATGTTTATTCCCCTGCGCTTGAACCTAATTCATGTTTAGTATGTACTCAAGAATATTAGTTTAAGATGTTCAATATTTGAACTACAATGCCCACTTCATGTTTATTGCACTTAATGCATGTCTAATGAATTTTATGTGATTATTCATATTTTTCTGAATTATTTCTGATTTTTTAGACTTATTTCTAATTTTTTTTGAAGCTTTTCATTGGGTTTCGGCCGAAACCGAAACCAAAACCAAGTGGTTTCGGTTTCGGACTCGGCCGAAACCGAGTCCGAAATCGAAACCGACATCCCTGGCAAGAACAGACAAACAAGGAATGAAGGGGAATGAAGGGTTGCATAGTCGTCAAATGAGCAACATCGATGGTATGGAGTGTTGCTAGTGGATGGGCAATGACAATCATGACTTTGGTGGCTTCAACAAAGATGATAACAATGTCACGACCCGATCCAACCCTTGAAAGGTATTGTTCGCTTTGGGTTGAGCCACAAGGGTTTTCCCCAAAGGGTGTCTCATAAGTTATGAATCCTAGCCTTACATAGCCCAATAACTTTTCATGCTTTCCGATATGAGATTAATCTGGCTCATCCCTGCACTAACTCCCATACATAGAGAAAGCTCCATGCCGTGGTGGCACCCACAGTTGGGTAGCCCTTTCCTACGGATAACCCTCACCTCCTGCATGGCTCACCACTGGGTCACTATAGGCCTATCACATAGTTGACAAGGCGACCAAGGCGAGCTTGGGGTCCTCGAGTGTCTAAGCGCTTAGGCGCCTGCCTAAGCGGCGCTTAGGCGTCAAGTTCATAAAAAATATCATCATTAATATATACATAATTTTATATATATAAATTAATCATGATTATTACAAATATGGGAAACAACACTAGTATGAACATATAAATAAAAATTAATAAAAATGACATTGCAATAAAATATCAAAATTAATTTTGAGATAAAATTAACAATAAAAATTGGACTTTCAGAATGAATAAAATATTAACCTGATGTTTGCCAATTTCTTCCAAAAATATGCAAATCATACTCGAAATAACATACATATAATATAAAGTAGATACGAAAAGAAAAAGACATCTCCCATTATCACATACAATCAATAATAAAGTAAACAAACACATAACTAGGGAAGTACCATAGATGACCACTGTAAAAAAAATAAGACATACAAAATTAAAATTACAATTTAAAATACTTTATTAACAAATTAACCCCATTATTAGTTGAAAAGGGGAGAAGACAGGATAGAGAGAGAGGGATTGAGAGAGAGAGTTGCGAACTATGTGTGTGTGTGTGAGAGAGAGAGAGAGAGGAGGAAGGGTGGGGGAAAGAGAGAGAAGGGGGCAAGGGGAGAGAAGAGATAGACAGATAGAGAGAGGGGGCAGGAGAGAGAGAGAGGGTGGGTCTCACTGTGAGTGTGAGAGAGAAATAGAGAGAGAGTGTTAGAGTGTGGAGCCCGAACGAGCCATCGTGAGCCCTCGCACGCGGATCGACCTGCACGTTTAGGTCGCGGGGTGAAGAAAATTTCTATTTATAACAGGGGAAAAGAGGGAGAGAGAGACGAATATAGAAGGGGGCCGCCTAGGCGCCGCTTTGGGCTCCTAGGCCGCCCAAGCGACGTCTAGGCGGCGCCTTTTTCAAGCCCAACAAGGCGTGGGGGCGCCTAAGCTTCGCGAAACCGCCTTCCCGCCTAGGCGCCGCTTAAGCGGCGCTTAGGCGGACGCCTTGACAACTATGGCCTATCAGCTTCTGACTAGTTTGTCCCAGAACCAACTCATATTATACTACGTGGGTCTTGCTTTGATATCACAATGTCACAACCCGATCCAACCTTTGTGAGGTATGGTTCGCTTTCGGCTGAGTCTGCACAGTTGTCCCCAAAAAGTGCCTCATAAGTTATAAATCCCAGCCTTGCATAGTCTAGTAACTTTTATCGCTTTTCGATATGGGACTAATTTGGTTCATCCCTACACAGCGGTAGCTCCATGGGCATGCAATGGCACCTCCACTCGGGTACTCCATGGCAGGGTAGCCCTCTCCTCTTGCATGGTTCGTGACTAGGTCATTGCAAGGCATGGCTTGCGTGTCCAGGATCATAACGTGGCTCAGACTATGTAGTCAGAGGCGGGCTTAGGCGTTTGAGGCGGTCCCAAGCCGTCTCGCTTTCGCCTCAAACACATCACTCTCAGTCTTCTTCTTTTGGTCCAGCCTTGGTTTAAACCTCCTTTATTCAAATCTTATCTTATTTGTATGTATGTGTTTTTACCTCAAATCTTGATTATTGTTAATTTTATTGAAAATCTTAATTGTATGTATTTATTTTCTTTGATATTTAGACATATATTTATATTTTTTGAATTGTATATATATATATATATATATATATATATATTAAATACATCGCCTAGGCATTTGAGGCATGGCATGAGGCGACCCCTTGGTCGCCTCACGCCTCGGACTACATAGGGCTCAGAAGTACCAGCAACTCCCCCATAGGAGAGAGGTCTCGGGTTCAAATCCCACTTTTGGCGTGTTGATATCCACAAAATCGCGGTGTTGAGATACACAGGCCCAAGGTCATAAGCACATGAACCACAACTCAAATAACCAATACAGGACTATTGCCCGCCCAAATTCCAACATGGCGATTGGGCCAAAAGGAGGGATAAACCCCTTGGATACGTAAGGTGTCTTTTGGGATAGAACCATGTAAGTTTGGCCTAAAGCAGACAATACCTCACAAGGGTGTATCAGGTTGTGACAAACAATGACAACGATGGACCGCGGTGTACACACCTGCAAGAAAAGTTTGCCATGACAATGGCGAAGGCACCAAGAAATCTATTGATGGTAGATAATGCTGAGGGTTCTTGCACATAGGAGATGACAGTGGAAGATGCCAGACAAAATCAAGAAACTTCGTACACAAGATGCAGGAAGTTAACTGGTATAGGTCAGTGTTGACACCTGCTTACTTTCTCGAATTAATCGAGGATTAATCATAGGGAAATACTCCCTAAATAGAGCAAAACGGCACAACACCAAAGGTGCCCTACCAGCCGAGTTGAGCTCAGAAATCGAGACATTTTGTCGGGTCAAACGGCACACTATAATAAGCGGGGATCGTCCCCGAGCAAAGGGCACTACACCAACCAGTTTTTCGACAACCGAGTCGGATCCAAAGTTCAGGACAACTCGCCGTACCGAACGGCACTCCATAAAGATTCGAGGATCACCCCCGGATACCTTGCATACGATACCACACCGCCGGCACCTCAACAACTGGGTTAACCCGGGACTCAGAACAGCCTGCCGTACCATACGGTTCTTCGCCAAGAAGCGGGGGTCACCCCGACTACCAGACAAACGGCATCATCATGCCGACACCCCAGTTACCGGGTCAACTCGGGACTCCCAGCAACCCATTGCTTCACGCGGTGCATGATGGAAAAGCAGGGAACAACTCTCGACACACCTTCTGCGAGCAGCTTAACACCGGTGACTCCAACAGTCAAATCACACCTGGGTCCACCGCATTCAAGGCGGAGCTTGGACAAACACCGAGTCTGACCATTCTGGGTCCAGATTCAAAGCCGACTCCAGAGCCCCCCGCAGCGCTTCTGGGCGAACCCAGCCCATAGGGGATTCCTCTTCGAGTCCTCTTCGTAACGAGTCCAGGCTCGTCATCATCCGCCCCCAGATCAGGCCGGAGCGGCCGTTTTTGTCCGACCGCGCAGACCTGCGTCGCCAGACGCCCAACAGGACGTGATCTCCATTGCGAAGTCTTTCTCTGTGATCCTACTGGGAACAACTACCCATGGTTGGCAGTATCGGCTTAAACTGATACGTTTCGGCCGAAACGTATCGGTTTCAGCCTTAACCGATCCGAAACCGGACCTGTTCACTGTAGCAAGTCCGAAACTTAAAAAAAAAAGGGTTTCAGGCGAAACCGGTATCGATTTCGCCCGAAACTTATATGTTTCGGTCCGAAACCCAAGCCTAAAGGGGAGTTCACATCGTTTCTCCCTCAGATCTGAGGGAGAAAACCTGTTGCCTGCTGCTGCTGCTGCTCCGCCCCTGATGTTGCTGCTGCCCTGCTGCGTGTTGCTGCCCTGCTGCTGCCACCGTGCTACTACTGCTGCTGGTGCCCTGCTGCTGCTGGCCACAGCTGGGTTGCTGCTGTGCGGCTGTGTGCGGCGAAGGAGGTGCTACTATGCTGGGTGAGCAATAGGTGTAGAGGTAAGAGGTTATTTTGTTGAGGTTAATTTAGGGTTTGTTTATTTTGTTGTGTTATTTTGGTTGGGTTAGGCTCAATTGAAGCTCAATTAAGCTTCATTGAAGATTTTGGGGTGGGAGCATGCATATAATTAAAATTTTCCAAAGGTGATTGAGGGTTAATTTCTAATTAAGCCCTAATTAGTTCATAAAAATTGAGGCTTTTGTCTAATTTGGTTTGCTTAGGCTCAATTAAGCTTCATTGAAGATTTTGAGGTGGGAACATGCGGGTAATTAAATTTTTCCAAGGGTGATTGAGGGTTAATTGCTAATTAAACCCTAATTAGTTCATAAAAATTGGGGCTTTTGTCTAATTCGGTTTGCTTAGGCTCAATTGAAGCTCAATTAAGCTTCATTGAAGATTTTGGGGTGGGAGCATGCGGGTAATTAAATTTTTCCAAGAGTGATTGAGGGTTAATTGCTAATTAAGCCCTAATTACTTTATAAAAATTGGGGATTTTGTCTATTTCGATTTGCTTAGGCTCAATTGAAGCTCAATTGAACTTCATTGAAGATTTTGGGGTGGGAGCATGCGGGTAATTAAATTTTTTTCAAGGGTGATTGAGGGTTAATTACTAATTAAACCCTAATTAGTTCATAAAAATTGAGGCTTTTGTCTAATTCAGCTTGCTTAGGCTCAATTGAAGCTCAATTAAACTTCATTGAAGATTTTGGGGTGGGAGCATGCGGGTAATTAAAATTTTCCAAGGGTGATTGAGAGTTAATTGCTAATTAAGTCCTAATTACTTCATAAAAATTGGGGCTTTTGTCTATTTCGGTTTGCTTAGGCTCAATTGAAGCTCAATTAAACTTCATTGAAGATTTTGGGATGGGAGCATGCGGGTAATTAAATTTTTTCAAGGGTGATTTAGGGTTAATTATTAATTAAGCCCTAATTACTTCATGAAAATTGGGGCTTTTGTCTATTTCGACTTGCTTAGACTCAATTAAGCTTCATTGAAGATTTTGGGAGAGGAGCATGCGGGTAATTAAATTTTTTCAAGGGTGATTTAAGGGTTAATTGCTAATTAAGCCTTAATTAGTTCATAAAAATTGGGGCTTTTGTCTAATTCGGTTTGCTTAGGCTCAATTGAAGCTCAATTGAACTATTATAGAACGAGGACTGGGACATATTCTGACTCCCAATTGCAATACACTGTAGGAAGAGTGAGTTCATGTATATTTTATTTTTGTGATTTCTTAACCTCAATATGTATTTCTACACTTTACATTTATTTGTTTAAGGTTGGTGGAACAGCTGACTGGTGGATAATGGTGAACAACCGAGATGTGGGCAGTAATGCATTGGCATTCATTGCAATTAGGGTGCTCAGTCAAACAACATCGACAAGCCAATGTGAAAGAAATTGGAGCACATTCAGCCTTATACACTCAAAGGTTCGCAATCGGCTAAAGGCTGAACGGTGAGAAAAAATGGTTTACTGTCACTACAATATGAGACTGAGAATAAAGAACATGAAGATAAGACAACAGTTGAGGGACAAACACGTCGCAGAGGATGCAATGCCAGAAATTGATGTGGACGCTTTATTTGATGATGAGAATCCCTTGCAGTCTTGGGTGGAGACACGAGAGCAGATTGATGAGCCCATTTTTGATGATGATGATAGAAGATGGGCAGAGGGCATACTAGATGAAGATGAGCCAAGAGATCAAGAATTCAAAAGAGTAACAAAGAGGGCCAGAGAGACTCAAGCGCACGTGAGAAGGGACCCAGCTTTGTTTGTTGATGACATTGAGCGACAGCCTGAGTTTGAGCCAGCTAGACACTCAGAATCAGATAACAGGCCAGTTACTCTTAGAATGGTCAAGCCACATGCATCCTTAAGAAGAAGTACATCAGTGCATGGGTTAACTGAGAGGACAAGTGCTGATGCTCGAGAGGACCCGACAATTGAGCAGTTGAAGCAGATTTATGTGAGACACACGCCAAGGGCAGGAGGATTCATGTCAAGGGTGGCCAAAGAAATCACACCAAAACATAAAAAAGCATCCCCAAAGGCCAAAAGGCGACTAGTTTCTTATGGTGATGATGATGCTGGTGATGATGATGATGATGATCCCAGTGTAGCTGCAGGTGCTACAGGTGCTGCAGGTGCTACTGCTGGCGGTGGCACTGCTGGTGGTCCTTCCTCCTTCCACGCAGACACAGGCAGAGGATACAGTCAGGGTGAGCGAGGACATGATTCACAGAGTCAATATAGGCATCCATCAGGTTATGGAGGTGGCCAACAGGAGACAGCCATTTATGGGTGGGGTCATGAACCAGCATTCTAGTTCCATCCACATCCGTCCAGTTCCTCTTCTCTTCCTCAAGATTCTTACGTTGATTCTGGATTCGAATCAAGCCGACAACCTTACACTCCAAGAGGGATCCAAAGAGGAATGCAAGACTTGGCTACCTTATTGTTTGGTTATATTGAATATACACAATACATGCAACCTTCTTATGGGTATCAACATCAAAAGCCAGACGATGAGGGAGAAAGTTCTAGTTATTACCCATATTAGTGCTTCTTCATTTAGGTAAAGATCATTTAATTTCTGTAATATTTACTGTGTCTAATTAGGTTTATTCCCCTGTGCTTGAACCTAATTCATGTTTAATATGTACTCAAGAATATTAGTTTGAACTTCAATGCCTACTTCATGTTTATTGCACTTAATCTAATTTCTTTACAATCAAATGCATGTCCAATGAATTTTCTGATTTTAATGTGATTATTTATTTTTTTTCTATTTGTTTATGATTTTTTAGATTTATTTTCATTTGTTTAACCTTTTCACTGGGTTTCGGCCGGTTTCGGCCGAAACCGAAACTAAGTCGTATCAGTTTCGGACTCGGCCGAAACTGAGTCCGAAACCGACACTGCCATCCTTGCAACTACCAACCTCTATCACTCAGACATTCTACTTCAAGTCCTCTTCGCAACGAGGGCTCACCCGCCCCGATCCGACGTCGGAGTTGATCGCGGCGCCCATTCTCGCCGAGCTGCGTGACTCGCCCAAACAGGCCCCATCTGAGGACGATCCACCTGTTGCGGGAGTTCTCCTCGTCGCCTTGCTGCGAGTTAGGGCCTGGCCTTCAGTGACCTAAAACAACGTCCAACCCTCTTCGCAACGAGGGCTCACCCGCCCCGATCCGACATCGGAGCTGATCGTGGCGCCCATTCTTACCAGTGCGCGCAGACTGCAACCTGCCTGCCAGCGGACCGGTTTTAAAGCGACTGCACCTCCCAAAATAAAAAATAAAATAATAATAATAATAATAATAACCACATTTCTCTCTCCAGGAAAAAACCCCCACTCAACCCCGCATAAACCCCCCCAAGGGGGGGGTTACCTGCATTAACAAAAAAAAAAACATTTTTAGAAGAAAAAAATGGGGTTTCACCCCGCGTAATCCCCCCAAGGGGGGGGTTTACGTGGACCAACCCCCCCCCCCCCGGGCTGGCCCGCGTAGACCTCCCAAAAGGGGGGGGGGGTTTATGCGGACCAGCCTGGCCCCCTCGGGCCAGTCCACGTAAACCCCCCTCCCCCACTCCAAAACAAAATATATATATTTTTTTTAGGGAGGTTTACGCGGACTAGCCCGGCCCCCCTGGGCCAGCCCGCGTAAACCCCCCCCCCCCATGACCCTTCAACTTCCCTATAAAAACACCCCCCATTGGGTGGCCAAAACATAACATGCATGGAGCTCATCCATGGGACTACAAACGGCGCGTGAAGGACTTGGTTGGCTGGCTTTGTGTTTGATAGGCTCACGCCGAGGGCATGTCGCATGATTGTCCCCCGTATAAATGCCTTTCATGACATATAGTTATGTAATCCAGTCAGGGAACAGATCCCCATCCTTACTAGCTACCAGTCTCAAAGCTGCCCAGGAGACTGCCATCTGTCTCCTAGCTCGGTCCTAACTCCTCTAGCCGGATAGCTCCGTGCCCGAGCCAGAACGTGCCTGCTCCCTGTCGAGCCAGTTTCCGCTGCTCCGCCGTCCAAGCCAATACCTCGTTCTCATAAACCCAGGGTGCATACCCTTTCTAGTGTCCACATTGGAACCAGTCTCTCAGCCCCCAGTTATCTCTGTCGCGTTGCTGTTGCCCTATCACTGTTGCATGGACTAAGCCCTCCCGACGTCGCGGCTCCCAGGTCCCTGACTCTCCTCTTTGGCAGTAGAAACAAAGGTGTTCGGGCTCCGCCCGATGTAAAATAAACACTGATTGCTTGCGATCGGTGGGGAAGACGTCCAGTACACGAGCTCCCACAATCGCCTACACTCGTACCAGCGGAACCTCCTTCTCTCCATGTGGCGCACAACATTTCGTGCTCACGTGCCGTGCCCTGGTGGCGCATCCCCAGTCAAACACTTGGTTCCGCCGGTGATCGTCGAGAAATCGACTAGCATGCCTGCATTCCATCCAGCCATCCCTGTCCCAGTTTCCAGAATGATTAACCATACGCCATTCCTTCCTGTGCGTTCCTAACGTTCTTTTCACCTTCTTGTAAATACCCCCGGAATCCCAGCGTGTCAAGTCGACCCATCTCGGCCTTCCGTAAAAGGCGAGTGTGTGTCACCGTCACGAGGAAAAAAAGAAAGGATTCCCCGCGAGCGAAACAGTCAGGAGAAGGAGAAAGATTTCATGGCAGGAGATTAGATTGATCATAGGTCCCTTGGATGTCCAATGAGGTCCAACCTGCACTCTAATACCATGCTACAAGAGGTGTGTGTGTGGGGAGAGAGAGAGAGAGAGATGTAAAGATTGACATTTCCACTCAGGCATAAGCCTCATACGCAAGCGATTAGGGATTTCCCTAACACAAACAATACCTTAGTATATGTTTCTGATTCTGCTTATTTCTGAGGAAAATGAAAAACATAAGGATAACAAAAAGGATAATGGTAAAGGTACGCCTTTTCTTTAAAGGCTGCTAATGATACAGATGCAACCACTATTCACCACGATAGGTATCGTTTTATATCCTTAACTCTGAAATGGGCAAAATGGCCTGATCTAGGCCCTTTTAATACCATTTTGGGTCACGGGCCCATTTTCAAACCTCATCCCAACCAGTTGGCGGGTTTAACGAATATCAAGCCATTTCCATATAGCATGCTCCTAAACATGGAAAAAACTTGTATAAAAATGATGTAACAAAAAAGATATTCTTCTTATTATTTTGAAACAGCAAATGAATTAAACAAACTTCTTTGGGGAAAATAGATAGAATGATAAGTGAAAGAAATAACTTCCACTCGAGGATGGTACTAGAACACAAACCTGAAAGTCTTCTGTGCACGTTGTGTGTAAGACAAGTTATAAGAGAAAACAAAGTTTAAACACATTGACTACTGCATTCATTTACCATAGTTAATATCTCTTTTGGAAGCTCTAAGAATGATTCATCAAACTGCCCAAGTAAGGGAATTGGTGCCTCAACAAGATTTGAGACCTAGATATCATGAACAGAAAATTTTAGCAGTGCCTTCATGTTTTTAAAACTTAGAAAAAATAAATAAAAGGGAACATTTGTACCTCCTCAAGCAAGCCATCCTGTGACATGAGCTGCCCCCCTACACTATCAGCTAATGAACTAGAGAGCTGCTGAATTCTGTTCATGCGGTCCTGTATTACAATTCAGATTAACTTCTGGTTTCCTTGATGGCTATGCTACTTAAAGAAGTTAACAGTATATCTTTCAGCAGATATCTTTCAAGTACCAATTGTTACTCAGTATTGATTTTTATAAAGTAGAAGAAAAGGCAACCTTACCCAGTATGTGCAATGCAGTCATTAACTGAGAAGAAACACAAGGAGTTTATATTTTGGATAACATACCAAAATGTAATTTTTGAAATGTCGTGATAAAAATAAGAGGAATCCTACAAAAGGAACTTAGAGGCAGCTACAAGCTGTGTCCTCATAGATTCACAAAACAGATAAGATAACATGCTGCTTAGTAAGTCCCAGATGTTAAAGTGCTCAGTTGTGAACTCACAGGTCACAGCAAAATTCAGACTCTAAATGAGGCACACCTCGTTCTTATTCAACCCTTCAAACACTAGCATTGGAAGTTAGAAATGGGCAAAATACACAACACATGGAGATACTGTAAAGTTAACAGAGGCAATTGGCCTTCCTCCTTTCACCAGACAACTATACTAACGAGAAAAGAAACACAAAAGTTACTTTAATCTACCTCAGCTGCAATCAAGATTCCTGCCTGATCCATGGCACCAAGATAGGATTCTGCATCTTCAACCTGAGGAACAGTAAAACATCCAAAGCAGACCAGAGGGTTAGAAGGTTAGGGCAGCATGAAGACTAGAAAAGAATGAAAATATTGACTGACATCAGAGTTGCGCAGTCCATTTAAGTGTAATTGACAAACTAGAAACCTTTTGGACAAATGTATAGCCAAGCCAAGTTCCCTCATCTTCATTCACAAAGTATGAAAAGGTATGAAAGAAGAAGCTCTCCTCTTTCTCTTCAGATTGTATTACTCCTACCTCTGTTTTATTAATAGAAATTGGTAGTGCGGTCTACCTTGTTCAAGAAAAGAAGTATGAGAAAAGTAAGGAACACAACAAAAGCATCAAATCTTGAAAGTGCACCATTTAACCAGCGAGGCTAGCAACTCACAGACAAGGTAGCAATTATCGTCAATTCTTAACATCTTAGGAGGATTCAACTTTGGCTACTCGAAGGAAGGTGTCTAGAGAGAGAAGCTCTGGGTGTCTTCGTCAGAGTGTGGGTCGAGTGAAGGAGATGCAGCAGGGGGCGACCCCAGCCGGGGCTGCCAAAACTCGCCGTTTCGGGCTGAACCTTTCCCAGTCGGGAGGGGGAGGCTTTTCTCGGCCTTCTTTTGCTGGCCAGGGAGACAAGAGGAGGTGGCTTGGCCATACTCCGATCTGCTTCCGATGTCGGCATCCTGGGCACTTGCAGTGCGCCGGTTGGTTGCAGGCATCTCGTGGGAGGCAGGGCACTGTTGGTGGTGTACTTGGAGGACATCGGACGTCCTTTGTGCAGGTGGTCACAGGCCGGCATGCGGTGACGAAGGGAGGGAGGAACTGCTTCCACCTTGCAGCGATCCCAACTGACCTGCTCGCTGGTCGCCTGGAATGGCTTAGCAGGCGCCTGTTCCTCTCTCCGCCGGAGGGGGTGGTGGAGCCGGAATGGCTGAGTGCTGTCTTGAACTCCCAGTGGGGGGAGCAGAAGACCTGGGACGTCTGTCAAACTCTTGTCACGGGTCTGCTTGCGATCGAGCCAGTTGAAGAGGTGGTGCGACAGGTGGCAGAGCTGGGTGTTTTGATGGTCAAGGGGGTCGCAGTTCATGTCCTGCCTTGGTCCCTCTAGAGGGGCATGTATCCTCACCCCTGGGAGTTTGGCGTCCGTGTGAAGCTCATCGGCCTCCCCATTGTGCTCTGCCACAAGCAGGAGATTGCCTTCATCCTGCGTTGACTGGGGGAGGTGGAGATAGACAGCTGCTCCTTTGTGCTGGCAGGTCACATGTCGGCGGTGGAGGCTACAGTGTGGTCGTCTAAGCTGGCGGAGGCCCCGCCGGTGATCACCCTATCATTTGGAGGGGTTGGCTTTGTCATTAAGGTGGCTAGCTGGCCAGTGGAGCGTAGGCGGCGCAGGCCTTTTCTGGGGCAGTTAGGGCAACCCACCTCTGAGCGGGAGGTTGAAGATGATTAGGGGGGCCCACTCAATTCGATTTTCAAGTATCCCACTCGTGGGGTTGTCCAACAGGAGTGCGGATCTTGGGCGGGTCGGTGCGGTGTCTGGTCGGGCTCAGCATCTCGTTAACCCGGATCCTGCTGGGTTTGACTTACCCACCGGATCCGGGATAACGGCACGTGTCGGGTCTTCTAATATCGATAGGCCTCTTCTCCCCAACCCGGCAGCAGAGGCTGGCCTACCTCCTCTCTCCACGACTGTGGCGAGCCTTTGCGTCGTTGAGCGGTGTTCGGCGAAGGGCAAGGCACCGGTGGTCGACAGCGACACCCCCGGACGCTTGAAGGTGGTGATCCCCTTCGCAAGGTCGCTGCGAGGGTCAGGATGGACGTCTAAAGCTGCTCACGAGCTCGTCGGCATCTACAGGCGACGTGGGTGCCTCGTCTAGCAAGTGGAAGGGCCAGGTGCTCCCGTCCTTGTCTTCCCCTTCCCAGGGTGCTGCCGCAACTATGTCTGGTCCGCTTCATCGGGTTCCGGGGACCAAGCCCCAGACGGCTGTGCTGCAGCCAGAAGTGGCAGACAACAGCGACGGTGCCGGTGGGCCGCTGGCAATGCCTGGGTCGGTGTCCAGCTTGTAGGAGGATGTCCTACTGGCAGAGTCGATAGAGCAGGATGATGAGGCTATAGAAAACCGACATCGGTCCATGACGCTAGTGCCGATGTCAAGGTCTTCAGCATAGCTCGATTTTTCGCAGAGGGAGGATCTGGACGTCCCGGAGTTACGGGGCGACGTGGAGGCCGCCAGTGGGAAGGAGCTTCAGACAGTGGGGCTGCCGGTACAGAGCCTGCCTCCACACATGGACGATCCAACACCAGTAGTCTATCACAAAGACCTGGTAGCGGTTGCAGAGGCAGACTTGGCCCGAGATCATGGTTTGCCATATCGGATCTTGGCTTCGTCTCGGGGGGGTCAGAGAGAAGAGATTTCGGAGAGATCTCGAAAAAATCTCGAGAGATTGGGTTCGGTGATTTCAGAAAATTTTTTCATATGTATGGCCTATTTCTAAGAAAATCCTTTTTTTCTACTAATCACTCAATTTCACAAACATATTTTTATAATTGACAACTCAATTTTACAAAATAAAGAGTAATGATAACAATAACAAATTCATTCAGATGTACCAATGTTAATATATACATAAAATGGTACATGAATCACAAACTGAAGAATATATCAAAAATCATCAAAAATGGTACATGTATCTCTGTCTTCCCCCTTCTTTGTCTCTCTCTCTCTCAAAGGGAGAGAATGGGGAGACGGGGGGGGCAGAGATGAGAGAGAGAGAGGGTAAGAGAGTATGAGGGAGAGTATCATAGAGGGAGAGACAGAGAGTCCGGGGGAGAGAGAGAGAGAGACAGAGAGAGACTCGGGAGAGAGAGAGCTCAAGGGGGGCGAGGTAGAGAGAGACAGGGAGACAGGGAGGAGGAAACCGGGGGGTGGGGAGAGAAGATCTCGATCTCGCGGGTTTCGTTTCTCGCAACCTTTGGAGAGACAGAGATCTCGGAGAGATTTCGGACATCTCGTAAGAGATGGCAAACCATGCCCGAGATGTTATCCTTGACGGTCTGCAGCGGATGCTGGAGGACAATGATGGCAGTAGAGGGGGAGACTTGCCAAAGGAGGGAGAGGCTGTACGAGGGAGAAGCAGACTGGGGATAGAGGAGGTCAGGGAGATGCTCAGGAAAGTTGAAAGAGTGACCATGGAGCATGCTAGGGGGTGGCGGGTCAGGTGGGGATCTCCTTTGCCGCTGCGGAGAAGGATCTGTGGGGGGTATTTTCTAAAATCAACAAGTGATGGAGTGCGAGTATACAGGGTGGGGAGCGGTCACAGTCGAGGGTGGGTAGGAGTGGTGAGGAGGAGGGAGAGGATCACCTCAAGTCATCAATGAGGATTGTCTCTTGGAATGTAAGGGGGTTGGGGGGAGTGGAGAAAAAGAGGGTAGTAAGGGAGTTGATTAGGAAGTGCAAGATTGATATTCTTTGTATTCAGAAGACGAAGTGTGAGGGGGATGGTGCTGCCCTCTTAAGGGAGATCGGAGGGCCCCGCCTTTCCAAGGGAGTTGCCTCCCCGGCGGTGGGCAGGTCCAACGACATTATGATCCTCTGGAATCCGTACGAGGTGGAGGAGGTGACACATGATAGAGAGGTCAGTAGATGGGCCATTTCCTTACACTTAGGAGCATCAAGGATGGCTTCTCCCGGTACTTCAGTGGGGTGTATGGCCTCCATTCTAGGGAGGAGAAGTGATTGCTATGGGATGACTTGATTCATCACTACCTTTCTTCCGGACAGCCTTAGTGTGTTGGAGGTGACTTCAATGTAGTGGCAGCCCCTTGGGAGAGGACAGAAGATGTTGTTTATGATGGAGACATGGAGGGCTTCTCCGATTTCATCTAGAAGGCAACATTAGTGGATATTGACATACCCTAGGGTTAATTCACTTGGTCTAACCTGAGAGTAGATGCTTCTTACTCTAGGCTGGATAGGTTTCTGGTTTCTGTTGATTGGGAGGACCACTTCCCTCATGTGCAGGTGGTTGGACTGGCGAGATCTGTTCTTGACCACAAGCCCATCCTTTTGAAGACTAGTTGGGTATGTGACAAGAGCTTCAAGTTCAATTTTGAGCAGGTGTAGTTTGGAGAGTCTGATTTTATGGAGGTTGTCACAGGCGCTTGGAATGCTCAAACTGCAAGCCCCTCTGCTATGGGCACTTTGGTGAGAAGATTGAGGCACATTGCATAGGTCCTACAAGCTTGGGGAACTAACAAAACTTTGTTAGGGAGGGAAGCCAAGGACAAGATTCTTCAGCACTTTGAGGGCCTCGATTGTTTAGAAGAGGCAGGCCTTATGGATGAAGCTATGTAGTCTAAGGCGTGAGGCGAGCGAGGCGACCTGGGGGGCGCCTCACGCCTCAAAGGCCTAGGCGATGGCCGAGGCGTTTGAGGCGAGAAATTAATAAAAAAATAAAATTAAAATTATATGTCACAATATCACAAAAATATATATTTTTGAACAGTAAATATCATAAAACTGCATATACACTAAACAAGAAATATCATAAAACTGCATATACAACTAACAAGTGCAATATTATAACAAAAAAAAAATAGTTTAACAACCAAACAAGTTAATTACATAATCCTATAACACAAAGTGTTTCAAATCTCTCTCAACTCTCAAGCCTCCTCATCATAAATCACTCATAAAAGAGGAGGAGCTATCACTTGGAAGCTCATTCTCATTCTCTGATTGTGCCCCCTCGGAATCAACATCTCTCACATTTATGGAGTGAGATGTGGCAATGCTTTTTCTCTTTCCTAGATGACGCTTTTTGGTTCCCGCCCTTGTGCTTGGCCCTTCCTCTTCATTAACACCGGCAGCGATTTCAACATCTAGCCATGTGAGGTCCTCTCCTTCATCCACAAAATCTTCATTTTCTGGCGGATTAGCTATCCACTCATTGCAATCATCAATGTCATCCAAAGAAATAGGATCATAGTCACTTTGCTGAACACGCAAATGACGAGTATGGAGACGTTGATTATATTGCACAAAAACAAGATCGTTCAGCTTCTTTTGCTCCAACTTATTCCTTTTCTTTGTGTGAACCTACAAGTATATTAGTTGCAACCAATTAAACAAAAAACACTAATCTTTTATGTACTTGAATATGAAATTATTCAACTAACATGTTCAAATGTACTCCAATTGCGCTCAGAACTAGATGCACTACATGTCAAACTTAAGATCCGAATGGCTATCTTTTGAAGGTTTGGTGTGGCGGTTCCAAAGTTCAACCACCATGTAACTACATCACAAAGAGATTATAATTCACATTTCACAATAATTCTGACTCCGCGATTGCAATGAAAATTAGACAAGAAATTGAGAAAAGCATCCATACCAGGAACCATAGAAGTGCGTTGCCTAATGGCCATTTCTCTCCCAAATAGCCCTTGAGCATACTGATAAGCTACAAGCTCCTTGAAAATTGCATCTTGGCATGAGAGTTCTGGAACTAGCTTTTCAATGCAATCATATTGCCCTTGCTTAACTTCTTGATCATACTCAATTTGAGAATTAGAGAAATAAAGAGCTGGATTAAGATAAAGGCCAGCTGCATGTAAAGGACGGTGCATTTGAAAGTCCCACCGTCTATCAATGATTTCCCATATTGGACCATATTTGTCAAGCTTGTCATTTAATGCACTCTTAATACTCTCCTTTGCACGATCCATAGCCTCATAAATGTAGCCCATCGCTGGCTTTTCTCCATCAACCAACCGTAAAACCATAACAAGGGACTTGTATATTTGCAACGAATATGCCACGCCATTCCAAAAAGAAGTCTTTAAGATTATGCCCACTACCTTCTTCCCTTCAATTTTTTTGGCCCACCGATTATTACTAGCAAGCCAATCAGCAGATGTAAACATTCTTCTTAAGCCATATTTGCAATCAAATAGACTCTGTAAATTTAAGTAGTTGGTGGCAAAGCGAGTGACAGCTGCACGTGCAAGATTTTTGTCATCTGTATACTTTCTCATCATAGCAAGAATCATTGTGTGCCCATAAATAAATGTAGTAACCAATTTAGCTCTACGAATGGTTTCTTTCATTGGAGACAATTTGGAAATGTCCTCCAACATCAAGTCTAAACAATGGGCAGCACATGGTGTCCAGAATAAATGAGGATGGGTTGCCATCAACATTTTCCCGGCTGCCACATAACTAGACTCATTGTCTGTCACAATTTGGATGACATGCTGAACACCAACTTCTTTAATAACCTTGTCCAATAAATCTGCCAACAATTTGGCCTCTTTCACATGTGCAGAAGCATCAATTGATTTCAAGAAAACAGTCCCACCTAGAGAAAGAGAGTAAGACATAATGACATTGAGAGACATAGAAAGAAAAATAGAAAATATAGAAAATAGAAAATATATTGAGAGACAGAGAAAGAAAAATCTCACCTGGAGAGTTCACAAGAAAGTTGATCAGTGTCCGTCCCTTCCGATCTGTCCATGCATCGGACATGATGCTACAACCATATCTCACTCAATTTTCTTTTTGGGCTTCCTCCAACTCTTGAGTTGATTTTATCTCCTTATGTAAAAGAGTCTCATGAATCTCATGATAGCTAGGCCCTTTATATCCCGGACCGTACTGTCCTACAGCTTCCAACATTGTTTGAAAGCTAGGTAGACGCACAGTATTGAATGGGATGCCAACTTGATAAAACCATCTACCCACATATTGGGAAACCCTATCCCGATGTTCCTTTTCACATTTTTTATCTCTTACTGACTTCACTTGTTCTAGATCAGGAGTGCAGAACTTGTCCAGAGGACCCTTCATCCGTGGTGGCTTTGAAATAATGTCATCAAATATATTAACTTCCAGCGATTGAGATTGACATGAATCATTCAACAAATTATCTCTATCTTCCATCTCCCTCACCATTTGTAACTTCTCAGCTTTAACTTTCTTGGCATTTTGCATATATTCTCGGATTTCTATCTTCACATCCACGGGAACCTTATGGCAAGCTGTCACATTTGTACCTAGGCCGCCTAAATGTTGCTTCAGCCGATAAATCCCTCCTTTACACACTTTTTTACAAAAATTACATGTTATCTCATCTCTATTTTATGGATTGGCAGAGGTTCCATATTTCCACCCAATGTCATTTGGTCTGCACTTTTCTACATTGGGCCCTTGTGTGCTTGCATTTGACAATGCACCGCCAGAAACAGACACAGAAGTAGGTGGTGTAGGCGTAGACATCTTAAAAAAAATTAAACAATAAATTTAAGTCATATTGCAATGATAACTCACAAAAAAAAATAAATCAAACACCCAATGTAAAAAAAAATACTGACTATTTATTGCCAATGTCGATTACCCTGCACGAATGAGTGAGAGATCGGGGAGACAAACAGTGAGAGAATTGTCGATTACCATGCACAAATAAATCAAAAATAAGCCCCTCTGCCAATTTGCATCTGCTGTCATCAGAGAGAGTGAGAGATCGGAGAGACAGAGAGTTTACCCTGCACAAATAAGCCCCTCTGCCAATTGTCGATTACCCTGCACAAATATAAGTCCACTGCCAATTGTCGATTACCCTGCACAAATATAACAGATATAAGCCCACTGCCACCCATGAGAGTGAGAGATCGGAGAGAGTGAGAGAGTGGAGATTGGAGAGACAGAGAGTGAGAGATCGGAGAGAGTGAGAGAACGGAGAGACAGAGAGTGAGAGGTCGGAGAGAGTGAGAGTCTGAGAGAACATAGAGACAGAGAGATAGAGAGTGAGAGATCAGAGAGACAGTGAGAGAGTGGAGAGAGTGAGAGTGAGAGATCGGAGACAGTGAGAGAACGGAGAGACAGAGAGTGAGAGATCGGAGAGAGTGAGAGTGAGAGATCGGAGAGAGAGTGAGAGTGAGAGATCGGAGAGAGAGAGTGAGAGATCGGAGAGAGTGAGAGATCGGAGAGAGTAGAGAGAGTGAAAGAGTGGAGAGACAGAGTGAGAGATCGGAGAGAGTGAGAGAGTGGACATACAGAGAGTGAGAGTGGCCGGAGAAAGCCAGAGGAAGAGAGTGGCAGCCGCTGCCGCACGCCGGAGGAAGCTGCTGCCGCACGCCGGAGGAAGCCGCTGCCGCTGCCGCTCGCCGGACGCCGGAGGACAGGGTTCGGGTCGCCGCTGCCGCGCTTGGAGGTGGAAGCAGCATAGGGAAAAAAAACACAGTCGAAACCCTCGGGGGGGGAGGTTAACATATCCGGCTTCGGCTCTTTAACGGGTCGTTGAAACCCGATACGCGGATCCGGCTTCGGGCGAGCGACAGCGGCGAGCGGGCGAGCGGCAGCGGCGAGCGGGCGAGCGGGCGAGGCGCGCGGAGGGCAGCCGACATGCGCGAGGCGCTCGCCTCGGCGAGCCGCGACGACGCGAGGCGGGCGATCGACGCCTCGCCCCGCCTCACCGCCTAGGCGCTCGCCTAGGCAGGTTTTCAACTACACAGGGATGAAGATAATAGGGCAATTAGGGATACCATGAGGAAGCAGCTTGTTGATATACTTGCTAGAAAGGAGATCTACTGGAGATAGAGATCGAGGGATAGATGGATTAAAGAGGGAGACAAGAACACTGCTTACTTTCAATGTATTGTTTCTGGGAGAAGGGTCAACTCCATCTCTTGCATCAAGGTGGTAGACCTCTCCTCCTCAAATGTGGAGATTAGATACTTCTACTCGACACTATTCGTAGAGGAAGTGTTCTATAGGCCGAGGGTGTCAGCTAATCTTCTCCCATGCCTTTCCCTTGAGGAGAAGGATGATATCTCCCAGCCTTTTTCAAAGGAGAAGGTCCACCAAGCAGTATTTTTTTTGCAGGTGATAGAGCCCCAGGTCCATATGGCTTCCCGCTTGTTTTCTTTCAGAAGTGTTGGAGGGTTATCAAACATAATCTGCTGGCAGCTTTGAGAGAGTTTCAGGAGGGGAGGGCACATTTGGGGGGTATTAACAAGACCCTCCTGGTGCTCATCCCAAAGAAGGCAGGTGCTCTATAATTTCGGGATTTTAGGCCCATCAGTTTGCTAAATGGTTCTTACAAAATCATCACCAAGGTGCTTGCAGAGAGGTTGGCCACTGGTATGGACAGATTGGTCAGCCATTTCTAGGGAGCCTTCACTAGGAGGAGACAATTCTAGATAACTTCTTGGTGGCAGATGAGTGTATCTCTGCTGTGAAGAACCGGAGAAAGAAAGGGGTGATCCTAAAGCTAGATTTTGAGAAAGTCTATGACAGGGTGAATTTGCATTATCTCTTTGATGTTATAGACAGAATGGGATTTGGGGACAAATGGATCAGTTGGGTTAAGGCATGTATCTCTTCAGCTACCTTCGTGGTCTTGGTAAATGGGAAGTCGTCCTCTTGGTTCCATTGTGGTCGGGAACTCCGTCAGAGAAACTCTCTGTCTCCTCTTCTTTTTGTGCTCGTGGCTAGTGTTTTGAGTAGGATATGGCAGAGAGGTGAAGCTACTGGGCTGATCAAAGATTTTCAGATGGTCCTACTCTTACTCGCTTGCAGTATGCAGACGATACCATCTTGTTCCTTGCAGAGGGTAAGTAGCACCCTCTCATGGTTAGACTCTTGTTGGAACTGCTAGAGGAGGTCATTGGCCTAAAAGTTAACTTCAACAAGAGCCTTCTTGTAGGGGTGAACATAGAGAATAGGCCTCTCATGAGGACGTCCCGCTAGTTTGGTTGTAAGTTTAGGGAATTCCCATTCTCTTACATAGGCCTTCCCCTTACACCGGGTTCTCTTAGGTGTGCAGATTGACTTCTCATCATTCAAAGGTATAAGTCAAGGCTAACTAGGTGGAAGGTTAGAGCCCTATCTTATAGGGGCAGATTGGTATTGTGCAGATCTGTGTTGGACAATCTCCCTACTTACTTTCTATTTATGTTCCAGATTCCGAAGACGGTGGCCAAGAAACTTGATTCAATTCAATTCAATGTAGGTTCTTCTATGTAGTTAAAAGCGCGCCTAGGCACTGAGGCGAGGGGAGGCAACCAGGCCCCAGGTCGCCTATCCTTGCCTCGCCTCACTTTGACCACAGTTGGTCTCACTCTCTCTCTGTCTCACATAGACACACACATGACTTGGTTTTTGACGGTGGTCTATCTCACTCTCTCTCTACCTATAGGATTTATTATTTTTTTTATTTCTTCTCTTTCAGAATGTGAGAGATTACCTTTTAACTCCCCAGAATTTGTTTTACGTCAGTTTTCTGAATTTATTAGTTTCTTCATTATTGATATCTTAATGGTTGTAATTTGGTTTGTTAAATTCTATGTGAATTTAGTGAGTCATAATAATTTGAATCATAGGATTGAATGAATTTAGGAAATTTATTGATTTTATATAGTCATTTTTTTGATATTTAGACATGTAGTTTATTTTTTGAATTAAATATATATATTTAATAAAATCTCGCCTCAAATGCCTCAAACGCCTAGGCCATCGCCTAGGCGTTTGAGGCATGAGGCGACCCCCTGGTCGCCTCATACCTCAGACTACATTGAGGTTCTTTTGGCATGGCAGTGGAGGCAAATGCAGGGGATGGTATGATATAGCTTGGAGAAGGCTGGTTATTAGCAAGGTACAAGAAAGATTGGGGATCAAGCATGTAAAAGATTTCAATTTGGCACTCTTGTGTAAGTGGCCTTGGAGGTTGGGGTGTGGAGAAAATGGATTGTGGGCTCCGTTGATCAGACAGCAATACTTCCAGAGGAAGAGAGTCTGGGACGTGGTTCCTTCTCCCCTCTACAAGATTTCTCCTCTATGGCGGGTTATCATCTCTTGCAGGGATGTTCTTCACTCAGGTGTACGGATCCGACTGGGAAATGGCCTCAAAAGCCTTTTCTGGAAGGACAGATGGTGTGAGGAGTTTCCCTTGGAGGCTTTGTTCCTTAGCCTCTTTGCAGTGGCTTTGGACCCCCTGGATGTAGTATCTCATGCCTTCGACCACCTCCTCCCAGGTAATACTTGGGCATCGACTTTCAGACGGGAACTCAGATAGGAGGAGTTGGAGTAGCTTCAGGGCCTTCCCTCTTTCCTCCTTTTCTATCGTCCTCGGGACAATGAGGATGTGTGGGTTTGGAGGTGGAAAGAGGGAGGCTCCTTCACAGTTAGATCGGCATATGTTGTCATCTCATATGGAGGTGTTCACCACAGTTTTCATGATCAGGTGTGGAGACCAAAGAGCCCCTTGGAGGTAAAGATTCCGGCATGGAGAGTCTCTCATGGGAGGTTACCGGCCTGAGACAGGTTGACCCGATTCCTTTCATGCGTTTTGCTGACCTACTGTCTGTGTGGTGAGGTCGACGAGTCCCTTGGCCACCTGTTTGTCGGCTGCTCCTACTCACAGGGGGTGTGGAGGGAGATTGCTAGAAGGACTAGATGCATCATCGCCCAGCATTGTGATGTTCACCACCTACTTATGCATTGGGATAGGCCTTGGCCCCTCCGAACTGACAGGATGGTGTGGTGGCTTGTCCTTCACGCCACACTATGGATTTTGTGGGGGGAGAGGAACAATCGGATATTTAGGATGGCGTCTCGAGATGAGGACATTGTTGCTTCTGTTGTTTGTGCTAGAGTAAGGGAATGGGCTATCACTCTATATAATGTGAACTCCCTTACTTCTCTTTTTAGCTGCTTGGGGGGTTAGGCTAATCCACACGGTCTTCGTGTGGAACTCTATTGTATAGGTTTTTGAGGTTGCCCTTTTTGGGTTTAGACACCCTATACTTGTACATTCTTCTTTCTTTTATACATTAGTGGTACTATCCACTTTCAAAAAAAATCTTAACATCTTAAAAAATTTCCCAAGAATGCTTGATCTGCCAAGGTATATGTTCATTATTATTGTCATTTCAAAATTCAATTGTATAAGCATCATACAAAAAGACGAGGAAGTCATTATATTCACTTTTCAAGCAACAAAATATTGTAGAATATATCATATTGGAACGCTATGTAACAGAGCCAAGAACCATCGTTAGTGTAATATAAGATCATTGCAGCATGCAATCATTTGGGCTCAATCTGTGACACAAGAAAAACTAGAACAATGAAACAAGATTAAGAACTATGATTATTATGTATAAAGGAAAAAGATGATAAAGCTAATGAAAAATGTGAAAAGGGGCACTATTCAGGATCTCGTGATTGTGAGGATTCCAAACAGATTACATGAAGATATAAAAAGGGTAAATAACAGCTTTTGCACGTATTTTGATAATTTGCCACTCACTGTGAAATGTTATTGTTATGAAGCTTCCTAGTCCCATCCAACAACAAGAAATTTACGACCATGCCATGTGCTATATTCTTAAGTATAGGATGCAACAAACTACACAGACAAAATCATCACAAAAGGTTGATAAGGTAACTGACAAGACACCTGAACCAAGGATGGTAGTATCGGTTTCGGTATCGGTTTCGGCCGGTACCGAAACCGATACGTATCGGTTTCGGTTTCGGTTTCGGCCGAAACCGGTTCAAAACAGTCAGAAAAGGCAAAAAATGTATTGAGCAGGTCTAGTTTCGGCCGAAACCAGACGGTTTCGGTCCGGTTTCGGTCGGTTTCGGTCCGGTTTCGGTCAGTTTCGGTCCGGTTTCGGTTTCGGTCCGGTTTCGGACTGCTACAGTGACAAGGCCCGTTTCGGTTTCGGTATCGACCGAAACCGATACGTTTCGGCCGAAACGTATCGGTTTCGGCCGATACTGCCATCCATGACCTGAACTCTCCAAGGCGCCCAAGTAGCCACATTCTAAAATGGTAGGAAAAGACTATTTCTTTCAATTTTTTTCTTTTAAGGAAATGGAGAAAGAGAAAAATATATATATATAAGAATAGAGTTTGACAAATTATATGCAAAAAAATGGCAAAGAAATGCAAGGAATTGCATCTAGTGATCTTTTAACAGAGGACTATAGGTACCAAGAGAAATCTCTCAATTTCAGTAACAAAATTCTTTTCCCCTTTTCATAATCTATGAAGTTTCTTAGCGAGCCAAGTAACAAGTGACAGAAATCTAGCCACAAGGATGCAGGCTGCACTAGAAACTAATCATGAACACACTACAACATACAGAAGCTGAACTCTTCCCGATTGTAGTCTAGAGTGGGATTCAGCCAGGTAATCAGCTTAAGTCATTTTACAATTTGCAATGCATCAACTTGGGTTTCTGAGGTCAATGAAAACCTCATAGAACCTTACATGCCAAATTTAATGATTTTTCTCTGCTTACTTGACAATCACCCGTCATCCATGCAATCATCATTTGCTCCCATAGTTATTAAAGAGTTACCCTAGCCTAGTCGGAATGAAATTTCCCCAGGCCCGATGGCAGTCTGCCTAAATGGGCCACACATTGATGAGCCCAGGTGCTGCTGAAGTTGGCCAGACAGCCCAAGGCATCCACTTGCATGACTTGGGTCCGCCAGGCTTCATCCACCTATATGAGGATCCAATTTTCAGTTCTTTTTGGGCACCCACCCCGACATGGACATGTGAACCCCCCAAATCTCCACCATGGATTGCGCAACTGACTGGTCCAAACCAGAGCAGACAGGGCAGAACCAGATCAGGATCAGCAGTCATTGGTCCAGTTCTGCTGATTTTAGGTTCAGAACCTACCTATTCTTTTTGTTTTTTTAAGGAAAAGGAAAAAATTTAGAAAAGGGTATAGAGATAAGATGTAAATAAGACAAGACAAGAAGGTTTTTAAGGAAGAAAAGGGAGATTTGTGAGTGAATTTTATGATTGAAGTCTTTGTTTCACTGTTTTGATTTATTTGAAGGTGTAAGTTCTTTTACATAATGTAAGTACAGTTTTAGAATTTAGAGTTGATTATATTTTTTTGAAACTTGGAAGGGACACAATTATCATCATGCTCTAGATCAATTGCGTGTTCAATTTGTATGCTTTTCCTTTCAAGGTATGTTCTATATATTTGTACATACATTTTAATACTTTTGGAAGTTTTGTGAATGATAAAAATAGAAAAATAAAACTGATCCTAGCCAAGGACAAATCAAAGAATCAGCGTTGATCAGCCTGGATTTGTCTGACTCAGATGGGGCCAATCAAACCAGCTGGAGGCTGATGTCTATCCTTCCTTCCTTGAGTACTCTATGGGAAGGCACTCCTACTTTGTGATTGTATTTTTAAAGGCATGAGTCCCACTAAGATATAAAATTGCAGTAACCTTGATGGGTGGTTAAAATCATATTCAGATAAGAATTGCTAAAATGTTTTACCTAGTATTAAGAGAGGATCTAGAACCATCAGAATCAACATGTCTTTTGTTGCTTACGTATACAGGTAGACGATGAGCGGGCTACGTACCTGAACTTGTTTTCTTCCTTACTGTCAGTTCCATGATTGTGATTCATGAAACTGTAGACCAAGGTAAGCAGAGTCCCAGATTGGGCTCGGATTCGTGGCCAGAAACCCAATGTGGATCAGCCGGATTGGGCAGATCCGAGACTGACCCCAGACAATCCATGCCGAGCTGATTTTTTTATATTTTAGAGGTTACAATGTATTTATATTGGTTTATAAGGTATTTTATATAAATTTACAACATAATTTACCTATTGAGACTGCTTTTCCTCTTTTGCAGGCTTGCAGCCTTGCAGGTAGAGCAGAAGAATGGCAGAGAAAGAAGAGGAGGCAGTAGTGGGTGGCAATGACTGTCACGACAATGTAGACGGCAGGTGGCAATGGCAATGTCAACCGCAACAGCGGCAGTGACAGCAGCAGGTAATTAACCTTTTCTTCTTCTTCTTCTTCTTCTTCTTCTTCTACTACTACTACTACTTCAGTTCTTCTTCTTTGTATCCTCCTCCCCCCCCTCTTCTCTTTATTTTTTGTCCAACCTTTCTTACAGGGTGGGAGTCCGGGATCAGCCGATCCAGGCCAATCCACCGGATTTGGCCAACCCCCACTGAAAATCGGGGATCAGAGGGTCAAGGTCAGATCAACTTGGCAGAAATTTGATCCGATCGGCTGATCTGAGCGGGTCCAATCCAATTTGACCAACCATGCTGCAGATGCAAGTCATGTAACATCTAGGCTTGCTGCTTCACCTGCTTGTGAGATTCCAACTGTTGTGGTTTAGTCCCATATCGGAAATCCATGGGAGTCTTTATATATGCGGGGGATTCCCTCAACTCAACACCTAGGTTTTGGGTTAGAGTTTGGGCCTCTAACATGGTATCAGAGCCTCATTTAGCCATTGGATCCATATGTGGACATTAGGCCCCATTCCCCAAACCAGTTGGTTCGGTGTGAGGGTGGGTGGTGTTGTTTAGTCTCATATCAAAAATTCACGGGAGTCTTTCCTCTATACATGTGGGGGATTCCCTCAACTCAATCCCTAGGTTTTAGGTTAGAGTTTGGGCCTCTAACACCATCAATAAACTTGAGTGCTTGTTTCTCTGTCACATAAGCCATAAAGGATCTTTTCTCTCATAGCATCGATTGAACCCAAATTCAAGCTAAGTCTCGCCCCAAAAAGTTAATATCCTAAATTCTAAAAATTGAGATGGCTATTTAACCCCATCCTATGTAAGCCACTTATGTAATCTTTAATGCAAATATGACCAAAGACAATGCATTATTTAACTAATTAGTATATGAGCATACTGATGGGAGATAATGAAATTCCGATAATAATTTTGAAGTACCAAGTAGGGAGGCAATTGATTAAGCTCCACGTTGAAAGAACAGAAACCGGAGACATATTGGTGAATGGTATGCAACCATATAGACAAATAACCCTAATGTTGATATGAAAGAAAACAAAATCTTGTATTTTCCCTTGTAAATTGCAGAGCAGATATATCATATACCATGTAGTGAGCCAATCATGAGCCGTGCAAGAGGAGGGGAATACTCGACGCAGAGTGTAAGACATATCAGAGTGGAGCTACCACTGTGGATGGGGGTTGTTGCAGGAATGAACTAGATTAGTCCCATATCAAAAAGCGGGAAAAGTTATTGGACTATATATGTAAGGCCCATATCCATAACTTGTGAGGTGCCTTTTGGGGACAAAACCATGCAGGCTCAGTCTAAAACAGATGATACCTCGTAAGGGTTAGATTGGACCAAGATATTGTAATATCAGCGCAAGACATGTGGAGTACGATATGGGCTGGTTCAGAGATGAACCAGGTTAAAGCTAGTGGGTCTGTAGTGACCCAATCACGAGCCGTGTAAGGGGAGAGAGCTATCCAAAGGGCTACCATGATGCAGAGTGTAAGACATACCAGAGTGGAGCCACGATGACATGGAGCTACCACTGTAGATGGGAGCTAATATTGAAAAACGGGAAAAGTTACTGGACTGTATATGTAAGGCTCATAACCATAACTTTTAAGGAACCTTTTGGGGACAATACCTCACAAGAGTCAGATTGGGTCATGACATACCATATGAAAACTTGCACTAAAATACAATGCCATTAAAATGGCCAATTGAAGTCGTAAAGCTATTATTCATCATACAATCAAATACAAGTACCATTGTACTAAATTATGCAAGAAAAACAAGTGGCATACCCTAAGAGTGGCTGAGTGTGAATTCCGGAGACCGCATGTTAGCTTTCCACTGTCGAAAAAACATTCACATGTCAATAATATAAAATGACAAGTTATCTAACTTCTTACTGAATTCAAGAAAACGATAGTGCATGACATCATTGAAAATTTGAACAAAGAGATTCAAAATCCAGACATCTTGATGTGCAAGAGAATCATACTTCTTGATATCTGCAACAGCACAGTATACTTACAACTACTAAAGACGGGAACTATGGTGCAAATATCATTAGCAACAACAAGAATACAAACAATGAAATTATAGTAAAACATGATACTTAATGCTGCAGCAAACATATAATCATGCATTTTTTTGATGCTTGGAAATGAAGTACCATGGGTTGCCATCTCTGAAGATCTATTGAAGATCTATGTCTCTCCAAGTGTCCCAGGATGAAATCTCTAATGAGATTAAGAATAAGAGGGAGTCAAAAGAGAGGGTCAGAGGAGTGAGACAAGGAATACAAAAAGGAGGAGAAGATGAGAATGCTGATACAGAAGGTTTGCTAACCCGGCACCGGTCAGGGCCGGTACCGATACATACCGCCTGGTACCGGTAATTGAGATGGCAATGAGATCCAAAAGGAAAATTTTTGCACATGTTTAAATTTGTTTTTGCAATATCCCTATTAATGTCGTGTTAGTTTAATCATATTGAATTTCTAAATGCATAAAATTTATAGTTTTTTTTCTTAAGTTAAGATTATCATTGTCTCCAGCCATTATTCCTGATATTCCTGACAAAGAATGCCATAACAGATATGAAAAATCATCTCCTATGTCCTCTTCTCCTCCATCATACTCCCCCCCACCACTCCTTTATTTGCCTCTATTTCTTGATCGTGGCATAGATTTTATAACAAGACACGTAGAGGGACTGATTTTTGACACAACTTGAAGATATTGGAAGAGATAGCAAACCATGCTCCAAGATCACTTTTCTTTGGCCTTCCAAGATGCTATTGAGATCCAATGTGGTTCCTTGTCAAGTACTCCTATAATGTGCTATAGTATAAAATCATAGTTGGGGGGGATGCCAACGAAGCATGTTACTACTGAGGACTCAAGGAAACATCAAGACAACAAAGGAAGACAAATCAAATGAAAGATATTCATCACAATGCAGAAACATGTAAATAATAGGTTGTATTCATCACATTGAAACACAATAAAGACTTAGGTGAAGTGTAAAGAGCACAATACATCCACGTCTAAAAATGTAAATAATGTAATACCATAAACAGTATGTTCTTTGATTGTGGGGAGATGTACATACCATAGAAAACTTAGGTGAATGAGTGAAGACATACAAATATATATTAAAACCAAAACTGGCAAATTACAAAAAAGGAAGCAGATGAACTGGATAATAGTAAAAGGGGAGACCAACTGAAAAGGCAAACTCTTAAGTGACTCCATGGATAAACTTGGGTGTACCACTATGGCGAGCTCCAAGGACGTTACCTTGAAAGACCTGCAAATGCAAATGGAACAACAGTATTTCCATGGAGGGAAAGTAACCAACGGACTGGCCGACTAAACATAACCTGCAAGTAAAGTTCAAGATATGCATATACTAATATTATGATAATGTTCACATGGCACAAGAATGCAGATGATAAAATTATCTGGAACTTTACTACCATCAATTAAAAGTGCAGAAGAAAAATGAAAAAGAGGGGAAGAGGGCAAGGTTGTGCTAAAATGGTGTTGAGAAAGTGAAGAAAAAATGAGAAAGATGGGAAAATTGAGCCTTTTCAATTGCTGATTTGCGAAAGAAAGTTCAAGGAAAACTCCTGCAGCTAGCAAACTTGGAACATTAAAGGCACATCAGGAGTCTCCTCCTTTTGTTTAAACAGTAGGACAGTGAGAATTTGATCACTTGTGTGCACACATGGTTGAATCCTAGGATCATAAGGCTGTGGAGAGTCGTGGCTCAACTTGACCTATTGTCATTCAGCACTTTCAGATTACTGATACCCCTGAGGCCCAGATAAATGGTTGGTCCACAATTCTAGTCTGGCTATTTTAATTCCACCCTGTTCAATTTCTAATGTGATTGGCAATCATGTCAGTTGAAAGCTTATATTTCTGCACTTTGTTTTCTTGACTGACTTCATTGTAATGGAGGTTTGGAACATCATTTTGTTCAATCAGTACTCTTAACTTACCTAGCTAAGGCACCACTTGAACCCTGAGAGGCGTCGTTACTCTTTGTATACAGGTTTTGTGTTTCTCAGGACAAGTTTAGGACATGCATTACATGAAGACATCTAAAAGTCAAGGTTGTAAAAATGAGAGATTATTACTGACTTGGAATCTATTATCTAATATTTAAACTTCCCTTAAATTCACATGTAAATCTCTAATGAAAACAGTGATCATCCAATAAGCTATCTTAGTATCGTTTCCATTATGTTAGCAGTGTTTTGTTTGTTAGATGTTCTGTTGTTTGATGTCTTTTAACTTTCACAATCAAGCTTCAATTCCAGATAGCTCAGTCACTCTAAGGTTTCTCGATCTTTAGAAGAATGAAGCTTCATATTAAAAAATCAGCCTCATTTTTTCAGTTATCAGAAACTGAGCATAAATGGGATCTTAGTGGCTTGTCTTATCGGGCCCTAGCTGGGGCCGTAATAGACCAAAAATTAGCCAAATAACAAACTGTTCATGGGCCCACTTTTCACCTATCACTACTTTCCATGAGTAATAAAATAGTGGAAGTATTCCTCATGTTAAAAAAAAGGAATCAATCATTGTAATTCCATACGTTGTTAATAGCATAAAACAGTACAGACATCAACAAAATTCTGAATATGAATGGATAAGGTGAAGAAACAGACTTGTTCGGCTTTAACGACCTCTAGGTGGAACTAAAACTGGCATTTGAGGCAGAAAGAAAGAAAATCAAAACTACTTGCGAATCTGCCATAATATCTAGTTCTTAATTGAGGAAAAACATAACAAAAAAAATGTAATTACTTGGGAGTTCCAACGCATTGACTTTGGAAATGAAACCTTTGCAATAATGTTGGGTAAGTCTTCACCTAACACCTGAACAAATACAGTGGAACAAAAAATAGAATTAAACACTTCTGTAAATAATTAGGGTTTTCACATGGATACTACTCTTATGAAAAAAAGTGCATGAGAATCCATCCTAGATTAGCACTCGGATGTACATCCCTCTTATAAAAATTTAATGATGTATATCCATGCAAGTTACATGTGATATTCCATCAGCTTCTTCATTATACTCTATCTCCCTAACCACCCATCTTCTTCATTCTTTGCAATTACTCCCCCCCCCCCCCCGCTAGGAAGAACAAACAATGCAATGCAAATGTAGGACATATTCGCAAGAAATTTTGTTTCTAAGAGAGGTATATATGCAAAAAAAGATAATATTCTTCATTAGAATGCTCTCGTTTCAGATACTAAGTGGATGTAAGTTGCTAGCTAGACTCACTTCTCAATGAGCAGATAAAATTACTAGAAAAAATGACAACTTTAGACAACAAAGGTATTCACATAAGTCGATTATTCTAAAATTTTATGTAAAAGTTACACTAATTACGTCGGCTCTGATATTTTGATATCAGATGGTAAAGTACTAAAAGAACCAGTACAAATCTTAAATGAAACTAGGCAATGGTTAAAAGATTGATAATTACATCTGACATGTATACAAGTAGCAAATAGGAACTAAGCAGCAAAAATGCAGGCTGTCAGATGACAAAACTGCAAATGACAATGGACATCAACATAAATTACAAGATAAAACAAAGTTTTTTTTTTGAAAGTGAATGGTACCAGGCCATTTATAAAAGTGAAAAATGTGCAAGTGAGAAGGGAGTACTCCCAAAAACTCCCCTATACAAAGAGGAGGTAGAGGCCTTCCTACCATTGAAAGCAAGGGTGTAATAAGAGAATTACATTTGTCCGCTCTACAAAAAGTGTCTCCCTAACTTTTCACAAAAAGGAAAATTAAATCCAAGCACTTTGGTGAATCATGGGCTTCTCTTCTAAAGATTATGCCATTCCTCTCTCTACAAATATCCAAAAGGTTGCAAGCAGGATGAGCTACCACAATTGGTAATCAAGCTGCGCTTGCAAATTTCTAATGAAGTCTTCCACGGGGCCTACAACTGGTTTGGTACACATGAACTTAGTGAAGATGTGTTGCCAAACTTCAGTGGCAAAGTCACAGACAAGAAATAAAATGGTCCAGAGATTCCTCCTCCTTTATGCACATGTTGCACACAGTATCCACCCCAGCCATGAACCTAGCCAGTCTATCCCTTGTAGGTAACTAGGACAAGTATATCTTCCACATGAGCACCTTCACCTTACGGGGGCTGGCTGGCCTCCAAACATGATGAAGCAGAGGGTGTCTGCCCACGCCCCCCTCCCCGTCAACAATAAAGGAGTATGCCGATAGAACAGAGAACACATCCGAGGAATTCCATCTCTAAACCCACTGATCTCTAGAAGTGGCATCCAAGTTGAAGCCTCGGAGCAGCGTAAAGAGGTCAGTCACCTCCAAAATCTCATCATCCTTCAATCTCCTCCTAAAGGTAGATCACCAGCCATTTGTCGAATCAAAGGCCTGCCTTACTAGCATCCGCTTGCTTGTTGCAATGTGGAAGAGCTTGAGAAACCTGCTCGCAAGGGAAATTCCATCATACCATCTGTCCAACCAGAAGAGACACACTTATCCATCCTCAATTTAAACTGCGCAAAGGCCTAGATAACATCAGCAGCTTGCAAGATACCTTTCCATACTAGAGACAGTAAGTCTGTAAGGGGGGTAGGTCCTAAGTTCGACCTCAAATAATATTTATCATTTAGGAGTTTGAATCCTAGGGCCATTCTCTATGGTCCCAATCTTCCATAGCCATTTAGCATGAACAGCCAGATTAAACAACCTAATATCCTTGAAGCCTATACCAAGGCTTCTCTTGGCATGAAAAACTCGACCCCAATTGACATCATGCCAACCTCTCGCCCTTTCTGTGCTACCCTGCCAGAAAAATCTGCATTGAATACTCTAAAGATTCGCAGCCACCGAACCAGGAATCCAGAACATGGACATGAAGTAAACCAGAGACTTTCCAACACCGAGTTACACAAAACTACCCTATCCCCATAAGAAAGTAGTCTTCCCTTCCATCCGGCCAGCCTTGTCTCGAATTTCTGGATAACTGAGTATCAATCTCTGCACCAAATGGCACCATCAGCCAGAGGGAGGCCCAAGTATGTGATTGAGAACTGTCAAATTGGGCAGTCGAGAATGAGGGTTGTCCTCTGCAAGAAATGGTCCTCCATGTGAATCCCTAAAAGCTGGATCTTGTGAAAATCGACCTTTATACCAGTAACCTCCTCCAACAATTCAAGTAAAAATCTGGCGGTAAATAACTGCTCCTCACCTTTCGAGAAAAAGAGGATAGTGTCATCAACATATCGAAGGTGTGAAATGTAACTTCTCCAATTCCTCACTTGGAAACCTGCAATGAGTCCCTCCTCAACAACCTTCTACCAAAATTTGCTCAATGTGTGAGAAACAATAACAAAAAGGAGAGGAGAAAGGAGATCTCCATGCCGCATACCTCTTCCGCTGTGAAAAGAGAAGGTAGGCTCCCTATTAGCAATCACTCTGAAGGAGGCCGAAATGATACAAGCTCTAGCCCACCCAATCCACTTCTCACCAAAACCCATATCATGAAGTACATCGAGGAGGCAATGCCAGTTAACCCTGTCATAAGCCTTCTCAAAATTCAGTTTCAATATTAGGTCTCTTCTTAAAATTCTTGAAGGACTAATGATTTCCTAGGCCAGCAAAAAATTTTCTTGTATCTGACTCCCTTTAATAAAGGCATTATGGTTACCACTGACTACTTTATCCACCACTGTTACCAACCTGGAGGCCAGCAATTTGGAGATAATCCTGTAGATGTTGTTGAGCAAGCTTATGGGTCTATAGTCCTTGAGGGAATCTGCCCCTTCCTTTTTTAGGATAAGGACAATAGATGTCTTGTTGATGCCATAGAGCTCAGCTTTGCTCTCTTGGAATTCCAACACTACTTCCACTAGATTAGACTGAATGATCTCCCAACAATGTTGAAAGAAGAAAATGAGGAAGCCATTCAGTCCTGGGGTTTTGTCCCAACCAAAGAGAACATTGCTGCTCTGCGGGGAAAAGAGCATACCTGTCCTCCTCCGAGATCACTGGTCACTGATGGTCTATAAAAGAAGGATGCCAGCAATCTTCCTCCGACAAAAGGGAAGAGTAGAAGTTCATCACGTGCCACCTAATTTCGATTTTCAACCATGCTGTATAGAGTACTGTCCGCATGCCACAATCTCTTGATGGAATTCATTCTCTATCTCCCAGACGCAATTTTCTAGAAATATGTAGTGTTTCTGTCCCCCTCTTTCAGCCACCTCTCTCTAGATCTTTGCTTCCAATATATCTCGTTGAGGAGAGTCTCATCCAATTCCTTCCTTATTGCCTCTCTCATGGTTTTGTCTTGCTCATCTAGCAGATTAGCATATTCCAATGCATCAAGAACCTGAAGCTACTCCACAAAACTGTCCATGGCAACTCTCCTTGGAGTAATTTTACACCTTCTCCAAGAAGAGAGCTCCTGGGCCAAAGCTTTCAATTTGATGCTCATCTTTGTAATACCCGACGTCTCCAATCTAGGTGCTGACCAGCTTCTGTCGACCACTTGAAGGAAGTCCTCCTACCTCAGCCAATATTTTTCCATCTTGAATGTGCGACGCCTGTTGAACCTATTCCTAGTTTTCAGAAGAATGGGCTTGTAATCCAAAATTGCGCTGCCCAAAGCCAAACATTTCGCTTGAAAGTGGGTGAAGTGATCCTCCCAATTTACAGACACCAAAAACTTGTCCAACATTGAACAAATCTGGTCCGCTTTGAGATTAAACCAAGTGAAGAGGGCATTCGGTGTGGGGATATCAATAAGTCTCCACTCTTCAATAAACTCTCTGAAGTCCATCTCCCCTGTCATCATATAAAAACCCAACATTTCCCCCAGTGCAGCAATAGCACTGAAGTCACCTCCAATGCACCAAGGTCTTCCAGAGAGTTGATGATGCCGAAGAAGACACTCCTCCCGTAAAGCGTTCTTCTCCACCCTACCTTAAGGCCTATAAACCCTAGAGGAAGTTCCATGTGAAGTTGTCAAAAGGATTGCGGAAGGTAAGAGATAGCAAAGCAGCCCACCTTTCTTCCTTCCACCACCTCCTCCACTATTTCCAAAGAATCATGATACCCCCAAAAGCACCCCTAGCTAGAGAAACCACCCCCTTAGACAGCCTCCTACCTCCTATTTCTCTCATAACACCCTCCTCATCACCCTCCAATTTAGATTATTGTATACATAGGATATCTAGTTTTCACATCTATACAAACTCCCCCGTCACCATCCTTTCTTCCAATCCACACACCCCTCTCACATTCCATGTGACGATACACATGGAAATTGTTCTAGACCATCCCCTCCACCTGCTCCTCTTCTGGCTCCTTCCCTTCCTCTTCCCTATCCACTTCCCCTCTTCTAGCAATGTTTCCAGCCTTAGCATCCCTAGCCAAACCCAGCAGCCTTCTTTTTTGGATTTTACAGAATACCGATTTAACATCTTTGTCAATATGCTCACAAGAAACTCCAATTAGGTTTGCCACCTCCTCGTCAGATCCCCCATGTACCTCTCAACTCTAGATATAACCTCCTTGACCTCTTCTCTTCCTAGATGTCCTTCCTCCCCCCCCCCTCAATTAATGCTTATCCGCTTGAGCAGAGAGTCCCCGACCAAGACCTCCTCCATCATGGATTCACCCTCCGGTACAGGCATGACAAAAGGGTGGAAGGTAGGAGAAACACTAGGTCCCTGCTATTTGATAGCAGACAGATCCACATCCAGGAGACCTACCTCAGACCAACCCTCTTTCCCCAGGAGATTGGAACCACCAGCCGCCCAGACGTGAGGCGCTGGAATGAGCAGGGTACTACTCTTCACCACGCCCCTGCTGAAAAAGCCATCAGCCAACGGCAAGATAGGGCAGGGACTGGCCAGTGACAATCCATCTCCCAGCGCCTCGGCCGACTCATCAAATATAAGTGCACAAAATTTTATACAAGTTATAAGATTCTGTCAGCAAAAACTTTGTAAACAATACGTAAAATCCTTTCATACCATCCATGCTCCACTCCATTCAAAGCTTTGACTGACAATTAAGATGGTTAATTACATGACTTGAGAAAGCCCATCAAATGATTTTCTTAAAAATTGAACTAGTAATAAAATTACTAACAAATATTAGATTAAGATATTCATCTCTATTTAGACCAAAGTGGAAACATGATGCTAGAGGTTCTTGGCCTCAGCAAACAATTTTGACGCGGGACAAAAATGGGGCAAAGGTTTGGGATAGAGGTGGAGGTGTAGGCTTTGCACCCTCCCCTTCGTAGGGACCACCAAGGGTCTCTCTCACAAAGATAGCTAGGGTTTCACACCCATCCCTTCGCGAGAAGAAGCAGCAGTGGCGGCCACACAAATTGTCATTCTTTTGATCATTGCTTCAAAAAGAGGATTATGAAACCCTTTTATAGTGGTTAGGCTAGCCCTAACCCTAACTTGACTCTCATAGACCAAAATACCCTTGACACAAGAAAATAGTGTGAAAATCGCACCTAAAATTACAAAAAAATAAAAGATACGACATTAGCTCCAAATGAGCCCAATAACTATGAAAATTAGAAATTTAATTCTACCTAATTGCAACTACTAGAGTAGACTCAAATAAAATGAAAATACATAATAAAAATATAATTGACTCAATGTGATTCCAAACATTGTCCACGAACATATCGCCATCGTCTCGCTCTGTGTCAAAATTCCTCGGATGATAGCTTATAACTGCCTACACCTGGCATTCACGTATCCATTTGAACTTCTCTAAGGTTACACATAGGTGAAGGCATCGAGTTATTCACATGAGATGGATCAAGAAAGAACCGAATTACCATTATAAGTTTATAACGCAAAAGATGATTTATATATACATTTTTATTTGAAAAGTGGGTAGTTTTTTTTTAAGTGGGTAATACCACTGTGCGTATTAAATGAAAAGAAAGTGTACAAGTATAACAAAAGCCCTCAAAAAGAGATCCTATACAAAAGTCACACCAAGGTGGTGTGGGGCCGTTTACCCTCCCAACAAAATAAAAAGAGGTGAGTTAAGAGCGTTCACATTACAAAGCACCTCCGCCCATTCCCTCACTCTAGTGCAAATGAAAGAAATAAGAGTGTCTTCCAATCTAGTCTCTCTTCTGAAGATCATGTTGTTCCTTTCACACCAAAGGGACCATAGAGTGACATGCAAAATACGCCACCAAACAACACGATCACCTCTAAGAGGCAAACTCCTACCCCACGACCTGATGAAGGACCACACCTCTGACTGTTGGCCAATGACACATCGGGATCTCAAAGCCATCCCCTCCCACATAGCATGCGCGTACTGACAACCTATGAAGAGGTGATCCACGGACTCGTCCTCCAGGCCGCATAAATAGTAAGTCGGTTGGATGCCCGGTAGGAAGCGCATGAGCCTCTCTCTGGTAGGAAGCCTCCCATGGGAAATCCTCCAAATCAGAAGCTTCACCTTCAACAAACTCTTCGGTCTCCAAATGTAGAGAGCAGAGTTGTGTCGCACCCCGTCATCCGAAATGATGATGTAAGTAGACCTAACAGAGAAGGTCCCCTCCCTACCCCACCTTTTTCTCTTTTATTAATACTCTTCGGTGCCCATATCATAGGAGCGGTCTTGTAAAGTGGTCTTCGTCACAGGTAGTACTACTATTGTATTAATAAAAGAAAAAAGGTGTGATATACAAGTACACAATGTGCTCACAAAAGACCCTATACAGCCAAAAATGACACCCCACACCAAGAAGGTATGCCCCAGACACTAACCTTGCAGCAAAGCCAAAATAGAGGAGCTGCTAGGGTTTACATTACACAAAGCCCTCGCCCATTCTTTCACTCTCTCACAAATAAAGGAAGCAAGCCCTTCCACCACTCTAGCTTCCCTTCTAAAAATTTTGTTATTCCTCTCCCCCTATAGTGCCCACAAAGTAGCATGAAGAATAACCCACCATATAAGTCTATCTCCTTTGAGGCACCAAGATCTACCCCAATACCCAATTAGCTGTTGTGCATCCCTATGCTCACTGAGACTAACATGAGTCATACGAGCAAGCTCTCCCCAAACCTCCTATGAGTAAGAACAGTCTGTAAACAAGTGATCCAAGGTCTCATCCTTCTGTCCACACAATGAGCAAGTGGTAGGTATAGGAGGACTGAAAGCAACGACCCTGACACAAGCAGGCAGTCACCCATGAGAAATCCTCCACACCAAGCCCTTCACCTTCAAGGGACTCTTCGATGCCCACATAATAGGAGCCAACCTGTGACGAAGACCTCCATTAGATATAAGGGTGTAAGCTGATCTAATTGTGCAAGAGCCTTGCATATCCCACCTCCGCCAAAGCTGATCTGTTCTATTTGGCTGTGGTGCAAAGGCAAGAAGGAAACACAAAAAATCCTGTAACTGATCGATCTCATCTACTCTAAGGTTCCTTCTGAATACCGGGGACCAAGTACCTCCTGCTGGGTGAAAATCAAAATACTGAGCCACTGTTGCCAAAGGGGTCATAGCAACCGCAAATAGTCTCGGAAAGGACTCCTCAAAATTGAAGTCCCCACATCATCTGTCCTTCCAGAAGAGGCATCTCTCTCCATTACCCAAGCAAACCCGAACACTGGCTTACATGACATCTTTGCACATCATAACACCCCTCTAGATGGGTGAAGCACGGTGCCGTGACGCTAAAGCAAATTCCCATATTCTCCTTTCATCATAATCGGTTTGCCTAATGACCTGTGTCCATAGTCCATCCTCCCCTATTCCTAGCATCCACAACCATTTGCATAGATGGACTAGGTTGAAGTCTCTAATGTTCTTGATGCCCACTCCCCCCATTTCCTTGCTCTTAGCCAATCTACCCCAAGTTATGTCATCCCAACCCCTAGTCCTCCCCCCACCACCATGACAAAAAAACCTCGCCTATATAGATTCAATCTTCTTAGCCATAGTCTTCGGGACCCGATAGATAGAAAGGAAATAAACAAGTAAACTATCTAGCACTAATTTGCATAAAACCAATCTCCCTCCATAGGAGATTAGCCTCGCTTTCCAACCTGCCAACCTGATCTCATACCTCTGCACAACAAGCTGACAATCACTGCAATGTAGGGCCCCTGGGGATAGCGAGAGGCCCAAGTATGAAAGGGAAAATGTCCCAATGCTATAGCCCATGATGAAAGTTGCCCTGGGAAGGGCCCTACTGTCCATGTTCACACCCACTAGGCTACTTTTGTCAAAGTTAACCTTTAGCCCACTGACCTCCTCTAAGAACTCTAGCATAAGTCTAACAGCGTAGAACTGGGCTCATCATCTGCTAGAAAAAGAATAGTGTCATTTGCGTACTGAAGGTGAGAGATGGTTCCATCACCTCTCCCACTATGAAAGCCTCTGATCAACCCCAAAGCTTCAATTGTAGACCACATTTGGCTAAGAATATTAGCTACCAACACGAACAGCAAAGGAGACATTGGGTCCCCCTGACGAAGACCTCTACCACTGTGAAAGGACTCAGTCTGTTTCCCATTAATCAAGACTGCAAGTGTAGCAGAAGAGATGTATGCCCGAATCCAGATGATCCATCTGTCATCAAATCCCATTTTTCCATCATCTCAAATAAGCAAGCCTAATTAACCCTGTCATAAGCTTTTTCAAAGTCTAGCTTTAATACCATACCTACCCTTCTCTGAAGCCTCTTAGCAAAGAGACACTCATGTGCTACCAGAAAGTTCTCCTGAATATGTTTGCCTTTAATGAGAACCCCATTGAAGCTGTTGACCATCCTGCCAATCACTTTTTAAAGTCTGCTCGCCAACATCTTAGTGAGAATCTTGTATGTGCCATTAAGTAAGCTAATGGGCCTAAAGTTCATGAAACATTGAGCCCCTTGCTTCTTAGGAATGAGGATCAATAGGGTATGATTGATACCCCTAAGGTGAGCCCTTCCTTCCTAGAACTCTCTGAAGGCCTCTAAGAGACCCCCCTTAATAATGTCCCAACACTCTTGGAAGAATGCAATCGGGACGCCATGGGCCTGGAGCCCTATCACCTATAAGCGAGAACATAGCCTGATGGACCTCCTCCACTGAGAAGATACTGCAGAGTTCTTCCCTATCCTCCGAAGGGAGGCAAGGAAGAAGGTCTGAGACAATCCCTAGTCTCCTACGGTCCTCCTCCGTGAACAAAGTGGCATAGAATTCCCTCGCCTACTCACTTATGTCCACCTCCCTAGAGAAAACCTAATCTTCCACCTTGATACAAGTGATGGAATTCAGTCTTCTCCTACCTAAGGCAATGTGCTGAAAGTAAATGGTGTTCTTGTCCCTTTCCTTTATCCACTTCTCCCTTGACCTTTGCTTCCCAAATTCAGCCCTCAGGGAATCCCTAAGTATTCTGTCTTACTCATCAAGAAGCCCTGCCTCCTCCAGGCAATCCAGTCCCTCAATGTGCTAGAGAATCCTGTCCTTACCAGTCCTACCAGGGATAGTTTTATCTGCACCCCAGGCCTTGGGAGCTAGAGCCACCTGCTTCAATTTAGCCACCAACCTAGCCATGGCTGACCTTTCAGCTCTGTCCGCCATCCACGTCCGTCTGACAATCTCCATAAAATCTGCATCTCTAAACCAAAACCTCTCTAGCCTGAAAGTCCTCCTCATCCTCTGTAAGCAACTCGTCTGCAACAAAATGGGCTTGTGGTCTGACACAGATCTGGCCAAAGCATAGACCTGCACATAGGAGAAGTGGTCCTCTCAATCCACAAGCACTAGAAACCTATCCAACCTAGAGCAGGAGAGATCTACCCTCAGGAAAGACCAAGTGAAATGGCCATTAGACATGCCGATATCAATAAGAGTTGTGTCCTCAATGAAATCAGTAAAGTTCTCCATCTCAGTCAGGATGGAATAGGTACCCGCCCTCTCCCAAGGTGCCACGGTGGCATTTAAGTCACCCCCTAGACACCAAGGCCTGCCTGAGCTAAGGTGCAAACGTGCCAGATCGTCCCACAAGATCTTCTTCTCCTCCCTGCTCTGGGGGCCGTATACCCCCGTGAAGTCTCATGAAAAGACATCATTTACACTCAGAAAAAGTAAAGAAATGGCCCCTCGGCTCACCTGCATGTCCGGCTCCTCCTCCTCTACCTCAAACTAGTTCCATAAGATCACAATTCCTCCTGACCTCCCCTCTCCCGAAGACACCACCCCCTTAGCAAGTCTCGTCCCCCCCATCTCCCTCAACACCTCCACCCCCTCCCCTGCACATTTGGTTTCTAATAGACATAGGATATCAACCTTACTCCTCCTCACAAGCTCCTTCACTGCCCTCCGCTTCTCTCCCCCACAAATCCCCCTCACATTCCCCGAGACAATCCTCATTGGTACCAGCATTGTGAAATCAAAGATCGTGATAAAGTGGGTGGGAGAATTATCCAAAGAAATCAGGGGACACAAATAAAAGTCAAGAAGCTATAAACAAAAAATGCTTATATATTATCTAACTTCAAAATTTCTAGAAATTCTGCTTTGATATCTAAAGTAATGAGCTGCTGATGTCAGCATATAAAATTGGGATTGAATATTACATTACTTCTCTGAAGCATCCCAAAGAAGGCTCGTCTATATCACCATGTATGAAAATAATGTAAGAAAACAGTCACAGGTGAGGAAGCAGCAAAGTTGTTTTTCAGTATGTATGGAAAAATCATTTATTTCCTAATTATATTATTTCAGATAGAGATAGCCAGCACATAAGCCACTTTTGGAGATCGCGATTGGGATGATAGACACTAAGTTAAAGTGGAGTACAGACTTCCACCTGCCGATGGATGGGCAGACTGAAGTTTTGAACAAGACTTTTTCTTGAAACGTGGATGGTACCACAAATATATATTAAAAAGGAGAGGGAGGTACGGGTATAAGCTATCAGCTCTCAAAACCCCTTTACAAAAAAGGACCACCACACCAAGGAGTACCCAATTAATTCCCCAACAACAAAAATAAAGAGGAGTTATGTGTCTCCACTTTACATAAATGCTTAGCCCAAGACGCCACTCTCTCACAAACAAAAGAAAATAACCTTACGGAAGCGAGACCGGAAGAGAAGTTTTGAACAAGAATATGGTGCATCTTCTTCAGGGTTATAATTCCAAGCATTCACAAATATGAATGAGAGTTTGCCATCATCAACAGTTCTATTAAGAGAGATGTACACATATAGACTATGGGGAGAGGACCTCCAATCCCATACAAACAAAGCATGTCAAAAAGGCAAATAATCCCTCAAATGTCAAGTCCTGCTAAAAAGAATGAAACTCTCCCTCAATAAAGTTCAACACAGATCCCATATACTCTAAATAATTCCTGACTAAACACAACGAACACATATACCCCTCTTCACTGATAAAGCAGATCATTCCCCTCGTTGCAGATACACCAGCATAAAGCATGGGGTGATAATTGCATCATCTTCCTGCATGGTCCTTCTGATACCACTATCTTGACCGTTTAAGTGTTTTGCATCCTTATCTTGACCGTTTAAGTGTTTTGCATCCTAAAAATTGATGTGAAAGAAGATGGAGCAGTTGAACCCATTGTCTGCTAGACTTCATTGCTAAGAGGACGCAACCATCACATGGTCAGCATCCCCAACCACATTAAACAAAAGGAGTAAATACTATCCTCATCAGATGACCATTTACTTCAGTAAAAGGGGACAAACTTGGACACTTTATTCTTGACTTCATAAACTAATAGTAACACATCTACAACTTATGCCACATAGGTTGCTGACCTGACAATAAGGTCATGGGTCACAGATCCAGAAAAATGACCTACCATAGGAAAAGCTTTTGTGAGGCTGTCACCTAGGTTGAGCAATAAGGTATAGATGTGTTTGGTAACAGGAGAGGGAAGTGTTTTGCTGTCAGTCCAGCAAAATAGAACATCTCAAATTGAGGACCACACTGAACTTGTATCAATCATGCAGTGGAAAACTCTAAAATCATTTTGGGGCTCGTGCGGAGCTCGCCCTCCGTTCGCAGGATCAGCCCCTCCTTCGGGTGACATGGACAGGGGGTTCGGGGCGCACCGTCCATCCTCCGGGGGTGGCAGGGGAGCAAGGAAGGCAGTTTCGGACCGGTCCGAAACGACACTAGAGAGTGGGTTTCGGCCGAAACCAAATGCAATCCTTTAAAAAAAATAGTATTAAATTGGTTTCGGACCGAAACCGAAACTGGTTTCGATTTCGGACCCGGCCGAAACCGATACCGGCACAGCCATCCTTGCAGGGGAGGTTCCGACAGGTTTCTGGGCCCCGGACCAGGTCTTTTCACTGCCAGCAGTGGGGGCATCTGCAGAGATTCTGCAGGTCTCCTCTCGGTTCTTCCTGGCCGAAGACAGGCGGGGAGAGAGGGATCAGGTCCTACGCTGAGGTGGTTAGGCAGAGTCCGGTGGCTACATCCCCACCGGTGTGCTGCGAGCCACTACACCAGGGAGGCCTCGCTCCGAGGAGTATGTCTGATCGTCTTCAGTGGCTTACCAGGTGTGTTTGGATCTCCCCCCCTCCGAGGCGGCTTGGATGCGGTCAAGACTAAGGAGTGGCTGGATAGTCGTTGGGGGGCTGATGCTCCCTGGGCTGTTTCGGAGGTGCTTAGAAACTGTCTAGTTGCCATTGCAGCTGGAGTGCAGGCAGCGCAGGAGGTGGTTGATGCCGGAGTGTTGGTTGCCGGTGGCTCTTTCCTCCGGATTCAGAGGTGGTCCTTTGAAAGGGGTACTTTCGCTACTCCAGCGAGGTATGCCTGCTGAGTTAGGTTCGCAGGGGTGCCACTTTGACTCTGTGATGATGCAGGCATTAGTTTTCTTGCCAAGCCGTTCGGAGAGTTGGAGGCCGGCATGGTGCAGGTTGTCCCGGGTTGCAGGGCTCTGACCGTAGAGGCCATTGTGGTAGCTCCAGGGGCGGTTCAAGCACCTCCGGCAATCACTTTCTCTCTTGGGCACCGAGATGTGATTCTCCAGCTGTCCATTCGTGAGCAAGTGACGGAGGAAGAGTGTCGGCGGCAAGCGATGTTAGGGTGTCCATCGCCCGATCCAGAGAAGGAAGAAGCACAGTGCGCGCCCCTTCAAATTTCAAACCGCTCTCCTGAGCGGGCAGGGCCGAGTGGGCCTGGACCGGGGAATAGTAGGCTCTCTGTTGGGGGTGGGCTGGGCTCCATCGGGCGGGTGGATTCAGATGTGGCAGCCCGGGACCCATTTGACTTACCCGAATCTGGTTTTGCGGGGTGAATGGGCTTCGAAGACCCGGTTGGGGTCATCTGCCCAACCCGATTGCTTGCTTTGTTTCAAGGAACCCTGCGGTGCCTTCTCCGGCAGAGGTTGACCCCCTTCTCAGTCCCGGTCGTCGACAGGAGCAACGCCAGCCGATTCCCTCAACACCGACGGCCCACTCCGGCAACACATCATGTCCTCTGTCCTCCTCTATCCTCCTGCGACAAAAGGCAGGGGAAGCTCGCGTTGGTGAAGGTGTCCCCTGTAACTATCGACCGGAAGGGCAAACTAAAGATCAAGGAGGCACCGGTGGCCTTGTCTGAGGTAGGCAGGGACGTCGGTGACCTCCTGCCTGGCCAGGCTATGTCACAGCACCAGCAGGCCCTTTCCTGTGGGGCGTTCCCTACTGTCCGGCCACCCCCTGTGCTCACTGCAGAGGGCCTCTCAGTGAAGGTCCATACCCAGTCATCAGCGGATGATCTGCAGTGTGTCAAGTTGGGCTCGACAGATCTCCTTCTTGAAGATGTACACCAGGAGGCAAAGGAGGAAGTTCTTGCAGTGGTAGAGGTTGTGCCTCCAACCTTGCCGGGAGGGTTGGTGGCGCTGCTCACCGTGGGTGAGGTGACAAGGGGAAGGGGTCAGCTAAGCAGGGAGGAGTTGAGGGAGATAGTGGGGGAGGTGGAAAAGTTAATGGAGGATAAGGTGAGGGAGTTGGCTGAGAAGGTGGGGTTTTTCTTTGAAGTTGGGGCTGATAAGGATGTCAAAGGGGCGTTTAGCAAAATCAACAAGAGGTGGTGCGCCTCTATTTTGCATGAAGAAAGAGCCCGGTAGAGAAGTCTGGAACGGGGAGGTGAGGGGGAGGAGGAGAGCAACAATCTATCCTCATGAGGATTGTCTCATAGAACGTTAGGAGACTTGCGGGGCCGAAGAAGAAGACGGTGAAGGAGTTGATTAGGAGGTGTAAGATTGACATTCTTTGTATTCAGAAGACTACGTGTGAAGAAGAGGGTGAGTCCTTCATGAGAGAGCTTGGCGGGATGAGACTTACTAAGTGTGTTGCAATCCCGGCAGTTGGTAGGTCTGGTGTATTATGATTCTCTGGAACCCTGTTGAGGTGGAGGAAGTGTTGGTGGATGGCTTGTGAGTAGGTGGGTCATCTTCCTTCATTTCACCAATGTGAGGGATGACTTTTCGTAGGACTTCACTGGTGTGTATGGCCCTCAAGGAAGGGAGGACAAGCGGCTGCTCTGGGAGGAGTTAATCAACCTCCATCTCTCCTCAGGGAGGCCTTGGTGTGTGGGAGGAGACTTCAAGTGGCTGCGCCTTGGGAGCGATCTAGGGAGACTAGCTATGCAGGGGAAATGGAGGGATTTTCTACTTTCATTGAGGAGGCGGCTCTGGTGGACATTGGGCCCAATGTCTCATGGTCTCTTCAGTTGGTCCAACTTGCGAGCAGCGGCTTCTTGCTCGAGGTTGGACAGGTTCCTGATATCAGTGAACTGGGAGCATCATTATCCTCATGTGCAGGTGCTTCCGCTGGCGAGGGTGGTGTCAGACCACAAACCCATACTCTTGAAGACTAGTCGGACTCAGGACAAGCAGTCCCTCTTCAGGCTTGAGAAATTTTGGTTTAGGGAGGCGAACTTCATGGACACTGTCAGGGGAGCGTGGTTCTCTCAGGTTGCTGGGCACTTTGCTATGGCTACTTTGCTGTTGAGGTTGAAGTACACTACACAGGTTCTCCAGACTTGGGGGGCTGAAAAAATCCTCCCGGGCAGGATAGCCAAGGATAGGATTATACAACAGATCGAGGGTCTAGACAATCTAGAGGAAGCGGGATTGCTAGATGCAGAGGATAGGTTTCTTCATAATTCATTGAGGTTTCAGTTTTAAGAGATCCTCTCTAGAGAAGAAATATACTGACGACAGAGATCTAGGGACAGATGGATTAGAGAGGGAGACAGGAACACTTTTTACTTCCAGTGGTATTATTTTAGGGAGGAGGAGAGTTAATACCATTTCTTGCATTATAGTCGGGGAGCTCTCTATCTCTTCAAATAAGCACATCAGGGATTTAGTCGGGGACTACTACTCCAGGCTATTTTCCGAGGAGGATCAGTTCAGACCCATGATAGTAGATGATCTTCTTCCCTGCCTTTCTTATGAGGAGAGGGAGGTTATTACCCAGAGCTTTTTAGAGGAGGCTCGACAGGCAATTTTCTCTCTCGCAAGGGATAGAGCATCTGGACCGGATGACTTCCCATTAGCCTTCTGTCTGATGAGTACTATTGGGATATCATCAGCTCTGATTTGGTGGCAGTAGTCAAGGAGTTTTAGGAGGGAAGGGCATACTTGTGGGGTATTAATAAAACTCTCCTTGTCCTCATCCCCAAAAAGGCAGGCTCTTAGGAATTCAAGGACTCCAGGCCCATCAGTTTGCTGAATGGTACATATAAGATCATCACCAAATTGTTAGCAAGGAGGCTGGATAGAGTCATGGATAGGCTGATCAGTTGCTACCAGGGAGCCTTTATCAGGGGAAGACATATACAGGATAATTTTTTGGTAGCACATGAGTATTTGCATGCCATGAAGAATCAGAGGAGTGGAGTGATCTTAAAGTTGGATTTTGAGAAGGCTTATGCATACTCAATTAGTTTTGCGGTTTTGGGAATAAGTGGATTAGTTGGATCTGATGCTATATTTCTTCTGCTTCCTTTGTTGTACTAGATAATGGGAAGCCATCTTCATACTTCCACAGTGGTAGAGGTCTCAGGCAGGGAGACCTCATGTCTCCCCTTCTTTTTGTTCTTGTGGCTAATGTTCTTAGCAGGGTATGGCAAAGAGCAGAGGCTGTAGATCTGATTACTGGTTTCCAAGTGGCCAGAGGGGGTCCAGGAGTGACCCACTTGCAATACGCAGACGTTACTATTCTATTCTTGGCATAGGGTGAGCGGCACCTTTTTGTGGCTAGACTTCTTCTGGAGTTACTGGTGGAGACCAATGGCTTAAAGGTTAATTTCAATGTTAATATGGTTGATTTGTCTCTCCTACGGGCGTCATGTATCTTGGGCTGCCAGATTGGTGCATTCCATATTTCCCACCTAGGCCTTCTTTTGTCCCCAAGTGCTCTGCGGTGTGCTGATTAGCTCCCTATTAAACAGAGGTATGAGGCTAGATTTCCCGGATGGAAGGCTAGATTGCAATCATTTGGGGCAGATTAGTCTTATGCAGATCAGTCCAGGACAACTTACCTATCTACTTCATTTTTGTGCTCCGGATCTCGAAGATAATGCTATGGAGGATTGAGTCTATTCAGGGGAGATTCTTCTGTTATGGGAGTGGGAGGACACGTAGGGGATGGCATGACATAAGGTGGAAGAGGGTGGTTACTAGCGAGGAACAAGGGGGTTTGGGGATCGAGGATGTGGGACATTTTAATTTGGCTCTTCTGTGCAAGTGGCTTTGGAGATTGGGATCAGGAGACGATGGGCTTTGGGCGAACCTTATCAGGCAGAGGTACCACAGTAAGAGAAGGGTTTGGGATTTGAAGTATCCACCCATGCCCCAAATCTCCCCCATTTGACATGACATTTTGACTTGCAGGGACATCATATCTACTGACGTGCAAGTCCATTTGGGGAAAGGCAACAAGTGTCTTTTCTGGAAGGACAGATGGTGCGGTGAGGTCTCTTTGGAGGTGGCCTTCCCTAGCCTTTTGCTATTGCTGCTAACCCGTCGGGGACGGTGGACCGGGCCTATGACCCCCACCTTTTAGGGGGCACTTGGGCACTGACTTTCAGAAGGGATCTCAGGCCGATAGAGATGGTGGAGCTCCAGGACCTCCTTATTTGCCTCCTTCACTTTGCCACGCACCCTCTTCGGAGCGATTCATGGACTTGGAGGTGGAATAGGGCGAGGTCTTCTCGGTCTGCTCTGCCTACACCTTTATCTTAGACTGTGGGACCCATCACGTCCTCGCCCCGCATATCTGGAAGCCAAGGAGCCCGCTGAAAGTGAAGATCCTCACTCGGAGGATTTCCCACGAGAGGCTCCCCACCTGTGACCGGCTGGCTCATTTCGTCCCCGGCATCCAGTCGACCTACTGCTTGTGTGGGCAGAGTGAGGAGACCCTAGACCACCTGTTCGTGGGTTGTTCGTATTCGAGGGAAGTGTGGAAATTATTGGCTTCGAAGTCCTGCTGCTATATTGCTCGTGTAACAAAGGTGTACCACCTCATTGAATTGTGGGCTAGATCTTGGCCCCATAGAGAAGATGTGATCTTATGGTGGTTGGTTCTCCATGCCACCTTGTGGTCCTTGGGTGAGCAGAATAGGAGGATTTTTAGAAGAGCGGCTAGAGCTAAGGAGTCTCTTGTTTCTTTTATTTGTGACAGAGTGAGAGAATGGGGGGAGTTGCTTTGTAAAGTGAATTCCTTCAACTCACCTCTTTTTGTTCTGTTGGGGGGATAGTGTCATCCGCACCATCTCGGTGTGGCATGTTGTATATGGTTTTTTTGGGAAGCTCCTTGACTTTACTTGTACATTCCTAACTCTTTTTGATTTTATACAATTGTGGTTTTGCCCACTTTCAAAAATAACAATCATGCAGTGGAAAATCAAATTTTCAGAGTACATGGTAGCACTTAGAATTGTGCTATACTGGTTTGTCGGCAAAAATCATTCAGCTCCATGACAGGCATTCCTGAGCCACTCCATGCCTATATTACTTCTGGACTCCATCCAATACCTCAAGTTTTCATTGTGTTTCAGGTGAGTAGCATTGCATTAGAGCCAGTTTTCTCATTGTGTTTCCCCTGTTTTGCATTGTGTTTATGGAAGCACAACTTGCAGTATGAGTCCACTTAATCGATGATTGAACATGCCGCCAAAAGCCTGGTCCCCAAGGTAACATGTAGCGGTACATTCACGTAGATGAAGAAGAAGATGCGAACGACTTGGTCAAGGGAGGAAAATGACTTAAGCATCTCCTGTTTGCTAGTTCTATATACCCAGGAGATCTAGATGAGCATGTGCTCGTATTTCATGGCTCAGATACTTCAATATGCACTTCATAGCACATTACCATCAGCCTTCTGATAGATGAATGAAATCCTAATTTGCATCTCCAGAATAAAATAAGGTTTAGGTAAACATATGCTCCTGCTTCATGACCCAGATATTTAAGCACATATGAAGAAAATCATAATTTGCATTTAACATAAGATGAGGTTCAGGAAAAGCATGCCACTAATTGCGGCATGGATTATGACGCAATGCGAAACAACTTTCTCATGGAATATCAACCACCACAGATTGTTCAGGCGTACTAATGATTTGTTAGCTGTTGTTGGGAAATATGCACCTAATCAGATGTAATGCTATGATGTCATGGGAGACCAATAGGGTGAGCACTTCTTACCAGAATAAAGTAATTAGAGGATTGTTAGCAATGCGTATAATCTTCTCATGTACACAACTGCTCATTGTTTCCTTTTATTGCAATCCACAAGCATCAAATTAAATAGACACTACCTTATGGGAGAACGCACTTATGCACGTATCATTCCCTCAAAATGCAGTCACTATCCATATAAGACCATACCATGTTATTCATAGATACAAAAAAGGTACACCTGATTATATGAAAAAAAAGAAGCAGAAGAATGAGGAAGATCAGTGTTTACACACGGAAATAATTTCGTCCGGAAGAGAACATGCATATGTGTGTATTTAGGCTTTTTAAACTTGCATGTTATAATTCCCGCGCGCGTGATTTATCAGACGATTTAAGAGTTCGTGTACTGGACTCTTCCCCACCAACCGGAGTTGGTGTTAATTTACATCGGACAAGTACGAATACCCTTGATTAAAACTGCTAAAGGTGTTTTCCTGCCCTCGTGATACCAGCTTTACCCCAATTTTAGTTTTAGGAAAGAATTCCTTTACCCCAACAATGAGCATCCTTGCAATTGTCCCTTCACGCGAGGGTTTATTTGCAATTTTCCCTTTTGGAAAGGTTTAGATGCAAATTTTTCCTTTTTGACAGAGTTAGGGTGTATTTTGCCCTCTTATAGGGACTTATATGTAATTTTTCCCTTTGGAGAGGTTTATATGTAATTTTCCCCTTTGGAGGAGTTTATATGCAATTTTCCCCAAATCAGGGCTTTGGTGTAATTTTCCCTTGAAATGGGGGTTCTTATGCCTTTTTCTGAAATTCCAGAATTTTGCATGGTACTCTTGGAACACAATTTCATGAACTTTGAGGGTATAATTGCAGACTTTGATTTTTTTTGTAGGCTAGGCATGTTTTTCCACCAACTTTAGACATATTTGGGGAGACTTGATCATTTCCCACAGAACTTTCTGCTTTTTGGAATTTGTTGCATAATTCATTGAAGATATTTATATAATTTCCCAATATGCAGGGATAAATCTATAATTTTACACATGAAATCCTTCCATATGGCCTTGGACATAACAATTTCACAATTGCACCTTTTGGTCAATCAGCATAATCCATGTATTACAATTTGGATCCATTTGGATTCATGTTATACACAACATGCTCATATGAGGGTATTTTAGTAAAGTACCCTTCTTAAGTGAGTCCTTCACATAAAATAGGTTTTCAACTTAACAAAACCCAAGAGAAGGGAGGCTGTGACCTGCTCCCTGTGCAGCTACCTCTGCTCCTGCTGCCTGCTGCTCCTTCAGTCTTCTCCCTCTCAAGTCCTCAAGCTTCGATCCCCCTCTCCACCTGCTGGCTGCCTCCTATTTATAGGAGGAGGATAAGTGAACCCGGAGGTAAGAACTCCAGGTTTGCCTGTCCTTTCACCTCCCTTCTGTCTGTTTCTTTTTTTTTTACTCTATGTATGGGAGAGGGAGAGACAGCGGTGGAGGGGACAGCCCCCGGGTCTGCATACCCGGGGGGCCCTCCTCCGGGTTCTCCCTTCTTTTTTTTTACTGCTATTCCTTCTTCTTCTTCTTTTGTTGAAACCACTGCATAGAGAGGGGAAGGGAGAGGTCAGTGGGGCCCTCTCCCATGGGCACACAGCATCCGGAGGAGGAACCTCCGGGTCTATCTTTTTTCTTTCCCCACTGCCTTCCTTTGTTGTGTTCTGTGGACAGCACAACACCCGGAGGAGGGACCTTCAGGTCTGCCTTCCTTTTACCACACTGCCTTCCTTTGTTGTGTGGACAGCACAACTTTGTTCTGTGGACAGCACAGCACCCGGAGGAGAGACCTCCGGGTCTGCCTTCTTTTTACCATCTGTTGGAGAGGAGCTTTGTTCTGTGGACAGCACAGCACCCGGAGGAGGGACCTCCGGGTCTGCCTTCCTTTTACCATCTGTTGGAGTGGCCAACAGGAAGCAGAGGGGGCCAAGAGCAGTCACCATCTGTTGGAGAGGCCAACAGGAAGAAACGGACAATTCCAGGAAGAGTCCCGCAAAGGTATTGTTTTTGGGAAGTTGGCATGTGAAAGTGGTGTGGTCACCACAAAAAAGGCCCCCCCGGGAGTTCTAGTCACCTCCTTTGGGAGTGGTGACCCTAAGAGACTCCTCACCTCCTATAAGTCTTGATCCCACTCCCACTGACTGCATACCCGGAGGTAGGTATTCCCGGGTTTTTTTTCTCTCTCTCTTTCCTTATTCTGTCCACAGCAGAACCCGGAGGAGGTGTGTTCCCTTATTCTGTCCCCAGCAGAACGCGGAGGTAAAGCCTCCTTTTTCTCTGTTCACACTGCAGCAAGAATACCCGAAGGTAGGCATTTCTTGTATCTGCAGCAGAACCCGGAGGTGGGCACCTCCGGGTCTGCATAAAAGAGGAAGGCAAGGGGCGGCCACCAGCCAACTTAAACAATTATAAAAGCCTCCCCTGATGTCATTTTCCACCTTTTCTTGAAGCTTTCTGCTCCTCTCAGCAGAACAGTGCACCGACGGTCTCTTTTCTTTTGGCTTTTGTTGACTTCTTGGACTTTACTATTGTCCTTGTCACTGGAGCGCAGGGATAGGCTTGTGGTCCCTTAGAAACATCTCTTGGACGTCGGGGGCTGCTATTTAATTGACTTCTTGTTGTGTAGGTGTGTGATTTTAACATGCCTGCCATGTGTTTGATGAAATACCCGTGTGTTAAAACACACTAGTCTTTGCATGAAACTTCACCCAATGAGATGTCGAGAACATTTAAACTTACACCCTATTATGACGGCTATGATTTACACCACTTATCACCGTCACTTAGGGGAGTTACTTCAAGTGTTCGATGGAATTCCCGTGTATTAAAAACACACTGCTCCTTGTATTGATCTTCGCCCAATAAGGCGCCGAGGTGTTTAAACTCCAATCCACTATAACGGCTGCGATTTGAATCGCTTGACGCCAGATTTTGGGGGAGTTAATTTCAACTGTTTGAAGGAATTCCCTTATGAAAACACATGCAGTCCTCTTATATAACACATTGCCCGACGTAATGCCAAGGGCATTTGGGCTTGACCCATGTGTGATGGTCTAAGTTTTAAACCTTCTTCAAACCATCATGCAGCTTTAATTTATTTACTTCATCTTGGTTCTGAAATTAATAAGAAAATTCTTTACTGAACATTGTGGGGTCCAACAATCAGATACATACCTCCACAGCAGATCGTGCAGATTCCCTCACCTGAACATAAACATACTCCATTTTACCTGCAATGATAATGTGCCACATAAGCACAGGGGAAAATGAAATAACGTAGTTCAGAAAAACGACCATTTAAACATCTCAGAAGATGCCAGAAATAGATCAAATAAGCAACAATCAATTGCCCACTCGTGTACAAAATACAATCCACCTATTTCTAAGTCAAACTAAAGCTAAATTCTTTCTATTTTAAAGCATAGACGTAAGAGACAATGGGTTTTCAACCAGGAACCTGGTTGGAGTACGTGTGGGGAGAGAATGAGGCAATTGCAGTCTGAGATTCAGGCATTTAGCTTGGTGATTCTTGGCAATTGGATTTGAATGGCAAGCTGTGAGGAGTATTTGTGGTATCAACACCACACCTCCCTAACATACAAATCTGTCAGTTATTGATGGATCCATAAATAAAGAGGAATGCATGATGAGACAAGCATGTTGAATAAGCACAGAGACTTCGGCTTGGACTTATTCCGCAAACTGTTGGAGCATCTAGCAAGAGCAAAACGATCACATTTTCTGGGGAAGTAAAATCTATGTTGAGAATATCTCACTTTGAGCGCTGTCTGTCATTTATCAGTGGTTTAGACATATGATGCGTATGTCTCCAGTTGAGTGGAGGGTTATTACATTCGGACATAGTTGTCCCTTCTAGATTTTATTTTCATTTTCTTCTTTTTTTCTGAGGATTAGGAACCTCTCCTCACCTCTTCCATTGTACTACATCTGTTTATTGGTATAAAATTTGTGGTACAATCCACATTTTCCCGGTTGCATGGATGGCAGTTTCGGTCGAACCCGAAACGTTTCGGTTTCAGACCGAAACGATCCGATATCCCGGCCGAAACCGAGCCGAAACCAAAACCCTCAAAGTGTGTAAAAAAATATTAATTTAATTGGTTTCGGTCTGAAACCGAAACCAAAATGCTTTCAGTTTCGGACCCGGCCGAAACCGACTCCGAAACCGACACTACCATCTATGCCCGGTTGGGGGGGGGGACCTTCTGTGCGGCAAGAATGTGAAGATTATTGTCTTGTGGCATCGATAATGAAGTAATGAAAGCACATTCACATTTTACCATGAAGAAGTTTTGAATATATCCTGATCTTCTCCACAGTAGAATTATGCCATTGCCTCTCCATGGATGAGGAAGAGTAATAAATGCCACTGCCCCTTCCTCCGCTGACGGTGACACAGCCACAGTGTCCTTGACATTGCTTCCATCATCATATTCATCTTCATCATCTCTGTTGCCATCCCTTTGAAGCTCAGAGTGGCTAGAGGCAGTAATTGGAAGAGCTGGGAGCAAGGAATTTACCATTTCCCTTCACCATAGGAAGTCAGGAATGAGGGTGATAATGCTTCTAGAAGTAAGAACAATGGCAAAATAAGTGAGTCCTGCTCCTCTCTTGCATATCTCCTTCCTCCCTTCCTGTGCTTCCTTACAGCTCATCCTCCTTTCATCTGGCTATTTATTGAATTTTTTTAGAATAAATATACTCAAATTATGCAGGAAAGGTGAAGTTTCGAGACAGATGCTTTCAACATAAATTCTACTCCACCAAAACATGAAACTGTTGCAGGAAGTAGGAAGCGGAGTTGGGGCGGATGACAAGAATGAGGGGAAGAAGGTTGAAGCATTTCCAGTGGGGGGAGCTTCAATACGCCAGAGGAGAGGTTTCTGGCACCACCATCACCATGGCTGGTCTCCAACTTGTCAACTCTGCCCCCCCCCCCTCTTCTTTACTTCTAGTCCTCCTTCCCATTGTCCTGAGGAGCTGCACAGGGACATATTAATCCCATATCGGGCATCAAAAAAGTTTCACAGAAGGCCATCCTATAACTATAATATACGATGCAGCCACACGTGCAAGTTCCCCCTGGATCCAGCTATATTAGCTAGTTCTGGGGTATAGAATACATTAAAGGAAAATAATAAATATGATATATAAGATGTAAATGTATTAAATTTTAATTCAGTTCGGTTTCTTCAGGTTGGTTTGGTCTAGAAATTTAGAAACCGAATAGAACTGAATCTACAAGGAAACCAAAATGAGCCGAACTGAATTGGTGAGTTCAGTTTGGTTTTTTCGGTTTGAACCGAACTACGCACAACCCTAACTTGCAGTCTCTGTTTCATTGATCATAAACATACACCTGACAACAGTACAAAAACAGATCTTCATGTTCCATCATTCTTTCCCATGGATGCATGAGTTTCTCACAACGCAACATATGTATGCACGCTTTACTAGTGTCCTTGAATTTTATCATATCAATTATATTCCTCAGTCTCCAGCTTGCAAAGGCACGTTAAACTTTAACAAACTCAAAGAAACAAACATTTACTCAAACAAATTAAATCATGAATACAGTGGATTCTGTGTTGGCTTGATCTGATGTTGTCCAGGAATTTGAGCAACCAAAAGAATTCTAAAGCTTAGGGGAACAAATACATGTGGGCCATGAAAATAAGGGAAGTACTGCAAACTGAGGTAAAGCAAGAAATAGAAATCTAAAACTGTATTTTGAGATTTATAAGTAAAATAATTACCGTCAACTTTCTTATACATATGATCCAGAGGAACACCATATCTACGGCAGAATCCTTCAGCAGCCTGACAAGGAATAAATAACAAAAATTACTGATACATTTGCAGATTTCAGAGCAATTAGTTTGCTGATGGATATTACAAGATTCACAAAGCAATTGCAATCATTTGTCAATGTGACTAGAATGAAACTAGTGTACAGCACGGAAGACAGTTTCGGACCGAAACGAAACGATACCAAAGGCCCGATTTTGGCCAAAACCAAATGTACCCTTTTAGTAAAAAAAATATTATTTAATTGGTTTCGGACCGAAACCGAAACCGGTTTCGGTTTCGGATCAGGCCGAAACCGGTACTACCATCTATGGTGTACAGAGCAGATTGCTCCTACTGAAAGCTTTGTTATCAAAGGCGATGGAGGCGATCGCCTACACAAGGAGGCGAGGCGAAGCAGCCACAAGTCGCCTCGCCTCTGCCTCAATCCGGCCTCGTGGGCCCGGCCCACCTCTGCACTGTTGAGAACGCAACCCTCACTCACAACCCTTGCCTCGCCAATTACAATAATACCCTTAGTGCACCACTAATCGCAGCATTGCAACGATGGTCTCACTCGGAGTGGGATCCGACTCTCCAACTGAAACCTTCCAACTGGGCCTTCCAACTGAGTTCAGGCTCCACTCTTCAGCACGCACGCCCCAGCCCATTTGATTTTTTGTTTATATTTGTTTATATTTGTTGTTAATTTTATTTAAATTTTTTTGAATTTAGGAATGAATGAATTTAGGAAGTTTATTGATTTTTGTATGCATTTTTTGTGATATTTAGACATGTATTTATATTTCTAAATTATATATTATTTTAATATAATATCGTCTCAAACGCCTCAAACATCAAGGCCATCGCCTAGGTGTTTGAGGCATGAGATGACCCTTGGTCATCTCGGTCACCTCTCGCCTTTGACTACATAGACTGAAAGGACATTTTATCCTTGAAGATCTTATGATAGCACACAAAAAGGAATTTGTTATTATTAAACATCTTTTTGAAATAAAATTATGACAGGAGGACAATGTGTGGGGTGGTGGAAAATGATTTGAGTGGGTCAAAGGATGTATTTCAACAGATAGATCTTAGGTCTTGTAAATAATGAACCTCATGGATATTTAAACTCCAGACTCTAGAGAAGAGGGACAAGATGACTCCCTCCGCCTGATTATTTGTAGTCTATTACCAAGTCCCAAGCTCAATGGGGCATAGGGCAGACAAAGGCAAGGTGAACAGGTAATGACTTATGATATTTTAACCATGTCATCTTGCAAGTAAATTATTGGCTTCATTGTTCTTCCCTAGTATAAAGGGCAACTGATTTTGATTCATAAGAACATGTTGTAATCTGGTAGCATGGAATTCAGATACACTTGGCCAACAAAGCTGCAAAGGGTTATTGGCCTAAGAATCTGCAGGTTCTTGCTTTTGGAATGAGTGCAAGAAACATGAAGTTCATCTGTTTCACCCACGTAATGGCATGAAGAGCACTATAGACTCCTGCACTAATGTGATCACCTACAACTGACCACAAAGTTTGAAATACTTCAGCAGGGAATCTATCTGGATCCAGACTCTTGTTCACCAGGGACTTCAGTATAGCTTGACTAATGCCTTCTGGGAAATGGCAAGCATAGCCTAGTTTTGTCTCTGACAATGCAAATTGTCCTCAGACTGAGAGTTGCCATCTAGAACTGAAAAGATTGGTTTAAAAGAGAATGGTAAACTTACCCCATCAGGTTCTTCTTGAAGAACACCTATATCTGTTCTGCGGTCTCAGATGGTGTTTATCACCTTCCTTCCAGCTATGTAGGCGACTGGATAATTATTTTGCATAAGTCTCATCCATCTCCAATGCCTTGAGATATTTTTCTTTGGCGTCTTTCTACTTAGAGAAAAGATGGTCATCGTTAAGTGTGAGCTGAAGTTGCTGCTGGACAATGTCAAGTTACTGAATACTACCTCTTTGGGCCATTTGGGCAGAAAGGAACAACAGGATCTCCAACAGAACCAGCAGATCACCTAACCAGATAGTTAGATTTATTTCAGACAGTTCTGGATTATGGACTCGGCAATGGGTTCTTTTCTGGGAAATGTAAAGATGGAGGACTCTGCTTTTCACTAGACTGTTGGGCTGGAGTGCCTGATGCCACCTTGGTATCAGAGGGCTTGTGTACAGCTCATTCTCTTGGGAGGGTCTTTTGGGGATAGTTTTTGTCTCTTTGGCTTATTCCCCCCTTTTTTTGTTCGGGGTGGGAAGCACATCTCTGTTTGTTTATTTTGTCCTTTTTACACACTATTCCCTTTTGACAAACTTAGCAGTACCATACCAAAAAAAAATGTATTTTTCTGTATCTTTGCCAATGAGGCATCAAGAAAAAAACCACCTTAGCTAATAATCGACATACAAGAATATGCAAGATTGCACATCCCTTAAGTTCTTGTTTCTTGAATCCCATGATATGCATTCAAGCTTTTATATACCAGAAATATGAATATAAAGTTATGACCTACATTCAGTTTTTCTGGATCAAGATTTGGATTAGTAAGCTCATCAGAAGCAAAATACTCCCAAAAAGTTCTTAGCAAACTCCTCTTTATTCAGGGCTTGCCCTATGGGAAAGGAAAACAGGTCATGATTTTATATTTTTTTATCCTAGGAGCAGTTGGCATTTAGTGAGTGACCTCAGGATCCTTGCCTGAAGACACCCTATTGAGAAGTAGCACTCATGCATGAGGCCTGGAAATAAAGACCTGCGAGTGGAGAAATTACCATGGTAGGAGCTCCATGCTGGTCATAGGCCTTCGTTGCTGGAGGACCACGAACCTCAATCTGATTCTCTGACTGCTTAGAATTAAGCTTCTCAATGAAAATCTGCCGAGATGTTAAAAATATCGGCTAAGAATATCTTCCATTAAACACTATAGTTTGCTTTACGTGGTTCATTAAGGAAATAGCATCTATAAGTAAATTCATTCCAGCTTATTACCACATACTATGAAAATAAATCGAAACATGGGAAACTTAGAATAATAAAGCACATGTCAAGATGAGAAAAGTGTAATAGATGGGACTCCTAGTTGGTCAAATGCCTACTTGAGCTATTAAAGTTTAACACAAGTAACACATACTTGAAAGACGGACAATGTAGAGAAGTGTATTTTGCAAAACACAATGCCACACAAGATCAGCAGTATCTTCTAAAAACAAAAGATCCGTAGAATTTTCAGCAATTGCAATTTTAATCACATTTTTTGCTCAAAAGATATTTGAACCAAGATTTCAAGGATTGCACATATCAAGGCAGAATTATCGAACCCATTGCAATTTTCAGCTGCCCAATTCGTTTCCACATCCTGTTCACTGTTTCATAGTAGGATACTAGGATTTGGCCATGGTCATGAGGATGGACCAATTCATGCCCAAAATAGGCTGCATATGCTGATTCCAGGCTCCTCCCTTAAATCCTAATGGTCACATTTCCAACAATTTGGCAACAGTTAGATCCGTCAACATCAGCTGGCATCTCCATGCAATCATACTTTTTCTTCCAGAATACCACATAGAAAAGTGGAAAAAAGAAACAAACAAGGGTGTGAAAGAGAGGGATTAAGTCTCACTGAACTTGCCACCTTGCCACCCTCATCTTTGTCTTCTGCCATCTGTAGATCTCAGTGTGACCATTAGCAGCAGTATCCATGCTTCCGTTATGACTATCTACCTTTTCTTCTTGCAATTACCAAACCCTTGGCTTACCAGTGATGCATTCCTTTTTGTTATGCCTCACAAAAAGAGGAGCCCTAGCAACCTAAAGTCGAACCACCTGCCTTAGCCTTTCAGGGAGGGAATTTGAAACTGCAAATATACCTACATTTCTAAGAATGTCTGTAATATTCTGTTTTTTGGAACTTAAAGCTAGCTACTAAAAAAGGCAATCTTTAAGTTAATAATGTAAATAGTGGATTTACATGGGCAAATTGGAAAGAAAAAATCACAATAAAATGACAAGGGGCACATCAAAATACTTGCACACGTTTGTCAAAATAAGGTGTAGCCTATTATGATGGTGATCAAGATTCGTCAACCAAGGGTCATGACACAATTAGGAAAATGATTGGGTGAATGGAGATACATGTCAGCACATGATTGGGAGCATGATGGACATGTCAATGAACTATGTTGACACAGATAAAATAAAGGATGAGGTGGAGAAAGTTTAGTCCCACATCAGATATTTCAAAAAAAGCAAAGTCTCCCACCACTATATAGACCTTAACCACACACCAAGACAAGTCGAGCACCCTAATAAGACAAGAAGGTCTATAAATAAAAAGGGTTCCAAAGAGGTCAGCCTTAATGGAGTTCAAGGCTCTAAAAGTTAAGAATTTGCGGCCCCACTGGAATAAAGAGGAAGAAGCATGGGAAGTGACAGCCAAGAGTTGACAAAAGTCTCTTGAGTTAATAGAAGAACCATCCATCTATCTGTTTATGTATACATGTTGGCTCCCCCTTTTTCTTCTTTTGGGTTTGTGTTTATTTGGGAGCGAAGGGTTTCCTGTGAAGTCACTTTGGGAAGGGGGAGGCCATACCAGATCCCTTTTGTAATTAGGCTGTGGGCCGACATATGCCCTTTATAAATGATCATGGAAACCTATTTAAGTGGTTTGGAAATTCCTACTCTTAAATTCTGTCACAATATGAACAACCCCAGGGGCTGGGGTTGGTTGCATTTCTTCTCATTAACAAGCAAACTTAAGATAGGAACTGAGAGATCCAGTTGATTATAGCACCCTCACAATAGTAATACATTTTTGAACAAGCCAGCTTATTCAAATGAACAAATACAAAAAGCAGATGGAAAAGTGAAGTCTTGAATTTTTTTTTTTGAAACCAACTTTAAAGACAAAATTAAGTTTAAACATATGCTAATTGATTTTCTGTGCATATGAAACTGATCCGATTTCTGTTTTCAGGTTTTAACACCAGTGACGTGGGGTTGAAATTTACCATTGTGCATGAGAAAATAGGATCTGGAATTGTTGACTTAAAGACCTAATACCAAATATTTATAAGTAATTTTTCTGTAAATCATAAATGGATTAAAGTATTTTCTGCCAAGTAGTCTTATGTAAGAGTTTTTGTTGATGTCTTAAATTTTCCCTTTTAAATAATAATAATAATTAATCGGCTTTAGCAACTGTAATTCTGAGTTTCTCAAACTGTAATCTCACATTTTGGAAACAAGTGTTTGAAGGCCTAACCCACCCTAGAAGCCTTATGGACCCTATGATCATTTTGCCTTATAATAGTAGGTGCAGAGAGCCAACTCTTGTCTCAGCATGCATGCAATAAACTTAGACTAATTGAAAAGAAAAAAGGAATTTTTGCAAGTAGTGGAGTTTGTTAATTTCTATTGCTTCTTTTACCTACTTGAGCATATTTCTGGGAATGTGTTTATTTTGGTTCTAGGAAAATGTCTTGTCAGAGGATGAGGAACCTCTCCTCTCCTCTTCTGGGTGTGCTACCTCTGTTTTATTAATAAAAATTGGTAGTGCAGTCTACCTTTTTTTTCAAAAAACAAAGGTGTCCAAAGATTGGTCGATTTGTCAAATGAGAAAGAGTACTTCCACACCACCAAAACCCATAGTCCATTTAAAAAATTTGGCGTTATCACATACTTTTTTGCCCTGATAGAGGAATTAGCTTAATTTCAGGTTTATCCAAGGTTTTCAAAACATTGCCTTATAACTCTCATATTGTTCTTGATGATGGGATCTGCTTACTTGCTGGGTGCTAATTTTCATTAATGAAAAGATTAGAAATCATATCATAGGTATCTTGTGATAAACCTTAATTCCTCAGCCGCAGTCCTCATGCCAGGTTAAGGTTTATTAGCCTTGACCAAGTAAAAAGATGGTTAAATATGTGCTGCGTGATTTAAGAAGCATGTGCTACACACCATGGTTAAGTCTGGATCTAAGGTTTGTATCTGGCCATAAGATCTTGTCAACAGTGTCATTTTACTAGTGTTTACCAAAGTGACACTATGTGGCCCCTGTTCTGTGTCTTTAGTCAAGCGATTGGGTTTTAACTCATTTTCGGTTAGGTCACCCCCAGGACCCAAGGCTACTTTATTAAATGAGAACCAGAGTCCAGATCTCCATAATGGCACTATAACTTGACGAGGGCATCGGCCCAAGACATAAGTTCGATCTGATGCAGGGTGTACCGAGGCCAACAAGACTTCGACCCGATCACACTTGAAGCGGGAGATGATCCCTCATCATTAAATAATTATAGTTTTATTTATGTTTCCCGTGTGAGAGTCATTTAAGTGTGTCATTTTAATATTTCTAGGCGTCTTTTAATATTTCCAAGAAGAAGTCTTTTAAATGTATCTCTAAGTGTCTCTTAGTATGTCTAAGTGTCTTAATTAGAGAGTCATTAAGTTTATCCTTGGGTTTCCCTTCAAGAGTCTATAGAAGGGTCATATAATCTTTGTTTGAAGGCGACCATTGTTGGCAGTTTCGGCCGAAACCGATACGTTTCGGCCGAAACGTATCGGTTTCGGCCAGACCCGATACGAAAACCACACTGATCACTGTAGCTCAACGAAACGGTATAAGTGTATCGGTTTCGGGCGAAACCCCCGTGAACTTGAGTTCCCCCCCCCCACCCGATCGTTCTCAGCCGAAACCCACCGGCCTCAGCCGAAACCCTCTCCCCCACTGTGCCTGCGGCCCTGTGCTGCTGCCTGCCGCTGCTGCCGGCCCTGCCTGCTGTCGCTGCTGCGCGCGCGCGCCTGCAAGAGGTGGCCGCTGCGAGCCGCTGCTACTGCTATTGCGCCCGCGAGGTGGCTGCTGCTGCGAGCTGTTGCGACTGCTGCTGGAGGTGGACAGGAGAAGCCAGCTACACCTGGAGGTGGCAGGGAGAGGGAGCTGTGTTGGCCAGCTTGAAGGATCATTCATCAAGGAGGGTAAAATTTTGGCTGTCATAATTTAGGATTTGATTGTTTTGTTTTAGGTTATTTTGACTGTCATAATTTAGGGTTTGATTCTTTTGTTGTGTTATTGACGAATGGGTCAAAATTTTGGGGTGAGCAAGGAGGGTAATAGCTAATGAAGCCCTAATTCATACAAAAAATTTGGGGCTTTCATCTAATTCGGCTTTCTTAGCCACAATTGAAAGATAGATAAGTTTCATTGACGAATTTGGGATGCCTTCATGCTGGGATTATATTTTTATGAAGGGTAATTAGGGATTAATTAGTAATTAAGGCTTAATTAGTTCATAAAAATTGGGGCTTTTGTCTAATTCGAGTTTCTTAGTCACAATTGAAGGTTAATTAAGTTTCATTGACGAATTTGGGATGGGATCATGCTGGGATTATATTTTTATGAGGGGTAATTAGGGCTTAATTAGTAATGAAGGCTTAATTAGTTCAAAAAATTGGGACTTTTGCCTAATTCGAGTTCCCTAACTACAATTGAAGGTTAATTAAGTTTGAATGATGAATTTGGGGTGGGATCATGCTGGGATGTCATTTTTATGAAGGGTCATTAAGGGTTATTTGGTAATTAGGGCTTAATTATCTCATAAAAATTGGGACTTTCGTTTAATTCGACTTTATTACCCACAATTGAAGCTCAATTAAGCTTCATTGACTAATTTGGAGCCCTTTCATGTTCAATTGCCTTTTTTTCATTGTACTTACAAGAGATTGTCTTTGACTGTCATAATGCAGCATCATGCCTAGACGTCAGCAAACACAGGAGGAGCAAGGGCAGGAGGATCCGGGGTGGGCCCACCTGACCTTAGTTGATGCTAAGAGAAGAAAGGTGAAATGCCATTACTGTGGTAGGGAGATGCATGGCGGAATAACCAGAGGAAAGCAACATTTGGCAAGGGTACGAGGAGAGGTGAGACAATGTGACCACTGTCCCCGAGAGGTGCGAGAAGAGATGCGCCAGTGTCTTCTGGGGAAAAGGGAGAGGGTGCAACAAAGGGCTGAGGATGAGGCTGACATTGCTGAGGAGATTTCTGGCAGAAGGGTTAGGAGGGATGATGATGAGGAAGGCACTGAGGATTCTGATCCAGAGCTGACTGAAGCAAGGGAGCGTGAACAAGCCGCTCGAAGGAAAGGGAAGGTAGCCATGGGTTCAGGGACCTATGAGAGTACAGCTGCACAACGTCCTGACAACGTGCTGCCCCACATACGCAGGGAACAGGTCCCATGGACAGCTATCTCCACAGAAGGCCCCAGGCTACACAACCTAAAATCAAGTCTGCATTGAGAGGGGTCAAAAAATCAGCAGAAGTTGCAGGGCATGCATTTAAATCTATCTGCAAATGATTTTTTCATGCAGGTGTCCCTGCACATGCAGCTTCAAGTGAATATTTCCATCCTACGATAGATGTCATAGCAGATGCTGGCCCTGGCTTGAAGGCCCCCTCACGTCGAGACATATACGGGCGTGGCCTTGAGGGAGAGGTTGAGAAGCTCCATGATTGGGTTGAAAGCTTCAAGCATATATGGGTGGAGAGAGGATGCACCATCATGTGTGATGGTTGGACTGGTACCACGAAGAAGTCCATGATAAATTTTTTGGTCTATTGCATCGAAGGTACAGTGTTTGTGAAATCAGTTGATGCATCAGATTATGAAAAGAATGCAAATTATTTGTTTCATTTGATGGATGGCATGGTAGAACAAATTGGAGAGGAGAATGTTGTGCAGGTGGTGACTGATAATGAAGCCAGTTACAAGGCTGCAGGGAAGAAATTGATGCAGAAGCGCAGTCATTTATATTGGCTCCCATGTGCAGCACATTGTCTGGATCTGATGCTTGAAGACATAGGGAAGGAAAAGCATGTGAAGAAGACAATTGACAAGGCACAAAAAGTCACACAGTATATCTATGGCCATCCTAGGATACTAAATATGTTCAGGGCGCATGCCAGTGGAGGGCGAGATATCATCCGTGCATGCCCAACCAGATTTGCTTCCAATTTTATTTCTTTGGAGTCTTTGCACAGATATAAGATTGATCTCAATTCTTGATACTTTATCCTTACTGATATGTAACAGTTGATGCAGCTTCAAATTTCATTTATCTACACAGGTACAAGAATGAGCTGAAAGCTTTCATGTACCACAATGCCCTGCGGGACTACATCGACAAGGGCACAGTTGATGCACAAATGGATTATCTGAATGTCTGCCACGTCGTGGACGACAACAAATTCTGGGACAGGGTGTCACGGTACTTGAAAGTAGTCACACCCCTCGTGAAGGTCCTAAGAATGGTGGATGGCGATGAGAAGAATGATATTGGCTATCTGTACGAGGCCATGGACCGTGCCAAATTGGAGTTACAGCATTCCCTTCCCAGACATTATGCAAAATGGTGGAAAATTATTGACCAGAGATGGGACAACACATTACACCACGACTTGCATGCAGCTGGTGAGTGATTAATTGTACTGAAATTGGGGTAATGCCTTTATGTTATTTTATAAATTTCATTTAGTTAATTATACACAAATGCAGGTTATTTCCTCAACCCTCGATTTATGTACGGTGCCGATGCACATGTTGATGGCGAGGTGCTTCAAGGGACTTTAAAAGTCATTGGTCGTTTATCGAGGAATCCAGAAAAGAGACTAGAGGCCGAAGTAGAGGTTCGCCTTTATTTGATACTTTCAATAACATGTATAGAATTTATTTAAGTAGTTATGTTAATGTATTACTTTATGTTTGTAGATGAACCATTACAGAATGAGGACTGGGACATATGCTGACTCCCAATTGCAATACGCTGTGGGAAGAGTGAGCCCAGGTATATTTTATTTTTTGGATTTATTAACCTGATGAATATATATTTCTACAACTAAAATGCATTTGTTTATGGTTGGTGGAACAGCTGACTGGTGGATAATGGTGAACAACCGAGATGTGGGCAGCAATGCATTGGCTTTCATTGCAATTAGGGTGCTCAGTCAAACAACATCGGCAAGCCAATGTGAAAGAAATTGGAGCACGTTCAACCGTATACACTCGAAGGTTCGCAATCGGCTAAAGGCTGAACGGTTAGAGAAATTAGTGTACTACCACTACAATATGAGGTTGAGAATAAAGAATATGAGGTTGAGACAACAGCTGCGAGACAAACGCGCCACCGGGGATGCCGCCGCAGAAATTGATGTAGATGCCTTATTTGATGATGAGAATCCGTTGCAGTCTTGGGTGGAGACACGAGAGCAGGTTGATGAACCCGTTTTTGATGATGATGATAGAAGATGGGCAGAGGGCATACTAGATGAAGATGAGCAAAGAGATCCCGAATTAAGAAGAAAATCAAAGAGGGCCAGAGATACTCATGCCCACATGTCTAGGGTTGTTGAGGACACTGAGGAGCAGCATGATTTTCAGCCAGCTAGACACTCCGATTCAGATAGCAGGCCAGTCACTCCTAGATTGGGCAAGGCACCTACATCCTTAAGAAGAAGTACATCAGTGCATGGGCAAACTGAGAGAACAAATGTTGCTGCTCGAGAGGACCCGACAATTGAGCAGTTGAAGCAGATTTATTTGAGGCACACGCCAAGGGGAACATGATTCATGTCAAGGGTGCAAGAAGAAAGCACACCGGCACAGGAAAAAGCATCCCCAAAGGCCAAAAGGCGACTGGAGACTGCAGGTTTCGTGATCCTTTGATTTTTTGTTTTTGAAAGTAACTTAAATTCTTATTATCAGTTCGAATCAGAAAAGGTTTTGGTAGGAGATAAATTCTATATTTTCGTATGTGCCATGTGCTACAGGTGCTACTACTGGCGGTGGGGATGCTGGTGGTCCTTCCTCCTTCCACGCAGACACAGGCAGAGGATACAGTCAGGGTGAGGTAGGACATGAGTCACAGAGTCAATATGGGCATCCATCAGGTTATGGAGGTGGCCAACAGGAGGCAGCGATTTATGGGTCGTGGGGTTATGAACCATCATTCAACTTCCATCCGGCCAGTTCCTCTTTTCTTCCTCAAGATTCTTATGCTGATACTGGATTCGGCTCAAGCCAACCAAACACTCCAAAAGGGATCCAAAGAGGGATGCAGGACTTGGCTACCTCATTATTTGGTTATAGTGAATATAGACCATACATGCAACCTGGTTATGGGTATCAACATCAAGGGCCAGACGATGAGGGAGAAGGTTCTTCTAGTAATTATTATCCATATTAGGTAAGAATCAATGAATTTTTGTAACATTTATTTTGTCTAATTTGGTTTATTGTACTGCTTGTAGTAATGTACAATGGAATATTACTTTAACTTTCACATGTTCAATGTTTGAAGTTCAATTTTTGTAGTTGTCTACTTCAAGGTTATTGCACTAACTTATACAGTCAAATGCATGTGTAATGATTTTTGTGATTTTAAGTGATTATTTATATTTTTTATGATTTTTTTCAGATTTTTTAGAATTAATTTGATTTTTTTTAACCTTTTATCTGGGTTTCGGCCGGTTTCGGCCGAAACCGATACCGATACCGAGTCGTATCGGTTTCAGACCCGGGCGAAACCGAGTCCGAAACCGAGTTTGCCATCCTTGAAGGCGACGATGACTTCTGAGTTTTTTCCCCTCTTGGCTTGTCCAGTGTTCTCTGCGACAAAGAATTCCCCTTTTGGAGTGGTGCGATGCCCTCCTATTTACCCTTCTTTATACCCCCCTTACCCATCACCGTGCTGACCACCCACGTCTCCTTTCTGTCAAACCCACATCCCACTCTTCTTCTCCCTCTCTCTCTCCCTCACCTGCAACAGGACCCGCCCGCAGCTAAGTCACGCAGGCGACACTCACTGCCACCGCCGTCTGGAATAGATCAGGCCGACACCGCGCCTGTACCCTGCCACGACGGAATTGCACCTTCCTTTCTCCACCTCCACCGGCACCGCAGCGGCAGCAGGCATCGGGGTGCAACTCTTCTTCTTCCTCTTCTGCCCCATCCCTCGCGTGCAGGACTGCCCACGCATGGCTTTGCCCTGCACCGCTCCGTTCCCCTTCTGCCTGGGTGCGCAGGTCTGCCCCGCCAGGAGCCGCCACTAGTCGCCCTCCCTTCTCCCCCACCAGGACTGCAAACACCGCCCCACCTACAGTCTTCCCCTCTACTCTGTCATCAGTCAGGACCACCACCACCACCCCCCTTCACCATGAGATCTTCCACCCCATGTGCTCCCCTGACCCTCCCTGCCCCAGCCACAACTGCCCTGCATAGCCCCACCATCCCCCCCCTCCTTGTACAGACCGCTCACCCTCCCTGTTCTGCACCAAGTCACCGGCCACCACCTCCCCTCCCGTTTCCCTGCTCCACCAGGCACCCTGCCACTGTTCACCCTGACCGCCACCTCCACTTCTCTGATCGTTCTTCACCTTCCCCCTCCTCACAGCCAGAAGCCCATGACCCATCTTTTACCTTCAACTTCCTTAATGTGAGATCTAGTCACCTACCACCTGCCTCTACCCACTCTCTCATATTCCTGTATGTGAACAGGGCATTGGCCCACCCCACAGAAGCCCCTGACAGTAGACGGGGAAGTCCCACTCAGCCCCACTGCCACACAGGTGCGTCAGCGGCAGCCCACACAGGACCAGTGAGAGGCGCAGTTCAGCAAGACAGCGGCCCATCAGCGCCCCAGAGAGCAGTTCAGTCCGGTCCATCTAAAGATCGCAGTTCGTTCCTCGTCATAACTCCTCAATCCGGTCCTTCTGGAATCTCCATAATGGCACTATAGCACCTCAATCTGATCCTTCTGGATGTTTCATTATAACTACTCAATCTGATCCTTCTGGATGTTTCATTCTTCAGCCAAGATCAAATATTGCCTAGCTTTCCATAAATCTTGTTCTCATTGGCTTTTGTTTGTTAAGGTTTCATCCCATATTGGATATTCATGAGTGCCTTCCCTCTATATAAGTAGAGGATGCACTCAACTCAATGCCTATATTTTGGATTCAAGTTCAAGCCTTTAACATGGTATCAAAGGTAGGTTTACCCATTGGATCGTCCGTCTCAGACATACTCCATTCCTACCCGTTCAATAGCGCCACTCATACCACAACCATTCGGGTTCTACACAAAGGAGGGTGTTGAAGTTTAGTCCGATATCGGATATCCATGGGCACCTTCCCTCTATATACGCAAAGGCAGACCCAATAGTGGGCTAGAGGGCATGTGGCCCCTATAAAATTTTGGGATTTATTAAGCATGTATCTTGGCACCACTTAAAATTTTGATTTTATTAAGCATGTATCTTTAAATCCCCGCAAAGTATGGAATTTTATTTAATATGCCTCCCAGCCCCCTCTGAAGGTTTGAAAACCAACAGAAGCATCTTGAAACTCTCTTGTTGCAACATAATAATAGCATTCTCTATATATTCCCTTCCCATGATTTTCTCCTCCCATGATAAGGTTCTTCTTTCTTCATGATCAAGGGAATGACAATTATTATTACATTTTTCTACTTTCAATAGTTAGCATAAGTTAGACCACCCATTTGGCTGTTGTAAACACCTGCCTCTTCCCACGGCCTAGGGCTGGCAACAAGCCAAGCCTCTAGCAAGATACTCAAGCTTAGCTCAGGTTTAGCTCAGCTTAACAAGCCAAGCCGGAGCTCCAACTATGGCTCATTTCTCTTAATGATCCAGGCCTAAGCTTGACTCAACTCGGCTCGAAGTAAAATAATGAACATTTTTATTAGGCATAATGCTAACTTCTCATTCACCACCAAAGCCCATCATTCAAATTTCAAACTGCTCGAAACCCCACCCATGCAGACCACAATTTGTCTTTTGCTGTCCAAACACCAATAAATATAGGCACCAAAATACAAATGTAACTCGATGTGGGAAAATCAAGGGGGAGCTGAGAAAAATTCCCCTCTCCCTCCCACCTCGACTCCTATAAGATGGGTGTTTAACGCGTAAAAAATGCGGACACGCTAATGATGAATTAAAATTTGGGGGTTTCGGATATCATCAGCATGTTTATTTACATTTATTTATTTCGCATTTTAGGTTTATCAAATGATTTAGAATTCATGTACTGGACTTTTCTCCATCGACCAGACTCGGTGTTAATTTATATTAGAACAAGTCCGAACAGCTTTGATTAACTGCCAAAGAACACCTTTTGCCTCCATCTATCGTGACATTAATGACCTTGATGATCGCCCATGACGGGCACATACTCTTGCATAGAAATTTGAAGATCTTGTTTCCTTGAACATAAGTAATTTGAATTACAGTCGGTCTTTCAAGACCTTTACATATGGTCTCAATTATGTAATTGGGTCTTCGGGATTACATCTAGTTGCAATCAAACTGTTTGAATTTGCTTTAGTCTATATTTAGACTTTTCAATCTGCTTTCGTCCTAATCGGGTCATTAACTTTGCTTTATCCCCTAATCGGATAGTTGAACTTTGAATTCCATCACGATCGGACTGTTGGATCACCAAGATGATCACTATCGGTCTATCGGATCTACTTCCGGTCATGCTCTAGCCATCTAATTTGTGTCTGGTTGGGATCTGACCGTTGAATCTGCTTGAGATCAAGATTTGACCGTTGGATTGGCTCTTGCTCTCGATCCGACTATTGAATTTGAATGTGGTCAAGATCCGATCGTTGGATTTGCCCCAAATCGACATATGACCATTGATTTCAAATTTCATCCCGATCAGTACGTTGGATCCCCAAGATGATCACTGTCGAACCGTCGGAGTTGCTTCATGGTCATGATCACTCGTTTGATTTGTTGAGTATCCCCAGATGATTTTGATGATAACAAAACCTCGGACATATTTTCCGTCATGTGCCGTGCATTATTGATTAAGAGCGAGCTTCGTATGCAATTAAAGCCTAATTCCGTCATGACATATGCTTAAATGTTCACAGCTTTCCAAATGCGTCAAAAGAGCTCAAATGGACTTGAAATCAATGTTAACATACGTTCAATCCAAGGCTTGATTATTTGGATATGTTTTGTTGGGCTAACAACCTTGTTTTGCAGGAATTCCAGAGTTCGGTCGACCAACTCAGTTGGTTCGGTCGACCAATTCTTCCAGAACTCAGAACTCTGTAATGTTACAGAGTTTGGTCGACCGACGGCCATGGATCGGTCGACCGAATATCCCAGCATTGGATGTTTCAGAAAGTCACAGAGTTCGGTCGACCGACCGAACATTTCGGTCGACCGAACCCTTCGAGGCTGCCATTGTTGACTTCTTTTCATGAACATGTTCAAAGCCCCTATCTTGGACTTTTTGATCTTAAAGTCTCCCAACTTGCCTAAAATCGTGGATCTGGTTCCTGGCTTGTCCCTTGACCATCCTAGGTCTTATAAAACAACTCTTGGGCCAAGAAACCCTAATTGCCAAAAAGGGATCAAAGAAAGGCTATCAAGGGAAAAAGAGGGTTGTAGGAAGAACTACGTGAACAGTGATCCGTCCAAAAGTTCTTCATCAAATCTCAAGCTTTTCAATATCAATTTGAAGTCAATCAACTGGAAATCAAATGGAGAAGCAAGCTTCATCCAAGATCTGCATCATCTACTCAGGAGGAGCCTAAATCAGAAGTTTTTCATTTGTGCTTCTTCTTCTAAATTTCTTGAGCTTCATGTGTGTAATCTTCTAAATCTGTGAACATCAGTGTGTGTGTGTGGATCGTTTCAGATCTACACTTGTGTGTGTGTGGATCTATCCAGATCCGGGTGCTCGTGTGTGTAGAGTGCTGCATCTGTTGTAGTGTGTGCGTTGTTGATCCGGTCGTCGGATCGTGATGGAAACTCCGTTTCCGTGTGTGTGTGTGTTGGGGTTTGTTTCCCATGTGTGTGTGCAGGCGTCGTCCTGCGTGTGTGTTTGGAGTTTGACTCTGTGTTGGGGATTTATCCCCGTGCTGGTTTTCCAGCAGTGAAGCCTCACCGGGTTTTGGTGAGGGGTGGACGTAGGTTGCCGTTGTTGCATCCGAACCACCTTAAAATTCTTTGTGCCTTGTGGTTTGAGCTGTGTGGTTTGATCCATTTCCTCTACCCCCATTCTGTGTGATTGTTTGTGTTTATTATTTCTTCTACGTTTGATCTTCTAGATCTAGCATAATCGATCATTTCAGTAATAGATCTTTTGGTATATCGAAAGGTGGGTTTGAATTGACAAGACCAATCTTGTCAGGACGATAACACCTTGTGTGAGCATGATCTTCTTATTCATACCTCCGCCTAGTACCGAAGAACTATCGTGGTGATTGATTTTGATAGATCTAATCAATTTTGTAACAGTTCTGATTTTCTTAGTTGATGTTTTATCATATCTTTTTAAATCAGGCAAAAGTTTTCTAGAATTTGTATTCACCCAATTCACCCCCCCTCTTGGGTGTCATTGATCGCGGGACTTCATGATTGTGATCGGACCCTTAAGTTGACTTGATGTCCATAAAGGACATTTCTGCATGAGACAAGGTATATTTGTAGCTTCTGACCCTTTCTGAGTATTTTTGCAATTTCTGATCCTTTCAGTGTATTTTTTGTAATTCCTGATTCCTGAGTATTTTTGCAATATCTGACCCATTTTGGATATTTTTGCAATTTTTGACCCTTTCTGGATATTTTTGTAACTTCTGACCTTTTTGGATATTTTTACATTTTCTGACCCTTTCTGGGTATAGTTGTCATTTCTTGACAACTTGGGGCAATCATGCCTTTACTTGACTTTTCAGGGTAGTTTCTGCCATTTCCTGACTTTCTCGGACATTTCCGTCATTTTTGACTTCCCAGGACATTTATGTCATTTCTTGACTTTCCTATGGTATTTGTGTCATTTCTTGACATTCGGGGACATTTCCGTCATTTCCTGACTTTACCGGGCATTTCCGTCATTCTTGACTTTCTCAAGTATTTCTGTCATTTTTGACATTCTCGAGTAACTATAACTTCCCGGCTCCCCTAAAATTATCTATCATTTCTTGATTTTTTGGGGTATATTTGCAATTTTCTGATTTTTCCTAAACTCATCTGCCATTTCTTGACTTGCCATGGTTTATCTGCACTGCAATTTCACCCCTTTTTTGAGTATATTTGCAATTTTACCTCTTATGGGGTTTTCCAGATATGATAAGTCTTAGGCTCTTAGCCATGAGAAGGTACATGGACTTGGATGGCTAGCCTTAAGCCGAACTCAGGAGAGCGCACATCGCTTCACGGAAGTGACGTGGTCCCGCACCATCGAGTCGTGCAAACGGCATAAACCAAAATAAGGGTATTTTAGTAATTTTTGGACAGGTTAGGAGCTTTGTGTAGTTTTTGTACTGAACAAGGGCCTTCATGCAATTTCTCCATAAGCGGGGGTATTTCTGCAATTTTTCTAGTATTTCGGGGTTTTTCTGCAATTTCCCATATTTTCAGGGTTTTTCCGCAATTTCCCACCAACAAGGGATATTTTTTATAATTTTATGATCATCAGGGTTTTTCCCCTACTTTCTTGGACATTTCAACAATTTTGCAAAGTTGCATAGTATTTCTGCAATTTTTACACAACTAGATTCTTCCCATGATTTCCACGGTTTTACCATGATTTTCAACAACTTTGCATCATCCAAAGGGCATATCCCCAATGTGAGTTTTTACAAATAACAAAAGTCTTCAAGTCTTCAAGCCTTCAAGGTCGTGAAGACCTTCAGAAGCTCCAAGTGCTCCTTGCGCAGCTCCTCCATGCTCTTGTTCCATGCCTCAAGTGTTGGCCGCTCCCTTCCTTTTATAGGTGTTGAGGAGTGAAGAGGAGGTGTGGTGCCTCCGGTGGAGATTGTAGAAGTTGCTCTTCCAGTGGAAGTTGAAGAGGAAAAGGTCACTTCTCCCTTTCCTCCCCTCCTTTTCTTCTTCTTTTCTTCTTCTTCTTCTTTTTTTTTGTTTTTGCATTTCATTCGCATAAGAGGAGAAAGGCTGGAGGAACCTCCTCTGGTCATATGTCACCAGAGAGGGGTCCCTCATGTACTGCAAGTGACCGGAGGCCCCTCCCTCCAGTCTGCAGACTGGAGGGAAGCCCCCTCCGGTCTGCATAACCAGAGGGAGACCCCCTCCACTCCGCAATACACCGGAGGGGGGGTCCCTCCGGTCTGCATGACTAGAGGGAGGCCCCTTCCGGTCTGCACAACCAGAGGGAGACCCCCTCCGGTTTGCTGTGCAGTCGGAGGGCCCTCCTCTGGTTTTTCTGCCCATTCGAGAGGGAGAGAGAGGCGGCGGAGATGGCTGGGCCCATGGCAGCATCCCCTAGGAGGGCCATAAACCCTATGACTCAGGCATTTGTGCATTTGTTGTATTTTTTTTCTGGTAGGTTGTCAAGGCGGCTGCACGTGGAGGCTTTTCGTTTGTCTTCTTGTACCTCTTGACACCGTCTTGCTGTCCCAAGACCTTGTGGTGCAGGGATCACAGCCTAATTTTGCCGGGAACACACCAAGGGGGCGGGAAACCTTCATCCTTTGTCCGTTCATTGCATGGGTCCACAGCTTTGTGCCACCACCAAGTGTTTGCTAAAATTCCCGTGCATGAAAGCACGTAAAACTTTTGTAAATAGCCCCGTCTAACGGAACCCCGAGGGTCATGTAATGGCAATGATTTTGTATAGTTTTTCACCATGGCATAATGCATTTTATTTTATGAAAATATCAGAAAAATGCTATAAATTTGTGGGGTTCAACAATGGGCCATCCTCTCCCTTCATCCCAACTATAAGACTCGTGTTGGCCTTGAGTTAAGCAGGCTGAGCCGAGCCTGACATGAGCTCGAGCTACACAAAAGTTTAGCAACCCAAGCTCCAGCCCACTAAATGAACCCGCATTGGGCTCAGGCTTGAGCTCGGACACAGATATTTCCGAGCGAGTTGAGCTTGAGCATATCAAAGCGCGACTTGGCTTGTTGCCACCCCTCACCCACCCAACCAACATTAATTGAATTTCAGTGGCAAGTAATTCATCACCCGATTATCTGACTATTTGTTAATTTAAGGAACAATTTTAGGAAATAATCATACTTAGATAAAATTACACCACAAGAAAATAACTAATGTAACAAGATCATTCTTTAATTAAATACAATGAAAATCATTAGCATGAGAATTTAAAAATAAATAATTTCCTATAAATCAGATAAATAATTGTATAATCAATAATAGACTAATTTTCTGATATGGAACAATGTCAAACATTTTCAAAATGGACTTTACTTTATGATTCATCACTTATATTATATATTGTTTTTATATCTTAAAAAATAAAAAGGCATTGTTAAAAGGGACCATTTAATAAAAGGATGAGATGACTCAAAATCAATATGATATACCGCATATTTTAAAGTGTACTACAGTACTAGTAATATTTCTCAGTATTACATACTTTTATTAGCCCCAAAGAAAAATTCTTGGGTCCACCATTGTATGCATGTAGAGGATCACTGAACTCAATGCCTAGGTTTTAGGTTCAAGTTTGGGCCTTTAACATTGTTGATTCTGGTCACATGATTTCCTTCACCGCATTTACCTTGTTCTGTACAGGACCTGTGTACAGTTTAACGGATGAGGACTAGTCATAGAGTGGGTGGGTTGATCACCTAGAGTATTTTCATTTACCACCTTCAGCCATCTCTCCTCACATGGTGTTGCTTTCTCCATTGTTTTATCCTTGATATTGTAGACTTGATCACATCTTTAAAGCTTACCTCAAAATTGTCTTAGTCTAGCTTTCTTGATCTTGGCTCATTTACCCCTTGTCTACCTCTACTGGCCGTCAACTCTTCAGCTTCTGCTACATGAGTCTGTTTTGGCAACCCCATTTTCTCTTTAGTGCATTTGGATATCTAAATTCCAACACATTTACCTTTTTGGACAACATTCTAATACAATGCTGGCCTCAATGATGACTTTCCCCAGTTCATCGAGGTCCATGTGATAACATTGTAAGGTCCCTCCCATGTATCACTAGTTTATTATTATCATACATAGGCCATTTCATTATGTAATCAAAATCCTCAACACTATGGGAATATCTTTGATTAAACTTTCCTCTTCCTCCAGTGGCACTCTTCCATAGTAACCTTGTCCTTATGCTAGAAACCAGAATGGTGCCACCAACAGGAAGCATCAGCACATTCTTAGGACTACTCACGCCTCCTCATCCCTAGCACCATTACTCACTCCTTTTTGGCTGAAGCTACACTTTGGACAATCCTAGCAACAACACTCTTACTATTCTCCCGAGTTGTTTCCATTTGAGCACCTTTATTCTTTTCTTCCAGCTGCAGTGTTACTGTTCTCTTGAGTTGTTCTCCATTTGAGCACCTTAATTCTTTTTCTTCTGACTACAGTGCCCTTCGATGCATTCAGTTGTACATGTGTTTTGCTCCTTCCTCCCAATGAACTCACTAGGCTCTTTCCTTGTAGCATGAAATGCACTCTCCTAGGATATACATCTAAGCATAAAGGTCACCACTAGTATGATCCTACAGCTCAAAGACTTAAGATCTCCCATCATGCCACATACTTTGAGAATGTGCGTATTACGTATCTTTGTCTTAGGAATTCTTCTTCTCTTTGTGATCCTAGTCTCATGCATCCTCTTTTGGCTATCCTACAGCAAACTTGTGACATGGAATGCAAGATTGGCCAATTCAAATTGAGATGGGCAGTGTTTGATCTGATTTTACTCATGAAACCAATCCCAATGAAAAAAAAGAAAAAGAAAGAAAAAATAATTGGAAATGGTTTTTTAAAGGTTGAATCAGCCCTAATTGAACAAAAATCGGTCAAATCAGCTGTGAATCAGTTGATTCCCTTATGAATCAGCTGATCCTGACTGATTTCAATTGGGGCAGAAGTTGCAAAATTCTATAGAAATACCCTTCCATACTTCTACATTTCCGAGCATACTTTGTTATTTATCCATGTTTTATTTGCAGAAATATATTTTGATTCACAAAAATATTTCTACGTAGTTTAAATGCATCAGGTCGCTTCCACTGGATTGTTCGATCCAATCTGATCCAGATTGGGAGTGGGCATACCCGATCCAAATTCCCAATCTGATCCAATCTTCTCTCATTAGTGAAAGCAAACAACTAAAGTATTTAATTGATGACAAAGCAACTAATACTCAAAGTAACTACTAAAATCGAGCAAAACAAGATTACAAACAAATATACAGAGGAATCGAGAATAATACCACTAAGCGGCGTGGTGTACCACATGCCAAGACATGCCCATGGTTTATTCTTCGTTTTGCCAGCAACTCTACAATCGAAAATTTAAGCTGCAAAAACCCATTCAAACTTAATCTTGTCAACAAGCAAAGAGTTTCTCTATGCCTTAAAGAACATCCATAAACTGATAGTCTGATACACATAGAGGATAAGGAAAATCTTTATCCCAAAGTCATCTTTCATCTTATTTCACTCGTAATCATACCAGCCATGAACACCAAAGTGAAAGGAGGCTAAAGCTTTCAGGAACATGACACTGCCTTACTGACTGTAACCAGAAAATAATGATCTCATGTATGCATGTGCTTGGAGAAAAATACCTGTTGCCTCGCATCAACTACATCATGAGGTGGCATCTCTTCTGTCCCAATCTCCAACACAAAGGCCCTATGGTCCTCTGTCACCTGCCACAAAGATGAACTTAGAGAGGCATCTGGGGAAAAAAGGTAGTATCATCCAAAGCAATAAAGAAATAATGAGAAAATGTTAAGACACTGAAAATTTAGAAATTAGTGATATAGCTTGCAAGTCCACTTTTGTCATGCAAAACATCTATCGAGATCCCTCAGAAATGAGAATATCAGGGCAAAAGCTGCTGAGGATTGTCCATAATCCTAAATAATGGTAGGATATCAACTAGAGAGTTAGAAATACTGCATTTTTTATAAAATGGTTCACAGCAGGAGGAGATGGAGTCAAATTTGTTCCCTAAAATGTGGTAGCTCTTGGTTGACTGATGACCAGAAAATTGAAGAAGAAATTATTCACTTCTACAAGAATTTGTTCTCACAAGAACAAAGATGGCAAGCTATCAGATCAAGAACAAGAGATGCTTAGTGCCCCAACACAAGAAGATGAGGTGGAGTCTGTTTTCAATCTTGATAGTGATAAAGCGCCAGGGCCAGATGCACTTCCCATTATGTTTTATCAGAAGTTCTGAGAGATGATTAGAAAGGACGTTGTTATTACTATACAATGGTGTTTTGAAGACGGTCATGGCTGCGAATATGTCAATCAAACCTTTCTGGTGCTGATTCCAAAGAAGGATAATGTTCAAGAGGTTGACTACATAATGAGACTTCCAAGATATTGGCCAAGGCGTTGGCTTCAAAGATCAGCAGTGTTCTGCCCAAACTAATTCAGGAATTCCAGACAGGCTTTATTTTTGGAAGACAATAAAAGGATGCTTTCTTTTTGGCACATGAGGTTCTCTTCTCTCTTAAAAGGGAAAAGAAGAACAGGCCAGTTAAAAACTTGATTTCAACAAAGCTTATGATCAGGTCTCTTGGAAATGTTTATGGACTGTATTAAGGAGCCATCAGTTCCCAGAACATTTGCTGCAGGAGGGTCCTGCTTGGTATCATCTTAACTTCAGTCAGGGTAAGGATAAGTCATTCCAAGTGTCTATCCTAATCCCCAAGTTGTTTGCTAAGTGGAATACTTAAGTGAGGATAAAACAAGTAATGGGATGGGGATAACTTATTCCATGAAATTGTTGGAATGAATTATCCCCAGATTTAACCCCAAAAATGGGGAATAAATGGGGATAAGTCAACCTAGGTCTAATCCACATCCCCCGATACCAAACAGACCCCTTATCCCCGACTTAACTCATAAATGGGGATGTCTTTAAGTTAGGATATCCTGGCTTTTTTTAGACATGCCAAGCAGGGATTAGAGGATAAGTTAAATTTATCCTTTCTTATCCTGATACCAAAGGTGGATGCATGAGTACTGCAAAATTCTTAACCATCCTCAATGGTAAAGCTCATGGTTTCTTTGGCAACTTCAGGGGTCTCCGTCAGGGGGATCCGACATTTCCACTCCTTTTGTGCTATTAGCATACATGCTCAGCCATATGTGCTCTGTAGCTGAACAACAAGTTTGGATCAGGGTTATTCAAATTATTGACACTCCGTCTCGCATCAATCATCTCCAATATGCTGATGATACCCTCTTATTTATTCAGAGCAGTGTCCCTCAAGTAGAATATCTCATCTTTATATTGAAGACCCTCAAAGCTTGCTCCGGAATGAGCATTAACTTTGATAAGAACACTATCATTGGGATCAATTTGAGTGATTCAGAACTGCAGACTTATTCTGAAACATTGGGGTATTGATTGATTTTTTTTCCTTTTATACTGGCAGTTAAAAATTAATAAGTGTCAGTTAGTCAGAAAATTCAGAAAAGGCTATCTATGTGGAAAGCAAAAAAATATATATCCCTTGAGGGCTGAATCGCTTTTTAAATTCTGTCTTGTCCATGATCCCATTTCCTTGCTTTTTGGTCTTTCACATAAAGGCAAGGGGTGGTACAACAGTTGGACAGAATGAAGAGAATGTTCCTATGGGGAGGGAACAATCATAATACTAAAGGGATTCCCCTTGTCAGATGGAAGATGGTTGGCAGGCCCTTGAAATATGGGGGTCTGTGAGTTTAAAAAATTGCACATTTTGAACACCATATTGCTTGGCAGGTGATTGTGGCAGCTGGTTTCCAATGACCATGTACTGTGGACGGAGATCATAAGGCGGAAACATTATCACAGGGAACACAGATTATTTGCATACAGGGAATGTATCTTTTATGAGTCCCATATGGAAGGGGATTAACTATAGAAGAAAATGGGTTGACCATTGCATTCAAAATAAGATTGGTAATGGTGAGCATACATTACTTTGCCATTATACCTGAACTGGTGACACCTTGGAAGAAACCCTTTTGACTATTATTTCAGTTGGCTGTGGACAAATGGCCAACTGTTCAGCAATGTTACTTTTGGCAAGGGTCTTCTATACATTGGAATCTCACTTTACAGAGAAATCTCAAGGAAGCAGAGGAGGCTGAATTCATCTCACTCTTGCAGAAGCTGAATGGTGTCGCTATAAATCCTGCTATGCAGGACAGCTGATTTGGGTGAAGAATAGTGATATTTTCTCAGTCAAGTCCTGATATTCACATATTCAGGGAGACTTGCAAAGGTATCCAAGTATCAAGACGTCTGGAAAGTCGAAAATCCCATCAAAGTGTGAGCTTTTACCTGGTTAGCTTTCCAGCATAGACTTGTGACAAAGGTCTATAAGAGGAAATGGGCTGTGAACAGTGATGACCTCTGTATTTTGTGGGCTCTATCTAGAAGGCATTGATCATCTTTTCACAGGCTGCCACTTTAGCAAAGAGGCATGGCGGATTTTTGGAAATTTGGCTAATGAACACTGCAACTTTGGCACATTTGATGAAATGTGGCATGCTTGTCAAGCACTCAAATTACAGGTGGGCAGGAGACAAAGATCACACACACTTCACTGCATGCTATCAACCAGAGCATTCGGAAGGAGCACAAAGACGCTATTTTTTTGAGGAGTAGACCTTAAATCGGAAATACTTCTTTTCATGTGCTTTATTTTCTTTATCATTGGAGCATATTTATTCTCAAACTCTCTGTAGATGACTGGAAGGAGATATCTGTCGTTTCTCCTTTATCTGTTATGTAATTTTATTTTTCTTTGGTTTAATTTCATGCGTACCTTCCTTGCATGCAAAACATCAAACTTACCATCTTTGGTTGTCAAATATCATATGTACCATCATCACTAATCAAAATATTCAAAAATACCACTAAATGATGAAACTACCTCTAACATTCATATCAACCCCAAATCTCTCCACACATATCTTGAGGGCATTTTTCTCATTTAGTGGCATTTGTGAAACTTTTAGTTAATAATGATGGTATATATAATATTTGACAACTAAAGAAGGTAATTTTGATATTTGCATGTAAGGAAGGTATATATGAAATTAACCCATTTGCTTTAGAAGGAAGGTCTCGTGCTTATTTTGACTGTATCGGCTGTCTTTATTTTTCAATAAATTTGGTGGTACAGTCCACTTTCCCTTTAAAAAAAAAAATCAGCTTTGGTTGTGCATGTGGCATGCTTGTCTGAACCATGGTTTGCCATACCGTATCGACTCTGTCTGGTACGGCCGTATCATATCATACCAGGGCTAACCCAAGCCTCAATACAAAGTGTGTGACTTGGCTGACAGCCTCCACTGTAAAACTCAGCCGAGTTGGTCCGAGTCGGACTGTAATACTGTATCATATCATACCAGGGCCGAGTCAATCCGGATCACCGATCTCACAAACCTTGGTCTGAACTGCAAATTTGTGAATTAGGACTCATCCCACGCATCCCATAAGTTCAGGAAATGTTCAGCAAGTCAAATACATGGGTCAAGAATTGCATTTATCGAGACTATGTGTAATTTTCTATTTGACCAGTAGTCACTTGATCATTAGCAAGAACAGATTCACAGAGATTACATGGAAAATAGCACAGCAATCTTTAAAACTTCAAACATTCCTCCCCGAAATAGGAACCATAACATATATGCTAGTTTGGTAGGACGATGATGATGATGATGAATGGAAGGATGCACTTCTGCAGTGACAATCTTTATGTGGTCAAAACTTACAGAAACCAATCATTCCATTATACACCAATTACACACTGACTTTACATGGCAAAATGCCAACAGCTTTAATCTTGGGAACAAAACCTCCAGCTTCAGGAAACATCCAGTACCATGCTCAGAAAACAACTAGCTTTAGTGAAGAATATCAGCTCCATGACAAGCAAATAACTGTGCATCTATAAATAAAACAAAGAAATGAGGTGAACTCTATGAAACTAGAATTCTTTTGTAATTTGGATTATTTAAGGTCATCCATCCATACAATGCCTCAATGTTTTTATCAAATGACATTGACAACAAATTGCAGGAACATATTATCATACAGTGAAATAATATCCATACATTATTAATTAACACAATAGAGTAGTCACAGATAATAAATGGTATTAGCACAAACAGGATTATAGAATAAAATAACAGAAATTATAGCATGAAAGTTCACCTTTCCAAATTCTGTCTCTAGGACATTTTTGTGGTATAATGGTTCACTGGCTTCAGAAGCTACTCCCAATGGATGCCCAAGTGACTCCCGCATCTTAACCCAAAGTTGAGCACATTGACGAGCTAAACTGCTTGGTGAAAATATTTATGGTTCGTTAAAAATATTTTTTGATGGTGAAAAGCTCAGTAAATACATTAAATACCAACTTTCTTTGGTAACACAAAACATGGCAGATCCAATCTAGAAAGGATATACATCCATTGCATGCTTAAAGTGGTGAAGCAGATCAGTCTCCAAAAAATCCATGTTGGCAGAGGTCCAATACTCCAAAGGGCTGGCAGCTGGTTGGAGGGAATAAAATGCAGACACCAAGGTTGAAATAACCCAAATTCAAACCACACCTGGGTGAGTGGAGTTGCAAGACCCTCCACCACCACCAACCGACACTCCATGCAGAGGAAGAGAAAAAAAATGAAAGAAAAGGAGGACTCCATACAAAATGCCACACACATTAACAGATGTATACTCTGAAGAATAGATGATAATGAGATAATGGATGAACCCTGCCATAGAGCAGTGACCTAAACTCCTATCTTGCCCGAAAGGCCACCATCTAACCTCCATTACACAAGATTTGGTTCGGAAGCCCCAGCTATTATGCAGTGTGGAAAGAGATTATATAGCAGAAACATTATCACAGGGAGCACATATTTTACTTGCAAAACAGGAACATGTCGTTTATGAGCCCTCTGTGAAAAGGAATTGCACAAGCAGGGAAATGGGTTGAGCATTGCATCATGACAAAGGTTGGTAATGGTGAACATATATATTTTTAGCATGACAAATGGATTTGGAGATCCTCTGAAAAACTCTTTTCCGATGAAATATCTTTTGGCTGTGGATAAATGGCAGACTGTCAAACAATGTTATTCCACACCAGGGTCTATTCCGAAATTTAATATCATTTTAAGGAGAAATTTAAAGGAAGAAGAAGAGACAGAATTCCTTGCTCTCATGCAGAAGCTGACAGAGGTGTCTTTTTTTGGAAGGTGGCCAAAGGCCGCATTTCATTAAAATATGAAGAAAAAGCAAGCGAAGTACAAGAAGACAGAAAAATGAAAAGAAATCAAACAGTCTCTACCAAGATGGTAGAACAAAAACCAAACCCACAGAGCAAAAACCCTCGCCCCAAACAAGACATTACATAACATTGTACATGACTCAGTTAGAAGATTAGTCTTTTCCAACCCCACCCCCACCCACCCCCGCATCTTCGACAAGAAACTTGATTGTGCAATTCTGGTACCATACACTGACAGAGGTGTCTATCAACCCAGCTACCCAGGATCACCTGGTTTGAACAAAGAATAATGATATGTTCTCTGTCAAGTCATTATACACGTTTATACAGGGACACATGCCCAAGTATCAAAAGTATCAAGAAGAATGGATCAATGGAAAGTCAAAAGTCCCATCAAAGTTTGAGCTTCTATGTGGTTAGCTTTTCAGCATAGACTTGTCACCAAAGTCTATGGGAAAAAATAAGCTGTGCATAGTGATGACCTTGTGTCTTTTGTGGACTTCCGATAAAGAAGATACCAATCATATGTTCATAGACTGTCATTTCAGCAGAGAAGTATGAAGAATCTTTGGTGCATGAGCTAATGTACACTAACTTCCATACATTTGAAGATACGTGGTGAGCTTTTCAAGCTTTCAGATTACAGATGAGAAAGTGCCACCATTCTCAAATAATTCATATTTTATCTCATGCCATCTGCTGGAGTATTCAGAAGGAGCATAATGAAATGACATTTCGGTGATGTATATATTGTATTAGACCATTTCTTACTATGCTCTTTTCTATACCTGGAGCAGATTTATACTAAGCTGTCTGTAGGATTTTTTTCCTTTTCACTGTAGTCACTTATTAGAGAGTTGGTTTATGGTCGTGATTTAGTGTAGTTGGTCAGGGATGTCTCCTCTACCTTTGATTGTACTATTTCTGTTTATTTTCAATAAATTGTTGGGTTTTTTCCCTAAAAAGGTAGATGTGCTACCAATTTTATTGATCAATAGAGGTAGTACAATCAAAGGGAGAGGAGAAATTCCTCTACCCTAAAATGACATCAAAGGAAAGAAAGCTACATAGAGAAAGTGCTACAGGTGCCCTCGGGATATGGCGACTCCAACTTCTAATCAACAAAATGGCCCTGGAACAAATGTTTTCCACATAAACCTTGCTACCTCTGAAGATGTTGTCATTTCTTTCTTTCCAAATGTCCCAGCAAAAGAGCACTAGAATGATGAGAAAGATGTGCCTTTGAATCTTAGAGACTCTCTTCCCAGCCCCCTGCTTGCAGAACTCCCACATCTCAGCTACCAAAATGAAGGAACGATAGAACCCTACTAGCTTGCCAATGGTATACCTTACTTCAAGATGCTGTGGGCATTGGACAAACAGGTGATCTACATCTCATCAGCCTGTCCATAGAAAGAGCATGTGGTCAGCATCATGTTGCCACTTCTTCCTGTAAAGTTCTTTTTTTTTCTTTGAAAGTGGATGGTACCACATTGCTTTAAATAAAGAATATACAAGTATAACAATGAAAGTTCTCAAAAAAGGCCTCTATACAGAAGGCACCAAGGGGGTGCTCCCAGGCCTACCCGCCCAAAAGAGATAAAAGAGGAGACAAAGCACCATAAGGTTGCAAGAAATCCTTCCCCACTCCCTCACCCTATCACAAACAAAAGCCGCCACACTGTAGGTGACAATAAAATTGGTGGTATAATCCACACCCTTTATGAATGATATTTTCTCTTGGTCTTCCTCTGCCAGGGGGTTAATAAACCGTGCCTAACGAAAGGAGAGGAGGAAGTTCAGATCAGATCAGATCAGATCGGAAAGAGAGAAAACAGAACAGGATCGGGATATCCATTAGATTCTGCTGAAATTGGAGATAGATCTGACAATGTCCTTTTAAAAAATGTGGGATATATCACCAATTTTATTAATAAAAGTAAAAGAGAGGTGCACATCTAGATAGATGCAGGGTAGGGATACGTAACGACACATGGGAAAAGGCACAGAGAGAACACAACCACAAAGGCTGAGAGACACCAGGAAATACTTTAACAGATGCTACAAAAGAATAAAATTTAAAAAAAAAACTACATACAGTCCAGTTTGATACTACCATAGTCCCTCTGCCTAATAACTTATGCCCACAGACCATCCTCTCTTGCACCCAATTTCCACAACTATTTACACAGAAGAGCTAGGTTGAAATCCCTCATATTCTTGATTCCCACACCTCCCCCCTCCTTGCTCCTAGCCACTCTCCCCCAATAGATGCCATGCCAACCCCTGCACCCCCCCCACTACCATGTCAAAACAATCTCCCATGAATAGATTCTACCTTCTTCACCACCGTCTTTGGGATCTAGCACATGGATAGAAAATAGATAGGTAAGCTATCCAGCACAAACTTAAAAAGAACTAGAGTTCCCCCATAGGATAGTTGCCTTGCCTTCAATCCTGTCAATCTCGAATCATATCTCTGTACAATAGGCTGCCAATCTGAGCAATGTAAAGCACCTGGGGATAGCGGGAGACCAAGATAGGAGATGGGGAAAGCTCCTATTTGACATCTCAAAATGAAGGCCGCCCTCTGAATAGCCCTATCCTTCATGTGCACCCCTACCAGTATGCTCCTCTCAAAATTGAGTTTGAGACCACTAACCACCTCGAGCAACTCCAAAAAACGCTTGGCCCTATAGAGCTAGTGCTCATCTTCAGCAAGGAAGAAAATAGTGTCATCTGCATACTATAATGTGAGATGTAAAAGCCATCTCTCCTAGCCTGAAAGCCCCTAATCAAGCCCATGGACTCCGCCGTCAGCTTAGCGCAAAGAGGAGGGGGGCATAGGGTATCCTTGGTAGACCCCCCTGCCGCTATGAAAGAAAAGAGTCAGCTTCCCATTAACTAGGATGACAAATGTGGCTGAGGAGATGCAAGCACAAACCCAGCCTATCTATTTTTCTCCAAAGCATATTTTCTCCAGCACATCAAATAAACACTGCTCGTTGACCCTGTCATATACCTTCTCAAAATCCAAATTAAAGACCATCCTTTTTTTCTCTGAAACTTCAAAGCAAACGAACATTCATGGGCTACCAGAAATTTTTGTGAATGTGTCTCCCCCTGATAAAGGCTCCCTAGAAGCTACTAAGCATCTTGTTCATTTCTCTATCCAATCTCCCTGCCAGCACTTTGGTGATGATCTTATAAGTGCCATTCAAAAAACTAATAGGCCGAAAGTCCCGAAAACATTGGCTCCTTGTTTCTTGAGGATGAGAACTAAGAGAGTTCTATTGATCCTCTCCCCCCCAATTAAGCCCTTCCCTCTTCAAACTCCCACACTACTGCCAAAAGGTCCCCCTTAATTATGTTTAAAGACTTCTGGAAGAAGGCCAACGAGAAACCATCCAGTCCTGGAGCTCTGTCCCTTGTAAGAGAAAAGATTGTCTGGTGAACTTCCTCCTCTGAGAAGCTATGTGAGATGGCTTACTTATCCTTCGGAAAGAGGTATGGAAGACGATCATCAACAATCCTCACTCTGGTGAACTCCTCCTCTACGAACAATCTGGAGTAGAAGTCCCTCACCTACTCCTTGATATCCTCATCTCTACAGGAAGAGTGATCACCCATACGGATGTATGTAATGGTGTTGACCCTCCTCCCTGAGGCAACGTGCTGAAGTAAGCAGTGTTCTTATCTCCTTCTTTAAACCATCTGTCCCTCAACCTCTATCACCAGTAGATCTCTTCCCTAGTGAGGATCTCATCGAACTCTCCCCTCAAAGTGTCCCTGAGCCTTCTGTCAGAGTCATCCAGTAGCCATGCCTCCTCCAAGCTGTCTAGGCCCTCAATCTGTTGGAGTATTCTATCTTTAACTACCGTGCCAGGAAGGGATTACCCCATGTCTGGAAAACTTGTGTCACATGCTTCAACTTTCTAACCAGTGTAGCTATGGCCGACCACCCAAGGATGGCAAACTCGGTTTCGGACGCGGTTTTGCCCGGGTCCGAAACCGATACGACTCGGTATCGGTTTCGGTTTCGGCCGAAACCGGCAGAAACCCATTTAAAAGGTTCAAAAAAATCAAATTAATTCTATAAAATCTGAAAAAAAATCATAAATAATATAAATAATCACTTAATATCACAAAAATCATTACACATGCATTTGACTGTATAAGTTAGTGCAATAACCTTGAAGTAGATAACTACAAAAATTGAATTTCAAACATTGAACATGTGAAAGTTAAAGTAATATTCCATTGTACATTACTACAAGCAGTACAATAAACCAAATTAGACAAAATAAATGTTACAAAAATTCATTGATTCTTACCTAATATGGATAATAATTCCTAATATGCATATAGGAAAGTATGTACAATGAGGATGAATGTACGGACATGCCACCAGAGAATGTACAGACTTGATGCATATAATGCAGTATGCATATAGGAAAGTATGTACAATGAGGGTACAATGAGGATGAATGCACGGACATGCCACCAGAGAATGTACAGACTCGATGCATATAATGCAGTATGCATATAGGAAAGTATGTACAATGAGGATGAATGCACGGACATACCACCAGAGAATGTACAGACTTGATGCATATAATACAGTATGCATATCGGAAAGTATGTACATGCCACCAGAGAATGTACAGACTTGATGCATATAATGTAGTATGCATATAGGAAAGTATGTACAATGAGGATGAATGCACGGACATGCCACCAGAGAATGTACAGACTTGATGTATATAATGCAGTATGCATATAGGAAAGTATGTACAATGAGGATCATTGTTGGCAGTTTCGGCCGAAACCGATACGTTTCGGCCGAAACGTATCGGTTTCGGCCATAACCGATACGAAAAGGGCCCTTATTACTGTAGCAATCCGAAACTTAAAGGGGGTATCGATTTCGGGCGAAACCGATACTGGTTTCGCCCGAAACTGTCTGGTTTCGGCCGAAACACGTGAACCCCTTTATGCTTTGCTGTCTCCCCCCCCCCCGAAACCCCACTACCCAGCCACGGTTTCGGACGAAACCCTCCCCCCTGCCGCTGCTGTGCTGCTGCTGCTGCCGTGCTGCTGTGCAGCTGTGCTGCGGCTGCTGCCTGCTGCAGTGCTGCGGGCCTGCGGTTGCTGCGTGCTTCCTGGTCCATGCAACTCCTGTTGCTTCATGAACTCAAGTCTGTACATTCTTTAATAGCAAGTCGATGCATCTTTTGCTCCATGCACGCAAGGTCTATACATTCTCTGGTGGCATGTCCGTGCATTCATCTTCATTGTACATACTTTCCTATATGCATACTGCATTATATGCATCAAGTCTGTACATTCTCTGGTGCATGTCCGTGCATTCATCCTCATTGTACATACTTTCCTATATGCATACTGCATTATATACATCAAGTCTGTACATTCTCTGGTGGCATGTCCGTGCATTCATCCTCATTGTACATACTTTCCTATATGCATACTACATTATATGCATCAAGTCCGTACATTCTATGGTGGCATGTCCGTGCATTCATCCTCATTGTACATACTTTCCTATATGCATACTGCATTATATGCATCAAGTCTGTACATTCTCTGGTGACATGTCCGTGCATTCATCCTCATTGTACCCTCATTGTACATACTTTCCTATATGCATACTGCATTATATACATCAAGTCTGTACATTCTCTGGTGGCATGTCCGTGCATTCATCCTCATTGTACATACTTTCCTATATGCATATTAGGAATTATTATCCATATTAGGTAAGAATCAATGAATTTTTGTAACATTTATTTTGTCTAATTTGGTTTATTGTACTGCTTGTAGTAATGTACAATGGAATATTACTTTAACTTTCACATGTTCAATGTTTCAAATTCAATTTTTATAGTTATCTACTTCAAGGTTATTGCACTAACTTATATAGTCAAATGCATGTGTGATGATTTTTGTGATTTTAAGTGATTATTTATATTATTTATGATTTTTTTTAGATTTTATAGAATTAATTTGATTTTTTTGAACCTTTTAAATGGGTTTCGACCGGTTTCGGCCGAAACCGATACCGAGTAGTATCGATTTCGGACCCGGGCGAAACCGAGTCCGAAACCGAGTTTGCCATCCTTGATGAGGATGAATGCACGGACATGCACCAGAGAATGTACAGACTTGATGCATATAATGCAGTATGCATATAGGAAAGTATGTACAATGAAGATGAATGCACGGACATGCCACCAGAGAATGTACAGACTTTGCGTGCATGGAGCAAAAGATGCATCGACTTGCTATTGAAGAATGTACAGACTTGAGTTCATGAAGCAACAAGAGTTGCATGGACCAGGCAGCACGCAGCAGCCGCAGGCCCGCAGCACTGCAGCAGGCAGCAGCCGCAGGCAGCAGCCGCAGCACAGCTGCACAGCTGCACAGCAGCACGACAGCAGCAGCTCGGCAGCAGCAGCACCACAGCAGCGGCAGGGGGGAGGGTTTCGTCCGAAACCGTGGCTGGGTAGTGGGGTTTCGGGGGGGGAGACAGCAAAGCATAAAGGGGTTCACGTGTTTCGGCCGAAACCGGATGGTTTCGGGCCGAAACCGACCGGTTTCGGGCGAAACCAGTATCGGTTTCGCCCGAAACCGATACCCCCTTTAAGTTTCGGATTGCTACAGTAATAAGGGCCCTTTTAGTATCGATTATGGCCGAAACCGATACGTTTCGGCCGAAACGTATCGGTTTCGGCCGAAACTGCCAACAATGCGACCACCCCATACACTACACATTCCATGCTCTGCTCACTGTCTCCATAAAGTATGCCTCCCTGATACAAAATCTCTCAAGTCTAAAACTATTCCTCCTCTCATATGATCTGCTAGCCTTCAGAAGAAGGGGCTTGTGATCCGAAATAGGCCTCGTCAAGGACAACACCTGCACAAGAGGATAGTGATCTTTCCAATCAACTGATATCCAGTACCTATCCAACCTAGAGTAGGAGGGGTCAGCTCGCAAGTTGGACAACATGTATTGTCCATTTGCCATGCCAATGTCTACTAAAGCAACCTCCTCAATGAATTCAATAAAGTCAACCATCTCCCCTATGTGGGTATAGACCCCTGTCCTCTCCCACAGTACAGCCATCGCATTGAAATCCCCGCCTAAACACCATGGCCGGCCTAAGGTATGATGGTGCCATGCCAAACCTTCCCACAGGCTTCACTTCTCCTCCATGCTTTGAGGGTCATAAATCCCCGTAAAATCCCAAGAGAAGTCATCCCTTACATTCTAGAAATGTTGAGAGATAGCCCACCTACTGAATTACCTGTCATTTTCCACCTCTTCTACTTCATACTGGTTCCAAAGGACCATGATCCCCCGGACCTCCCCTGCACTGGAGAAACCACTCCCTTAGCTAGTCTAACTCCACTGATCTCCCTCATGATAGATTCCCCATCCGCTTCACACTTAGTTTCTTGAATACACAGGATGTCAACATTACACCTCCTAACCAGCTCCTTCACAGCCCTTCTCTTCTCTTCCCCACTATCCCCCTCACATTCCACAAGGCAATCCTCATAAGGACAGTGGGATGTTCCTCTCCTCCCCTCCGCCATCACTCTCCAAATTCCCCTTCTATTGTGATCTCCTACCCTTAGCCTCCCTCATGATGCTCATACACCACCTCTTTTGAATTTTATTGAAAGCCCCCTTCAGGTCCCTTTCCACCCCTACAACAGAGATGCCCACCCTTTCCGCCAGTTCCTTCAATTGGGCTGCCATCAATTTTTCTACCATCCCCACTAACTCCTTCACCTCCTCCCTCCCCAGGTCCTTATCAGACCGAACCTCCCCTTCAGATTGCACCCCTACCCCCTCATCAACCTCTCCCACTGGAGTCTCCAAAATATGTTCCTCGCTTTCATAAGGCACCCCCTCCCCTTCTTCCTGGGCTACCTCCTCTTCATCCACATCTTCAAGGTCGTTCTCGAGCTCCCTGTGAAAATGCTATCTAGGAGGGATTGAGCTGACAGCCTGCTCAGCTACAATGACTAGCAGTCAGGAGATAGGCAAGCCCACCCCCCTCCTGAATGCCCATGCCGCTGCAGTCTAGGTTGGCCCACCTGGCCGCCTAGTCTAATAGCCCACCCTTCGCTAACGCCTGGACTGAAGAGACAGCCCCATTCGCCGAACATAGACATAAATCCGGAGTGAAGGCCCTGGAACGAGCTTCTCTCCTCCTGAGAGTTGAGCCTCCAAATGTCGTTAGGGGGATGCTTCTTACCGGAGTGAAGCGCTAGTGCCCACACAGCCAAATGTGGTGAGCCAGAGTGAAGAGTCACCACCGACAGACTGGAGACGGGCTGGCCCAGCCCCCGTTCCCGACTACTCTACTTCTCGACCGGAGAGGTGATCACCTTGCGTGGGTTGCCAAAGTGGGCCGCCGGTACAGACGCCACCACCGATAGTGTGTCGGAGTGGAAAGCCGCCTTCGGAGAGCTCCCCCCCCCCTAGATGACTGCAGCAGCCGTTATCAGGGCTCCTTGGCCCATCTCAGAATGTGGGTGCAAGATAAGAGTTTTATCAAGTCCATGCGTACCCACTATCCTACGATACCCGAATTCGGGTAAGTCATGGGTACGTAGGTAGGTGTCCGAGCCCTCCCCACGACCAAACCCAAGACTGTAGCAGTGGGCCACACTACTAGTTCCTTTGCCACCCATTGGCCACCTAGCCTGTTTAGCTTGGACGGCCCAACCGGCCCAAATGAAGCCCCCGGCCCATGGCCTGGTTCCACCCTTACGGCGCAGTTCGAATTTGAATTGACTGCCAAGCCGTCGTCTTCCTCCTCCGGCAGGTGGTTGGGGCGCCCTAGCTCCTGCAACTACTTCCGACGTGCCTGCATCACCGGCCGAGCCAACACCTTGACCACAAACTCGGTCTTGCCGATGGCCAGGCTGATGACCGATGGGACCCCGAGGGGGGAAGAAATGAAGACCAGGGCTTCAACACAATTCAACCTCCCTTCGGAAGCAAGCATAGTGTGCCGGCCTCCACCCTTCCAAATGACCAGAAAACCAAGCCTGGCTCAGCTTCCTCCCAAAAGAAATGGGCACCCTTGGAAACTTGACCCAAAGAAACATCCTTCCAGGCGACGGAAAGGTCCCTCTCTCTGGGTCCAAGGTTAAGCTCGCAGGATGGAGCCTCCGCACGCCAGGAAACCTACATCCGCCATAGTTGTCGTTCCCTCTGCGCCAGTGCCATGACGAGAAGACCATCCTCGTGCACTCTTCTTACTTTCCATGGACTGCCCGAGCCCAGCTCTCGTTCAGCAGGGCCCTTTCCGCCTCCACGTCTAGCCCCCCCTAAAGAGGGGATACCCAAAGGCATCTGGCAAGCCACTCCGTCCAATCTATCAGGTTGTCTGTGGAGATACACCCAGCGTCGAGGCAATCCCCTTTCCCCACTGGAGTCTGCGAGACAGCTGGCCTCCTTAGCTTCACGGCCACCGCATATGAGAGTCTCTTCATTCCCCCTTCCCCCACCGGACTCTGTCTCCCTACCAGTTCCCTGCAGAAGTGCTATAGGTGCCCTAGACACCAGTAGGGGCAGCAGAATGGCCCCTGAGGACCCATGCGTTCTGTCGACATCGTCGATGTCGCCCCTCCTCTACCTCCGCCAACTATCCCTCTATTGCCCCTGGACGAGGAGGCGCTAGGTAAACTCTAGCTATGACCTCCGCCTCCCAAGGGGGAATGGTTCGCCCCGGGCAACCACACAATCCACAGAGCTTCTCTCTCTAGAAGCAGCTAGAGAGAGAGTGCAGAATATGCTTCAGTTTTCCATTGAGGCAACATTTCATTAAAACTATAAATAAATCAGATATGTACATATTTCATTAAATATGTCAACAACACATATAAAACCTATAAGAATATTTAATTTATACATGCACGTGTTATAGAAATGGGTTGGATGGCCCACGTGGACTCGGCCCAAAGGCGTCCATGGCCCTGCCTAATCACCGAGGCAAGATTGACTAAAGGAAACGCAAAGTATTGGCACCTCGCCTCGCCTTGCCTCATCGCCTAGGCAAGTGCCTCAAGCGCCTTTGATAACATAGCCATTGATACAACCAAAATGATTCAGATTCACATTCTTTTCTTTCTTTATTTTTTTTTTTTGGCAAAGAAAGTGGACTGCTCCACCAAGTTTGTTGAAAATAAATAGAGGTGATACGATCGAGGCTAAAGAGGAGAGACTCCTCTTCTACCACAGAAAATCTACATTAAAATATGAGAAGAAACATTAGATGTCTCATGCCTCCAATCCTCTACAGATATATTAAGTAAATATCTTCACCTATGGTAAAGATAGTGAAGAACTCTGAAAGTGATATTCTCAACAAAATGACTCAGATTCATGACCCAATTATCATGCCAATAGGCAACAAAAGTCTCCTGGGATGCCAGAACAGGGGAGGGACGATCACAAAGAACTGCATGATGTTTGAGGACAAAGCGTCTTCAGCTTCCTTCGGTACTTGTCCAGTGAACAAAGTCAATAATCACCTCCAACTCTCCAAGAAGATAAAAAGGTGACTAAGATAGCCTGATCCCAATAAAGAAATTCTTAGAAAACTGCAATGGTCTATGGTAGAAAATATGAATCCCAGGGAATGCAATCAAGAAGAAGACGATGTCAAGCCCTAACACACTCCTTTACATACGTGAAAACAGTGGGTGAAAAGGATCAGCATATAAGGCACTCAGGTCAACATGAGGACACATTTTCTTTTCTCGAAAAAATGTGGATTATACTACCAATTTTATTCAAGATAAACAGAGGTAGTGCAATCAAAAGTGGAGGAAAGATTCCTCACAGAAACAACATGAGGACACACTATCATTATTCAGAAAAAGCAAGCCGGAAAGCAGCAAAAAAAACAAGAATAGAGTACAGCAGAAATGTATAATTCAATGTTAAGATCCTTGGACAATCAATCAAGGGTGTAGGACCAGAATGAAAAATGGAACTAAAGCACCTGCGCATGCGGCCAAAATATCTTGCACGTTCTGTCACACCAACAAAGCCTCTAGAATCCAAAATATTGAACGCATGAGAGGTCTTCAGGAGTTGATCATACCTAAAAAATGTAGATCACAAGTCAACTTTAAGAAAAATACGGCTTCCTAACAAATATTAACACTACAAATTCCTAAACGTACGCAGGGATTGCAAGACCAAGTGATAATAATGAACGAGCTTCTTTCTCAAAATTGTCAAACTGTTTCTGTATATGCTCAACAGTAGCATGTTCCAAGTAATATGCACTCATTTCCTTCCTGCAACAAATAGATTCAATCAAGTTCCATTCGAACTTTGTTTTACACAAAATAAACTGCCTTGTCAATATGACAATGAAGTCATTGATACACAATATATGAAGATCTATCAACCTGTTTTCAGCCTCCAAAGAACAGAAAAAACTAATAGATGGTAAGTCACACCATCACATATTCAATTCCCATGTGACCCTTACCTATCACTTAATTAGCTTCATTCAGTTTTCTCTTGATTGCATCATTTAATCTTAGAAAAAGAGTACAAAGCAGGATGCTAGGAAGAAAATGTAGCAGAAGAGATGGGGACAGTGAGAAATGAACTGAACTCCATCTACAGCAGGATACACTGTTGGAATATCAAATCAAATTTAGGGAGCCTCAAGATTCAGATCGGTCAGAAGTGAACACCCCCAAGCAGCTTCTGCCCAGCAAGGCTGAGAATAAAAAAATGTAAACATATCTCATCAAAGATGATAAGAAGTTAAGAACCAGGACCCAACAAGGTTGTTTTCCTCTTTTCTTAGAAAATATGTGCCTTCCTTCCAAGGCACCAGCTGTGACATAATGTAGATATAAATGCTAGATGTTTAAGAACAGATGATACCATAAGGCATGCATCCATTTACCTACATTTTTGTTTACAATTTTTCGATAGGTTATGATGGCCCATGGGTTCATATATGGTCCTGCTGCAAGCCATCTGTCTGCTTTGCAGAACCAACTTATTCTTCCAGGGGCTAGGAAACAGTAGGTAACCCATTGACAATCAATGTCAATTCAACAATTAGGAAAGAAATTGCTCAACCACAATAGTTCTGCACCCACATATCAGCAGAGTCATTTATAAACAATAAAGCATACATTCTGTATGCCAGTGAGATCAAGATGGAAAATCACCAGAGAAAAATCAGATAGGTCAAGACCGCACAAAAGAGACCAGGAAGGAAGAATGTACAAAATTCATAATGACAAAGGAAATTGTACAACTTCTAGAAAAGTTGTAAGCATGCATTGAAAAACTAAACAAAATGGTTACATAAAGGATAAAAAAAGCCTTCATATCAAGGAACTGGATGAATCTAAAGTCCAACAGGTTTTCATCATGATAATAAAACTTAAAATGAGAGCTCAACAAAGAGAGTATATAAGTGCATGACAGTATGATGATATTGTATTGCAGCACTGATGGAATGATTCAGTAATACAAATAAAAAATGGGGCACAAGAACACGAACTGCATGAGAGAGTGAAGTGCATTCTGCACAACATTTTGTGCATCTCAAGAGAACCTAGAAGGCACGAGTCTTTTCTGAAGGGGAGAGGTAGGATCTACAATCAATGTTATTAACAAAAGGAGAGATGGTAATCCTTAAATCATAGTTGAAGGTGAGGCATCTACTGCTCAAAAAAATAAAGAATACCTCACAAACACAATAAAAGGTAGGAAAACCATAACATTCTATGAGGCCTGAGTTACAGCATAAACCCAAGCCCTCTTCCAAAAAGGTAACCACATCCCTTCAAGTTGCATCAACTAGTGCCCCATTCCAAGGATAACCCATGGATATAACTAACCAAATGTTTTGCTTATGTGCTCTTCTCCCTTGAAACAAGACTTTATTGCTCTCATTCCATATGAACCAGCACACCGCATATTTGCATCAACCTTCTACAAGTAACTCTGGTATATCTCCTCATTATCTTTATCAAAGGATTCCACATCTGGTACGTGAAAGGAGGCTGAAACTGTGCAATTGAGACCATAGTTTCCCACATTTCACATCCAAAAGGAAGCCAATCATGAGATGTTCAGCATCTTCTCTGCATTTCCACATTAAGTGTACATTACATCCACTCCTGGTGACTAATTGCTTCAATAAACATTTACTATGATTCTTTTCATCACGAGCTACATAAAGATCTTCACTAGCATATGTAGATACCTTTCTGAGATCTAGCCACCTCTATTCCCAAGAAATATCTATCTCCTACCTCTTTGACTTCAAATTCAGCAGCTACTAGCTAGTCCATCCTTCAAACCAGTGTTATCAGAACCGGACCGGACCGGCCGGTCGAACCGGTTCAACTGTGAACCGGTCTAGGAATCGGTACGATTAGGCCCGGTCCGGTCTAATGTTAAAGAACCGGACGAACCGCGGTTCAACCGGTGAACCGGTCCGAACCGGTCCGACCGGATTCACCCTTCAAAAAAAATATTTAAATATTTAAATATTCAAAATGATATGTATGTGTGAACAAAAGTATCTTATTATTATTGATTTGTTGTTATTTATTATTTTATTTTAGATATATTTGAAGTTTAAATATTTAAAGGAGTATAAATGTCAATTGTGAAGAGTGAACGCCAATGAAATATTACAAAATTTTAAGGTCAATTTATTTAACCATGTTATTGTTGTTTTTTTACTTGTATAGTTAGTAGTTACATACTCATGACTAATAATTATACATGTATGTTTATTTATTTTGATCATTATATCTTATTTCTTATTGTCTTAGGTTATAGAATCGGATCGGATCATATATCAATATTATGATGACATCACGGTTCAAACCGGTTCGATTGAACAGTCCAACCGGTTCGAACCGAACCAGTTCATTGTCCGGTTCAGACACCGGTTCGGTTCTGATAACATTGCTTCAAACATTGGATTTCCATTATGTCATCCCCAATAATGATCATATTATCACCATACACAAGAAGTACTACAATATGACCATTCTTCCAGTTGACAAACAATGTGTGATCGACATTTGATTGTTTGAATCCAAACCGAGTCATGGTCTGACGGAGTCGATCAAATCAACCCATAGGTGACTGTTTAAGTCCATACCATGGTTTGACAAACCGAGACGGGACTGGGCGAACCGCCCGTCCCGTCCCGTCCTAGCCACAGACCGGGACGGCCGGTCTGTGAGACGCAACCGAGACGCTATATATATTATATTAATTTTTTTATATTGAATAACACTTGTAGGTCGGTTGGTTGCGCGCCCTCACGTTCAAACGTGAGATCTTCAGTTCGAACTGTGTCTTCCACATCGGTTTTATTCGATTTTTGTATAGTTATTTTATAAAAAAATGTTTCAAAAGATGACAGAGGCGGGATTTGAACCGTGGACGTTCGTTTAAATCGCACGTCACTTAACCAAATGAGATACGAAAATATTTGAGTTATATTATATTAGAACATATATATATAATACGTTTTTCTGTCTCGGTACGTAACGGTACAGACCCGTACCGTACCGTCCCAGCAAAAGATCGGGACGAACGGTACGGACGGGTCGTCAAACCCTGGTCCATACAAAGCCTTCCTGGTCTATACAAAGCCTTCCTGAGTCTACAACCCTTTCCTTTTATATCAACACCAAGACGAGGCAACATATAAACCTCTTCTTGGATATCACCATTTAGGAAGGCATTCTTCACATTCATCAAACACAAGGCCCATGAATGTTGCACAACAAGGGATAGAATCAATCTGATAGATTTGAACTTTGCCACAGGTGCGAAAGTCTCTTGATAGTCAATTCCATAATTCTAAGTGAATATTTTTGCCACTAACTTGCTTTGTACCTCAGTATCACTCCCTCTACATTGTAATTGATAGTGTAGACCCATTTGCATGCAACCGGAGTCCTGTCTCTTGGCAAATCAACTAACTCCCATGTCCCATTCTTGCTCAATGGTCTCAGTTCCTCTTCCATTGCTTGCTGTCACTTTGGTTCCTTAACAACCTCAGAAAAGGAGTTAAATATGGAAACATAAGATAAGGCGAACAGGAAAGTATAATAATGAAGACAGATACGGGAGTAATTCACTAATTTGGAGATGTGAACTTGGCACAACCACGAACTCCTGTATGAACAGCAATAGGTAGATTAAGGTCAGTCTCTAAAATTGGTTGATCAAGATCTAGGGGCGCAGCACCTCTGGAATTGGCAGATCAGTAGCTGGTCTATTTTTGATCTCTCTCCTCTTATATGTGATTAGAAGCTTTTCAAAACCATGTGCACCATCATCAGCAAAACCACGAGACTAAACACCTTGTGTCGCAGAAGGAGAGGGCAAGGGCAAGGGCAAGGGCAAGGAAGCCATAATAGGAGCAACAATGTCGGTGTCAACATCACCTAAAGTCTCCCTCTGAGGATGAGACCAAGAGGAAGAGTAGGACTCAGACTCAAAAAAGGTGATGTCTTTACGAACAACACTACGACCAGGGGAAGGATCATAACAGCAGTAACCTTTCTGAGTAATAAAGTAACCGAGAAAGACACCCCTAATAGTATGAAGATCAAGCTTGGAACCACTAGGCCCAAGGGAGCAAACGAAACAAAGGCAACCAAGGACACGTGGCAACAAAGTGAACAAGGGTTTATCCGGATAAAGGATGGAGATGGGGCAAGAGTTTGTAAAGTTCTAAATGGCATCCAATTGATGAGATACCTGGCAACCAAGACACGATCAACTCAAAACATTTTGAGAAGATGATGCTGGAACAAGAGTGCCTTCAATGCCTCAAGGAAATGACGATTTTTATGCTTGGCAACACCATTCTGTTGAGAAGAATAAGCACAAGAGGACTCATGGATAATGCCCTCATCTTGAAGAAAGACATTAAGGTTACAAGCAAAGTATTCTCGGGCATTATCAGAACAAATAACCTTAACCGGTTTACCAAATTGAGTTCTGACCATGTTGCAGAACAATTGAACAACACAAGGAACTTCATCTCGAGATTTCAACAAATAAAGCTAAGTACAATGGGAATAGTCATCAATAAAGGTGACAAAATAGCGATAGTCATCCAAGGATGAGACAAGAGAGGGACCCCACACATCAAAATGGGCAATCTCAAAGGAAGAAGTGCTTTTATTCACAAATAAGAAATTGAGTTCTACAATATTTTGCCAACTAGCAGACTTGACACCGTAAGGACTAGACATCTAAAGACTAAAACAAAGAAGGAAACAAGACCCTCAAAGAATGAAAAGAAAGGTGTCCTAGACGTGAGTGCTACAACAGAATCTCTTGCAGTCTACTGTCCAAGCTGGGAGGCGCAAATGACTAAGGTGCACTTTTCTCTCGTGGTTGTAAAATGTAGAGACCATCTATTTCACGGTCAATCCCAATCGTTTACCTTGTCCGCAGATCCTAAAAAACTCAGTGATCATAAGGTCACTGAATAATGCAAATGTTTAGTAAGACTGTTGACAGAAAGTAAATTAATGGAAAGAAATGGAATATTGTTGGCCATGAAATATATTTATATGAAGTGGAGTTCTTTTTGAAAAGAAATATTTTATATAAGGGTTTATTCCGTGGGTGCATATCGTATCAGACGATTCGGGTTCGGGTGCTGGACCTTTCCCCACTGACCGCAGTCAGTGTTGATTTACATCGGCCTAATGTCCGAACACCTTTGTTAATCTGTTAAAGAAACCTTAAAATCCCTTCCATAAGTTCTGATGCTGAGGGCCTGTTCACTTGCGTGGCCCGTAGTTACCACTTATTCACCACCGGCAGACTAATAGAACTAGGGCTTTATCAAAGGCCTCTTAAGTTTAGGCAAAAACCCTATAATTTTTGGGGTATAGATACAATTTTGTAGAAGCCGTAGGCATTTTTGAAGTGTTGGGAAGTTTCTTGGACCCCAGGGGTATTTAAGTAATTTTAGGTTTCCAGGGGTATTTCGGTAATTTGACCAGGCCAGGGACATTTCTGAAATTTCTGGGTTGGAGAGAAGGTAGGATAGAATCCCTGACTCCCCGAGGCGCTGAGGCCATTTCCCGGAGAGTTTTGGAGGCTACTAGGCCATTCCTAGATCACAGGGATATTTTGATAATTTTACCAGACTCCACGCGGACCTAGGTTTGAGATGGCACTCAAGTGTAGGACTGAGCTGACAATGTCCCTAAACGGAAAGAGCAACGAGGGACTTCATAGAAGGTGCATGTGTGTCGATTTACAAAGGGAGGGGTATGTATACAATTTCTCAAAAGTCAGGGGTTTTTCTTATAATTTTTCTTGACCGGTATGCACCAAAAAGATCTGTAGGGTACATTGAATATATTTATAGTCCAAATGAGTACAAGGGTTGTCGGCGAGTTGTCGACTGTACATCAAAGGGACCCGTACTAACACGGGAAGTAGGGACGTAACCCCAATTACAAAAGATTGCAGGGTAAAGCTGCAAACAACAAGATTCATGTTTCTCGCAGTCCCGGGGAGGACGTTTTCGTAATTCTCCCATTATAGGGGCAGAACTACATAATTTAGCCATCCTGGGAGCATAGAAACTTACAAACATGATCCGCAGAGGGACATAATTACAAAGATAGCCCTTAGGGGCATAAATACAAGACCCGAGGATCACCTACCCCTCGAGGGTCAAAACAACGAACAGTGTTCTTCTCGTCGGTGCGCAAATGTCCTTGCGCATAGCTCGTACTTGATGCTTTTTTTTTATCATGGACCCCCGGGGGTCTATTTATAGAAGTTGGAGGACTACCCGGAGGTGATTGAACCCGTACGGTATGGACTGGATAAAAATGACACCGGGAGGGTCTATTTCTTATTTTTTTCCTTTTTTCCTTTTGTTTTTTTGCAAGAGAGAAAGGGGGCGGGGTCGAATGACCCCGGGGGGCCCACCCAGGGTCAACTGACCCCGGGGGGCCCACCCAGGGTCAACTGACCCCTGCAGGTCCTGCCCGGGGAGAATGACCCCGGGCGGGTCCCCCCGGGGTCAATCGACCCCGGGCAGGCCCACCCAAAGTCACTTGACCCCGGGTTCCCTCTCGGGGTCGCGCGACCTCGGGCAGGGCCGCCCGCCCGCCCGTGCGTGGGCCTGCCCCTGGTCGAGCGACCCCGAGCGGGTCTCCCCGACCCCGGACAGGTCCTTCTACCCCGTTTTTGCTTTAAAAGCTCTCCCCCAGGCACGGTTGGCAGTTTCGGCCGAAACCGATACGTTTCGGCCGAAACGTATCGATTTCGGCCATAACCGATACGAAAAAAGCCCCCGTCACTGTAGCAACCCGAAACATAATAGGTGTATCGGTTTCAGGCGAAACCGATACACGTTTCGCCCGAGACCGGACGGTTTCGGCCCGAAACTCACGTGAACTCCCCTTAGAGAGTTCACTTGCTGTCTCCCCCCCCCCCCGAAACCTACTACCCAGCCGAGCCGAAACTCTTCCCCCCCCCCCTACACTGGCCTGCTGCTGCTGCTGGCCTGCTGTCGCTACTGCAGTGCTGCTGCTGCCATGGCGGTGCTGCTGCTGCCGTAGCCGCCGCCCTGCCCGGCTGCCCCCAGCCGCCGCCCTGTTGCTGCTGCTATTGCTCTTGTTGCAGCAGCTGCTGCTGTTATTGCCAGCGTCGGGCCGGACCGCCCTGCTGCCAGTCTGCCACCGCCGGACTGCCCACCCCCTGCTGCTGTGCACTTCATTGGGTTGTAAGTATTTTTTTTGTACCTTAATTTGTGCAGCCCTAATTAGTTCAGATTGTAAAATAAACCCTAATTAGATACTTAAAATTAGATTCATTATTAATTAAACCCTAATTCATTCATAAAAATTGGGGGTTTCGTCTAATTCGGCTTTCTTAGCCACAATTGAAGGTTAATTAAGTTTAATTGATGAATTTGGGGTGGGATCATGTTGGGATTTAATTTTTATGAAGGGTGATTAAGGGTTAATTAGTAATTAAGTCTTAATTAGTTCATAAAAAATGGGATTTTCGTCTAATTCGGCTTCCTTAGCCACAATTGAAGATTAATTAAGTTTCATTGACGAAATTGGGGTGGGATCATGCTGGGATTTTATTTTTATAAAGGGTGATTAAGGGTTAGTTGGTAATTAAGCCCTAATTAGTTCATCAAAATTGGGGCTTTTGTCTAATTCGGCTTTCTTAGCCACAATTGAAGCTCAGTTAAGGCTTAAGTCCCCTTCAATAATTTGGAGGTCTATCATGTTGAATTACCTTTTTTTCATTGTACTTAGAAGAGATTGTCTTTGACTGTCATAATGCAACATCATGCCTAGACGTCAGCAAACACAGGAGCAGCAAGGGCAGGAGGATCCGGGGTGGGCCCACCTATCCTTAGTTGATGCTAAGAGAAGAAAGGTGAAATGCAATTACTGTAGTAGGGAGATACATGGCAGAATTACCAGAGGAAAGCAACATTTGGCAGGGGTAAGAGGAGAGGTGAAACAATGTGACCACTGTCCCCGAGAGGTGCGAGAAGAGATGCGCCAGTGCCTTCTGGGCAAAAAAGGAGAGGATGCAATAAAGGGCTGGCGATGACGCTGAAATTGCTGAGGAGATTTCTGACAGAAGGGTTAGGAGGGATGATGATGAGGAAGGCACTGAGGATTCAGATCCAGAGTTTACTGAAGCAAGGGAGCGTGAACAAGCCGCTCGAAGGAAAGGGAAGGCACCCATGGGTTCAGGGACCTACGAGAGTACAGCTGCACGACGTCCTGACATTGGTGCTGCCCCACAAACGCAGAGAACAGGCCCCATAGACAGCTATCTCCACAGAAGGCCCCATGCTACACAACCTAAAATCAAGTCTGCATTGAGAGGGGTAAAGAAATCAGCAGACTGTGCAGTCAACACCATAGGACTGCTATCTCCCCCTCACGGGCAAATTGAAGTTGAGCCCGGGATCGGCGACTCTGTAAGGGAGTCCGGTGAGGCGTCAATGACAACGTCACTCGCAACACAAGTCAACAGTGACAACCCCCTCAGAGGGAGAAGCAGCCCAGCCTGCTAACCATCAGCAAGACGAAGCAAGTCCTTCGACTTCAGGCCATGAGCAAGAGTGCTTCAAAGAATTTGAAGTCTATGAAGCAAACACTGATGATGAGGGAGACTTCGTCGACCTCCAACCAGCTCCACCGGAGCTTGAAGACGGTGGCCAAGCAACTGTGGACGAGTTGATCGAAATTAATCTCGGAAGCAAAGATGACCATCGTCCCACCTTCATAAGTGCTCTCCTCAGCGAGAAAGAAAGGCAGTCGTATCGACAGCTCCTAGAAGAGTTCAAGGATTGTTTCGCCTGGACTTACAAAGAAATGCCCGGGCTCGATCCTTCTGTGGCTGAACACGAACTGGCAATACTTTCAACAGTCAAGCCAGTCAAGCAGGCTCAAAGGCGTAAGCGCCACGAGCTGGAGCTGAAGGTCAATGCTGAGGTTGACAAAATGCTCAACGTGGACTTCATAGAGCCTTGCATGTACCATGTGTGGCTCGCCAACATAGTCTATGTCAAGAAGAAGAACGGCCAAGTCCGAGTCTGCATCGACTTCAAGGATTTAAACAAAGCATGCCCAAAGGACTACTTCCATGTCCCAATCACCGAGACAATGGTTGATATGACCACTGGTCACGAAGCCTTGTCTTTCATGGACGGGTCGTCGGGCTATAATCAAATCCGCATGGCCATCAAAGACAAAGACCATACGGCGATCCGATCTCCTAAGGGGATCTTCAACTACAAAAGGATGTCGTTCGGCCTGAAGAATGCCGGTGCAACCTATCAAAGGGCGATGACCAAGATTTTCGACGAGATGCTACATCACCTCGTTGAATGCTATGTCGACGACTTGGTCGTCAAGACAAGGAGACGAGAGGATCACTTGACTGACTTGCGTCGAGTCTTCGAAAGGCTCCGGCAGTACCAGCTCAAGATGAACCCAATGAAGTGCGCCTTCGGCGTCTCCAGCGGCAAATTCCTCGGCTTCATCGTCAGGTACCGAGGCATAGAAATCGACCCCGACAAAATCAAGGCCATAAGAGGACTGCCTCCGCCCAAGAACTTGACAGAGCTCAGATCTCTGCAAGGAAGACTCGCCTATATTAGGCGATTCATTTCTAATCTCTCATGAAGATGCCTACCTTTTGGCAAACTGATGAAAAAAGGAGCACCCTTCATATGGGACGAAGACTGTCAGAAGGCCTTCGAGCAAATCAAGGAGTATTTACTGACTCCTCCAGTTCTAGGAGCACTTGTCAGAGGGAAGCCCCTTATTCTCTACATTGCTGCCATGGACGCCTCTTTGGGGGCACTTCTAGCCCAGATCAATGAAGAGGGCAAGGAGCAACCGCTATATCACCTCAGCCGGAAGTTGATCGGGCCTGAGCATTAGTACGCGCCCATGAAAAAGGTGTGCCTAGCTCGGGTGTTTGCCGTCAAGAAGCTCAGGCACTATCTCTTAGCTCATAGAGTGGAGCTCATCTCAAAATGTGATCCACTCAAATTTCTGCTCAATCAGCCTGTCCTCTCTGGTAGGCTCGGCAAATGGGCACTTATCCTCATGGAGTTCGATATCACCTTCGTCCCACGCAAGTCGATCAAAGGACAAGGAATGGCGGAATTCTTAGCTGCACACCATGTGCCAGAAGATTCGTCACTTAACTTTGAGTTGCCCGATGAAGAGGTGCTGGTACCTTCTAAAAAAACTGGGGAGCATTCTGAAAAAGTCCCACCACAAATGGAGCCAGGCGTCCTCACCCTCGACCTCCCATATTGAGAGTTGTATTTTGATGGTACTTCCCGTACAATTAAAAGGGTCGGCGGCCTCACAGACTATGTCTCGGGCGCGGGGGTAGTCTTTGTATCCCCACAAGGCGACATCCTCCATTATTCTTGCGCTCTCATAAAGTCACTGACCAATAATGAGGCAGAGTATGAAGCGCTAATTATTGGGCTTCAATTGGCACTAGAGATAGACATCAAGTGCATCAAAGTGTACGGAGATTCTCAGCTCTTCATCCGACAAGTATTGGGCGTCTACGACGTCCGGAGGGAGCTCATCCCCTACCATGCAGCCGTCATGAGGCTCAAGGAAAAATTCTACCTATTTGAAATAAGCCATGTCCCCAGAGGCAGCAACTCCCAGGCTGACGCTTTGGCAAAGTTGGCAGCAGCCCTAAAACTCCCGCCTGAGGGAGAATTAAATATTACTATCAGACACCGAAGGCTCATGCCAAGTGTGCTCGACAAAGAATCGGGCCTCACTGTCTACGAGGTCGACAACATTCAAGAGGAGAATGCTCTCGAGGAAGAAGATTGGCGCGAGCCAATCATAAAGATAAAAAACGGTTGGCTTCCTCCCGACCGAGCTCAGAGGGTGCAACTGCTACGCAGAGCGACATCCTACCAGCTGATTGACAGCCTGCTTTTCAGGCTCGTCCATGAAAAGGACCAATTGGTCCTCCTACGTTGCCTTTCATCCAAGGAAGCAAAGACCGTCATGCACGAAGTCCACTCCGGATTGTGCGGAGCACATCAAGCAGGAGCCAAGATGAAGAACAGCATCAAGCTCAAGGGGTTCTATTGGCCCACCATGTACGAAGATTGCAACCAATATGCTCGTACATGTCATCAATGCCAAGCATTCGGGCCAGTCCCTCGACAGCCGCCCAATCCGCTCCATCCAACAGCGCCTACCTGGCCATTCGCGGAGTGGGGCATGGACATTGTGGGACCATTCCCACCATCATCTCAAGGTCACAAGTTCATACTGGCCGCCACATATTACTTCTCCAGATGGGCAGAAGCCGTTCCACTACGAGAAGTTACAAGCGAGATAGTTGCCCGCTTTGTGAGGCACTACATTATATACAGATTCGGCACCCCAAGCCGGATTATATCCGATAATGGCACGCCTTTTAGGAACAAGACCATCTATGCTCTGGCATCTAAATTCCATATTGACTGGAGGACGTCATCAGTCTATAATCCCCAAGCCAACGGGTTGGCCGAGGCCTTCAACAAAACCCTCTGCAAGCTACTGTCCAAGATAAAAGGTGGCCGCAAACGGGATTGGGGCGAAAAGGTCCACGAAGCCCTATGGGCCTATCGGACTATTTATAAAACCCCCACGGGTTGTTCCCCATTCTCTTTGGTCTACGGAGCCGCGGCGGTGGTCCCTGTGGAGATCGAGCTGGCATCTTATCGCGTTGCCGTGCACGCCGGATTGCCAGGCCAAGACCAGTCCGAGATAGAAAGAAGGCTTGAGGAGCTCTCCAACCTTGAAGGTGAAAGACTCAAAGCTTACAAGCACTTACAAGTATATCAAGCCTGCATGACACGTGCCTATGATAAATTGGTCAAGCAAAGGGCATTCAAGAAAGGCGACCTCATCATGATTGAGGAAAAGGAGGTTCTCGCGGGAAGATCAAGCGGCAAGCTCCAGCCCAATTGGCGGGGACCTTACGTCATACAGAAGGTCTATGAAGGAGGGGCCTATACGGTCACCGACCACAAAGGAGATAATCCCTTCCCTCCTCTCAACGGCAAACACATGAAGCTCTACCATGCGCCACCGCAGGAGTTTCTACAGCCGTCCTCACAGGACACACCTATCTCCAGTGAAGGTTCCAGTTAAAAAAAAAAAGATGGGGTTAAAAATACTGATACCCCGGCAGACTTAGTCACCCTTCAACGGTTGGCTAAGGGCAAAAAGGCCATAGACCCGGTCGAGGTGAAAACCCGAAAGGGCGTCTCGGGCAAAAATGGACAACCCCTCGATGTGAAAACCCGCAAGGGCGCACCGGAAAAAACTAAAGGGGGCCAGTCTCGGCGAAAACCCGAAAGGGCGGTGAGGTTAGTAATGTGAAAAAATAAATAAAAAAATCCTCTTTCACCATGCTTTATGGGTGGTTCTAAGTCAACGACTTCACCCTATAATGGCAAAAGCATTATACTAATGCCTCAGCTACATCCCCTACGTCGTCCTGCGACACCTAGTCCCACCAGGGCGTCCCGACATTGTCATACTCTGTCCCATCGGGATTACCTATGTTTTGGACTTCCCGGGTTCGGATCCCGTACCTCTCCGGGCTATCTGATCCGTTCTTCTAGTCCCGTCGGGCTCGGCCTCCGCATGTCCCTTTCGGGCTGCCGACCCATTTCGCGTATCGACTTCCGGGTTAGCTCATATGTCTCTCTCGGACAGTTAAACCCACTTACCCTTTTGCCCCACTGGGTCTGGCCTCAGTATGCCCTCTCGGGCTGCCAACCCATCATGCCTTTCGGCACATTTTACCTTCTAGGATTGGCCTCAGCATGCCCTCTCGGGCTGCCAACCCATCATGCCTTTCGGCTCATTTCACCTTCTGAGATTGGCCTCAGCATGCCCTCTCGGGCTGCCAACCCGTCTTGCCTTTCGGCTCACTTTACCTTCCAGGGATTGACCTCAGAATGCCCTCTCGGGCTGTCAACCCATCCTGCCTTCTGGCTCCTTTTATCTTCTAGAGATTGGCCTCAGTATGCCCACTCGGGCTGCCAACCCATCTTGCCTTTCGGCTTATTTTACCTTCTAGGGTTTGGCCTCAGCATGCCCTCTCGGGCTGCCAACCCATCTCGCCTATCGGCTTTCGGGTTTGACTCTCACGTCCCACCAGGGCTGTCAAACCTATTTTTGTCCCATCGGGATTGGCCTCAGTATGCCCTCTCGGGCTGCCAACCCATGATACCCATCTCGCCTATCGGCTTTCGGGTTTGACTCTTACGTCCCACTAGGACTGTCAAATCCATCATTTCCTTCTCCTGGGTCTGGCCTATGCATGCCCCCTTCGGGCTGTCAACCCATCTCACCTTTTGGCCTCTAGGCTTGACTCATATATCCCACCGGAATCGCCAAGTCTATTCCTTTGTTCCCACGGGCTTGGCCTCCGCATGCCCTTGTCGGGCTGCCAACCCTACTTGCCGATCGGCTCATGGATTTGATTCATACGTCCCACCCGGGCTGTCAAATCCTCTCCTTTCATCCTTTCGGGTCTGGCCCATGCATGCCCCTTTCGGGCTGTCAACCCATCTCGCCTATCGGCCTCCCTACTTGCCGGGCTGCCAACCCTACTTGCCGATCGGCTCATGGATTTGATTCATACGTCCCACCCGGGCTGTCAAATCCTCTCCTTTCATCCTTTCGGGTCTGGCCCATGCATGCTCCTTTCGGGCTGTCAACCCATCTCGCCTATCGACCTCCAGGTTTAACCCTCATGTCCCTTTCGGACTGTTAAACCTACTCCTTTACTGTCCCAGCCGGGCTTGGCGCATGCACACCCCTTTCGGGTTGCCAACCCGTTCAACCTTTGGCTCTTCGACTCTTGGATTTGGCTAATTGCGTCCCACTAGGGCAGTCGAATCCACCCATTGGTCCTACCTATGCGGCACACACGTCCCTATGGGAATGCCACTTTCTCCTTGCCTTTTGGCATTATAGGTTCAAAAAAAAAACGGGGTTAAAAATATTGATGCCCCAGCGGACTTGGTTGTCTCCGTTAGGGGAGCAATCAAAGGCAAAAAGGCTTTAACCCGGCTAAGGTGAAAACTCAAAAGGGCGCCTTAGGCAAAAATGGGTACCCCTCAGTGTGAAAACCCGCAAGGGCACACTGGAAAAAGTTAAAGAGGGCCAGTCCTGGCAAAAATCCGAAAGGGCGGTAGGGCTGGTAAAGTGATAAAAAAAAAAAAAGAGGAAGCATACATGCAAGAGGATAGAAGCAAAAGCTGCTAAGTTCTGTCCATTATTCATCAACGCTATCTATGGAGCCCGAGACAAGCCCTCGGGGGTAACTAAAAATTTTTTTAGGGGGCACGAAGGCCCTATCTACAAGAGGATATCATGCGCTAGACTCATCCTTCCTCGTGTCAGCAAGGCGAGTCTCACTCTGAAGAGCCTCCTCCTGGAGCTCCCCAAGCCGACGACGGGACGCCTCTACTACAGCCTGTGCGCTCTGGTGCTCCACCTCGGCAGCTCGAAGATCCCGCTGCAGCTCCTCAACTCGAAGACGGGTCCTCCGACTGCGCTCCTCGTCATTTTCAACCTGAAGGCTCACCTCAGCCTGGACCGCCCGGAGCTCCCTAAGCCGCTCCTCCTCCTGCTGGATCATCAGTTGAATTCTCCGCCTCTGCTCCTGTGAAATATGAAGGCGGGCGAACTCACTCCATAAAACTCCCAACTTTGCGACCCACATATCATGGGGGAGACCCATCATGCGGTAACCCCCAGTGAAAGTCTCCAAGTCGCTCCTCAAAGCCTCTACCATCGGCAAAGGGTCAGACTGGATCAAATGATCAAGACCCTGGAGAAGGTGTTCCGCCATGGTGGCATTCAATGCTGCTGCAAGCATGGGGGTCTCCAGGGTCTTGATCATTTGATCCAGTCTGACCCTTTGCCGATGGTAGAGGCTTTGAGGAGCGACTTGGAGACTTTCACTGGGGGTTCCGCCATGGTGGCATTCAATGCTGCTGCAAGCATGGGGGTGTCAGGCCACTCAATTCCAAGAGCAGGGAAGTCCACGGGCACCACAGCTGCCTCTCCTACCGGTCCTGAGTTGGGGAAAAGAAAAAAGGAAAATATGTGAGTGTACCACCACAATGAAGCCACCAGGGTAAAAGTCCAAAGTTGCAAATCGCGGTGGCTTTTACCTGAGGCGGCTGTGCCCGTCGGGCTAGGCCCGAGAGAAGACCCCACCTCTGGGACTGGAGAGGAGCTATCGACCAATGCCAGTTCCTATCCTATAGGCGGTGCCGGCATAGCTGACCTTTCTACAAATCAGGCAAGGCGTGGAAAAGTCTTAGTACTTCACCAACCCCAACTGCCAACCTGAACACTTCATAGTGTCAAGGACTTACCAGTCTCTACAAGTGGCCCCTCCTCGGCCATCACAGTGTCGGCCTCCGTCGGAAGGAGAGAGAGCTGAAAGAAGGCACCAACACATAAAATGGTGATCAATATCACAGAGGAAGGAAGTCTTATTGAATGAATGGCGCAAGTTCCTAATTCGACAACAATATACCCGGAGTCGGTGGCTCAGTGGAGGCTACGGCCCGGTCCTCAGTGTCTCGCCCCTCTGTGGGCGTCTGGCCCGAGCCTGCCTCCATGTCAACCCCTGTAAGCTGGGGGAAACGCCTCTCCTCTAGATGATCGTCAGCTGTTCAAGGCAGAGGCATCATACAAATGTCAATATGTAGCGACATATGGCAGAAGGAATGTATAGAATATTTCTGTGCATACCGGGAGCCTGCACCCGTTGGACTCTACAACTCCGGCAGTACCGGCCGATGGCCCCATGGCTAGGGGTGGTGGTGGTCCCCCATCTGGTACCCCAGCCCCATTCGCCGAAACCTCCACCTCTTCATTAGCCGGCAGATTGATGGAAGGCCCTGACTCCATGAGCCTAGAGAGCTCGTTCAGGGAGGAAGTCGACCAGGCAGCTATACCATGAGCAATAGAGTCAGTCAAAAGGCTCATAACATAAACAGGGAGAGGCGTTCAGTCTTCAGATTACCTGGGCTCAGCCTTATTTCTCCCTCTTCAAGGGAACTTGACGAGGAAGGAGAAGTGCCTCCGCTGCTGGGTGAGGTGCTGGAGCTTTCCCCGCTTGGGGAATCTGAGGATGAAGAAGTCCCCGTGCTCCCAGAAGACTTACTCCCTTTCTCCTCAACAGAAACATGGTTGGACCTCGGGATCCTCTGCAACAGACAATGTCATGTCAGCCAAAGTGTATTTTTCTCTCAAGCATAAGAAGAGAGGAAAAACATGGGTTGAGTAATGAGTATTCTACCCGAGCCTGGAACAGCGGGGGTCCCTCCTATTTCGAGCACAAGAGAGGCGCCAGTCACTGGCGTATAATCGTCAGCGAGAGGGTCCAACCCCTCAATGTCCAAGCTGATGTCAGGAATGGACTCGTCAATCTCCAACCCTACTTCTGTGGAGACATCCCTGGCACGAGGAGAAAAGCTCATAGCGGCCCGAACCTCAGGAGGAGCTGCGCCCAAAAAGAGCAAAAGAGATCATATCACAACATTGTGAAGACGTGTTACAACGTCAACTTAACATAAAATCGCCTCCACTCACTGGAAACGTCCACCAGAGCGGGTGAATCCTCCCCAGCTCGCGGCCAGACAGCAGGCCACCCGTCATCCTCTTGGCTGTCAGCCCGAGGCCTCTTTCCAGAAGCAAGGGTCTTTCGGCCACTGGTATGGTCTGTGAAGGACAGAAGATTGCATGAAATAAGCATCTTAAGTTGCAGGACAAAAAGAGACAAGGCTGAATGATTTAGCATATACCTAGCTCCCCGATGACCCTCTCGGGCCTCAGAATAATCTGCTCGGATTTCAAACCGAAGATTCGGGCAACCTTCTTGACAATAGCCAAGATGGCATTGGGGGTGGTAGCCACCTCCAAATCTGAAATGTACTCCACAGGGCCCGCGCAGCCTACGGCATTGATGATGTGGGCCCTCCAGTCAGTGAAGGAGCTACCGGCAAACGCCCCCTCCGGAATCGCCTCGGAGAGTTGAGATTTGGTCTTCATGCCACAAGAGGTCTTTAAATCCTCCCACCAATAGTAGGATGCAGAAGACCCAGGGGTTGCTCTCCGGCAGACAGACCCAGAAGTGGAAGCTACAGCAGGTGTGCCCCTCAAGGGCTTCAAAGCCCCAGTATATTGACTCCTGTCAATGCGTACGGGGAGTCCCTCCTCCCTCCAGCGGGCCTCTATCTCACGAATAGTTCTGGCGGCACCAGAAAAGTGAGACCTGATAAACTCAGGATCCAACGACAGGGAAGGCAGGTCCTCCTTCTTCAAACGTTGCTCTTCAGTAGCTCGAATGGTGTCAGCCCGCTGCCTGGAGATGTGGCTGGTTTTGAACCACCAGCGCGCATAGTGTATGTCGAAAAAGCCCTTGCGCGTCTGCTCCGGAATAGGATAATCCACCTTCATGTCACGGAAGAGGAAACAATGCCACGAAGCCGCTACCAGATGGACATCTCTCTGCCTATACTGTCGAAGTGTCAGAGGGAAATCTGCATTCGGAGGTATGCTCTGATCATACCCAAAGTTCCTCGCAAACCGGTGCGGATAATATGGCTCAAGGACTGCTATGCTAGAACGGCGATAGATCAGAACTCCGGGCCGTATACAAACCCAATCGGCCAGTGCATGAAGGGAAGGCAGAGCCCATGAAGACAACCTGCAGACAAGTGTGTCACCCTACCGCTCCGAATAAGGACGGTATGAGCGGGAGCTATGATCAAAATCCAGGCTCTCATCCCTCCTAATATGGAGGAAAGACAGAGCACGGCGGGCACTAGCTAGCTGTAAAACTGCATCCTGGTCCGGGTGACCAGCAAAAGCAAAAATAAGTGATGCAACTGGGTTATCCACCGGGGTCCTCTGTGACAGCTCCGGGAGCAGCAAGCCAGCCCACGCACTCAGATAATGGGTGGGCATCAAAATATGTTTATCCCTCGGCGATGAATGTGAGGTCAGGGCTCCGAAGGAATGATAAACGTTCGCCAGTGCGGCCGGAGCTATGGCAACCCTGCGACCACATGCCATCAAACATGCCGGGTAGATCACCTCTGCTCGCAGAACTCCCTCCTCTCCATGAGGAATCACAAAACTGGCTAGCCAGTAAGCCAGATAAGCCGCCAAGTATGTCAACGGCGTATCTCCCTCGAGTTCCACCCCCGTGCTGGGGCGGGCAGGTGACGGGGGTGTGAAGCAAAGCGGAGCTCTACCTCTCGGCACTGGTCCCAACTCCAAGTCATGCCGGAGGAAGCAAATTTCTCGTAGAAACAGTAAGGACCACTGTAGAAGTGTGTGACCCATGCATTCAGGGTCACCCTCGGCGTCCGTGCAGCTCTCTCCTTGTCCACTAAGGCTAGGTCCCTCCAGGTCTTCATCAGATACCTGAAGCAATAGGGCCGAAGATATCGGCCTACCCCATCCGAAGCACTCAGATGCATATCGTCCAGGGACAACTCTTCGTACGGTTGCCCGCAAATGAGAAGGCCCGAAATCCTGTGGAAGGCCCACAGGTCCAATGAAGTCTCTCCCTCAACAGTCATGAAAGTATTCCAGCGCCTATTAAACCTCTCAGCTAAGGCCTGAATCAATCCGGTATGACACGGATAAGAGTACAAAGCTGCTGTAACTGCATGGCGAATGCCCGCCCTATCAAGTGCTGCTCTGTAAACTGTCAGCACGCCCCACAGCCACTCAGTGGCACCACGACGGTAGCTATGGGAAGGAACGACGGCCCATCTCCCATACCAGCTAGGAGCCTTCTGCACCAGAATCCTCTCCAGTAGGCAGTCGTGGTCATAATCATCGTGCGCAAAAGCTACGCCAGAGGGACTCAGGAACATCCCGTCAATGGTGATCTCCGTGATCCTGTGATGCCTAGCTAGGTGCCAAACGGCCGATGAAGATGGCACCGCTCGGACGGTGAAACTATCAAACTCCCTGAAGAAACCCAGACTCTTCTGGTCAAGGTACTGTGACTACCGCACAAAACCCTCTGGGAAGCTCGGATAGAAGAAACTGCAAGTGCCGTACATGTTGTCTCTCCCCAGCAATATAGCCCGCTCGAGGCGACGCCTCTCTCCTGATAGCCAGGTGTCATCAGCCTCCACACCAGGAGGCGTAAAGCTATGAATAAAAGGCAGCAGATGCCTATCCAATGGGAAGTGCGAGGGATATCCGCCCGAGCGATCATAAACATAGCCTCCGTGCCGCCGCATAATCCGGGAGATATCAACAGTGCCCTCAGTGGTAGTAGTCTTTTCTATCGGGCCCTCCGCGACCCAAGTAAACCCGCGATCTACTACATCAAAGCTCTCTGAAGTGATGCTGCGAGGAGGGAATGGTGGCATGTGTTTGTCCGTCCTCCGCACATAATGATCGTCGGAACCTCCAACCCTAGGTCTCCGGGAGGTCTCTCTGCTCCGGCTGGAACGAGTCATGTCTACAACAGCTGCAAAGCCAAGACCAGAAAAAGGCTCAGTTCCAGATTAAAATCAGCATATGGACAGCAATTATTGAGCAAGTCCTACAAGACCCGTTGTTCTGTCAGAGGACTCGGGAGTTAGCAAAAAAAAGCATGGAAGACACGGGCCACCCGCCCCTTTGCCTCCGGCGTTGACGGATGTCCCGTGGGGGGCATTTATTGCACCCGTAATTTATCTCAAAAATTCTGGGATATTTCCCCCGCATTGAACAAGGCATATACTTGGCGTATCGCCACCTCGTGGAATGTCCCTACACGGGTTCCTACATTTGGCGTATCTCCGTCCCGGGAAATGTTCCCACACTTAGGGCTTCATAGCCCGCATGTTACTACAGACCCCTCGCACCAAAAGGGGTGGTTAAGAACCAGACTAAACCCATCACGATTGTCAGGGTCGTGCAGTTCCGGGAAAAATCCCTACGGGATAAATCTTCCCTCCCTTGGGCGTACACCTACGGATAAAGGAAGCTCCTACAAGAAGACGAAAGGCATCAACAAAGGTCTACGCACCAAGAATGGAGTCCTCCGCACGTGTACCACGGAGCACGGACAATATCAAGTCTCCCCTTCGCGGTCTACGACACAAGGAAGACAACAAACGAACAAGGAGGAGGGCGTCTTCCCTTCTCCGGCGATCAAACAAGGCTCCAAAGCCCCCCAAGGCCCCTATTTATTGAAATCGGACGGGGGAGAGACCCGTCCGGGGTCGGTAGGACCCGTACGGGATCGCCCACCCCCGGACGGGCCCGCGTGGGAGTGGGCAGGCCCGCGCGGGGCCGCGCGCAGGCGGGCAGGGCCCGCCCGGGGCCGCGCGACCCCGGCGGGACCCACCCGGGGTCGCCGACCCCGTGCAGGTCCTTCCCGGGGCCACGCGACCCCGGGGTGGTCCCCCCCAGGCCGCGCGACCCCCGGCAGGCCCCCCGGGGGCCGCGCGACCCCGGTGCGAGGACAAGGAGCCCTGGTGCTAGGACCCTCATCTTCACTCTACCTCGGCCTTTTCAAAGAAGTAGGGGCTTTCTGTCCTTTGTTTGAAACACTTTTCGTGACAAAGCTCGATGTGGAAAGAAAAGAAAGAAGAGCTAACAGAATTAAGCATCATCCAAGGTAAAATAAATTCAGCAAATGAACAAATACAAATGGAGAAAAGAAAGGTGACTACATATCCTTTGAAGCCAGTGAGAAAGCGAGCTGTAGCACCACCTGCTCAGGCTGAAGGCCAACGACCTTTCCTACCTTTGCAGCAGCATCCCAGATATCTTGCAAGGTCGTTCCATTCTCAATGAGTGAAATGTACTCAAATGGGCCAACCCAAACAATGGAACTAATTAGGTGTCTATCCCACTACGGCGAGAAGCCATTGTTGAATCCCTCAGGGGCAAGCTCAGTGCTCTTTGCAGTATTAGGAGAATAGCCACAACCTGATAAGAAATGCTCCCACCAAGAATACACCTTCTGAACTGATAGGGCTTTACTTTGTCTTGAGGAAGTATCAACAGGGCGTCTCAAAGGATTGATTGCCCCTGAATAAGGCCGCCAGTCTATGGTGATGGTCTCATTTTTAGCCTCCCATTGTGCCCGAAAATCTATGACAACCCTGGCAATTCTTGGGAATTGGGCATAAAGAAACGAATTTTCAATGGCAAGTGGTGGTAAATCAGTCCTCCCCAAGTGAGCTTCCTCAACCTCTCTCAGCTTCTGTGGATGCTATCTAAAAACATTGCTATGCTTAAACCACCACTGGGCAAGTACATATCAACCTGGTCAATCCACCTCCTCTCTGAGAGGGTACACCTCTGGGCTAGCACACCTTTGAAAAAGAAATCCCACCAGCTGCTTGCAACCAAATGGGTGTCATGATTCTTGCATACTCGCCCACCCAAAGCAAAGTCAGCGTTTGGAGAAACTGACTGATCATAACCAAAATTCCGCACGAAGCAGTGAGGAAAGTAAGGCTCCAAGAAAGTGGTGTTTCCCTTTCTAAAAACAAGAATGCTTGGCGTGATGTAGCAGAGCCAATCCTCATAAGAAGAAACACTAGAGGACGAATGATGAGCAACACCATAAAATATCCCAATAGTGAACGACCGGAAATCATACGAGCTATGAGCAAAAGGTAATCCCTCTTCCCCCTGAGTGGGGACATAAGACAATAGCCTACGTGCTCCTGATAAATGCTCCAGCAGGTTTTGATCTGGGCAATTCTGAAACAAGAAAATTAATGGTGATGCTAGGTTCTCCACAGTTACACTCTGGCATAATGATGGCAGCAATAAGCCAACCCAGGCACTCAGATAATGGGTGGCCATGAATACACTTTTGTCCCTGGGAGAACTGTGAGATGTCAAATTTCCCAGGCCATGATAAATATTACACAAAGCAGCAGGAGCAAGAGCCAATCTATGTCCGTCGGCGAGAAGGCAAGCCGGATATATAAGCAAGACGCACCAAGCCCTAACAACGAAGGTAGCCAGACAGTAAACAAGATATGCAGCGAGATAGGTCTCGTCTGGCAACTTCCGAGGATTCCACCCCTCATTCTCTGGGGCAGAGAGATACTGCTTGTTCTCTTGAGAATGGATAATAAGTTGATAATACTGATTTAAGGGCTTATCATCCTCAGCAAATCGCTCATGGAAACAAAATGGCCTATTGTAGAAATATCGCACCCATACATTTAGGCTGACCCTCACAGCCCTAGCAGAAGCAGAAAGAGCTTTCTTCTTCTCAAAGCGAGCCAGGTCTCGCCAAACTTTCATTAGAAATCTGAAGCTTTAAGGAAGTCGATACTCTCCTGAGCTGGTGGAGTAATTCCTATGCAGACCATCAAGGGGCACCTCCTCATAGGGGCGCCTAAAAATAGGAAGGCCAAAAATTCTGTGGAAACTCCATAAATCAATTGCAGTCTCTCCCTCATCAGTGGCAAAAGTGTTAAATCGGCGATTAAAATGCTCAGCCAAAGACTGTAGCAAGCCACTATAACAAGGGTAGCGGTATAAAGTAGCTGTCACGACATGTCGAATGCCGACATGCTCAAGTAATCTGCTGTAATGATGAAGCACGCCCATGAGCCATTCTGTGGCCCCCAAGTAAAATATGTAGAAAGAAACAATAGGTCATTTCCCATACCAACTGGGTGCAGAGCCACTTATAATTTTGTTAATGAGACATAACTTGTCATACCCCTCAGAAGCAAACTGTGTACCTGAAGGAAGTAAAAACCACCCAGAAACTGAATTTGAGGCCGCCTTATGCTTGCCAGATAACTCCCATGAAGCTGAAGTAAAAGTTTTGGCCTTGGTATAACAATCTGGATTAGTGTTGAAGAACCTCAGTTGGGCGACACATGGAAACTGAGGCTGACGAGTGAAGTCCAAAGGAAAGCCTGCAAAGGAAGTGCCACAGCTACCTAGCATACTGTCACGCCCCACCAGGATAACCCTCTCAAGCTGGCAACGTTCGGCTGTCAAGCAAGCATCATCTTCATCTATATCCTCCAGGACGAAGTTTTGAATAAAAGGAAACATGTATTCATCTAGTGGAAAGTGTCGTGGGTAGCCCTCTGGGCGCTCGTATCTATAAAGGTCTCCACGCTTGACAATCAAAGATAAGTCAACTGCTCCACCTCCAGACTCATCCTCAGGAAGTGGACCTGAAGCAATTATGCTTAACCCCCGGTCGAGAGAGAGTAAATTCTCCATGGTGATTCTTGGAGGACCCAGTGGAGGCATTAACCTCTTTGAGGCAATAGGGGCAGTATGCTTATCTTGCCCCCGTGCCCCGTGAGCATGGCTTTTCCTTGCACGAGGCATAGCGAACGGTCTACAAGGAAAAGAAAACAAAAAAAATGCTAAATGATAGATAAGCATAACATGCAGCAAGGATAGTAAGGGTACGGGTCATGAAAATATTAGCAAAGCCAAAAAAAAATTTAAAGGGGCACAGGTCGCTCGCCGTCGCCTTCGGCACCGACAGACCTCCCGTGAGGGGTATTTGTTGAACCCACAAAGTTCACAAATTATTTCTGATATTTTCAGAAATTTTCAAAAATGGAAAAGTTAAATGCACCATGTGGCGGCCATAAAACGACAAGGAATCGTCGTCATCACATGAGTGCCTTTGAGGGGCCCGCTAGCTGAGACTTCTCACAAATTGACACGTGTTTTTGTACACGGAAAATTTCATCAAATAGTTGATGAGCAGAGTGGAGTTGCTCACTCATGCGAGAAATCAACTATAAAAAGATTTTTTAAAGATGCCAGGGTGTTATTCCCCATGTCTGGCCAAAAGCAGACGAAAGAGGGGTTCCCCACGTGTTGCAACCTGAGTTCCGGCAATAATAAAATGCTTGAAAGGTATGGGTGGCCCTTTTTATAGCCAAACAAGCCACCAAGGGAGCAAGCCTCCCCCCCCCCTCCGCCCCTCTCTCTTCTCTTTCAGATGGCGAATGGACCAGAGGGGGACCCCCTCCGATCGGACAGCACCGGAGGGGGGCCCCTCCGGTGGTATTAGACCGGAGCGGCCCCCTCCGATCATCACAAGCCAGAGGGGAGACCCCCTCCGGTATGTAGCCGACCGGAGGGACCCCCTCCAATCATTAAAAAACCGGAGGGGGGCCCCTCCGACACACCGTAGATCGGAGGGACCCCCTCCGGTCATCATGTACCGGAGGGGGATCCCCTACGGTCTCCCTCCGGTCACCGGGTGACCGGAGGGGAACCCCCCCTCCGGCCCTTTCTTTCCTGTGCAGGGGAGAAAACAAAAAAGAAAAAGAAAAAGTGTGTGTAAGGGGAGGGAGGCCTTCCATCGGAGGTCGCTTTCAACTAGAGCCTTGATGTCTCCCCCTCTACTCCCAGCACCTATAAAAGGGAGCCTAGAGTTCCGAGGAAGGAGAGCGTTCGGAGCACTTAAAGGCTTGGAGAGCTTCTAAGAGGCCCAAGTGAAAAGGAAGACAAGAGCCTGGAGAAAAAGGAGAAGAAACTTACGCCCTCTCCCTTGCAGCTGAGCTTCTCCCCCCAAGTTTGAAGATTTCTTTTGCAAGAAGGCCCTCATATTAAGGTATATTGCTAGAAAACTCCGTCACGAAGAAATATTTTTGTATTGTTGTAAATTCATAACAAAGAAATGTCAGAAATTTGTGAGAAATCCAGAAATATTCGAAGTCTAGTCCCTTATGCAGAAATCATGAAGTCTCTACAAATTCTAGAAATTGCAATTTTACCCCACAATTTTGCAAAATTGTACAAAAGTCCATGTATTTTAGGTAAAAATTCAGAAAAATCAGAAATTCAAGTGACAAGATCTAAGTTCAAAGAAATGTTCCCCAATTTATAGGAATACCCCCGTTTGATGATAAAGTTTTGAAACTGCGATTTTACCCCGACCTTCTTCAAAATTACGCAAATAACCACAAAATTTCAAAAAATTCAGAAAGATTCGGAAATAATCTAGAGGCCACACAAAGGTGCCTTGATCATTCTAAAAATTACAAATAGACCCTTATTGAAGGAAAAAATTGCACATCAGGGGAAAATTACGAAGAAACCCTTGCTTTAAAGAAAATATTATTACAAAGATACACCCGCCTCAGGACATCGGTCGTAAGGGTAGGAAAGGAGTCTTTAATAGTTAATCAAAGGTATTCGGACTTGTCCGATGTAAATTAACACCGACTCTAGTCGGTGTGGAGAACTCCAGTACACGAACTCTAAATCTTCTGATAAATCAAACCGCGGAATTAACAAATATGCCAAAATATACGTATATCCATCCAACGAAATCGGATGTGAGAAGAAAAATTCCGTGAGTGAAACAACGCCAACAGCGAAGATGACAGTCCGACGGTGAATATGGCAGCCACGGTGGAAGTTGATTCTCCAGCGGTGGAAGATGGAATGGACGGTCGCTCTGGTGGCGAAAGACGGCAGCGATGGAGTCGAAGGACGGTGACCGACGGCGGAGGAGCGTTACCGACGGCAGAGGGGGACCACTGTAAACGACAAAACCTATCTCTGGAACCTCAAACCTGCAAGTGGGACGGTGGGTTCGGGCTCGGGGGGCATGCACAAGGAGTTTAAAGGGGATCCACAACTGTTCAAACTGGGTCGGTCAAATTTGGCGGGTCCCGATTCTCCCAATTCGCCGCCCTGAGCAAATAGGCGCACGCCAAGGCGCTCAGCCCGCCTAGGGGAGCGCCTGATCCGCCTTTCCACCAAGAAATAAAGCGACCCATCGCCTTGAACGTTCAAAAGAGCCTTTGCGCCTAAACAGCACCTAAGCGAGTGTTTTAAGAACGATGGGTGTGGTAGAGAGCTGCGGCTGTAGATTTGATTAGGAGATTTCAGGTTGGGAGAGGAGGTACTTCAATCACTCACTTGCATTATGCAGACGACACTATTTTCATCATCATCATCATCAGAGCCTTATCCCAATTAATTGGGGTCGACTACATGAATACTGTTCCGCCAAAGATTTCTATCAAGTGCAATATTCATATTTAAACTCAAGGAACTAATGTCCTTCCTAATAACATCGCACCATCTCATTTTAGGCCTTCCTCGAGCTCTTTTACTAGCATCCACTACGATTTAGTCACATCTTTTAACCGGCGCTGAGTTAGGGCGACGAAACACGTGTCCGAACCACCTGAGTCTATTTTCTCTCATTTTGCTATCAATTGGAGCTACCCCTAAGTCCTTACGGATGCGCTCATTCCTAATCTTGTCTTTCTTAGTCTTGCCACACATCCATCTCAACATCCTCATCTCTGCTACATATATTTTGTGGATGTGTTCCTTTCACACTGCCCAACACTCGGTACCATATAACAAAGCAGGTCTCACAGCCGTTCTATAAAACCTCCCTTTGAGTTTCACAGGCATACGACGATCACAAAGGACACCTGATGCACTTCTCCATCTTAACCAGCCTGCCTTAATCCTATGTGTAACGTCATCATAAATCTCCTCATTCTCTTGTATGATAGACCCTAAATATCGAAAGCAACTACTCTTCGGAATGTTATGTCCATCAATTAGAACCATGTCTTCCTGAACCACTCTCCCATTACTAAAATTACAGTGCATAAACTCCGACTTACTCCTACTAATTTTAAAACATTTAGACTCCAAGATAAGTCTCCAACGCTCTAACTTAGCATTTAGAGCATCAATACTCTCATCAATTAAAACAATATCATCTGCAAATAGCATACACCAAGGGATATCCTCATGCAATTGTTTAGTTACTCCATCCATAACTAAGGCAAAGAGATACGGACTTAGTGCAGAACCTTGATGCATACCTATAGAAACGAGAAATTCACCAGTCTCCCCAGCAATAGTTCGAACACTAGTAATAGCACCGCCGTACATATCTTTAATCAAATCAACATATCCTTGAGAGATTCCTTTCTTTCTTAATGTCCACCAAATCAATTCTCTCGGTACTCGATCGTACGCCTTCTCTAAATCAAGAAAAACTATATACAAATCTTTTCTCATCTCTCTATACTTCTCCATTAGCTGCCGTAGTAAGAAAATAGCTTCTGTAGTATATCTATTTGGCATAAAACCAAACTGATTTTCCGATACAGTAGTCATACATCGGAGGCGTTTTTCAATTACTCTTTCCCAAAGTTTCATAGTATGACTCATAAGCTTAATTCCACGATAATTATTACAACTTTGAATATCTCCTTTGTTTTTATAGAAAGGAACTACAACACTTTTTCTCCAAACTTCTGGCATTCTCCGTTCCTTTAAAATTTTATTAAAAAATTTAGTTAGCCACTGAATACCAATATCTCCTAGGCCTTTCCATACTTCAATAGATAAGCCATCTAGTCCTAAGGCCTTGCCCACTTTCATTTTCCTTAAAGCATCCTCCATTTCTGACATCTTAATACGCCTAAAATATTGATATTTATCAAATATTGTGGACTCTTGGGTACCTTCTAAAGATAAATCATTGACGGAATCTCCATTAAGTAACTTCTGAAAATAGCTATGTCACCTCCCTTTAATCTCAAGATCCTTAGTTAAAACCCTTTGATCTTCACCTTTAATGTACCGAACATGATCTAAATCTCTAGTTTTCCTTTCTCTTAATTTAGCAAGTTTAAATATGTCCTTTTCACCCTCTCGGGTTCCTAATTTATTATATAAATCTTCAAATACCTTTGATTTAGCTTCGCTAACTATTTTCTTAACTCTCTTTTTAGCGATTTTATAGGCTTCTAGGGTTTGATCGTTTTTGTTAGTTTGCCAAACTTTAAAGCATTCCTTTTTTACTCTAATGGTATTTTGGATTTCCTCACTTCACCACCAAGTCTCTTTTTCTAAATTCTTTTTACCTTTAGATTCGCCTAAGAGTTGTTTTGCAACCCTCGTTATACAATTTGTAATATTATTCCACATTATATTAGTTTCTTGTTCTAAATTCCAAATATTTTCCTTTAATAGATGATTTTTAAATGTTGATAAACTTTTACCTTTTAAATTCCACCATTTAATCTTGGAATAATTATTTATAATGATCTTTCTTTTGAATTTAGGAATAGTGGCATCCATTACTAACAACTTATGTTGAGGGGCTAGACTCTCACCAGGAATAACTTTGCAATCTTTACATAAAACTCTATCGGCCTTCCTAATGAGAAAATAGTCAATTTGACTTATATGTGTTCCACTCTTATATGTTATTAAGTGTTCGTCCCACTTTTTAAAGAAGGTATTAGTAATTGCTAGATCATAAGCCATAGCAAAATCAAGAATAGTGTTACCCATATCATTTCTATTGCCAAAACCAAGCCCTCCATGAATCCTCTCATAACCTCTATTATCTATACCCACATGACCATTAAGATCCCCTCCAATAAAGATTCTCTCTTCACTAGGGATATTTTGGATCAAACTATCAATAGCCTCCCAAAATTACTTTTTAATGCTCTCTTCTAATCCTACTTGAGGTGTATATGCACTAATTATATTCAAAATATCATCACCTAAGATAAGTTTAATTAACATTAGTCTATCTCCCAATCTATTTACTTCCACAACTCTGTCTTTTAAGTTTTTATGTATTATTATAGCAACACCATTTCAAGAGTTATTATTACCCGTATACCAAATTTTATATCCATCAATGTCTTTAGCTTTATGTCCTTTCCACCTAATTTCTTGTAGGCAAGCTACGTTAACCCTCCTGTCCTTCATTAACTTAACTAATTCTAAACCCTTACCCGTTAAAGTTCCTATATTCCAAGTAGCTAGACGGATCCTATGTTGTTGGACTTGCTTCTTTACCCGTGTGCGTCCAACCCCACACGAGAACCCTTGCCTATTTGACACTGCAATCGGACGCCATTGCGGCGCGTCGCCTACGGGGAACGTCCTAGCTAGCCCTTGCTCACTTGTCATTCCATCCGGGTTCCGATGTAACGCGTCACTTACGGGGAACGCCCTAGCTAGCCCTTGCTCACTTGTCATTCCATCCGGGTTCCGATGTAACACGTCGCTTACGGGGAACGCCCTAGCATTAGCACATAATGTATTTGGATCAGAATTCATGTTGGAGATGTGACAAAATTTTACTGCTGGCAGACGACACTATTTTGTTCCTGGTAAACAGTTATATGTGGCTAGACTTCTTCCGGAGCTTTTGGAGGAGACCATTCACTTGAAGGTTAACTTCAACAAGAGTTTACTTGTTGGGGTTAACATGGAGGACTTGCCTCTTCAGAGGGCAACACGCATTTTGGGTTGTCAGATTGGTGTCTTCCCCATCTCCTACTTGGGCCTCCCTTTGTCACCTCGGGAACTGAGGTGTGTTGATTGGCTTCCGATAATTCAGAGATACGAGGCTAAGTTGGCTGGGTGGAAGGATTGGTTGTTGTAATATGGGGGTAGGCTTGTCCTATGCAGATCAGTGTTGGGCAATCTACCTATCTACTTTCTCTCAGTGTTCCAGATCCCGAAGACAATGGTGAAGAGAATTGAGTCCATTCAAGAGAGATTCTTCTGGCATGGGAGCGGGGGGAGATGTAGGAGATGGCATGATATTAGGTGGAGGAGGGTGGATGCTAGCAAGGAACAAGGTGGTATGGGGATTAAGGATGTGGGAGACTTTAACTTGGCCCTCTTGTGCAAGTGACTGTTGAGGTTGGGGTAGAAGATGACGGCCTATGGGCGAACATTATTAGACAAAGGTACTACGACAGAAGAAGAGTCTGGGATTTGGACACCTCAACTCTATCCCAGACTTCTCTCATCTACCAGAGCATTTTGACTTGTAGGGATGTCATATCTTCTAGTGTTTAGGTCCGACAACAGAAAGGCAACAGATGCCTTGTGAGACACGGAATATTTTCACGTAGGGAAAATAAACGATAAAATGTTCTTTTTGAAAAGAGACATTCCTCTGCGTAGAGAGAGTTATTCCGTGTGTGCGGATAGTATGAGACGATTTGGATTCGAGTGCTGGACCTTTTCCCACTGACCGGAGTCAGTGTTGATTTACATCGGCCTAACGTCCGAACACCTTTGTTTGACTATCAAAGAAATTCCAAAAGTCTTCTATAGGGGTTCTGATGTTGAGGGCAAACTCTCTTGGAGGGCTCACAATGTCCACTCACTCACCACCGACCAACAGAAACAATTGAGTTAGGGTTTCAACTGTGGCCATGTTTGGACAAAACCCTAGGATTTGGGAATGTGAAGATGATTTGGGGGAAGCCATAGGCATTTTTAAAGTAGGGGAAGGTTTTCTGGACCCCGAGGGTGTTTTGGTAATTTTACCGACCCAGGGGTATTTTGGTAATTTTTCAGGCCAGGGGTATTTCCGAGATTTCTGGACTGAAGTGGAAGTGGGATCGGTTTCCTGACTTCCCAGGGCGCTGAGGCCGTTTCTGGAGGGTTTTAAGGGGCTCTGAGGCCATTTCTAGGTCATAAGGGCACTTTGGTAATTTTACCCTATCCTGAGCAGACCTAAGGTTGGGATGACATCTGAGTGTTGGACTGAGGTGACAACATTTCTGGACCAAAAGAATGACAAGGGACTTCGTAGAAGACACATAGATGTCAATTTGGTCGAAAGAGGGATATATATGCAATTCTGTGAAAACCGGGGGTTTTCTTATAATTTTCTCCCCGAGGACATACATAAAACATGCTGAGTGCTTTTATAATCAGAATGAGTACAAGGATTGTCGACGAGTTGTCAACTGTACAAAAGTCCGCGCTAACGCGAGAGATAGGGACGTAACCCTAATTACAAAAGTTGCAGGGTAAAACTGCAATTTACAGGACATTTATGTTTCTTAGATCCCGGGGAGGACATTTAAGCAATTCTCCCATTTTTGGGGCAGAATTATATGACATATTCGCCCCGGGATTTAGAAACAACAACACAGCCCACCGAGGGTCAAAATTACAAAAAATATCCTCATAGGGGTATATACACAAGACCCGGGGGCTTACCCCTTGCGGGTCAAAACAACGAACTAAAACTCCATGTGTGCTGGATGCTCCAAGTGTGTAGTCCGTATGTAGGTTGTTCCCCCCTCTTCTGGACCCCTGGAGGTCTATTTATAGAAGTGAGAACCTCCCCGGGGTCGTCCGGACCCGTATGGGTCAAATGGGATGAAAATGACCCCGGGGAGGTCATTTTTTTGATTTCCGTGCGCGGGAGAGAAAGCCGCCCGAGGTGGGAGGTTCCCGGATCCGTCCGGGGTCAAATGACCCCGGGCAGGTCCGAGACCTCCCCGGGGTCATTCGACCCCAGGCGGGACCTACCCGGGGTGGAATGACCCCGGGCGGGTCCCCCGAGGACTGCCCGAGGTGAATGACTTCGGGCAAGTCCCGCCCGGGGTCAATTGACCCCGGGCAGGTCCTGCCCAACCGCGTGCAGACCTCCCCGGGGTCGGGCGACCCCGGACGGGTCCCCCCGACCCCGGACGGGTTCCTCCGACCCCGTACGGGTCTTCCATCTCCATGTTGGCCCATTTCTGCTCCAATTAAATAAAAGAGGAGGTGTTTTTGCAAAGCAAAATTTGCTTCCAACAAATGCCCCCCACGGAACGTTCGTCAAAGTCGGGGCGGAGGCGGACGGTCCGTGCCTTCTGTAGAACTGCACCTTACTGCTTCGTTGCTTTCCAGAAAGCTGAAGTTGATGTGGACCAACCCTTAGGGTTATACTGGCCAGAGTCAATATATGTCGTCCCCTCGTAGAGGCTTGCTGGCATGTAGTTGACGAAGACCTACCTCGACGAGGCTTGTTGGTCTGTAGTTGCTGTAGGCCTACTTCTGAGAGACTTGTTGGACCAAAGTTGATGGGGACCTGCTTCTGAGAGACTTGTTGGCCCAAAGTTGATGTAGGCCTACTTCTGGCCCAAAGTTGATGGGACCTGCTTCTGAGAGACTTGTTGGCCCGAAGTAGATGTAGGCCTGCTTCTGAGAGACTTGTTGGCCCGAAGTTGATGTAGGCCTGTCTCGAAGAGGCGCATCCATCTGAGTCGTCGTTGATCGACTATTGAGCTGTGATAGCTAGAAACTGACACTGGCCGACCCTTGGGGGTGCGTTTGGCCAAAAGTCATTGTGCCAGCTGACCGCTGAGGTATGTCGCCGAAGATGTGTGGGCTAACATCTGAGGTGTAGCCGAACATGTTGATGTGTCGGCTGACCGCTGAGGTATCATTGAAGATATGTCGGCTGACCACTGAGGTGTGTAGCCGAACATGTCGATGTGTCGGCTGACCGCTGAGGTATGTCGCCGAATGTTAAAGCTGACTAACTGCTGACTTGTGATAGCCAAGGTTGATGTAGACCAGCCCTTAGGGCATGTTGGTCTGGGTAGATGCCGGCCGTACACGGGCTGAGGCAACTCCTTTCTTTGTTTTAGCTTCAGCTAGTGAGGCTTCAAAGCTGCTTCAAAGTTTCCTGGCCCTTGGGATGGAGTGGCCGACTGGTCCTCCACTTGGTGTAGCATTGCCAGATGCATGCATTTGGTCTCCCGCGGGACGCCTGGACAACTGAGCTTGCGCCTTTATGGGAGGAGTTCGCCAGCCTTCGCGCTATTCAGGAGCGGAGGCGGAGGACTCAGCTGATCATTCAGCAGGAGAGGCAGCAGCTTTGCAGACTTCGGGCGACCCAAGCTGAGGTGGGCGCCCAGGTCGAGGCCGCTTACGAGCTCGAGCAGGTGGCCTCCCACAGAGTGTAGGAGCTTTTGTCAGAGGTCCGGGGGACCGAGGAGGAGCGCAGTCTTGTGCGTGCCGATGTAGATCCTCCGCCGTAGGCTTGAGGGGCTCCAGGAGCTTTTGCGAGAGCTCCGAGAGACCGAGGAGCGCAGTCTTGCGCGTGCTGATGTAGACTCTTCACCGTAGGCTTGAGGGACTCCAGGAGGAGGTTCTTCAGAGCGAGACTCGCCTCGCTGACCTGAGGAGGAGAGAGTCTGGTGCTTGATGGGCTTTGGTACATTCTTGTACGTAGGGTTGTTGTACTTTGCCTATGTTTGTCGGAGTTACCCTGGGGGCTTGTCTCGGGCTCCCTTCTTTGAAGATATTCATAAGTAAAGGACAGGGTGTAGTAGCATTTGCTTCCATCCTTTTGCATGTATGCTTCTTTTTTTCTTTTTTTTATCACTTTACCAGCACTACCGCCTTTTCGGGTTTTCACCAGGACTGGCCCCCTTTAGCTTTTTCCAGTGTGCCCTTGCGGGTTTTCACACTGAGGGGTACCCATTTTTGCCTAAGGCGCCCTTTCGGGTTTTCACCTTAGCCGGGTTAAAGCCTTTTTGCCATTGATTGTTCCCCTAACAGAAACAACCAAGTCTGCAGGGGTATCAATATTTTTAACCCCATTTTTTTTTTGAACCTATAATGCCAAAAGGCGAGGAGAAGGTGACACTCCCGTAGGGACGTGTGTGGCGCAGAGGTGGGACAAATGGATGGGTTCGGCTATCCTAGCGGGACGTAATTAGCCAAATCCAGAACCGAAAGTTGAACGGGTTGGCAACCTAAGAGAGGCATGCATGTGCCAAGCCCGGTTGGGACAACAAAGGAGGGAGGTTTAACAGTCCGAAAGGGACATGCGGGTTAAACCTGGAGGCCGATAGGCGGGATGGGTTGGCAGCCCGAGAGAACATACATAGGCCAGACCCGAAGCGATGAAAGGAGGGGATTTGACAGCCCGGGTGGGACATACGAGTCAAATCCGTGAGCCGATAGGTAAATAGGGTTGGCAGCCCGACGAGGGCATGCAGATGCCAAGCCCGTGGGGACAAAGGAATAGACTTGGCGATCCCGGTGGGATATATGAGTCAAGTCTGAAGCCAAGAGGCGGGATGGGTTGACAGCCCGAAAGGGGCATGCAGAGGCCAGACCCAGAAGAAGAAAAAGGGTGGATTTGACAGCCCTAGTGGGACGTGAGAGTCAAATCCGAAAGCCGATAGGCGAAGAGTGGGTTGACAGCCCGAGAGGACATGCTGAGGTCAGACCCAGTGGGACATGTGCCAGAAGGCATGATGGATTGGCAGCCCGAGAGAGCATACTGAGGCCAGATCCCAGAAAAGTAGAAAGTGCCGAAAGGCCTGATGAGTTGGCAGCCTGAGAGAGCATACTGAGGCCAATTCCAGAAGGAAAGATGAGCCGAAAGGCATGATGGGTTGGCAGCCCGAGAGGGCATACTGAGACCAATCCCAAGAAGGTTAGATGAGCCGAAAGGCATAATGAGTTGGCAACCCGAGAAAGCATACTGAGGCCAGTCCCAATGGGACCAAAGAGTAAATGGGTTTAACTGCTTAGAAGAGACACCTGAGCTAAACCCGGAAGCCGATAGGCGAAATGGGTCAGTACCCCGAGAGGGGTATGCATAGGCCGACCCTGATGGGACATATGAAGGACAGATTGGATAGCCCGGAGAGACACGGGATCCGAAATTCAAGGAGTTCAAGGTATGAGTAATCCCGATGGGACAGAGTATGACAACCTCAGAATGCCGGTGAGACTCGGTGTCACAGGATGGCATGTGAGGCGTAGCCATGGCATCAATATGATATTTTGGCCATGATGGGGTGGAGTCATTGACTTAGAGCCACCCATAGAATAAGAAGAGAGAGGATTTTTTTTTCACATTACCAACCTCACCGCCCTTTCGGGTTTTCGTCGAGGCTGGCCCCCTTTAGCTTTTTCCGGTGCGCCCTTGCGGGTTTTCACACCGAGGGGTTGCCCATTTTTGCCCAAGGCGCCCTTTCGGGTTTTCACCTCGACCGGGTCTATGGCCTTTTTGCCCTCAGCCAACCGTTGAAGGCTGACTGAGTCCGCTGGGGTATCAGTATTTTTAACCCCATTTTTTTCTCTTTTTTTTTTGAACCTTCACTGAGGAGAGGTACTGTCCTGTGAGGACTGATGTGGAAACTCCTGCAGTGGCGCATGGTAGAGCTTCATATGCTTGCCATTGAGAGGAGGGAAGGGATTGTCCCCCTTGTAGTCAAGGACCGTATAAGCCCCTCCTTCGTAGACCTTCTGAATGACGTAAGGCACATGCCAATTAGGCTGGAGTTTGCCGCTAGATCTTTCGCGAGAACCTCCTTTTCTTTAATCATGACGAGGTCACCTTTCTTGAACGTCGTTGCTTGACCAGCTTGTCGTAGGCACGTGTCATGCGGGCTTGGTACACTTGTAAGTGCTTATAGGCTTTGAGTCTTTCACCTTCAAGGTTGGACAACTCTTCAAGCCTCCTTTCTATCTCGGACTGGTCTTGGCCTGGCAATCCAGCGTGCACAGCAACGCGGTAAGACGCCAGCTCAATTTCCACAGGGACCACCGCTTCGGCTCCGTAGACCAAAGAGAAAGGGGAGCAACCCGTGGGGGTTTTGTAAATGGTCCGGTAGGCCCATAGGGCTTCGTGGACCTTTTCGCCCCAATCCCGTTTGCGGCCGCCTACTATCTTGGATAGCAGCTTGCAGAGGGTTTTGTTGAAGGCCTCGGCCAACCCGTTGGCTTGGGGATTGTAGACTGATGACGTCCTCCAATCAATATGGAACTTTGACGCCAAAGCATAAACAGTCTTGTTCTTGAAAGGCGTGCCATTGTCAGATATAATCCGACTGGGGGTGCCGAATCTGTATATAATGTAGTGCCTCACAAAGCGGGCAACTATCTCTCCTGTAACTTCCCGTAGTGGAATGGCTTCGCCCATCTGGAGAAGTAATCAGTGGCGGCCAGTATGAACTTGTGGCCTTGAGATGATGGTGGGAATGGTCCCACAATGTCCATGCCCCACTCTGCAAATGGCCAAGTAGGCGCTGTTGGATGGAGCGGGTTGGTGGCCGCCGAGGGACTGGCCCGAATGCTTGGCATTGGTGACACGTACGAGCATATTGGTTGCAATCTTCGTACATGGTGGGCCAATAGAACCCTTTAGCTTGATGTTGTTCTTCATCTTGGCTCCTGCTTGATGCGCTCCGCACAATCCGGAGTGGACCTCGTGCATCACGGTCTTTGCTTCCTCGGATGAAAGGCACCGTAGGAGGACCGATCGGTCCTTTTCATGGACGAGCCTGAAGAGCAGACCGTCAATCAGCTGGTAGGATGTCGCCCTGCGTAGCAGTTGCACCCTCTGAGCCCGATCAGGAGGAAGCCAGCCATTCTTTATTTTTATGATCGGCTCACGCCAATCTTCTTCTTCGGGAGCATCTTCCTCTTGAATGTTGTCGACCTCATAGACAGTGAGGCCAGATTCTTCGTCGAGCACGCTTGGCATGAGCCTTCGGTGTCTGACAGTGATATTTAATTCTCCCTCAGGCGGGAGTTTTAAGGCTGCTGCCAACTTTGCAAGAGCATCAGCCTGGGAGTTGCTGCCTCTGGGGACATGGCCTATTTCAAATAGGTAGAAGTTTTCCTTGAGCCTCATAACGGCCGCATGATAGGGATGAGCTCCTTTTTCCGGACGTCATAGACGCCTAATACTTGCCGGATGACGAGCTGAGAATCCCCGTACACTTTGATGCACTTGATGTCCATCTCTAGTGCCAGTTGAAGCCCAATAATCAAGCGCTTCATACTCTGCTCATTATTAGTCAATGACTTCATGAGAGCGCAGGAGTTGTGGAGGATGCCGCCTTGTGGGGATACAAAGACTACCCCCGCGCCCGAGACATAGTCTGTGAGGCCGCCGGCCCTTTTGATTGTCGAGAGGCACCATCAAAATATAACTCCCAGTGTGGGAGGTCAAGGGTGAGGACACCCGGCTCCATCTGTGGTGGGGACTTTTTCAGAATGCTCCCCATTTTCTTGAGAAGGTACCAACACCTCTTCATCGGGCAGCTCGAGTTGAGTGGCGAATCTTCTGGCACGGGGTGCGCTGCTAAGAACTCCGCCATTCCTTGTCCCTTGATCGCCTTGCGTGGGACGAAGGTGATGTCAAACTCCATGAGGATAAGTGCCCACTTGCCGAGCCTACCAGAGAGGACAGGCTGGCTGAGCAGAAACTTGAGTGGATCACATTTTGAGATGAGGTCCACCCGGTGAGCTAGGAGGTAGTGCCTGAGCTTCTTGACAGCAAACACCAGAGCTAAGCACACCTTTCTCATGGGAGCGTACCGATGCTCAGGCTCGATCAGCTTCCGGCTGAGGTAGTACAACGGCTGCTCCTTGCCCTCTTCATTGATCTGGGCTAGGAGCGCCCCCAAAGAGGCATCCATGGCAGCAATATAGAGATAAGGGGCTTCCCTCTGACAGGTGCCCCTAAGACTGGAGGAGTCAGCAGATACTCCTTGATTTGCTCGAAGGCCTTCTGACAGTCTTCGTCCCATATGAAGGGTGCTCCTTTCTTCATCAATTTGCCGAAAGGTAGACATCTTCCAGAGAGATTAGAAATAAATCGCCTAATATAGGTGAGTCTTCCTTGAAGAGATCTGAGCTCTGTCAAGTTCTTGGGCGGAGGTAGTCCTCTTATGGCCTTGATTTTGTCAGGGTCGATTTCTATGCCCCGGTACCCGACGATGAAGCCCAGGAACTTGCCGCTGGAGACGCCGAAGGCGCACTTCATTGGGTTCATCTTGAGTTGAAATCGTCGAAGTCTTTCAAAGACTTGACGCAGGTCAGCTAAGTGATCCTCCCGCTTCTTTGTCTTGACGACCAGATCATCGACATAGCATTCGACAAGGTCATGTAGCATCTCGTCGAAGATCTTGGTCATTGCCCTTTGGTAGGTTGCACCAGCATTCTTCAGACCGAACGGCATCCTTTTGTAGTTGAAGATCCCCTTAGGAGACCGGAAAGCCGTATGGTCTTTGTCTTTGACGGCCATGCGGATTTGATTATAGCCCGACGACCCGTCCATGAAAGACAAGCTTCGTGACCAGTGGTCATATCAGCCATTGTCTCCGTGATTGGGACAGAGAAGTCGTCCTTCGGGCATGCCTTGTTCAAATCCCTGAAGTCGATGCAGACTCGGACTTGACCATTCTTCTTCTTGACAGGGACGATGTTGGCGAGCCATACAGGGTACATGCAAGGCTCTATGAAGTCCACGTTGAGCATCTTGTCAACCTCAGCATTGACCTTCAGCTCCAGCTCGTGGCGCATACGCCTTTGAGCTTGCTTGACTGGCTTGACTGTTGAAAGTATTGCCAGCTCATGTTCAGCCACAGAAGGGTCGAGTCCAGGCATTTCTTTGTAAGTCCAGGCGAAACAATCTCTGAACTCTTCTAAGAGCTGTCGATACGACTGTCTTTCTTCCTCGCTGAGGAAAGCACTTATGAAGGTGGGACGATGGTCACTTTTGCTTCCGAGATTGATCTCAATCAACTCGTCCACAGTTGCTTGGCCACCGTCTTCAAGCTCCGGTGGAGCTGGTTGGAGGTCGACGAAGTCTCCCTCGTCATCAGTGTCGGCTTCGTAGACTTCAAATTCTTCGAAGCACCTTGCTCGTGGCTTGAAGTCGAAGGACTTGCCTCATCTTGCCGACTGGTTAGCAGGCTGGGCTGCTCTTCCCTCTGAGGGTGATCATTGTCGACTCCTGATGAAGGTGATGGTGTCATAGACACATCACCGGACTCCCTTACAGAGTCATCAATCTTGGGCTCAACTTCAGCTTGCCCGTTAGGGAGAGGCAGTAGCCCTATGGCATTGACTGCATAATGACCTCGAAGTCGTCTCCTGGTCGTAGCCAAGTCCCCTTGTATCTTTGCGGGAGAAAGGAGGTTGCCCACGGACTTGCGGAGGATTCCATAGCTGGTGGAAATACGCCGCTCGCGCTGGGTCCAGAGTTTGCGGATGTGCTGCTTTTTACACATTTCCTTGATGTATTTTGGCATATCATCCATCTCCTGGACTGGCTCTGGCGCCACATCGGCGGAGTATCCCAGCCGAAGTCATCTTCAGGAGGGCACGGTGGGACTAAATCACCTTTGTAAAAGATGATCGGCTTGTCCCCCTTGCTCTTGTTGCGTCTCCTTCTCCGTTGATAGGAGACTGTGAAAGTCTTCAACTGTTCCACCTCATGTTCTTCCCATTGGGACGAGAGCTGGAGGCACTTCGGCGGTAAGGAGATACTCCCGTCAATGACCCGGCTGATGAGGTTGGCTTCAAAGTCAACACTTCGCCTTTCTGGTTGAGTTGGCTTGGAGGCGGCACTGAGGCTCAACCTGTGCAGCTTTACCATGTCTTGGTTCACAGTGAAGAGCTGCCCTTCCTCAACTTCATGGTCCACCTTTTGCTTCCCTTGTCTTTTAAAGGCTCGGGGATTGTTAAAGCGGGCTTCCCAAAATACAGCGAAGCATCGACCAGATGACACTCATTGGGGTGGAACGGGGCCTGATCTGCGAAGACCGTATGTTGCTCCCCTTCCTTGGCATATTTAATGCACTGATGCAGAGTTGAGGGAACAACCCAGTTTTCATGCAGCCATGGCCTTCCAAGTAGCACCTTGTAAGATGTGTCGGAGTTGATAATATAGAATGTCGCTCGGGTGACAAAATCGCCCAAAGCCAGTTTGACCTCCACCCGACCAAGCACCTCCTCGGAGCCCAGATTGAACCCCGAGATCTTGACCGCAGTCATTTTTTGTAAATAGGGCGCCAGGTATAGAGACTTGAAAGTCTTCAAAGGCATGATATTGACAGCTGCTCCGGCGTCGACCAGGATGCGACTCACGTCATGCCCATTGATCGTCCCCCTCATATATAAGGGGCGATTATGACACGGAGAGGACAGCAACATGTCTTTGTCCGTGAAGGAGATGTTGGCTGTGAGTGCCTCATACGCCTGGGCCTGCAACTCTGCAACATGGGCTTCATATGCCTCTAGGTCTTGAAGTATCTTGACAAGAGCCTCCCGAAGATCCTTGCTCCAGGCGATGGCCTCCCAAATGGTGACATTTGTTGGGAACCGCTTCATATGATGAATGATTTTGCGGTCCGCCCGAGCACGGGTCTTGTCAAATGGCGGGATGATCTCCGCCAGACTCTTCGGAGCCTGGCGAGGCTTCTCTCGCTTAGAAGGGCGCTCCTCCGTATTCTGGCCTTCCGCATCTTCTTGGAACAGCGGTGCCAAGGATTCCTCCGGAGGTGGCAAAGGCTCTTCATGCTGGTCTTCACTAGAAGGACCGGCCTGGTTCGCGGACTCGACTCTGTTAGAGGGGCTGGCCTGCTCTGCCGCCTTCTCGTACAATGGCGACTTGGCAGGCTCCTCTTCTTCGTCGGAGGATGTGATTGTAAAAGGGACGCCACCCGGCTTAGCCGTTGAGACGGGGCCTGAACCCTCTGAGGGTCTGAGGACAAAAGGGATTCCCCGAACTTGAGTTTCTGGGACTGGGCCCGGCTTCTCCCCTTTGAACAGTATGACCCGGTCAAGAGTCAGGACCTTCACGTCCACGTCCCGGCCACGTCCCCGGCCATTCCTTGCCGAGCGACGCTGATATGTTGCCATAGGAGCCTTGCCTCCAGTGCTATCAGCCGTGGGATCGTAAATGTTGTCAGGCGGCGGGATCGCCACCATGTTGCAGGAGAGCTCTTGCAGCATTTCCTCAAGCATCTCGACAGTGAGCTCCTCATCCTTGTAGAATAAGGAGAGCTCCTCCGGGATCGGGAAGTCTTCACCTTCTTCAAGACGGTGGGCCATTTCCCGAGCCATTGAAGGAGGCGGGCTTTTCGCCCAAGCTTGTCCCAGGGAATATATTCGTCTAGAGTGACGACCCTGGTGGGACGAGGGGGAGTGTACTCCTCCAGCTCATCTATGAGCTTTTGAAGTCTTTGTAGAGGAGTTGGCTCTTAGGGGCCTCCATAGCAGCTGCTTGCTCAGCTTGCTTCTTCAACCTCCTCTTCAAATTCTTCCTGCGATTCTTCTCTTGCTTCTTTTGGCGTGCCGCCTCTTGAGAAGAGAGAGGAGTTTGCTTTGGAGGTGGGACTTGCTTGCCCCCAGAATTCGCTTTTTGCTCCGGGCTGGCTCCTTAGGAGCTTTAGTGCCACGGCTCTTTTTGGAAGTGACCTTAGTCCAGCTGACCTCTCCGGTTGCACCTGGAAGGTGGCATTGATTGCCTGAGCAATTATTTCAGAGGCAACTCCTGGAACTCTGCCAGTCCACAGTGGGGCCTCTGGGGGCTTTGTAGTTCCACCGACTTTGCTTGGGCTGGTGGTTCGATTTGCTTGAGCTGTTGAGGCCTTTCTACAATTGGCGGCCTCGCTGGGCTGACAGAGGCCTTAACTGGGGTCTTCGCGGGCTCAAGAGGTCGAGTCCTCTCCACGACTAATGGCCTTGCTGACTTGGCAGGAGCTTTGGCTGAAGGCTCTGACGCCTTGGCTTTGCCTTTGTTGTCTGGCCGAAGTTCTCTCTTATGACGATGCCAGGCTGACTGACCTGGGACGGACCTTGGAACTCTCTCCCGCGGCTTGGCTTCCTGGATTCTGGACCTTAGGCCCTTTATAGGTGGCCTTGCCTTTAGTGAGTAATGGAATTCATCATTTTCCGCAGGCTCACTTGGTCGGGCTAATCGGGAGAAAGCCTCAGTTTCTCGCCGAACCTGCTGGAGAGTCTCCCTGGCGGCCTCTGCAAGACGCAACCTTGTCATGGAGTTCCCTGAGTATCGACAACCCCTCTTTGGATGAGGGCTTCAATGAAGTCCTGAACCTCTGGGCATTGCCGAGTATGGTGAGACACCATTGCATGATACTTACAATAGCGGGGGTGACTCTTGGCCGTCTCATTGTAATAAGACGGCGGGTCATGTGTCAGAACCCAGCCATCCTCCAGAAGTTTGTCAAAAATTTTCTCAGTGTCTTCCTTAGGAAAAGAACACTGATGAGAGGGTCGCCACCCCGGATACCAGAGTGTGGATTTAGGTGGCTGGGAACTGGCTCCTTGGGAACTGACTCCCTCTTCCTACGGCTCGAGGAGCTGGAAAGCTGCTGCAGGATGTATAACATTGACGGAGAAGTGAAGACTCTCCCGTACATGCGGCTGTGGTGGATTGACTAAGAATTCACCCATATTGACCTTCCCTCGCCTGATTAAGTCCTCAGCAAGCTCTTTGAACGGTTCACAGTTATGGATAATATGGCCTACCACCTCATGGTAGGGGCAATAGCCCTGATGAAACGCAGCACCTGGTGTCTGCTCCATGGGTGACGGGCTAATCAATCCCGCCCGCTGGCATGCGAAGAAGATGTTTGGAGTCTTCTCGCAAGGGAAGGAGTATAGCTTTTCTGGGAGCTCGACTTGAAGTGGAGCCTCCTCGCCTTCCGGTGAGTCCTCCTCGTCTTCAGATGAATCTGAAGATTCTTCAGAGAGCCAGCCCTGAGCGGAGCCCGGCCCGTGGGTGATACACCCGCCTCCCGTATGTGGGCTGGAGCTAACCCCCTGGCAAATGGGCCAAAGGGGAAGGTGGACAACTGCTGATCAATGCTTTCCAGGAACTGCAGCAGGCGCCTCTGTTCTAGTTGCAGCTGCCGATTTCTCTCGGATTTTCGAATAGTCCTCCGCAGTGCCAAACACTCAGGGAGTGAGGGAGGGGCGGCTCCCGGACCGGTGTGGGACTGTTGATTTGAAGGCCCGGCCTCGGAGGCATTGGAGCTCGAAGCCATCGCCACCATATGGACCACATTAGCTGACCGATTCGATCGACCCCAAGCATGCGGCTGCGGTGGATCGACTGCATGGCCCAGCATATTTACCAAGCCCTTTTGAATGAGCTCTTCTGCTATGTTTTTGAAAACATAGCAGTCCCCGATGGTATGACCCAACCTTCGGTGATACACACAATAGGTAGGATCATCCGTTTTATCCACCTCCGCGGGCTTCCGCGGATCCGGCAGGGTGATGAGCTGCTCTTTCATGCATAGATCAAAGAGCATTTTAGTATGCTCTTTCCTGAAGGAATATGGCGTCTTCATGTTCTCCGCCAACCGAGACGCGCTTGCCTTGTCATCAGACTTCTTGCCCTTTCCTTTGGACTTTCCTTCCCCTTTATCTCCATTTGTCGGGGAGAAGTCAACGGCATTTACCTCCTTGCCGCTAGCCAGACGGTCTTTGGAGGATTTACCTTTTGCAGAAGCTTGTGTAGGATGATCAGCGAAGAACATTTCCATCTCTGCTACCACCGTATTCAACTGGTCGAAGCTTCTGATGTTTGAGCCCAGAAGCTTTTCACTGACTTCTGCCGAGAGACCCCTGCGACAGATGGTGATCGCATCTTCAGGCGTCGGAGGGTTATCGCAGCGCATGCTGACGTCCCTCCATCGCTTGATGAAGTCCAATGCTGTTTCACCTTTCTTCTGTCGAAGGGAACAAAGCTCTGCTAGGAGACTTTGCGTTCGACCATTTGGAAGCGGTCGACAAACTTCTTCTGCATGTCAGCCCAATCAGATACTGAGTTGGGCTTTAACCTTGAATACCACTGGAAGGCGGTGCCAGTCAAGACGTGGCGAAATACAGCAGCAAATATGCCTCTTCCAGGGCTAATTCACCCATGGCCGTCATGTAATAGGCCAGGTGTTCATGCGGAGAGCCCTGCCCGTTGAACTTCTGGAGTTTCGGGGCCTTCGGGCAATCCGGTGGAAGCTTCTTGAATTGATGGTGGAGGGGATAAGGCACGCTGTACAAATCAACGGTGGCCACCCCCTCCCCATGTTGAGCAAACTTCGCCTCTACAATGCGTTCAATCATTTGCTTCTGCGCCATGAGGCTTTCTGCGGCAGGAGTAGCAGATGACCGCGCATTGGCTTCATGCGGCGGGACTTCGAAGTCCACCGCCAGTGGGAGTCTTGCAGCCGTGACAGAGGCATTGGCTGCTGCTGGAATGGGAGAAGGCTGCTGATCCGCTCCAGCCGGTGCCGCCTGAGGCGGGGCAGGAACCTCCTTTTCGCGCAAGAGCGACTGCAGCAGGTTCTTGAGCTCTTGGTTCTCCCGTCGAAGCTCTTCCAATGCGGGGGCCCGTGGCTCTTCCCCCAGCTCTTCTTCGTGCCGGGAGTGACTGTCCCCATCAACACTGTGGACGTCTTCCTGGCGCTCTTCTTGCCGTGCCGGCTCGGGTTGAGATGTACCGGCAGCCTGCGCCTGCTGTGCTTGTGCTAGAATCCGGGAGACCGGCCTTGACCTCCTCAAATATTGAATAGGTTGGTCAAGGTCTCCCGAGGTGTTCTCGGGCTGTTTGTCGCCGGAGGTGGCATAACAGGTGAACACTTTGACGGTGTCATTGGTCACCTGACCACCCGCTTTTTCTTGGGCGGTTGTTGGTCCGGCTTGGGCGGCATCCCTAGTCTGTCAAAGACAGACATTCGGGATGTAGATGCTTGAGGGGAGCGATCCTCCTCCGTGTGCGTGGAACTAGCCCACGGGAGGTCGGCCGCACCTTCTTGCCGGCTCCTCGGCGCTTCTGCCCCCGTAGGGGCTGGGTTGTAAACCCCGGAGAGACCGAGGCTTCAGTGCTCGGCGGACTCCACATCCGCTGAAGTTCCGACATGCGGAAGGGCTCCTCCGCCCTGGCACGCCTTATAATCCGGGCCTCCTCCTTGGTGACCCAGATCTTCCTAAGATGGAGCTGGCGCTCCTCCACTTGGTTGCCCCCTGTCCTTGACCGGGCAGCTCGTGGCTTGGGCCGTTGGAGAGTGTCCTGGGTTGCCGCCGATAGGCAGGCTTCTTCTTCCTCGCTCCGTCCTCCCGAAGTTGCCTAAGGAGCTCGAAGCGGTTGGAGGTGAGAATGGTCGTGACATGACGATCCCGAGGCAAAATCAGCTCGCCTCCATCAAGCCGGATGCAGATGTCTCCGACAATCACAGTCTTGCCGGAGCGAGAGACAGCCGCTTCGGGCTTTGCACCCTTGCGGCTACGGCGTTGCCCCCGTTGAGCAGGGGCGATGTTGGTGACGCCCACCGTAGGCACGTCGTTGTTGAGGCGGCGGCGCTGCCCCCGTTGAGCAGGGGCGGTACCTCTAGGGGTGGCCGCAGTAGGTCTGGTGCCGTGACGGCGACGGCGTTGCCCCCGTTGAGCAGGGGCGACGTCAGCAGTGACTTGATTTACCGAGAAGACTCGGACGATAACGGGGCAGAAGGCCTGACACCTTCAGCCGTCGACGTGGCAGTCAAGGTAGCTCGACTGACTGTAGGGATGAAGGGCTTGACACCCTTGACATTTGAAGAGTTGACCGGACTAACCCGGTTGGATGCTGTAATAGAGGATCTGACACCCCTGAGAATGGTCTCCCTGACCGGGCGAGTCCGGCCAGTCGATGAAGCAGAAGGTCTGACGCCTTCAACAGTTGTTTTCTTGGCCGGGTGAACCCGACCAGTAGATGGGGCCGAGGGCCTGGCGCCCCTGCTAGTTGTATCGTTGACCGGATGAACCCGGCCGGCTGCTGAGATTGAGGGTCTGACACCCCTAATGGTAGTCTTGTTGACCGGACGAACCCGGCCAGTTGACGAAGCCGAGGGCCTGACGCCCTCGATGGTTGGCTTATTGGCCGAGCGAACTCGACCAATTGCTGAAGCTGAGGGCCTGACGCCCTCAGTGGCGGCTTTGTTGACCGGACTGACCCGGTCGGCTGCTGAGGCGGAGGGGCTAACACCCCCGACGATAGTCTTGCTGACCAGGCGAACCCGGCCGGCTATTGGGATTGAGGGTCTGACACCCCTAGTAGTCATCTTCTTAGCCGAGCGAACCCGACCAGTTACTGCAGTAGAGGGCTTGACACCCTCAGCGACTGTCTTGTTGACCGGGTGAACCCGGCCGGTTGTTGCAGTAGAGTGCCTGACACCCTCAGCGACTGTCGTCACAGCCGTGGATGAGCTGACCTCAACCACGGGCACAACGCCCAGGAAAAAGGGCGAGCCGACGACCGCTGGGAAGTCGCCGAAAACAAGTGGGGTCGCCAGGTATCCCAACCTGGCGTGGTTGGCGACAATCTCGGGGCCGTAGGTAACGGCGGCCATCGCTGTTGTTGTTGGTGGTGGTGGTGGTGCGTAGCACGAAAGGAATGGCGTGCAGATGCACGAAGAGTTCTCAGACGAGCGGTGAAAAGTGTGCCCTCCTCTTCCCGTCCTGTAAAAGGAAGAGGAGGAAATCCGAACCTAAAGAGGGTTTTGGGGAATGACTCTGACAGAAAGAAGAAAGGCAGGAAAAGTCCCACCGGGCGTGCCAGTCTGTGAGACACGGAATATTTTCACGTAGGAAAAATAGCGATAAATGTTCTTTTTGAAAAGAGACATTCCTCTGCGTAGAGAGGGTTATTCCGTGTGTGCGCATAGTATCAGACGACTTGGGTTCGAGTGCTGGACCTCTCCCCACTGACCGTAGTCAGTGTTGATTTACATCGGCCTAACGTCCGAACACCTTTGTTTGATTGTCAAAGAAATCCCAAAAGTCTTCTATAGGGGTTCTGATGTTGAGGACAAACTCTCTTGGAGGGCTCACAATGTCCACTCACTCACCACCGACCAACAGAAACAATTGAGTTATGGTTTCAACTGAAGCCATGTTTGGGCAAAACCCTAGGATTTAGGAATATGAAGATGATTTGGGGGAAGCCATAGGCATTTATAAAGTAGAGGAAGATTTTTTGGACCCCGAGGGTGTTTTGGTAATTTTACCGACCCAGGGGTATTTTGGTAATTTTCCAGGTCAGGGGTATTTCCGAGATTTCTGGGCTGAAGTGGAAGTGGGATCGGTTTCCTGACTTCCCAAGGCGCTGAGGCCGTTTCTGGAGGGTTTTAAGGGCTCTGAGGCCATTTCTAGGTCATAAGGGCATTTTGGTAATTTTACCCTATCCTGAGCAGACCTAAGATTGGGATGACATCTGAGTGTTGGACTGAGCTGACAATATTTTTGGACCAAAAGAATGACAAGGACTTCGTAGAAGACACATAGATGTCAATTTGGTCGAAAGAGGGATATATATGCAATTCTGTGAAAATCGGGGGTTTTCTTATAATTTTCTCCACGAGGACATACATAAAACATGCTGAGTATTTTATAATCAGAATGAGTACAAGGATTGTCGACGAGTTGTCAACTGTACAAAAGTCCGCGCTAACGCGAGAGATAGGGGCGTAGCCCTAATTATAAAAGTTGCAGGGTAAAACTGTAATTTACATGACATTTATGTTTCTTAGATCCCGGGGAGGACATTTAAGCAATTCTCCCATTTTTGGGGCAGAATTATATGACATATTCGCCCCGGGATTTAGAAACAACAACACAGCCCACCGAGGGGCAAAATTACAAAAAATACCCTCATAGGGGTATATACACAAGACCCGGGGACTTACCCCTCGCGGGTCAAAACAACGAACAAAAACTCCAAGTGTGCTGGATGCTCCAAGTGTGCAGTCCGTATGTAGGTTGTTCCCCCCTCTTATGGACCCCTGGGGGTCTATTTATAGAAGTGGGAACCTCCCCGGGATAGTCCGGACCTGTACGGGTCAAATGGGATGAAAATGACCCCGGGGAGGTCATTTTTTTGATTTCCGTGCGCGGGAGAGAAAGCCGCCCGGGGTGGGAGGTTCCCGAACCCGTCCGAGGTCAAATGACCCCGGGCAGGTCCCGCCCGGGGTGAATGACTTCGGACAGGTCCCGCCCGGGATCAATTGACCCCGGGCAGGTCCTGCCCAGCCGCATGCAGACCTCCCCGGGGTCGGGCGACCCCGGACGGGTCCCTCCGACCCCGTACGGGTCTTCCATCTCCATGTTGGCCCATTTCTGCTCCAATTAAATAAAAGAGGAGGTGTTTTTAAAAAGCAAAATTTGCTTCCAACATGCCTCTTCTAGAAGGACAGATGGTGCAGCGACTTCTCCTTGGAGGCGACTTCTCCCGGTCTCTTTGTTGTCTCTGCTGACCCTTTGGGGCCTGCGGACTAGGTGTATGACCCCCACCTCTCAAGGGGTACCTGGGTGCCGACTTTCATGAGGGACCTCAAGTCAACAGAGATGGAACAGCTCCAAGACCTCTTACTCTTCCTCCTTGACTATATTCCGTATTCCGACAGGGAGGATGCGTGGTTTTGGAGGTGGAGTAGGGAGGGGAAGTTTTCAGTTCGGTATGCCTACTCTTTTATCTCAGAAGGAGAGGTGCGCCACAGCCTCGCCCCGCACGTTTGGAGGCCACGGAGTCCGTTAAAGATGAAGATCCTTACTTCGAGGATTATCCACGGGAGGCTCTCAACTCGAGACAGGCTAGTTCACTTCGTTCCAAGCATCCAGGTGACGTGTTGCTTGTGCGGTCAAGAGGACGAGTCTATGGACCACCTCTTTGTAGGATGCTCCTATGCGTGGGAGGTGCAGGACGATTTGGCTTCGAGCTCCCGATGTGCTATTGCTCGTCAGTTAGAGGTGCAACCATTCATCACCTCTTGGAGTACAACTTGGCCCATCATGGGTGATATGATTGTGTGGTGGCTGATACTGCATGCCACTCTTTGGTCCCTGTAGAGTGAACGGAACAATAGAATCTATAGAAGGGAGGCTAGAGCTGAAGAGTCTCTTGTTTCTTTTATTTGTAATAGAGTGAGGGAATGGATGGAGTTGCTTTATAATATGAATTCCCTCAACTCCCCTCTTTTTGTTTTTTCAGAGGGTTAGTGTGGTCTGCACTATCTTAGTGTGACCTTTTGCATAGAGATTTTTTGGGAGCTTCTTGATCATACTTGTACATCCCTTCCTATTTTTGATTTAATACAATTGTGGTACTACCCACTTTCAAAAAAAATATAGAAGGTAGGTCCTTCAGGAGAGCAGCTTTCATCATGGACTGCCAAACAGGTGTATTTCCCTTCTCCTATTTAGGGCTCCCATTGTCTACTAATTGGCTTAATGTAGTGCAAAATATGAATTCAAATTGGCAGGATGAAAGGCAATGTTTCTCTCTTACGGGGGGAGAATGGTGCTCTGCAAATATGTGCTAGATAGCATTCCCATTTATTACCTATCCATCTTCTGAATTCTGAAGATGGTTGAAAAGAAGCTATAGTCTATTCAAACAAATTCTTCTGGCATAGGAGCGAAGATAGATGCAGAGGATGGCATGATATTGCATAGGGCCAAGTCTGTAAGAGTAAAAAGATGGGTGTAGTCGGCATCAAGAATATCAGAGACTTCAATCTAGCTTTGTTGTGCAAGTGACTGTGAAAGCTTAGGTCAGAGGAAATGGACTATGAGCACAAGTCATGCGACGAAGGTATTTTGGGAGGATAGGGATTGGGACTTGATATTCCTCTCAACATAATATCTCACTTGTCGGGAGAGGTATCTTGCAATGTAGGGGCATCATTATCTCCAGTGTCCAGCCTAGGTTGGGGAATGGTTAGAAGTGTCTATTCTAGAAAGATAAATGGTGTAACGACCATACTCTGGAGGACACCTTTGCGCAGCTCTTTGCCATCTCATCTACACCTTCAACCTTTGCGTCACGAACTTTTACTACATAGTTTTCAGGTGGGATTTGGGCAAGGAAGGCAGTTTCGGCCGAAACCGAAACGTTTCGGTTTCAGACCAGTCCGAAACGACACTAGAGAGTGGGTTTCGGTCGAAACCAAATGCAATCCTTTAAAAAAAAATAGTATTAAATTGGTTTCGGACCGAAACCGAAACTGAAACTGGTTTCGGTTTCGGACCCGGCCGAAACCGAAACTGATACCGGCACAGCCATCCTTGGATTTGGGCAGCATCTTTTAGAAGAAACTCAAGATGGAAGAGATGGACCAACTAGAGGGACTTTTCTCCTTCCGTTTGGATTATGCTCCAGAGCCTAGCAGAACGGACGAATGGTGGTGGAGATGGAAGAAGGATGGTTGTTTTACAGTCGAGTCAGCATATAGCGTCATCTTAGATGGAGGAGTGCATCACGACTTTGCCTCGTAGATTTGGTCCATTAAGAGACCCCTTAAAGTGAAACTTCTTATATGGAGGATCTTACATGGGAGGCTGCCAAGGTGTGACAGGCTTGCTCCATTTCTTATGAATATCGGGCTTGTTTGCCGTTTGTGGGGAGTAGAGGAAGAGACCCTAGATCACCTATTCAGAGGATGCTCTTTCTCCTACGAGATATGGTCTCAACTTACAACCAGGATCCAGTATGCAGTCAAACTGTCAAACTGTTTACAACAGTTGTTTGGGAACTGCAATAGAAGATAGATGCTTAACAGTGAGAGTAATTTGGTGGCTTATCTTCACGCCACCCTTTGGGCCCTAAGGAGAGAAAGGAACAACAAAATTTTCAGAAGGGAAGCAAGTGCCATAGATAGGGTTGTGTCTTTCATTTACAAGAGAGTGAGAGAATGGGCATGTCATTTTTGTATTGTGGACTCACAAAACTCTTCAATTTTGGTCTTGTTGGGGGGACAGAGGGTGCCATGCTGTTGTGGTGTCCAGTGTATTTTCTACAGGGATTTTTGGGGCACACTTTGTCTATACTTGTATATCCTTTCTTTTTTCCATCTGATACAATGGTGGTACCATCCACTTTCCAAAAAAAAACAATTTTAATATCTAATAGGCTAACACTAAGGAATCAGGTTTTGCTGAATAATGCTAAACAAGGCATAAGACAATTTGCCAAGATTCTAGGACTAGAACAATGCAAGCATACTCATTTTCCAGAAATAGCTCGCCATATGTGATTCCATCAGTGTACATTATTTTCTTGAAATGATCAACCCCCTGCAAATTCATGTCTTAAATTGAGCAAATCACACTTCACCAGATAAAAGAAGCTTAATCAAACCTCAAACACCAAATTTTACCTGGAGCAACATAAGAATGCGCTCAAGGCCATATGTGATCTCCACGGATATTGGGAATAACTGAAGACTCCCAGCCTTAATAAACAGAATGTTAAGGGAGTTATGACCAATAACTAATCAAAAAGTGAGCATGATTGAGCATAGAATTTGTCCAATAGATCTTCATGAAAATTAAAGCCAAAATAAAACAAAAGCATACAAAATCGAGACTGATTTATCACTGGACTTGCACCAGGCTTGTTTGAAAGATCATATGCCCTTTTTCAGTAAGGCATGTACAGTCTTGAGAAGCAAATATGTTTTAATTATGAGATCTTTGCGACTTTACAAAAAGAGAGAGAGAGAGAAATTTGTCTTGAGGCAACATATCATCTACGGTGAGGAAAGGTGGACTCTAAGACCAAGATTCATCATTAGACTATTAGAGGAGTGCATGTTCAGGAACATAATGTACACATTTGACGATTGGTGTTCTTTCCATGAAACAAACAACCTGCACCATGGAGTTTCATTACAAAAGTGCACTTGGGAGACTACATATCTCGGAATGACAAATACCTGTTGGAAGTATGTGAACTGAGTTATCTCCATTCCATCCATCCAAACTTCCCAGCCCAGCCCCCAAGCGCCAAGGACCTATAAACAGTTGATTCAAAGTAGTTGTAGAATACACAAAAAGGGCCAGTATGACTAGAAGTGTAACTTCAGCCTAAAGAGAAAATCTAGAGGCTAGATAAGGGTACTGTATCCAGTAAAATAATTTCTTACAGGACTTTCCCAATTGTCTTCAACAAAGCGAATATCATGGTCACTAATGTTAATACCTGATACAATGATAACAAAATTAAGTAAAAAAAACAATTGATTGCAGAAATGAGACATGATGTCCTGAAGAAACTACCAATTTTTATATAATTAATAGAAATTTCCTCTAAGAAAAAAATACACAATGAAACAACAAATTTGTAATAGCAAAATGGTCTGGTTATACACTAAGGGATGTGTTCCATTGAATGTTATGTGAAACAAATGTTCATCAAAATGACATGGAAAATGGAACCAAAAATCTGTTCATGGAAAGGTGGAAGGGATAGTTTAAGTAGATAATGAACAAACATTAAAAAAAAAATATTAACTTTGAGGAAACTTTCAACAAAGAAATAAATAAATTTTGTGGAATTCATATTCAGGAGGTAAGTGAAGATTCTTCTGGCAAGGAGAGGAATGGGGCTGTAAAGGAGAGGGTGAAAACCAAAGGTGGGGGGAAGTTTCTGACATGGAAGTCAAATAATGAGAGCAGATTTCACAAAAGAGTCAGATGTGCTAGGAAGGTCAGAACAATGACTGAAAGTTCATACAAAGGGAAAGAAGAGGCAAGGGACCTGAGGCTCCAGATGTCCGCTAAGAAAAGTAGGGGAGGGGGATCTAGAATAGGCATTCTGGAATTAAAGTCTCTTAGGAGCAATGCTCCTAAGGATGTGGATAAAAGTTATAGCAGAGACTTGGAGTGGTCTTTAACAAAAATTGTAATCATCTCTTGCTGATTGCTGTTTTGTGGTTTGGGCTGATTTGGTCCAGATAGGAGAGGAACTTCACCTACCAGATTGCATTACCTATATTTATTGACATAAAATTGGTGGAAAAATCCACAGCATTTTTTAGAAAAAAAAATATAAGGAACTTTAATTAAGTCCATAGTGTGACAAGTTAAACAAAATCTTGAAAATACATGGCATGACAAGCCCAAAGGGCACATTACATTCACTTGAAAACAGCACTCATTTTAAGTCATATCGTTAAAAGACAATGTTGCTGAGGACCTGAGGAGTGGGTTGAACAGTTCTGCCCTTCTTTGGTAACAGCAAGGTCATAGGTCTGATTCCCCTCAGCAGCAAAGCACGGTTGTGCCTTCACCAGTGTCCACACCCACAGGTGGTTCCCTGGCTCAGGTCTGCCAGCACCATTCAGGGGTTTTACCAAGCCCGCCCCTTGCCCCAGCCAGCGGAACGCATGATGTGCAAGTAGTAGGATTCGTAGGTCCAAAGTAGCCACATGCTGAGGTTGGTGGCAGGGGTGGGTTTCCCCCGGTCATCAAAACAAAAAAAAAATGACAATGTTGCTGAGAAAAATATAAAATGTCAAGGACAAAGTATGAATGAATGGCATGCCTGATTAACAAAGTGGATTGTGTTTATTTTACTCTTTGTATAATAAATATCACTATATCTTACCAAATTGTCTGCTTTCCTTTTCCATCTAAAGTTTTTCTATAGCGTGAGAAAACTTGAGGGGTTCTCCCTGGAGCTTAAGCTGTTTAACCAAAAAGGTAGTTCCTATCTGCCAGCTGGCCTCACAGACCCTTTAACAAACCCACCCTCATCTAAAATTTTCTTGGTCACGCATTTGATACAACATTGTGGAAGGTTTGCACCAAAAAAGGCAGCCACTTGGAAAACTTTGCCAAATTTTTGCATCCTTCACTGGAACTAGCGTACCAAAAATATATAAGATCAACCTTATGATGATGACGATGATGATGATAATGAGGTCTGACCAACAAGAACAAGAATTACAATATGGATTCAGTGTAAAGTGCTGAATTTATGTTAAAGAGTTAATTAATTGATCGCACTTTCTTTTTACAATTAATACAAATGTGGAACTATCCACTTCTCAAAAAAAAAGAGTTGATTAATTGAACTGTTTTCTCATCAGTAAACCAATTGCATCACTTCAATGCTCCTACTGTCTAGAATCGATGAACTAATATAGATTACTCTATAGCATGGATTAGGCATGAGAACCATCATCCAAGTTCCACGCGCATTAGATGGCATGATCAAGTTCAAGCAGTAGGAGGGTTTGTTACATCAGTATTGATCCCTGTATCAGAAAATTGAAAAGCTAATGGGGTGTTTGGATACAGCTTTTTGAGTGTTTTTTTCTTTCAAAATATAAATTAGGAAGAAATTGGGTCTTATAGGTGTTTGGTAACACCTTTCCTAATTTTTTGGGAGGAGTCCGTTCCTTCATAAATCTCTCTCCCAAAAAAACAACTCTTGACCAATTTCTTTTTTGAAGGCACACAGCAGAAGCCGCCATCCCCCCCGGGTCGCCCTAGCACCCCCCTGCGACGCCACCCCCTATCGCCCTGCAACCCGCCCATGTAAATCCTGTGCGACCAGCCGGTGGCCAGGGCATTCCCACTCCACCCATGACCCCCGCGAAGCCGGTGACCCCACCCCACCTCCCCCCATGGCCCTCACCCCGCCCCCTGCACGGCCGCCCCTGTCACCCCACCCCCCGTTGCCCTGCCAAAACACCGCTGTCTTCCCCCTCTCCTCTCCTTCCTCTTCACGTCTTCTTCCTCTCCACTCCGGAAGAAGGTGACCAGCAGGGCACCGCTCCACGACACACTGCATGGCGGTGGCCACCCACTCTCAGCACTCGGCCACCGTGAGATCGCCCCAGCACATGGCGAGGCATTGATCTTGCAGTTGGGGCCCCAGCTAGCAGTGTCGTTGAAGTAGCCGGTGGCGGGGGCCACAGAGGAAAGGTAGCAGAGGAGGCAACTGAGGTCCCCCTGGGCAGCCGGGCACTTCACACCTGCCGCCCACCCCCCACTGCAAGGCCACATCTGCCACCCCCTTCTCATTTCCACCGTCCACCCTTTTTGCTGTCAATCCCACCATCCACCCCCTCCCCTGCTGTGTTGCCAGTGCCCCCCCATTCCGTTTGTTCAGAGGTTCCTCTCCATTTGGTGGGTTTATTTTAAGTTAATGATGAAAAAATGCTTTTGAAAAGAAGCTTGCCAAACTGATTTACATAATTTTTAAAAACTGTGTTAATCTTACCAAACATATAGCAAGGAGCCTACATCAGTTTTAAAACTGAAGACAAAAATTGACATGAAGTAAATTATAAGAGAGAATAGCTTCTAAGAAAAAAAATGCTCCCAAACACCCTTTAATACATACGGGTGACAAAGACCAACTTATATCACAATCCAAGCCGACTAAGAAATGTAAAGGATTCAAGGGCCAGAATCATCATCATAACCATATCCCAATTATTTGGGGTCGGCTACATGAATCTTGTTCCGCCAAAGATTTCTATCAAATGCTATATTCATATTTAAACCCAAGAAACTAATGTCCTTCCTAATAACATCGCACCATCTCATTTTAGGCATTCCCGGAACTCTTTTACTAACATCCACTAAGATTCGATCACATCTTTTAACCGGCGCTGAGTTAGGGCGACAAAGCACATGTTCAAACCACCTGAGTCTATTTTCTCTCATTTTACTATCAATTGGAGCAATCCTCGTGTCCTTACGGATGAACTCATTTCTAATCTTGTCTTTCTTAGTCTTGTCACACATCCATCTCAGCATCCTCATCTCTACTACACACATTTTATGAATGTGTTCCTTTCATACTGCCCAACACTCGGTACCATATAACAAAACAGGTCTCACAGCCGTTCTATAAAACCTCTCTTTGAGTTTCACAGGTATACGACAATCACATAGGACTCCTAACGTGTTTCTCCATTTTAACCAGCCTATCTTAATCTTACGTGCAACATCGTCATAAAGCTCCTTATTCTCTTGTATGATAGACCCTGAGTAGCGAAAGTTACTACTTTTCGGAATGTTATGTCCATCAATTAGAACCATGTCTTTCTGTACCACTCTCCCATTACTAAAATTACAATACATAAACTCTGACTTGCTCCTACTAATTTTAAAACCTTTAGACTCCAAGACATGTCTCCAACGCTGTAACTTAGCATTTAAAGCATCAATATTCTCATCAATTAAGACAATATCATCTGCAAATAACATACACCAAAAGATATTCTCATGCAATTGCTTTGTTACTTCATCCATAACTAAGGCAAAGAGATATGGACTTAGTGCAGAACCTTGATGCAAACCTATAGAAACTGAAAATTCACAAGTCTCTCCAGCAATAGTTCGAACACTAGTAATAGCACCTTCGTCGTCGTCATCATCATCAGAGCCTTATCCCAATTAATTGGGGTCGGCTACATGAATCATGTTCCGCCAAAGATTTCTATCAAGTGCAATATTCATATTTAAACCCAAGAAACTAATGTCCTTCCTAATAACATCGCACCATCTCATTTTAGGCCTTCCTCGAGCTCTTTTACTAGCATCCACTAAGATTTGGTCACATCTTTTAACCGGCGTTGAGTTAGGGCGACGAAACACATGTCCAAACCACCCGAGTCTATTTTCTCTCATTTTACTATCAATTGGAGTTATCCCTAAGTCCTTACGGATGCGCTCATTCCTAATCTTGTCTTTCTTAGTTTTGCCACACATCCATCTCAACATCCTCATCTCTGCTACACACATTTTGTGGATATGTTCCTTTCGTACTACCCAACACTCGGTACCATATAACAAAGCAGGTCTCACAGCCGTTCTATAAAACCTCCCTTTGAGTTTCACAGGCATACGACGATCACAAAGGACACCTGATGCACTTCTCCATCTTAACCAGCCTGCCTTAATCCTATGTGTAACGTCATCATAAATCTCCCCATTCTCTTGTATGATAGACCCTAAGTATCGAAAGCTACTACTCTTCGGAATGTTATGTCCATCAATTAGAACCATGTCTTCCTGAACCACTCTCTCATTACTAAAATTACAGTGCATAAACTCTGACTTACTCCTACTAATTTTAAAACCTTTAGACTCCAAGGCAAGTCTCCAACGCTCTAACTTAGCATTTAGAGCATCAATACTCTCATCAATTAAAACAATATCATCTGCAAAAAACATACACCAAGGGATGTCCTCATGCAATTGTTTAGTTACTTCATCCATAACTAAGGCAAAGAAATACGGACTTAGTGCAGAACCTTGATGCAAACCTATAGAAACGGAAAATTCACCAGTCTCCCCAGCAATAGTTCGAACACTAGTAATAGCACCGTCATACATATCCTTAATCAAATCAACATATCCTTGAGAGATTCCTTTCTTTCTTAATGTCCACCAAATCAATTCTCTCGGTACTCGATCGTACGCCTTCTCTAAATCAAGAAAAACTATATACAAATCTTTTCTCATCTCTCTATACTTCTCCATTAGCTGCCGTAGTAAAAAAATAGCTTTTGTAGTAGATCTATTTGGCATAAAACCAAACTGATTTTCCGATACAGTAGTCATACATCGGAGGCGTTTTTCAATTACTCTTTCCCAAAGTTTCATAGTATGACTCATAAGTTTAATTCCACGATAATTATTACAACTTTGAATATCTCCTTTGTTTTTATAGAAATGAACTACAACACTTTTTCTCCAAACTTCTGGCATTCTCTGTTCCTTTAAAATTTTATTAAAAAATTTAGTTAACCACTGAATACCAATATCTCCTAGGCCTTTCCATACTTCAATAGATAAGCCATCTAGTCCTAAGGCCTTGCCCACTTTCATTTTCCTTAAAGCATCCTCCGCTTCTGACATCTTAATACGCCTAAAATATTGATATTTATCAAATATTGTGGACTCTTGGGTACCTTCTAAAGATAAATCATTGACGGAATCTCCATTAAGTAACTTCTGAAAATAGCTATGTCACCTCCCTTTAATCTCAAGATCCTTAGTTAAAACCCTTTGATCTTCACCTTTAATGTACCGAACATGATCTAAATCTCTAGTTTTCATTTCTCTTAATTTAGCAAGTTTAAATATGTCCTTTTCACCCTCTCGGGTTCCTAATTTATTATATAAATCTTCAAATACCTTTGATTTAGCTTCGCTAACTATTTTCTTAACTCTCTTTTTAGCGATTTTATAGGCTTCTAGGGTTTGATCGTTTTTGTTAGTTTGCCAAACTTTAAAGCATTCCTTTTTTACTCTAATGGTATTTTGGATTTCCTCACTTCACCACCAAGTCTCTTTTTCTAAATTCTTTTTACCTTTAGATTCGCCTAAGAGTTGTTTTGCAACCCTCGTTATACAATTTGTAATATTATTCCACATTATATTAGTTTCTTGTTCTAAATTCCAAATATTTTCCTTTAATAGATGATTTTTAAATGTTGCTAAACTTTTACCTTTTAAATTCCACCATTTAATCTTGGAATAATTATTTATAATGATCTTTCTTTTGAATTTAGGGATAGTGACATCCATTACTAACAACTTATGTTGAGGGGCTAGACTCTCACCAGGAATAACTTTGCAATCTTTACATAAAACTCTATCGGCCTTCCTAATGAGAAAATAGTCAATTTGACTTATATGTGTTCCACTCTTGTATGTTATTAAGTGTTCGTCCCACTTTTTAAAGAAGGTATTAGTAATTGCTAGATCATAAGCCATAGCAAAATCAAGAATAGTGTTACCTATATCATTTCTATTGCCAAAACCAAGCCCTCCATGAATCATCTCATAGCCTCTATTATCTTTACCCACATGACCATTAAGATCCCCTCCAATAAAGATTCTCTCTTCACTAGGGATATTTTAGATCAAACTATCAATAGCCTCCCAAAATTACTTTTTAATGCTCTCTTCTAATCCTACTTGAGGTGCATATGCACTAATTATATTCAAAATATCCTCACCTAAGATAAGTTTAATTAACATTAGTCTATCCCCCAATCTATTTACTTCCACAACTCTGTCTTTTAAGTTTTTATCTATTATTATAGCAACACCATTTCTAGAGTTATTATTACCCGTATACCAAATTTTATATCCATCAATGTCTTTAGCTTTATGTCCTTTCCACCTAGTTTCTTGTAGGCAAGCTATGTTAACCCTCCTGTCCTTCATTAACTTAACTAATTCTAAACTCTTACCCGTTAAAGTTCATATATTCCAAGTAGCTAGACGGATCCTATGTTTTTGGACTTGCTTCTTTACCCGTGTGCGTCCAACCCCACACGAGAACCCTTGCCTATTTGACACCGCAATCGGGCGCCATTGCGGCGCGTCGCTTACGGGAAACGCCCTAGCTAGCCCTTGCTCACTTATCATTCCATCCAGGTTCCGATGTAACACGTCGCTTACGGGGAACGCCCTAACTAGCCCTTGCTCACTTGTCATTCCATCCGGGTTCCGATGTAACGCGTCGCTTACGGGGAACGCCCTAACCAAATCAAAATATCCTTGAGAGACTCATTTCTTTCTTAATGTCCACCAAATCAATTCTCTCGGTACTCGATCATACGCCTTCTCCAAATCAAGAAAAATCATAAACAAATCTTTTCTCATCTCTCTATACTTCTCCATTAGCTGCCGTAGTAAGAAAATAACTTCTGTAGTAGATCTATTCGGCATAAAATCAAACTTATTTTCTGATACAGTAGTCGTACATCGGAGGCGTTTTTCGATTACTCTTTCCCAAAGTTTCACAGTATGACTCATAAGCTTAATTCCACGATAATTATTGCAATTTTGAATATCTCCTTTGTTTTTATAAAAAATAATTACAACACTTTTTCTCCAATCTTCTGACATTCTCCGTTCCTTTATAATTTTGTTAAAAAGTTTAGTTAGCCACTGAATACCAATGTCTCCTAGGCCTTTTCATACTTCAATAGGTATGACATCTGCTCCTAAGGCCTTGTCCACTTTCATTTTCCTTAAAGCATCCTCCACTTCTGACATCTTAGTATGCCTGAAATACTGATATTTATCAAATCTTAACTCTTCGGCATCTTCTAAAGAGAAATCCTTGACGCAATCTCCGTTAAGTAACTTCTGAAAATAGTTATGCCACCTCTCTTTGATCTCAAGATCCTTAGTTAAAACCCTTTGATCTTCATCTTTAATGCAATGAACATGATTTAAATCTCTAATTTTCCTTTCTCTTAATTTAGCAAGTTTAAGTATATCATTTTCACCCTCTCGGATTCCTAATTTATTATGTAAATCTTCAAATGCCTTTGATTTAACTTCGCTAACTATTTTCTTAACCCTCTTTTTAGCAATTTTATAAGCTTCTAGGGTTTAATTATTTTTGTTAGTTTGCCCAATTTTAAAGCACTCCTTTTTTTACTCTAATGGTATTTTGGATTTCCTCACTCCACCACTAAGTCTCTTTTTCCAAATTCGTTTTACCTTTAGATTCGCTTAAAAGTCGTTTTGCTATACTCGTTATACAATTTATAACATTATTCCACATTACATTAGTTTCTTGTTCTAAATTCCAAATATTTTTCTTTAATAGATGATTTTTAAATATTTCTAAACTTTTACTTTTTAAATTCCACCATTTAATTTTAGAACACTTATTTATAATGGTCTTTCTTTTGAATTTAGGGATAATGACATCTATAACTAACAACCTATGTTGAGGGGTTAGACTATCTCCAGGAATAACTTTGTAATCTTTACATAAAACTCTATCGACCTTCCTAATAAGAAAATAGTCAATTTGACTTATATGTGTTCCACTCTTGTATGTTATTAAGTGTTCATCCCAAGATATTAGCAATTGCTAGATCATAGGCCATAGCAAAATCAAGAATAGTATATCCCATATCATTTCTATTGCCAAAACCAAATCCTCTATGAATCCTCTCATAACCTCTATTATCTTTACCCACATGATCATTAAGATCCCCTCCAATAAAGATTCTCTCTTCACTAGGGATATTTTGGATCAAACTATCAATAGCCTCCCAAAATTACTTTTTAATGCTCTCTTCTAATCCTACTTGAGATGCATATGCACTAATTATATTCAAAATATCCTCACCTATAATAAGTTTAATTAACATAAGTCTATCCCTCAATCTATTAACTTCTACAACTCTATCTTTTAAATTTTTATCTATATTATAGCAACACCATTTCTAGAGTTACTATTACCCGTATACCAAATTTTATATCCATCAATATCTTTAGTTTTATGTCCTTTCCACCTAGTTTCTTGTAAGCAAGCTATGTTAACCCTCCCATCGTTCATTAACTTAACAAATTCTAAACCTTTACCCGTTAAAGTTCCTATATTCCAAGTAGCTAGATGGATCCTATGTTTTTGGACTAACTTCTTTACCCGTGATCGTCCAACCCCACACGGGAACCCTTGCCTATTTGACACCGCAATCGGGCGCCATTGCGGCGCGTCGCTTAAGGGGAACGCCCTAGCTAGCCCTTACTCACTTATCATTCCATCTAGGTTCCGATGTAACGTGTTGCTTCCGGGGGACGCTCTAGCATTAGCACAAAATATATTTAGATCAGAATTCATGTGGGAGATGTGACAAAATTTTACCGTTGGCTGTCAACCTAACGCAAATCTTAATTATTAATATGTTAAGAGATTAATAATATGATAAGTGGACTCGTGTCACATCATGACAATCAACTCAAACCTCATAAAGTCTTGAAACCAATCTGACTTGTATCAGTCTGACAGAGTCAGTCCGATTGACCAAATGTGAGCTAAAGATGGTAAATGGACCTGAGGAAGATGCAAAATGAAATGGCTCAATGTAGTAAGCAAGAACATGGTATATCTAGACTTAACTGTGAAGAAGACGCTTCATGGAGCAAAGTGGTGGCATAGGATCAATATAGCTAGAAAGTGGAATAGGACTGATGATGATGAAACCAAGAATCCGGATAATTATACATGATTGAACCACATCAAGATAGACTTGGAAAGTAGTAGACAAGCCATTAGTTGTGGAAATAAATAACATATCTGGAAAAAATTAAAAAACAACTTAGCTAAAACATATTACAAGGATCAGGCTTCTTCCAAACACCATGGAATATTCTCAAACCAATAAATTGGGCAGTAAACAAATATTTGAAAACAACTACTGTAAACTTTTGCTTATAAACTATGGTTGACAAACTACCTAACAAGACAAATATTCCTGAAAAAAAACCTTACCTAATGCTGACAGACTATGAAGAAAAAGATCTTGTGAGTTTCCAGGATCAGGCTTTAATATGACCTGTGAATGTACGAGCAATTTGAAATCACTTCTGGAAGAAGGTAAAAGTATAAAAGATTACACAGAGCTAACTGTTAGTAAGCAGCTTGTAAAACTTGTCAATCTACTTTAACCTGAAACTGAGTGTGGCGTTGGAGCCTATTTGGATTGTCCCCATAACGACTGTCATCAGGTCGTATGCTAGGTTCCACATACCTTTTTGGCAAAAAATCATGTTAAACATTTGTAATGAAGAACAGTGTCATCTTATCTGAATGCGTTAAGAAAAAAATGAGTTAAGAAATTTTCAGAACTACTTCAACATCTTTTCTGTTTCAAGATAATCAATAAAAATCAATGCAGCAAGAAAGTAGAGCTCCAGCAAAAGTCTACAGAAATATGAGCTCCCTTTTCCAAGCGTCTGCAAACACTTTAAGCAAGAAAATACTCCAAGAGTATTAACAAAAAAAAAAAGAAAAGCTCTGAGACTAATATTTTCAATATATAAAAATGAAGGATAAACAGTGAAGAATGACAAGCACTGGCAAGGGATGTGGATGAAGAAGAGGTCAAAGCTGCTACCTTCAAAAGAGAAGGCCCCAGGACCAGATGGGCTCCCAATCTTTTTCTTCCAAAGATTCTGGGATCTACTCAAGAAAGATATCCTTAAGACAGCTACATAGGTAATTTTTTATCATGACACCAATGAACAAATTAAACAAACTTTTTTGGTCCTTTTTCCCAAAAAAGATGATGGCATGGAGTTTAAGGGCTTCTATTCCATTGGCTTACTAAATGCTTCTTATAAAAGCAGTGCCAAGGTGGTAGCAACAAGATTGGGGTATGTTCTTCCCAACCTGATTGAGGAAAACCAATCTGTTTTTGTGCATGGACGGAAACTAAGGACAATTTCCATTGGCCTATGAGAAGCGCTTTGCTTTAAAGAGAAATAAGGCAGTGAGTTTATTTTGCAAGGTGGATTTTATTAACATAGTTGTCAAGGCGGTCACCTACGTGTCGCCTAGGTGACCAGCGCCCTTATGGGGCCAAGGCGCTAGCCTGCCTTTTTGTGCCCCCACCCCCCACCAAAAAGGCGAGCAAGAAGCCCCAAGGCCCGCTGCTTGGCTACCTTGGACTGCCTGACCTGGGCATAGCTTATAATAAGCCACCCAAAAAATTTTGGACTGGGAAGCTTTGTGATGCGAGGCGGAGTCATAGGCAGATCGGGCTTCACACACTCCTCCAACACCCCTTGCTCTATGTGTGTGCCTCTCTCTCACTATCCCCTCTCTCCTCCCTCAATATCTCCCAATTTTTAATATTAAAATCTATAATTTTTTCATGTACTTTATACATAATTTGTATATTGGGGATACATATTTTTTGGATTCTTAAATAGGTGCCAAGGTGTCGCCTAGGCAACGCCTAAGCAGATGCCTCATCGTGTAAGCGCTTAGGCTCCCCATGAATGCCTTGGGTAGCCTTGTCGCCTTGACAACTATGGATTTTAATAAAGATTATGATAGAATTGCCTGGCATGGACTTTGGAATGTCATGCATGTGCATCATCTTCCACTACTTTTCATTAAGGTGATCAAGGCTTGTGTAAAGACAGCTCATTTCTCCATTATTTTTAATGGCGGTGTCTTCGGCTACTTTGATAGTTCAAGAGGTTTGTTCAAGGAGATCCTTTTGTCTCCCCACTTTATGTGTTAGTATCCAACATGTTGAGCAGAATGCTGCATAAGGCAGAATGACAAGGATCATTTCAGAGTATTAGAGTCCACAGAGCTGCTCTTTCAGTGTCCCATTTGCAATATGCAGATAACACTTTGTTGTTCACCAAGGAGATCTTGAACAGTTGAAAACACTTGGTGTTCATCCTTAGATGCTTTGAGGCCTTCACTGGTTTGATGAAGTCTTCTCCATCAACTTTGAGACTGATCTACAAACTGGAAGGCCAGATCCCCAAAGATTTGGCCAGAAGTTTTTTGGCCAACTGCCACCTTGATGCCACCTTCCCTACATATTGGTGGTGCAAATGAAAGGAACACTAAAACATGCATAAAATGGAAATGAAATAGAACCCTGCCATGTGCATTGGATTAAGGTTTAAAAACAAGAAAAAGGAATGCCAGAGAAATGTGAAAACATTAACTCCATTTGCATCAATAGGACAAATATCATCAGTGTATTATGGATGCTGAGATGCATATGGACAGCAAATACTCTGCAAAAAAGCTTACGCAACATTCCATGGTTCTGGACCTAGAACTCTCAAGAATGTCAGGGGATTCATTGTTCCCGCTCCAACCTGATAATTCAAAATAACAAATAACTTAGAAAGTAACATCACACTAGAAACTATAAATGAAGAGTTATGAAACCAACACATAATTTGAACAATGGGCTCATTAAATTATTTTCTTATTATACAAAGCAAATGGCCATAAATGTCACCTATGCACATATCATGTGCATTCATGTGGCACCACTTCAGCCAAATACTGACACAAAAGGTCATATAAACATAAAAGGGTGCTTTAATTTTATCTAAAAATGAACAAATGACAGTTCATGATTAACTGATTAAACCAGAAACAAACAAATGCAACCAAATACGCAAGAATAAAAGCATACTAGTTTAACAACAAAGAAAAAGCAATATATACTTTACAACAATCATTACCTCTGTATTGCTACATTGCATTATGACACATCCAACAGAAGCCCAGTACTCCTGCATAGCACATAGAAGTGTATAAATAAAAGTAATCAAAGGAAATGTGATATTTTCAGGAAGTCAGTATAAAATAAACAAGTACTGTAAGTGGAAACTACATTTGAATGTTTTTATTTCTTTCAATAAGATGGTGAACCACCAATCTTATTAGAAAATAAATAGATGTAATACAACCAGGGTACAAGGAGGTGAGATATGTCAAATACTATGCCCAATGGCTCACACACAAAAGAAGACAAGGCAAAACACAAAGATACCCATGGGAACTCAAACCGAATTCCAAAAATAACAACATGCAAGGATATTTCTGCAAGAGAAATCATTCAGTTTATCTAGATTGGAACACAGTTTTGACTGAATTGGTCCTACATACAAACATTTAAATGCTCCAAGGTGATGTGGAAATCCTCTTATTCTTCTGCTGTACCCACCATATCATTCCCCATTGGTCCCCAACTTGAGTTCCTGCTCAATTATTTCCTCTTCTTGGAAAAGGCCAGTCCCACTTGCTCTTGCCACCCCTGGCCTCTCTTCTGCACTCTGTGAGTCCTTTGCTGCCAGTACCTCTTCGAATGCTTCAGATTAAGTACTGCTGCGACAACCCTCCCCATACATAAAAGAAGGCTCCTTGTTCCCATTCAAGAAGCTGCTTGATTGGATGTTCACCGTGGTAGACACAAAACTTTCTTGCTTCCTATGTTTCTTTTCTGTGCTGACCTTCGATTGATGTGTTTCCACCTCAGTTACTTCCTTGCCACCATCGCTACAGAGTGCGGTCCCAAGCTATGGATCCATCACCTTCAATTCTACACTTGAAGTAGCCTCACTTGATAAGAAACCCATCACGAGTCTCATCTCCACATGCATCAAAGATTCTCACATCAGGTAAGTTTCAAATGCTCGTAAGGTAAGCTGGGTAGGTGAATCCCTCCATGGGTCCAGGCGCTTGGACCCATTGGAAGAGATACAGGAGCCAGTCAGATAAAGGGGTCATCTATGATGCAATCAACCATAGATCATAGGGATAGAGGTATGGGACCATCACCTCACTTCCTAGATCAAGTCAAGAGTGGAGGATCAGGCTCTTGACCACTCAGAGGAGATGACTGCGACGAAACTGCCCCCATGTAGTGATTGGGATGAAGCAAAGGCAGATCGGCAGCCAGCTATGACTACAATATCTCTGATGGTGTGGGATGGGGCAAGTGATCAGGATGACTTCAATTGATGTGAACAACAATTGTAACCTTTGAGAATGCGTAAGTGATTTCATATGATTTATTTTGATCCATGTGGCTACCGTACCGTCTGTAACGATTGGATGTTCACATACATTCTATGAAGTTTACTATCACTACTGGTCACGTGCAATGCTTCATCCGTCCTTGCTTCGCCGACTGCAAAGCAAACTATCAGGTTCTGTACAAAGGCCAACAAACACTGACCTCCATCAAACGACAAAAGATTCAAAAGCTAACCACATGAGCAGTTGCGTATTTTAATGGACGAACCCAGAACGGAAAAATGTGCCAACAGAAACAGGGTGGAACCTACATTGCACAAGATTCCAACTTGTTCTCGATGGTCCTACATCTCCAGTATCCAGGTTTTCCCTATTCAAGCTTACCCATACGTAGGAACTCAAAAGAGAGAAAAAGGGAAAAAAATGTCTGCAACACATATAAAGTCGCACCTGGAGACGCTGAATGGCTTGCTGGAACGTGAGGACCGAGGACGCGCCCTTGTGCTTGGAGTCCCTCGACTGAGGCTGGGACACGTTGGAGGTGCTCATGGCAAAGACTCCTCTTCTGCCGCCCAACACGAGCGAGGGGTGGCCGCGACGGAAGGGCCTGTAGAGCAGACCGGGACGGGTTCTCCCCGCGGAGAAGAAGGACAAGTGGGCAGCGACCACCCCATGGGACTTCACAGCGGAGAGCGCCAGCGGGAGCACCAGTTGCGCCATGGGTGAGTGGGCAGCCGAGCGCGGGAGCAGTGAGAAGGGAAGAGGGGTGATAAAAGGGAGAAGGGAAACGATCAGGTTATCCGGAGAAGGGGCAGGACATGGTGACTCGTGAGGGAAACTCCCGTGAGAATTGTCACGGCCCCGGCACCAACATGTCGGGCAATGCGGCACCCGCGCAAGCCTCGCACACGGACTGGTCAATCTACGGGCAAGTCATTGAATCTGCACACTGCGATACAAGGGAAGTAACCCACACGAAAGACACGAGAGTTACACCACAAGTAAAGATGATTTGTATTATTTGAAAAAGATGTGCAAGAAGATGGACGTCTCAAAAGAATAAACTTGGGTGAAAATAGATAACAATACGCAATCCGATTGGCCGTGGGCTCACTTGATCGAACCCAAATTCTTCCACCCTTAATATACTTAAAGAATATATAAGTCTTAGGGTGTGTTTGGTATCGATTGAGAGGGAGATTTTTTAGATTTTAATCATTATAATCAATGCAAAAAGTAGAAGCATTACCAAATGTGACAAATAACCTCGACTTATGTGTCGAGATTAATTTTTGAAGGTGAGAGAAACGTGACACGTAAAAAGTTCTCCGGCTGAATCTCCCAAAGCGGCTCAGGGGCTGCTTCTCATCTGATTCATCAGATTATGGGGTGTAAAAAATTATTTTTTTACCTCTACTGTCGAATCCTGATCAGATAATAAATGCAATGCCCTTGTATCAGAAGATAAAGTGAGGTTACATTTGTCATTGCCCTTTACACCTGGGTGAACAGCTGCAAAGGTTGTTTTCGTGCCAAATGTGATTCGGGGGTCAGCCAAAAATCCCTTCACATTGTACAATTCATTAATACATGTACGGATGAATAAATTCTAAAATTTTACCTCCTATGGTTATCTACACCAAACGCGGCCTTAGTCACCCCCCCACAACATAAAACATCCACCGGAGAGGGCCAAAAAGTTTATAACCTCAAGTTTACAGTAGTTACAAAAAGAAGAAAAAAGGGTCACGAGCCGGCGCCATGAGGATATCGCTGGACATGCCGACTGTGACAAACTCCTCCACTTGAAGATGTTGATACCCTAGTCAACCGTCGCTTAAATGCTCGAACTATGTCTTCATCTCATTGCAGTGCAGCTTCATGCTCCCAGTTGGCTTCAGAATCCAACAACTCTTTCCATAAGATGAGGTATTCCATTTGCTCCACGCTATTCAAGAGTCTTTGTTTCCGCTCCGCAAGGATGGTGTCGACCAACTTCTCAATGGCTGAGACGACTAGATGACGCCTCGTCAACAAATCGCGCGACAAGTCATGACGGTCAGCATGGAAGGGCTTGAGGTAGCTAGCATGGAACACTAGATGGATGTGGAGCCAAGGAGACAGGTCCACTTTGTATGACACCTTGCCCACCCGTTCAGTGATGAGGAACGAGCATTCGTATCTTCAAACTAGGCCCTTGTGCACCTTGCGAGTGAACTTGTGTTGTTCAATGATCAGCTTCACCGTCACAAGGTCACTCACTTGGCACTCCACTTGCCTTATGTCTTCATTTGCCCACTTCTTCATTCTTCGTGCAACGCTCTTCAAACAAGTGCATGCCAAGTCTCTTTGCCAGTGTCAATCTTCAGTTATCTTGAAAGTTGCTAGGCTTGAACCTGTATATTGAACAACAATATCATCAGGGGTCCTCAGATGTTGTCCTATTAAGAGCTCGAAGGGGCTTCGGCCTGTAGTAGAAATTTTCCGAAGGTTAAAGGAGAATTGGACGACATCCAAAAGCTCAGCCCAATCCTTTTGATTTATACTGAAATGCCACAAGTATTCGTCCAGTAGGGCATTCATCCTATCTGTTTGGCCATCTGACTGAGGGTGAAAGATGGAGGATAAGTGAAGCTTCGATCTGAGCAGGCAAAATAGATCCGTCCAAAACTGGCCCAAGAAGTGAGGGCCCCGGTCGCTAACTACATTCTATGGTATTCCCCAATACTTCACAACATGCTTTAAGAGTAGCCAAGCAGCATCTTCAGCAGTGTAAATGTAGTGAGGCTAGAATGAAAGTGGCATATTTGGAGAAGCAATCCACCACTACAATGATAGAGCCCAGCTCTCCCACCTTCGGCAATGCTGATATGAAGTCTATTGAAACGATTTCCCAAGGCTGCCATGGTACATGCAAAAGTTCGAGCAACCCTGCTAGTTTGGAGCTCTCTACTTTGTCTTGTTGGCAGATGAGGCACGTGAGGACGTACTGCTCGACATCGCTCCACATCTTGGGCCAATAGTAATGGCGCTATAGTAGGTTATTCACTGTCACGTCCCGAGATATGCAGCGGAATTAAGTCGAGAGCTTGAACAGCTGACAAATAAAGCATCAAGCTAGTAAGATAATCAGAGCGCTATAACATCCACACATAGAAGAGTGAACACAATGTATAAAACTTCAACTTTATTGAATAATAACGATCAAAGTTTACCTCCGACACTTGACTCTCTTTGATATAATGACTCACTAGACTCAATAGAGTAGAAAGTTACATAACATGATTAACTTCACCGCCTAATACAGTGAAGGACACTTATTACAATATGACTCATAGACTTTGACTCGTGACACATACAATCTAGGAGTCGCTCAGTCTTCATTCGCTCTCGGACCCGTCACTTGAGTACTCCGACTCCAAGACACTAGAGTTTCCTGAAAAAGATTGGAAAGTAGAGAATGAGCGCATTCGCCCAGTAAGTATCTTTGTATCAACATGAAGGCATAACTTAAGTAATTAACATTTTAGCTCTAGAAGGTAGGATAAAGGAAATGCGATAAAACATGCAAATAAAATCAAAGTAACGTCAAGTAACAAGACTAGTATAAAGATATGAGACGTAAGTAAGTGAGCATGATCAAGCAAGATGGTAATATGGCCTATCAATAATGAGAATGTACTATCATGTATCGAGAATGTACTCTTCATAACCTTGAAGAGGTTATGCACTAGAAAGTCATGTAACGAGAATGTACTAGCAAGTATGTAAGTTCATATGTTTACCTCGTGAATTTCACCCGTTTATAAAAAAAGTACTCCCGGTGTAATGCGACGCTAGTGTTCATCATACGCCATGATTTATAGCATGCTTCCGGCCATCTGTCGAGGGGGCTAGCGTAGAGCCCTTGGACACTATTTATACCCGCTCTTGCATCTTCAAGTTATAAATCAAGCTACTTCCACGAGAAATAATAAAGTAGGCCAATAATGTTCAGTTCAAACAATAGTTTCATGATAACAAAATCAAGGTAAGAACGTACCAAAACGAAATCATGAGATCAAGGATGAATTAATTGGACATTATGCTATGGAGGAATTCTGGCAGCATAACGATACATTTCCATAGTTTTGTAGTTCATTAATGACTTAAGGAATAAAGTTTAGGTTCCAGACAGACAGAAGGTCATCTGAAACAGAGTATAATCAACCCTTGGGTCAAACCTCGGGTTGAACAAAGTTTGAAAGAACGCGGTCTAGATAAGGCCGCAATCTTGAGGTAATGGTCAGAAGGAGACAGCAACCATGAGAAAGTCAATAAGAACTGTGTCGACGCACTAGACAAGCGAGTCGACTCAGGACACAAGAAAGAAGAAGACAATCTAGTCAAGATCGCAATATTGAAGTAACGGTCAAGTCAGGACCGCTATCAGGCGGTGGAGTCGACGCAAAAAAGGAGACAGGTCGACTCAGCCAGAAGTATGTGGTTGAAACCATAAAACGGTCATGGGCCGGCCGCCATCTGCAAGTAGCAGTCGTCTGATGGCCGCGATTAGGTCCGTTCATAGAAAATGTAGAAAATACGAAGTGCTATCTAACTCTTTGGGTTTTTAGGGTACAACCAGCTCGGTGTCCTAGTGAGAATCCCAGACTCGCGGAGTCTTACGGAAGCATTGAAATATGATCACCTAGTCCGACAGAAGGAATATCCGACGGAGAGGCTCTCAAGTCTAAAAGGTGCTCCTATCAAGTGCAAGTGTTATAATAGCGTCGTACCGAAGTACATGCTATGTACAAATAATATAATAAAAATAAAGTGATAGTGACCACGTTAAAACAGAGAGAGAATACTATAAAAGAATGGAAATCCTTTAATACAAAACTATAGTGTTTCATGGTGAAATTAGCATAAGTTTAAAATAAGTTCTTAAACATGATGGAGCATAAAACAAACCTTCTCATCCCTGATATAATAGTATACATAAATATAATGAGATGAAAGGACACATAGCATAAAAACTAGTATAAAACATGAAAGAACAAGGGGCGATCTGATTGCTGTTTAGAGGGAACAGTAATCTGGAGGCGGTTCTCTGGAGGCCGCATCTTGTAGGTGGCAGTCTTGGGTGGGCCGCCTTTAGCCTGTCCTCAGACAGACGTAGGTCCGAGTTGTAGGGTTTACTCTTATGAACAAAATGTATGCAACCAATGTAAAACTGAAGGGAAAAAGCATGCACGTATGCAGGGCATAAATCAATGGCTTTATGTTTTTATCTCCACTTAAATTACATGGACAACATGATCTAGAAACCCTATTGCGTGGTCATAGTAAAACATGAAATACTCTGCGTGGAAAGTATGAAAATAAGCAAGACCAGAGGGCTTTTGTTCCTAACTTGATGTTTAAGCCATACATGAGATAACCTACCTCTGGGGTTGCTCGTATAGTGCAAATTTATCACCGGAAGTGCACCCTCGTTCCTGCGCATCCTACGTAGAACCAGCAACTTCCAGACCTTCTAACTCCTCAGAGGCTTGATCTCCTAACATGAGAATTTGCAGAACGTTAGAAGACACTAAGGGGAATAAAAACTTATAAAGGAAGATGTTGAAATAACCATACTGCGATCCAAGATTAGGGTTCGCGCATGATGAATATGGGACCTATTTATATAGATTGGCCTAGGGTTGAGAGATTAGATCGATTTAGGAGTCCTTATTGGGGTTAGAGTCAATCCCTAAGAGTCCTAGACTAGTTTTCATGTCAGGCCACTTCGATCTATGATGATAGGATCGATAAAAATCTAATCTTTTCACTCTTCTCCGTCACCCGTTTACGGAACCAGGTGGCGGTCTAGTCTGGACCGCCATCTCCATAAGGCGGTCATGCGATAGACCGCTACTTGCATGGCGCCAGAAGTTTGAATTTTGGTCAAATTCCTCATATGACTATCCCCTAATTATCTATTTTAATTATGGAAATTACCCTATTACATATCTAGGGTTGGGCTTGGGCCAAAAGCCTTAGGATTTGGTCTATGGTCCCATTTTAAATTGTCTTAATGGGATACAATTAATTGGGCCTTAAATAAATGTTAAATAACCCATTAAATCAATAATTAGCTTATTTTGAGCTCAATTAATCTATTTAATTCCTAAAAAATCTGAATAAATCCAGATAATTATCAGGGTTGATACACCCTCCCCCACTTAAAAAGAATTTGGTCTCCAAATTCATTGTAGGGAAGATCTGGAGAGTGTATTCTACTTACAATCAAATAGATCTGGAGAGTGTATATTGCGAAATTCACCCTCACCAGCGTGATATGTATCTGGTTATGATTTTTGGTGGAGACGTAGCCCTTCCTGTCCCGTTCGCAACAAGTCATCACTCATTCCGATCGGACGTAGGATCAGATCGTGGCGGAATTTCTCGCCAGACTGTGCATCCGCCCAGAGCTGCTCGATCCAAGGACGACCTCCCAATTGCGAATTGTCTCCACATGGCCGTGAGTTGAGGTTAGACCTGATTCTTGGTGAAGAGATACCTATGCCAGTCCTCTTCACAACGAGGGCTCTCCCGCCCCGATCCGACGTCGGAGCTGATCGCGGCGTCCATTCTCACCAGCGCGCGTAGATTGTGACCTGCCTGGTTGCAGACTGGTGTTAAAGCGACCGCACCTCCCAAAATAAAAATAAAAAATAATAATAATAACAATATAAAATCTTTTCTCTCTCCAAAAACCCAAGTGTCCTGTCTGCGCTAATCCCCAGCCTGGTCCGTGTAAACCCCCCAGAAAATAAAAAAAAAGAAAAAGAAGAGCTTTTTTCATTGGGGAAGTAAACCCATTTCCAGTTCGCGTAAACCCCCCCAGGGAGGTTTACGCGGACCAGGTTGGGACGCACAGTCTGGTCCACGTAAACCCCCCATGACCCTTCAGCTTCCGCCATAAAACTCCCCATTGGGTGGCCAAAAGAGGAGAGAGATAAGATGCATGAAGCTCATCCCCGGGACTACAAATGACGCGTGAAGGACTTGGTTGGCCGGATTTGTGTTTGCTAGGCTCACACCGAGGGTATGTCGCATGATTGTCCCTCATACGACGTTTAGCCAAAACACAAACCTCCTCAAAGACAGCCCCTGCTTTGATGAACGCACCTTATATGGATGTCGTTGGACGATCTCATGTTGCCCGGATGTTGCTTGATGAAAGAACCATGCCCGGCCTTGCCTTGATAATCGTGCACGGCCTCAGATGTTACTTGATGAAGGCACCCTGCATGACCCTATCTCGATAATCGTACATGGCTGCCCGGCCCTGTCTCGATAATCATGCACGGCCCCATATGTTGCTTGATGAAGCACCATGCCCAGTCCCTACCTCGATGATCGTGCTCCACCAGATGTTACTTGATGAAAGCACCCTACCCGGTACTTTACCTCGGTGATCATGCGCCGCCCAAGTGCCACCTCGATAAGCGTGTCCTCGATGTGGTTATCTGAATAATGGGCATACTTCACGAGTCTCGATGCAAGATGAAGTGTCGAGCTCATGCATTTGTGAAGGCGCCCCGGGCACAACCACCGAGCTCTCACGGTGTCCAACCCCTTCAGTCACAATGGTGCCCCCCGCACCCGACTGCCAGTCTCAGACGTGCCCCGAGCATGACCATCGAGGTCTCACAATGCCCAGTTCCTTCAGTCACAATGGTGCCCCCGTGTAATGCCCCAGGTTTTTCGGATCCTTCTTCATGGGTCCCGGATCTGGTTTCTCAGAGTGTCCAGCTCCGTTGTGTCCGAAATTTCGTTTCGGACATCTTTCGTGTTCAGATCGGCGCGATCCGGAGTCGTTTCGGAGGCCCGGAGGCGTTCCGCGGCTTTTTCCGCGTGTGTTTTCCGATTCCCGGCGTGGGTTTCGGCTTTCCCTTCGGAACCTCGTTGCGGGTGAACCGGGCCGTTCACCAGGGCGCGAGTGGTACCGTTGCGATCGGTGCGCTCCGAGGATTGCGAGGGTGTAATTTTCTATTTTTCGGGATTTTTCCGATTTTCCGGATTTTTCTATAAATAGCTTTTTCTCTCTCTCCCCCTCTCATTTCTCATTTCTCTCCCTCTCTCTTCTCACGCTCTCTCCTCTCTCCCTCTCTCTCCGGCGGCCGACGGGGCGGAGTATGGGCGAGGTGGGGACGGCGCGGGCGAGGCACGGGCGAGGATGGATGAGGATCGAGGCGGTGGAGGCGCGTAGAAGCTCGGCCGTGAGTTCGTGGAACGGCGAGGCTTCAACGGCGTTTTCTTCGTGGATCGGCGTCCACGGTGCGCGTAATCTTCGGTGGAGGTAGGGTGATGGTTCCCCAGCCCGTGTACTTCCTTTCCCGCGTGTTTCGTAGGCCGTGGTGAGCCGAGCGGGCTAAACGGGGCGTTTTGGGCAAAATGTGTGTTTTCGGGGTGTGAGCCGGATCTCCCGTTTTATGGTGTTTTTGGGCGATCCAGGGGTTTAGATGCATGCCTAGGGGCTTGGGGAAGGTTTCCCCTTTTGTTTCCCCTTCACTTGGGGGTGAACGGGGCGTGGCATGGCTTTTCCCGCGGTTTCTACCGTTTCCGGGCACGGACTGAGAACGCGCTATACTCCAGTAGCGCGTTCCTGAAGGTCGCACTGCCCCGACCGAGCGCGTTCATCGGAGAAGATGAACAGTAAGGCGGTTTGGGTCGCGCCTTACGGCCCCAGCGCGTTCTGGTTGTCGCGCTATAGGATCATAGCGCGACTTGGCCTGGTCGCGCTATGGTCATGTAGCGCGTTCGTGTTGAACGCGCTAGGCGCGTATAGCGCGTTCTGGCTGAACGCGCTATGCACATGTAGCGCGTTCTTGGAGGTGACCAGCCGGGCTGCCCGGGGCGGGCGGTCTGCGGCTGATCGTTCTCCCCTTAGGCCGTGTGTGCCTTGGACACCCAGTGGAGTTCCGTGACCGTGTTTTGGGGTGTCTGGAGGTTCCGTTTACCTCATTTTGCGTGCCCGTGCGCTTAAGGGTTCGGGTGACCTTTTAGCGTCCGTTCGCATTGTGTTGGTCTCCGGTCGACCCGGTTGGGACCCAGTGGTCGACCTCCGGCCTTGTGGGTATCCTGGACACCCCGTGGGTTCTGTGTCCGCGTTTCTGGGGTGTCGGGAGGGACCGTGTTTCCTCGATTAGCGTGCCCATAGGTGTGGTGGGTCCGGGTGACCCCACGTGTTCCGGGCTCTTGTGTTACGCTTGATCGAGTCACCGTGTGTCGGCGTGTGTGCGGTGGGGTCTCCCCCGCATGCCGTGGGTTTCTGTGGAAGGCGATTCCCGTGTGGGCCATGTGTTTGGCCTTGGACTGTGAGTCCAGTTGTCCGGCCTAGGGCTGGAGGTTTCCCGCTTGCTTCAAGATGGGAAATCGTCGTGGCGGCTTGTGTGCTGCCTTGGGAATCGTGCTTCTGTGTTTTCCGTGTGGCCCGTGTGAGTGGCCTTAGTCCCTTGCGTTCCCTTCCCGAGGGAGTGGCCTTGGCGACTCGTGTGTTGTCTCGGTACTCGTGCTACAGTGGTTTTAGACCTAGAGATTGGACTAGATTGATGGCCTTGTGCTGTTGCGTGCAACGGTCTTGACCCCGAGTCTTGTGACTCAAGGACCGTTGACTGTAGTGCGTTTAGAGGACTGTCCAGAGTCCAGTGGCTTAGCGCCACTTGAGTTTTCTCGACTCTAGTGCACGGTGCGTGCGTGGCCGTGGACTGTGAGTCCTGTTTCTTCTCCGACTGTGGTCACCGTGCGACGGGGCCGGTACGCGGGGTTGTCCCCGTACGTCGTCGGATTCGGACGTTGTTTTCCGTTGAGTTGAGAGTCTACTCCTTCAGTGACCCTCCACTAGTCGTAGCCTACCAGTACGCGTGTGCTGGTCGCACCAGGGAGTGGTGTACGGGCTTACCCTGAGGACGGTTAGACTGGTTTCCGTCGGGCCCCTCGTCGTAGCCAGAGTCCGGCTGCGGGGGAAAACCAGTCAGAGGGCCAGACCTAGGACGCGTGGTCTGTGTGTGCACACGTGGTTGGGGACTGTGGACGCACGTCGACGGGCGTGACCCCAGCTAGTCACTTGTTGTGGTTACTTGTACGGTGTTCGCGCCTCGGGTAGGACCTACCACGTCAGGCGGTTCACCTGCGGTGCGGTGTAAGACGTCAGGGGACGCTACCGGCTGTGCTTCTAGTGGGTGGTACTCCTGTCGAGTACGGAGTGTCAGACTATCAGTCTCTGTCTCTTTGACCTTCGGGTTTTTGGTCGTGTTGACCGGTGAGTTCGGTTGTTTCATCTTGGCGCGTGTGTCGGTTCTTGCGCCGTGAGATTAGTGCTAGTGGCTTTACCGAGGTCGGGTCTTGTTGTGCGGTACCCGCGATCGGATGGTCGGGGTTGCACCTTGGACAGCGTGTCCAGGTTGGCTGTCCGGGGGACAGGCCTCTACGGCGTGGTTGCCGTGTGTTTTTACTTCGGTAGGTGGTACTAGCGTAGTTTGGTAGCTTCGACTGCGTGATCGAGGTCTGCCTTCTGGCAGTAGGAGTAGCTGTAGTGCCGAGTTTTGACCGGCCACCGGTTCGTTGTTCCGGCTGTAGTCGTAGCTCTCCTTTCCGCTACCGCCGTTGTTTCCGGTTGGGGTTCCGCGGGATCCCTGCTGAGTCTCTGTTTTGGAGACTCATTCCCTGCTTTTCAGGTGTAGCGGTTCTTCCTCGTGGTTCGAGGGTGCGGAGCGGAGGTTCTCTGTTGCCAGCTTGCCGGGCCGAGTGTTCACTTGGCATGTGGTACGCTTTACTGCTTTAGACTGTACTTTCTGTTGGACTGGACTCTGTTGTAGTTGTTTATTTATTTCTGTTATTTGTTGAGTTGTCCTGCTTTATTTCCTATTTCTTTGTGCCTCCACACTCCTTTTAGCCCTTCCGAGCCCTCCCGGCTCGTGGGCGGCGGTGCGAGTCTCGGGTTATCGGGCCTTCCCGGTAATCGGATTCTCGGGTCGTTACAGCTGGTATCAGAGCGGTGGTTGTGGACGTACATAGGAATTCGAAATGTTGCAGTGATCAGAGTCCGTAAGGTCCGGTACAGTCGGCAGCTGGCTTAGGGTTTTGTGTTCGCTTTCTGCCTTGTTTCTCGCTTGAGAGCTTGAGTGCGCTGTGCGGCGCTGTGAAGGTGGTCGATGTCCGTGGCTTTAGTGCCAGCGTGGGGTCTAAGGATCGAGGTTGAGAGCCTTCTCCCTCATCGGTGGTGGCCCTGGTTGTGCTGCGTTGGGCAGAGGTTGCTGGCAGGCGTGAGCTCGCGGTGCTGCGTTCGAGGAACCTGCAGCGTGGTCAGGTGGCTGGTGCGGACTGTTCGTGATTAAGTGGCCGTGAGCGTGCTCTGAGGGAGCTGCTGTCAGTTTTTGGTCACTCCAGCTTGAGGTTTGTCCAGCTCCTGAGGCGTTTTGATCGAGAAGTGTGCTCCGATGAGCGGAATGTCTTCTCGGTGAGCTGCTGTTTCGTCGAGCCTGATGTTCTTGTCGCGCTCTGTGGCGTCAGAAATGACGTGTCGGTCCTGATCGTTCTGCTGATTTCGAGGCAGGATTTGGCAGAGATGTCCCGTTAAGTCTTTGCTCCTGCGCTTATGTCAGTGGATGGGTTGTGTTCACCCTGGAGTTGGTCTGAGATGTGAAGGCTCCACGGCGAGTTCGGGACTCGAGGATGAGCATCGGCGGTTGTTGTTATGGCTCGTGTTACGGCTCTTGGCATGCCGTGTTGCAGTTCGAGGAATTGCAGCGGTGGTGCATCGAGAGATGCTGTGCTTGTGGTCCGACGTGACACTCGTCGAGTGTGTCGGAGGCGCTGACCTGATGGAAGCGATGGTTTTCCTTGGTGCTGGATGGTGCTGTTTCCAGCGTGCGCGAGGTTTGAGGTCAGGTCGAGCAGGGAGTTATTCCGTTAGTCGGAAGTGCGTTTGGTCTCCCCTCTGGTTAGAGAGATTGTGTTGGGCTAAGGTTCGTCGTCTTGCGTTGTGTGTTCGGATTGGTTGGCCTTGTGTGCCATGAAGTCCGTGCGAGACGTGCTCCTTGTCTTGGCAAGGCGGTTGTCTGTGAGAAGTTGTGCCCATTCCCTTGTCGTGTGAGGGTGCTGGCGCTGTTCCGGAAGGACGAGTGCTGGTTGGGCGGTGTTTGCTTTCTCGGTTGTGCGCGTGGATTTGAGTGCGCAGCGGAAGCGTGGTGGGCTTGTGACCCACTGGTTCAGGATCGTAGCGTTGGTTGCTACGGGCGGAATCCTGAGTTCGCGTTCAGCATCGGAGGATTGGTTCCTTCGTGTGAAACCTGTTGTTGCCGTGCCGTTGCTCGAGGTTTTGTGGTTGTTGGCACTGGCAGGATGGAGTGTTGGGAAAAGTGCTGGCTAGTGCGCCGCATGAGTACCCTGTTCCTGTGTTGGAAGCCGTGTCAGGCGTCGGTGTTGGACCTGAATGGGGTTGTTGAGAATGTCGCCTGACGGTGGTCGAGGACGTGTTGGTCAGAGTCGGTGGCTTGGTGTCCGACTTGTGTTCCCAGTCGTGTCCTCGGATGAGATCGTCTTTTGAGGAAGCGATCTCTGGCAGGCTGTGGGTTCCTGTTGGTAGCTGCGAGTGACTGGTAAGGCTAGTCTCGTAGCCGACCACGGTGGAATGTTCGTTGCTTAGGGACCCGTGAGCTCTGTTCAAGTGGTGTCCCGTGGCTCTGTGATAAGGGCGGAATCGGGATTGGCAGGTGTCCACTTGGATTGATCGAAGGATTTGATGAGACCAGATGGATGAGTGACGCATTAGGGCGGAGGCCTCCTGTGAGGTTGGCGTCGGCTTGGTGGTCCCTGATAGGACATTGGTGTCGCAAGGTTATCCCTGGTTTGGTGACTAGCATGGGGTGGTTCCCTATAAGCCTGAGTCCCGTGAGGTGATGACTGAAGACGCCATGTTCTGTCATTTGGTTTCGTCGTGCTTCCCGAGAGGGTCGAGTTGGCGAGCAGTTGGTGACCAGTGGATGGTCTTTTCAGAGACAGAAGATGCTGGTTGTTAGGGCTCGAGCGTGGCGAGAGCCGTGTGCCAGTGAGACCTTTGGTGGTCGTTTCGGTAATGTGCCTTCCCGGACGGGATCTGGGCTTTGTCGAAGTTTGTCTTCTGACAAGAGTTGTCATAGTGTTGTGTCCGGCTTTCGGCTTGCCATGTGTGGGGTGTTTCGTGGTGTTGAGCCGATGTGCTGGTTGCGGTCTGCTGAGATGGCTGCTTGAGCTGGTGGAGGCTCTGTTTTGGTTGCTCCCTTGAGGAGGGTGTGCGACCTGTCAGCTGGTTGCGAAGCTGTTGTGCGATTTGTCTGCTGACCATTGGATGGATCAGTAGCTGTTGCTCGTATCGAGGGTTGTGATTCTTCGGTGAGCGAGATCGTGGCTGCGGCGCCATGGTGGATTCTCGCGTTGGCTGAGGTGACGCCGGACTGTGTCCTTTGGTATATGCCTGCTCTGTTGGCCGGTGTGCTCGGCGCGAGGAGCGAGGTGTTGTGTGTGATTGTAAGTCTGGCTGTGTCCCTCAGGATCGGTTTTTTCGTGAGAATCGAGGTTTTCTGTGCTGGGGCCCTGACAGCGTGTCAGTTGGTTCAGTGTTCTTCCCCTAGGACGTCATGCTAGGTCCTGAATTTCGAGGACGAAATTCCTTTAAGGGGGGAGGGCTGTAATGCCCCAGGTTTTTCGGATCCTTCTTCGTGGGTCCCGGATCTGGTTTCTCGGAGTGTCCAGCTCCGTTGTGTCCGAAATTTCGTTTCGGACATCTTTCGTGTTCGGATCGGCGCGATCCGGAGTCGTTTCGGAGGCCCGGAGGCGTTCCGCGGCTTTTTCCGCGTGTGTTTTCCGATTCCCGGCGTGGGCCATGTGTTTGGCCTTGGACTGTGAGTCCAGTTGTCCGGCCTAGGGCTGGAGGTTTCCCGCTTGCTTCAAGATGGGAAATCGTCGTGGCGGCTTGTGTGCTGCCTTGGGAATCGTGCTTCTGTGTTTTCCGTGTGGCCCGTGTGAGTGGCCTTAGTCCCTTGCGTTCCCTTCCCGAGGGAGTGGCCTTGGCGACTCGTGTGTTGTCTCGGTACTCGTGCTACCGTGGTTTTAGACCTAGAGATTGGACTAGATTGATGGCCTTGTGCTGTTGCGTGCAACGGTCTTGACCCCGAGTCTTGTGACTCAAGGACCGTTGACTGTAGTGCGTTTAGAGGACTGTCCAGAGTCCAGTGGCTTAGCGCCACTTGAGTTTTCTCGACTCTAGTGCACGGTGCGTGCGTGGCCGTGGACTGTGAGTCCTGTTTCTTCTCCGACTGTGGTCACCGTGCGACGGGGCCGGTACGCGGGGTTGTCCCCGTACGTCGTCGGATTCGGACGTTGTTTTCCGTTGAGTTGAGAGTCTACTCCTTCAGTGACCCTCCACTAGTCGTAGCCTACCAGTACGCGTGTGCTGGTCGCACCAGGGAGTGGTGTACGGGCTTACCCTGAGGACGGTTAGACTGGTTTCCGTCGGGCCCCTCGTCGTAGCCAGAGTCCGGCTGCGGGGGAAAACCAGTCAGAGGGCCAGACCTAGGACGCGTGGTCTGTGTGTGCACACGTGGTTGGGGACTGTGGACGCACGTCGACGGGCGTGACCCCAGCTAGTCACTTGTTGTGGTTACTTGTACGGTGTTCGCGCCTCGGGTAGGACCTACCACGTCAGGCGGTTCACCTGCGGTGCGGTGTAAGACGTCAGGGGACGCTACCGGCTGTGCTTCTAGTGGGTGGTACTCCTGTCGAGTACGGAGTGTCAGACTATCAGTCTCTGTCTCTTTGACCTTCGGGTTTTTGGTCGTGTTGACCGGTGAGTTCGGTTGTTTCATCTTGGCGCGTGTGTCGGTTCTTGCGCCGTGAGATTAGTGCTAGTGGCTTTACCGAGGTCGGGTCTTGTTGTGCGGTACCCGCGATCGGATGGTCGGGGTTGCACCTTGGACAGCGTGTCCAGGTTGGCTGTCCGGGGGACAGGCCTCTACGGCGTGGTTGCCGTGTGTTTTTACTTCGGTAGGTGGTACTAGCGTAGTTTGGTAGCTTCGATTGCGTGATCGAGGTCTGCCTTCTGGCAGTAGGAGTAGCTGTAGTGCCGAGTTTTGGCCGGCCACCGGTTCGCTGTTCCTGCTGTAGTCGTAGCTCTCCTTTCCGCTACCGCCGTTGTTTCCGGTTGGGGTTCCGCGGGATCCCTGCTGAGTCTCTGTTTTGGAGACTCATTCCCTGCTTTTCAGGTGTAGCGGTTCTTCCTCGTGGTTCGAGGGTGCGGAGAGGAGGTTCTCTGTTGCCAGCTTGCCGGGCCGAGTGTTCACTTGGCATGTGGTACGCTTTACTACTTTAGACTGTACTTTCTGTTGGACTGGACTCTGTTGTAGTTGTTTATTTATTTCTGTTATTTGTTGAGTTGTCCTGCTTTATTTCCTATTTCTTTGTGCCTCCACACTCCTTTTAGCCCTTCCGAGCCCTCCCGGCTCGTGGGCGGCGGTGCGAGTCTCGGGTTATCGGGCCTTCCCGGTAATCGGATTCTCGGGTCGTTACACCCCGACACTTGACTACCAGTCTAGACGCGCCTGACCCCCAGGGTCTCACTGCGCCCAGACCACTCGAGTCACAACGGTGCCCTCGGCACCCGACTGCCGAGTCCAGACGGCGTCGGGTTACTCTAGCCCCAACGGTGCTCAACAACTTCAGTCATAGGGTGCCCTCGGCACCCGACTGCCTAGCTACTCCAGCCACATCAGGGCCAATGGCACTCGACCGTTCAACCACTCGAGTCCAAACGGCGCCCCGGGCACCCGACTACCGAGTCTAGACGGCGCTGGGTTACTCTAGCCCCAACGGCGCTCAACAACTTTAGTCACAGCGGTGCCCTCGACACCCGACTGCCAAGCTACTCCAGCCACATCGGGGCTAATGGCACTCGGCCGTTCAACCACTCGAGTCACAACGGTGCCCCCGCCAACCGACTGCCGAGTCCTGACGGCGCCGGGTTACTCTAACCGCAACGACGCTCAACAACTTCAATCACAGCGGTGCCCTCGGCACCCGACTGCCCAGCTACTCCAGCCACATCGGGGCCAATGGCACCCGACCGTTTAACCACTCGAGTCATAACAGTGCCCCCGGCACCCGATTGCCGAGTCCAGACAGCACCGGGTTACTCTAGCCCCAACGACGCTCCACAACTACAGTCACAGCGGTGCCCTCGACACCCGACTGTCCAGCTACTCCAGCCACATCGGATCTAATGGCACCTGACCGTTCAACCACTCGAGCCACAACAGTGCCCCCGGCACCCGACTGCCGAGTCTTGACGGCGCCGGGTTACTCTAGCCCCAACGGCGCTCAACAACTTCAATCACAGCGGTGCCCTCGGTGTAGATCCAAAGAAATCCACTTAAGAAAAGAAAAAGGATAATAATAGAATGGCTAGAAAAGCATGGGAAGAGAGAGAAAGGGAAGCATGCGTAGGATGCTAATGGAGGGTGATCGCCAGAGACGCGAGGGCCTCAAATGATAGAAACAATAAAGAATATGGAGGGATCGCGAAGAATACCTTAAAAGAAGCGGGGGAGATTGTGAGTGCACATTCTCTTTCTATCGGCCGACCGATGAAGAGAGTTCTTCTTAGCTTGATTACCCCTGCAAAACAACAACAAACACCAATAAAAGATATGGATTAGAATCAAGGTGAGTGTAGCATCAAATTCATAATAGAAATAAATATGAAAAGCATGTATAAGAACACACCTTGTTGGGTGTTGGCCCTTAAACCCCTATGCAAAAGGGTATGGGAGATTATGATGAATGATAAGATAAAGGAGGGTGCAAGTGTTGCACTAAGGAGATCTCAACATGGTTGAGATGATAAAAATAATGAAAGAAGAGAAAATAACATGATGCATGTAAACTACTTCATGAAAGAAACAAAAGAGATTAAGGAAGGGATAAGCGTATTGATGTGTTTCTCCAAAAGGGGGCTTTATATCTTCAATTTGCTCCGAGGAAGAAGAGGCTCCAAATCTTCAAGAGAGGAAGAAGAGCTCCATGGGATGAAGCTTTAAGCATGTGGGAGTCTTCTCCTTGAGCCTCCAATCCAACAGCACCTCCCCTTGGATTGATATTGATGCCACCTTTTTCACAAGGGAGAGAGGGGCCCTATTTATAGGGTTGAAATTCGGAGTTTAATTCTAAGAAAATTAGAAAACTATGTTTTAATTGGAATTGGAAGGTGATAAACCATAGCCATGTGTCCCTTCAACCTTGGAAAGCCTTAGGAGACCTTTCCCAAGTGAAAATGGGCTCAAAAGAGGGAAACAAGGAGGTTCGGGCGAAACTCGAATCTCTAGAAGAAATGACGACCAGGCAGTCGTCGCTATTTAGAATGACGCCCGCGCGAAGCGTCGCTGATTCTGAGGCATTTCGAGACGGATTCGGACTTTCCGAAATTTGAAAAGAATTGACGACCATGAGGAGGTCGCTATTTAGAATTTAATACGAATTTCGGACGGATTTAAAACCTCAAAATATGGTAATGAAATTGGCGACTTTACACACGGGCGCTATTTCATGAAATAGCGACCTTCCAGGAAGTCGTGGAATAAAAAATAATCCGATTTTGGCTCAAAATATGAAGAAAAGAATTGACGACCTTCTGAACGGTCGCTATTTAATGAATTGGCGACTTCACGCAGTGTCGCTATTTCAAATAACCCGAAAACAGCAAAACGGAAGCCTGCAAGAATTGGCGCCCCCTTCCTGAGCGCTATTTAAATAGCGGCAAGGTGGCCGCCACCAATTCGTTAAATAGCGGCGGGGTGGCCGCCACTAATTCGAAAAGCCCATGGAAAAATGGAGAAAAAACCTCAGAATAATCTAAAAAAATAGGAAACCATGTGTGAAAGCTGGAGGAAGTTGGATATTCAAGAAAAGAGAGAAAAATCACTCAAATAAGTCAATTTGAGGGCCAAATGGGGCATCACAGCGTAATAGGAGATATGCTCAAAATGATGTCAATTTTAGCGTGTCTATAGTTGTCCCGCCTTGGTGTCTGCTTTGCAAGGGAGTGACACAGAGTGTAATGGAATGAAATGGAGTGAAACATTGTGGAATGAAGTGGAGCGAACTGAAAAGTAGATGTCAAGGTGTGATGAGACACGCAATCAACAGCACTTGATAGGAATTGAATCAAAAGCTCGGAATGAAGCAATCTTGAGGAGATTTAATGAAAGCAACAATTGTTTGGATAAGAGGAGGAGTGTGCGCGCGGACACAAAGGAGATAAAAGAGCGATCAACTTCCAGCGCAGTGAAAGTACCCCAGGTCACAAACCTGTGGGTTTCACCATTGGGGAGCGGTTACCAGCCAATGTGGACGTGATGCAGTCAAGGTGGATCAAAGGAAAAGGAATTGAACGAGAGATAGAAGTCCAAACAAAGGAGTTTTCAAGGAAACATCCCAAAATGGCAACAAGGCGAACTGAGGACACAATTCGACAATGAATATCTCATATCTTAGAAATTAGTGATCAATTTTTAACTCTCAAAATCAGCTTATCAGAATGATATTCTAAAGTTGTTTCAAATCCCTATATGAATGCATGCTGGGTTTAAAGGGAAAATATAAAGCAAACAAAAATATAAGGTAACCAAGGATAATATTGTTAAGCTATCCGGACTGAGTCAAGAAATCCATTCTGTGAGCTGATACTAAGCCGAAGTCCGTTTATCCGCGCACCAACTCGTAAAAGGGAACCATCATCCCCAGTCTTGGACGGCTCAACGGCTTATCCATGTGACTAAGACGCCTCTGAGATCATCATCGTTTTTGATGGAGGGGAACTCAGATTCCAAATTTATCAAAGCCACAAGGTCCTTGATATAATCTAATAGCGTAATAACATATAGTAAAATACATATAGGGGGAAGATGGTGATAGCAATAAGCATGAGGGAATTTAGAAAATGCAAGCGCCGTGGGGCCAGAGTTATGATACCCGGACGGTAGGACCAAGAGCTTCTTTCCTGTACTCAAAAATTCATTAGCCAAGATATAAAAGATAACAAGCAATGAATAAGGCATTAAAGCATTGTAACCATAGAAGGGATAGAATTCAAGCATGAAAGCATTGAATAGCATTGAATAACATGAAAATATAACATGTATCAAAGCATCAATAGCATGTATGTATCATATCATGAATAGCATTCAAGCGTGTATAGCGTGAAAGGCATGAATAGCATTTAACATAGATAGCATCATTAAAGCATAGATAGCATAGCATCATTGTTTATTGTTTGTCACGAGGATGACAACTTGGCTAGTCACTTGAATGATCAGGATTAAGTAATGCCCAGCGGCAAGAGTGATCAAGTAAAATCAGCAGGACTTGATTAAAAAGATTTGGAGATGAATAATGGGAGTAATGCCTAGCAAATCATGAAGATATGATCAATTGATGCCCAACGTGACATATCTTGAAGATATCAAACAACATAGAGAAGAATCGAAAGATAGATAGCAACGAATGGAGAGGACTCATCCCGTGCTCTTGGTCCTGTGAGAGTTGTTGTCCCTACAAAAGCACCATCAACAAAATATAATGTATTTTTTTTGGATTTTAAAATATGCAAATTTTTATGAGTTTTGAAAATATTTAAATTTTTATGTGAATTTTTGGAAGATATATGAATTTTTTTATGGATTTTGAAAATATTCAAATTTTGTTGGATTTTTGCTTAGGAAATATTCAACTTTTTTGGATTTTTCATCAGAAATATTTAACTTTTTTTAGATTTTAGTTTAGACATTGCTAAAGCAGCATCAAAGGATGTTTAAACCACTGGCTAAGGGTCCTTGTTCCTTTCCCTTTCGCTAAAAACTGCCCAAAGCCGAGCGTGCATTAAAGGTGGCGCCCTATAACCGGCTACCCTTAGTTAGCGGTGCCCCTACCAAGACCATACCCGAGAAACACTCGGTCTTGGAGGGAGAAGAGAAGAACAATTGAAGATAAGCTTGATATAAGTCAAGAAGATATCAGGTTTCGACTTCCGTCCATAGCACAACCCCTAGAGATTCGGTCTGTTACGCCGGGACTTTGTGTCATATCATCGAACCTTAAATTCTCTTATAGGCACGCATACGTCCGGGCTCATAACGTCCCGCGGGGAAACTTTACTGCCCTCTTGCCATGCCAAATTCATCAACTTTTTCTTTTGATTTCACCATTATTTTTTCTTTTCTCATGCTTTTCATTTTCCATTTTTGTGTCCTTCGGACTTGAAAGATACTACAATTGAAACATGATATTTGAGAATAAGGTCATAATAGACTACCCCTATTTGAGACTTCCTCTTGTCGGGGTGTGCTTAGGTTGGTTGTTTTGTCCAGAATATCCCTATTTCTTATATTTTAGCCGAGTTAAGAAGAGAAAAAGACCTCGTGCCCTCAAGCATGGCCCTAGTAGCAACGGTGTTTTACTAAGGGAGACAGCTAAGGACGCCGTGAAGTGTGTGGAATGCCCAACTAAGGGTTGCACTTAATGAGCGGGGAGAGAATGCCGAACTCCCAGCGTGGGGTTCTTATTACCAAAGTGCTGCATAGCAAGCCTAAAGACTCTTTTGACAATGATTTAATTAAACAAAAGCCTACGATAAAGGTCTAAGACACCACTTTTAATCATGTTAAGAAGCACTTCATTTGAAAACCGTGTGTGAATAAAGTGACGAAAATGCATAAGAATGCATACTTACGCACCAATGTTACCTTGTAACCTTGTAGAAGCAGCAGCTGCCAGAGGCAATCTTGATAAACGTGGGATATGTCATCCTCTTTTGGCAGAAAGGAAAGGAAGCAAAGCTTTGAAAGTGGCTTAACAAGAAAGAGCGGTGCTTAGACCAGACTCAGACGAATATGGAGAAAAGGAAAAGAGGCGAGGGCTAGAACTCCCTCACTAAGGTGCAGAGACCCTGATCACATGGAAAGGTGTACAGAATGAAAGGAAAAAAATAAGAGGTGGAGTGAGGACTAAAGCCTCGGAAGCAGTGGGAGAATGGGCAGATGCCCAGAGCAGTTGACGTGAAAGAAGTTGGGTCGGACCCGTGATTGGGAGGAATTAAGAGGAGGAATTGATACATCGAAAGAGGAGGATCCGGAGGTTCCGGAAGCAAGAAAGGAGGAGAATCATGATGCGGATAGAAATCATTCAGAGGTTCAGGAGGAGGAAAATCTCGAGGGACGTGATGCCCTGAGAAAAGGTATGGAAAAAAGTGATTTGAAGAGGAAGAAAAGAATGAAGAGAACAAAGGACGGGATGTCCTGGAGGAGTAAGAAGATAAAGCGGAATAAATATGGAGGGTCCGGAGGTTCCGGAGGAGGCAAGTAGAGAGGGACGCGATGCCTTGGGAGAATCAGTGGGAAATCCAAAAATTTTGAGGGAGGAAGACACCATGGGGCGTGATGCCCCGGTAGAATCCGTGAGAAGCCCAGGAATTCCGGGAGAGAAAGGCACCATGGGGCGCGATGCCCCGGTAGAATCAGTGAGAAGTCCGGAAGATCTGGATATAAGAGGTGGAAAGGGACGCGATGCCCTGAGAGAAGATTGGAGGGGGCGCGATGCCCGCCCAGTGTAAGGGGACCCGAAGATCCCCAAGACAGAAGTGAATAAGATGAGGAATGCGGAGGATCCGGAGGTTCCAGAGGAATGGAATTAGAAGGGACAAGATGCCCTAAGAAGAAGTCCGGAGGTTCCAGAGGAAAAAGATACGGGCTTGGAAACCCGGGAAAGAAGGAATGCAAATGCACGCGAATGCAATGCAATGGATGTAAGGGATGCATGTAATGCATAGAATGCAAGGAGTGCAGAGAATGCATGGAATGAGAGGGTAAGATCATCCTCCTCACCCATGGAGTGGCCCATAGAGAGAAAAATGTGGATGGAATAGAGCAAGGAGTGAACGAATTGGTGGGAGGCCCTTTGATAAAAAATTGCCCGCCCCTCCATGGTAGACGACATGCCCAGCCCAACAGCTCAAAGGATTGAAAGAATAAGCTCTCATTAGAAGAATGTGTTATTGTAATGTCAGTAGAAAGCCCTTTAGGAAATCGTATGACAATGGAGCGAGGGATAATGAGAGCAGTGAAAGAGTATCGACCAATGTGTAAAGTGATACCGAAAAAAGGCCGGGACGGCATCAACTTGGAAGAATTTATATTAAAGGGCTTCCATAGAGACTTCTCGAATATGCCCGGCACAAGAACTCGGATTGGCATTTGACAAATAAAATTTTGAATGAATGACATAACCGAGGCCAAACCCTTCTTGCCCGGCTCTTGATTATTCTTGGCACAAATACTTGCAACAATACACCCACTCCGAGTAGTAGAGGATGGTGAGATGGAAACGGTAAGTTTGATGAGTAATGGAGGTGTAATGGAGAGTTTTAATGGAAGGGTAAATGAAGGTGGAGGTAGAAACACGTCGGGCTTCTCCCCTTGCTCGGAAGCAACTGGGATCGGCTCGAGTGCAAAAATATGTGAGTCCTGCCCAGGACTAGCCACAGGTTCGGGTAAATGTGTAGGTAAAGTTGGGTTTAGGGTAATTGGCTTTGGGGGTATAGTGATAATGGAGGCTTTGGGTAGCGGACAAGGAAGATGTGTTATAGTTTGAAGTTTAGCGGGAGGTTCGGCAGAGGCCGGTGGAGTGGAGGTTGATGGAGGCTTGGTGGAAGCTTGGGGAATAGAGGCAAGCTCTGATGGCTTGGTGGGGGCTAGTGGGGTAAAGGTTGATGGAGGAATAAAAGGAGAAGGTTTGGTGCGTAGGAAGTGCCGGATAGGGCGAGAGGTATCAGGGATAGGAGAAGACGCATGGTGTGCCGGTGTGGGTGATTGAAATATCGACCCATCATCGTAACACTAATTGGTCTCATAAACGGGGTTAGGGACAGTGGCTTCATCCTGAGCAGGGGGTTCATCAGGTGGCAGTGGAGGGAAAGGAAAACGAAGGAAACTCGGAAGGGGTGCCTGTGGAATTTCAACATTTTGTGCCATCTCCAAATCTTCATAATGACCAAAATCAAGTGAATGCCGTGGCGGAGGCATAATAATGGGTGGTGGAGTATAATGTTGTGGAGGATTAAGTAAAAACAGAGGCGGGGAATCATCATATTGTGGAAGATTTTGTGGAGGTAAATGCGAAGACAGAGGTGGAAGGCCATATGAATGAGTGGGGTGGATGAGTGGAGGGTGAACGATGTCCACTTGATTGTCAATATCTTGTTCACTTGAATCCGTAATGCCATTATCTCTCCTCTCCTTCCAATCTTTCTCCATCTTAGTGATGTTATTTATGAAATCGTGAAGAGGATTGACTGAAGAAGGAGGAGGAGGGGGCCGCGGGCTTGTGACCCTCTTAAGTTGATCCTCCATAGAAGTGATTTTATCAAGGAGAGCTTGTTGGAGGGGTGTAACTTGAGTATTGGAAGGTTGGCATGATTGCCTTGGAGGGGCGGCTTGATATGAAGGCCGTGGAGGTGGGTTAATGGGCCGACCCATAAAAGGACCCAGACGGGCCGGGTTGCAAGGAACATGTGGGCCTTGGGGCCGTGAAGGAGGAGGAATAAAAGGAGGCGGGTGATGGCTCACCCGAGGAGGAGTTCGTGTAGAAGGTGGTGGATGGACTTCCCGAACGGGAGTGTGAACAAGAGAGGGAGGTGGGTGATGGGCCACCCGTGAGGGATTGGAAGGAGCATGTGATGAAGGTGCACCCTCAACAAAAGTCTTAAGGTGTAATATCTCGGACCTTTCGGATCCTTCTTCATGGGTCCTGAATCTGGTTTCTCGGAGTGTCTGACTCTGTTGTGTCCGAAATTTCATTTCGAACATCTTTCGTGTTCGGATCGGCACGATCCGGAGTTATTTTGGAGGCCCGGAAGCTTTCCGTGGCTTTTCCGCTTGTATTTTTCGATTCCCGGTGTGTGTTTTGGCAATTCCTTCAGAACCTCGTTGCGGGTGAACTGGATCATTCACATAGGCGAGAGTGGTACCGTTACAATCGGTGCGTTCCGAGAATCGCGGAAATGTGATTTTTAATTTTTCTGTATTTTTTGAAATTTCTGGATTTTTTATAAATTTCCATTTCTTTTCTCTTTTTCTTCCCTTCTTTTCTCTTTCTTCTCCCCCCTCTTCTTCTTCCTCCCACCGTGACCATCTCCCCTCTCCCTCTCTTCCTCCGGCGTGACCGCGGCGAGCCCCCTCCGACTGTAGATGGCAGTGGGCGACGGCGTGGCGGCAACGGCGGCGGCGAGGTGGTCATGGCGGCGTAAAGCTCGTGGGTTTTCGTGAAGGGGCGGGGGATTCTCAAAGCTTTCATCGTGATTCGTGGTCAATCCGACGCATCTCAATGCGGAGCGAAGGTAGAGTGACGATCCCTAGCCTCTTGCGTTCCTTCCCTGCAAGTTTCAGCCCGAGTTGAGGCCGAGAGGGGTTATTTTCGCGCCGGGAAGGGGAAATCATGCCATGGGGAGAGCTCGCCCGATCCATCATTTTAAGCCGCGATTCCACGTTTCGGGAGCGTAGAATCATGCTAGGGGGCTTGGGGGTTCGTTTCCCATCGTTTCCCCCTTCGTGGGGCTTGTTTGGGGGCCGAAATGGCGATTTCTGACGAGGTTCGCCGTTTTCACGCCGGTGAAGGTTGAGCAGTCGAACCAGGACCCGTTCATCCCATGTGCGGCCCTGGTCTGCCCGCCCTTCAGCTCGGTGCGCAGTGGGGTTATGCAGTCTATCGAGCGACCGCATAACACATGTGCGGCCCGAGTCCGCCCGCTCATCCCCCTCATTTTTCGACCGTTGCTTGTGATCGTTGCACAGTGATTGGGACGTGCGGCTAGGAGATAGCCACACATCCCAACGAGCGGCCGGGCGCTAGCCATTCATCACTGGTACCATTGGTGGATGTGCGGCCAGGGTGGGTCCGCTCATCCCATTGTGCGGCTAGCGTCTAGCTGTTCATCCTTTGGGCGGTTTATTGGTAGCCGCATTTTTACCCGTTTCTCCCAGGGGAAGAACGGTTTGTTCCTGGTCGTTCATATCCTGGTGCGGCCCTTGTCTAGCCGTACATCCCTGGGCGGCACAGAGGGGACCGTTCAAGGGTTTAGTCTAACCGGCATTTCTTTTTGGTCGATTCGAGTCTCGGGAGCGTGGACCTTGGTCCGCGTGCTGAACCGTGGTCTGGCAGATGCTGGGCATCGTGTCGGGGCCAGGTGTCGTGGTACGGCGTAATCCCGGGAGGTGTCTGTAAGGTTCCACACAGCACCATCGGGCAACGCAGCGGAAAACAAAAATTTATTTGCCCGAACCCTTCTGCATGGAATCCTAGATCCATGGTCTGATCGACGTTTTAATCGCCCCAACCCCTAACTACGGGTTACAGATTTCACCTTGCGCGGAACGACGCTATCCGCTATGCCCGATGCAGAATCTCACAGACACCGAGCCGCATAGAAGTACGGTCTCTAGAGCAGATCTACACGGATCCTTGCGCAGCGACGGTACCCCCTGGCACGACCTTCTCCAACCCTTTCACCTTCTGGAGAGAGAGAGAGCAAGAGGGAGGAATGGGGGAGGAGCTAATGCTCCTCTCTTATGCTTTAATGCTTGATTAGCCAAGAGAAGAGGAGAAGCTCTCGTAACATGTCTATATATAGGATTTTGGCCATTTCTAAAAGAACCCATAAGGACCGAAATCGTATATATATCCTTTTATTATTGTACATATATATTAAGCCCTCTTTTAAACTCCTTTCCAAAAGGAATTAAAGGGAATTAATATATGCATTTGTACAATAATAATCCGTCACCCAAGAATCCATTGTGTGTGATCCTCTAGGCCCTTAGTCACTCTAGTTTAAGGCCCATTAACTTCTAATTCCCAATTAGAAGAAAATTAAACTTATTATTCGCTTCTACTAGAGCCGAATAATAGTTTAATTTATTCCGAACCTTTGATCACGTTGGGTCAAGCAAATCCGCGTGATCCTAGAGGACGTCGGGTTTAAACCAGCCGGTCTGGTACCTGTAAGTCCACAGTTACCGCATCGCTATAATCCCTCGCTCATTCTATGAGTCTGGTACGATCGAGGGTATGGTTTCTGTCAAATCCCATGATCGTGCCACTTGACTATGACCTCCTTAAAGTGTATGACGTCCGTTCTAAACGAGCTCACACGACCCTGCCTAGGGATTTAACGGAGCGTCAATGTCATGACCCATTAACTGTCTGATATATACCCGACAGTGAACGATCCCCTCTTGACCATTGATGATCTTCACACGTCTCCTGAAATGGTTAATGACTCGGTAATTCATGACTTATGGTTAAAGTCACTTAGCCAAGTAATTAAACCATTTCAGTCCTCGTGTAAGATCCGATCAATGTCTCAGGTCAAAGGACCAACGATGCTATTGAGACAGTTGGATCTTCAGTTGACGTTAGGTATAATCAACCATCTGAAGATCCAATAGCGGATCAGTTCAGTGCACTTCCTCCCAGGACGTACACCTACACATATGTGTTGGTGCCCCGCACCAATGACCATGAGACTGGTCACTAACACATCATGTGTACTTGTTTAATAGGTAATCAAAGTCTCCGAGTGATTACCCTCCAACCAGGAACAGTTTAAGGTATGCGTCCATGTAAAGTCAGTCTCATGTTCGAGATCCCATCTCGAGCTGACTTTACAACCACATATCCTTGGGACATCGTAAAGCAATACACAATCGCATATTTATGCTCAAATACCACTTTATTAATAATGAATAAGATCGTACATCTATCGAGTCTACATGACCCTAAATTAGCCTGTAGCACACCAATACTAACAGTGTCGTTTTCGGCTTTTGCCACCGTGAGACGGTGTCGGTACGAGGGGCAGTCCTTGTACCTTGTCCGGTTGAGACATGGTTTTCCGTTGACTTGAGAGTCTACTCCGTAGTGACCCTCCACTAGTCGTAGCCCACCAGTACGCGTGTGCTGGTCCCACCTGGGAGTAGGTGTACGGGCTTACCCTGAGGATGATTTTTAGACTGGTTATCGTTGGGCCCCGCATCTAGTAGCCAGAGTCCGGCTGAGGGGAAAACCAGTTAGAGGCCAGGCCAGGGGCGGACGGCCTGTGTGTGCACACGTGGTTGGGGGCGGTTGGATCCATGCTGACGGGCATGACCCCGGCTAGTCACTTGCGTTGTGGTTACTTGTACGGTGTCTCAGTTCCCGCTGGGCCGGAGGGAGACACCTGAGACGCGGACTAAGTCGTCAGTGGACGCATCCGATCTTGCTTCTAGTGGGAGGTTCTCCTGTCGAGTTGGAGTGACAGACTGTCAGTCTTTGCGACTTCGACCTTCAGGTTTTGTCGTGTTGACCGCGGTGTTTCGGTCGTTTCACCGTGGCACGTGTGTCGATTTTTGTGCCGTGAGATCGGTGTTTTGTAAATTGCAGGGCTTCCCTTTTCAAGGTACTCGCTTACTGCTAGCATAGCGGTTTCTCCGATTGTGAGGTAGGGTTCGAGTGATCCCTACTGAGTCTTGTTCCGAGACTCATTCTCTGCATGTTTTCACCGTGTTTCAGGTGACTCGCGGCCTCAGGGGAGCGCGTCTGAGGCTCAGCGTGGTTCAGGTGCCCAGCGTTAGTGCCAGAGGTCAGAGCCGGGGTATGCCCCATGTAGCTGTACTTTTCTTTCTTGTCTCTGTACTAGTTGTGGACTACTGCTGTTGTTTATGTTATTATATCTTGTGGACCATGTATCATGTAAACTGTTAATTTATTTCCTGCTTAATTATATAACTGTTTAATTTTTGTAATTATTTGTGATACTTGTGTAGTCTCCACACAATCCTTTTAACCCTCCCGAGTCCTCGGACTCGTGGGTGGCGGTGCGAGTCTCGAGTTATCGGGCCTTCCCGTTAATCGGATTCTCGGGTTGTTACATAAGGGCTTGGATTTGTTGAGGGGTAAGATGATCTAATGCATGAAGGACTTGGGAAACCTTCTCATTATGAGGAGGAGATGGTCCCGGGGGAGTAGTGGCTCACGATTGATTCAAGGGGCCATGGGATTGGACATTGCCCATGGGTCGGGAAAGACCATAAGAGTGAAGACGTGGTCCCATAGAAAAGTTTTGGTGAGAATTATAACATCGAGGATCATATGATGTGCTAGGTTTATCATCCTCATGAATATAACTTGGATTAGACATGACAAATTGATTATTCAAGTGAAACATTATGCAAATTTGAGCAATAGTTCAATCAAAACAATTTGCAAAGATATCACACAAGTTGGATGCTTATGCTTGCTTTTAGTTGATACCTTGATGAATTAGGTGATTTAATATAATTCACACAAGGTAGGAACCTAGTTCTAATATGAATTTTCTTCAATGCCAACTAGGTACACTCTCTGACCATGTATTAGGCCAACTAAAACTCCGGGAACTTTAAAGGTACAACCTGCCCGACGTCCGTGAGAGAATCCACGGGTGCGGGGACTTATGAAGACCTTGGTTTAAGAATTTCCAGTCCAAAGAGATGGAATGCTCAATGGAGGGTCCTTCCTTAACTAAGAGGGGTGTGTGGATCTCTTAAAAGGTTTGGGGAGAGGTGGTCTCCCAAGCCAAATACAAATGAATGCAAGCTAATGCAGGTAGATCAATCAACAATCAATATATAATCAATAAGTGCAGCCAACAGATAGAGGTAACAGCAAAAATCACAGTTATGTGAAAACAGAACAAAATGGCGACCTGAAAGCGATCGCTACCTCAATAAACCGTGACTGTGTGATAGTCGTTAATCACTGCAAATCGTGGTAAACAAAGTGAAATAGCGCATTGGCATGAGGCGCTGAATATATAAATAACGCCTCTGTGAAGGGGCATCAATAGCAATGAACAGTGACCACAGTTTATAGAATCAACAGTGACAGAAGAAATGACGCCTTGGAGTGAGGCGTTAAATTCGTGAATGACGCCTCTGTGGAGGGGCGTTGATTATTGAAATAGCGTCTGCATGGCGGTCGCTATTCAGTTCTAGAGAGTAGAAAGCAATGAAAAACTAACAGAAATCATTTTTTTTCTAAAAAATGCTATAGACAGTTCAAAAATAAGGACTAATCCAGTGGGAGGTGTGCACATGGTGCACAAAGGGAGTGTGCTACGTGGAGCACTAAGGAGGGGCACACGTGGGTGCTAAAGGAGGTGGCACACGTGGGTGCCTAAGGGGAAGGGTAATCAAAGAAAAACAATGGTAGTCCCACCGTGATCGCCAATTTGAAGATCTAAAGAAATCCACTTAAGAAAAGAACAAGGATAATAAAAGAATGGCTAGAAAAGCATGGGAAGAGAGAGAAAGGGGAGCATGCGTAGGATGCTAATGGAGGGTGATCGCCAGAGACGCGAGGGCCTCAAATGATAGAAATAATAAAGAATATGGAGGGATCGCGAAGAATACCTTAAAAGAAGCGGGGGAGATTGTGAGTGCACCTTCTCTTTCTATCGGCCGGCCGATGAAGAGAGTTCTTCTTAGCTTGATTACCCTTGTAAAATAACAACAAACACCAATAAAAGATATGGATTAGAACCAAGGTGAGTGTAGCATCAAATTCATAATAGAAATACACATGAAAAGTATGTATAATAACACACCTTGTTGGGTGTTGGCCCTTAAACCCCTATGCAAAAGGGTATGGGAGATTATGATGAATGATAAGATAAATGAGGGTGCAAGTGTTGCACTAAGGAGATCTCAACATGGTTGAGATGATAAAAATAATGAAAGAAGAGAAAATAACATGATGCATGTAAACTACTTCATGAAAGAAACAAAAGAGATTAAGGAAGGGACAAGCTTATTGATGTGTTTCTCCAAAAGGGGGCTTTATATCTTCAATTTGCTCCGAGGAAGAAGAGGCTCCAAATCTTCAAGGGAGGAAGAAGAGCTCCATGGGATGAAGCTTTAAGCATGTGGGGGTCTTCTCCTTGAGCCTCCAATCCAACAGCACCTCCCCTTGGATTGATATTGATGCCACCCTTTTCACAAGGGAGAGAGGGGTCCTATTTATAGGGTTGAAATTCGGAGTTTAATTCTAAGAAAATTAGAAAACCATGTTTTAATTGGAATTGGAAGGTGATAAACCATAGCCATGTGTCCATTCAACCTTGGAAAGCCTTAGGAGACATTTTCCAAGTGAAAAGGGGCTGAAAAGAGGGAAACAAGGAGGTTCGGGTGAAGCTCGGATCTCTGGAAGAAATGATGACCAGACAGTCGTCGCTATTTCAAATGATGCCCACGCGAAGCGTCGCTGATTCTGAGGCATTTCGAGACGGATTCAGACTTTCCAAAATTTGAAAAGAATTGACGACCTTGAGGAGGTCGCTATTTAGAATTTAATACGAATTTCGGACGGACTTAAAACCTCAAAATATGGCAATGAAATTGGCGACTTTACACACGGGTGCTATTTCATGAAATAGCGACCTTCCAGGAAGTTGTGGAATAAAAAATAATCCGATTTTGGCTCAAAATATGAAGAAAAGAATTGACGACCTTCCAAACGGTTGGTATTTAATGAATTGGCAACTTCTCGCAGTGTCGCTATTTCAAATAATCCGAAAACAGCAAAACGGAAGCCTGCAAGAATTGGCGCCCCCTTCCTGGGCGCTATTTAAATAGCGGCAGGGTGGCCGCCACCAATTTTTTAAATAGCGGCGGGGTGGCCGCCACCAATTCGTTAAATAGTGGCAGGGTACGTGGCCGCCACCAATTCGTTAAATAGCGACGGGGTGGCTGCCACCCATTCGAAAAGCCCACGGAAAAATGGAGAAAAATCTTAGAAAAATCTGAAAAATAAGAAAACATGTGTGAAAGCTGGGGGAAGTTGGATATTCAAGAAAAGAGTGGAAAACCACTCAAATAAGTCAATTTGAGGGCCAAATGGGACATCACAACGCGATAGGAGATATGCTCAAAATGATGTCAATTTTAGCGTGTCTACACTCGGCACCCGACTGCCCAGCTACTCCAGCCACATCGGGGCCAATGGCACCCGACCGTTCAACGACTCGAGTCACGACGGTGCCCCCGACACCCGACGGCTGAGTCCAGACGACATCGTGTTACTCTAGCCCCAACGATGCTCAACAACTACAGTCACAGCGGTGCCCTCGGCACCCGACTGCCTGTAAATACAAAGCTTAGGCTAATCTATCCCACCATGAACTAATAAGCACGCACGTATGAACATGCATATGATCATGAAGTGTAAACAATGGGGAACAAAGGGGCGATGAAGAAAAGAAATGAACCGTGATCGCCACCCAAGGAATAGCAATAGCAAATAGATACTATGATGAAAACAAACCTACTGGGTACCTTGGGAAAGGAAGAAGAAAACCGCGGCCGAAGGTGACCGTTACAACGTGTGATCGCGCCTTAAAGACGGGTGCGGGGAACTCATGGGATCGGACCTCCTCTCCTTCCAGCCGGATACAGGAAGAGGGCCTCACGTCCTATTGATAGTCTCCTGCAAAACAAAGCCATGAAAACAAAAGAACACCCATTAGAATATGATAGTGTAGCACATACCCCGAAGTGATGAAATAGCATGAAAGAATGGGGGAGAACGCACCGGGGGAGGGTTTTTAACCCCTATAAATGGGTGCAAAAGGAAGGTGGGAGTGTTGTTCATACATAGGATTTGAAATCACGAAATTTGGTGGAAAGAAGAGGGAGAAAAACGTCGTGCAAAACGGAGAAAAATGCATGAACATGCAGAAAATAGTGCAAAAAGTAAGTGTAAAAACGGTGGTGATTTGTGAAAAGTAGGAGAAGAGAATAAGAAATTGGAGAGAGTATAGAGAGCCCAGAGAGATGAAAAACGAAGAAGATACTCCCCTCTTCAGAATGAGACCAAGGGAGGACGAAGAGGATGCCGAATGACTCCGCCCCGAGCCGACGAAGGCCGCCCCGCCGTACAGGTTCAAGAACTTGTGATGATTTGCAAGAAGTAGATGCGAAGTTAGGAGGGCAAACGAAGATGAAATGAAGCAAATGAGGAATCAAATTAAAGTTAATACTTCCTTCAATAGCCTGCGGTCGAAGGTTTGAGTGGATGATCCGGCATGGCTTCGTCCCAGGTCGAAGAAGAGCCCCCCGTCGTGTAGGCAAACTGGGCATCTATTTATAGAAAAGTGGTGAAACCCTGAACTTTCTCCCACTATTCCAGGAGATAGAGTCCACCAAATCTCGAGATCTCTATATCATTCTCGAGGTAATAGTCAAGATAAGATGTAGGAATAAATGAGACTCTTTTTGGTGGAAGGATGTGGAAGTTATGGCTCTTGGAAGAAGCCTCTGGAACCTAATCTGCAGGAACTTTTGTTGCACGAAATGCGTAAAACCTGATATTGCGGCTAAGATTCCAGGATATCTGGTCAATTAAAAATCATGCTCCGTATACCAAATTCGAGATAATACAAAGTGGAAGACACAGAAACAAACGGGGCTCAATTTTGTGGAGGATTCTAGAAGATAGAGCCCTAACAAGGAGGCCATGTTGCACATGTTTCGACCTCAGAGTCCGGCGGCGAAGAAGACAGAGTTTAGGGTCTTCTGGACTCTCTGTCATATAAACGGTCGCACGATAGACCATTTTTAGAAATAAGCGGTCATCATGAGGCCCATTTTATCATGAAGAACAGAGACCTGGGCGACCACGCCAGCTCGGGCTAAAACAGGATGAAAATGGTCTATCAGTAGACCATTTAGTGCTTGGAGCGGTATTGCATTAGACCACTTAGTAATGGGACGGTCTAGTAGTAGACCACTTAGTGATGGGACGGTCTAGCTATAGACCACTTAGTGATGGGACAGTCTATCAGTAGACCACTTAATGATGGGACGGTCTAGTAGTAGACCACTTAGTCATGGGACGGTCTAACAGTAGACCACTTAGTGAATGGGACGATCTAGCAGTAGACCACTTAGTGATTGGACGGTCTAGCAGTAGACCACTTAGTGATGGGATGGTTTAGCAGTAGACCACTTACTGAATGGAAGAACATTCTGGGCAGACTACCTGTGACTTTGGAAATCGAAGTGTATCTCTCAAACGGTGCAGAACTAGCGAAAGTGATAGAAGAAGAAATTGTAGATAACGGAAAGATGAACAACTTTTATGAAGAGAGCAAGATGAGAAAATGATCAGAAGAGATAGAAAATGGGGTGAGAATAGAGAGAAAAATTTTGGGACGTAAGTGAACATCGCAGCACACCAAAAAAATATGAATAACTTGCAATCAGTGCAGAACTGGCCAATGGCGTAGAAGAAGAAATTGTAGAGATCTGAAAGACGAACAACTTTAGTGAAGGGACATTTTGAATAGAGGAATAAAAGACAGTGAAAAAGGACTGTTTTCAAGATGGCATAGTGAAAGGGGCCGAATGTTTGAGGGAAGTTGACCTAAATGGGCTGTAAGTCGACTTGGAAAGCCGGAAGTTGATAAGATAAGCTCTAGGGCTCTTTGAAATCATGATCTCCAAGGCTCAAAAACTAATGAACAATGAAATGGGCTCGGGATCCATCCAAGGAAGGCTCCAAAATAACGGGTAATTCGGGACATCAAAATGACGAATAAGAGAAATAACGCGACTTATTGGCCGAAAACGGGTGTCAACAGATGCCCCTCATTGATATCTACTTTGCAAGGGAGCGAGCAAAAGCGACGCGGAGGTGAAATGAAAATGAGATGGAATGAAAGCGACATCGACGAGAAATGGAGATGAAGCAGAGATAAAACGGAGAGAACTGAAGAGCCGGCATCAAGGCAAAAGACACCCGTCACAACCAACAAGCGACATGAATTCTCTCAAAAATGTCGAACTAACCACCAAGACTGGATGACAAGAATGAGACATGTCTGGAGAACTAAACTAACAGAAAAAAATGAAACACGACCAGCCACATCGGAGACACAATCCACAGCCAATGAGGGGGTCGGAAAGGAACATAACGTAAAAAGCAGGAGAAATATAACTGAGATAAAATCGAGACTGGAATCAGCTGACCAGCCAGACCAAGCGGCAAGATCAGAGAAATCGTTCAAATTCGGAGTGGAATGAGAATCTCTTATTCAAGAGAGCTGAAGTGCAATCAACTATTGTTGAGGAGAAACCTTGAACGGATCATGAGGCGTGAGTGCTCAAAAATGACATGATGCATGCTGGGCTAAAATAAAGAAATCATCAAAACGAATGCAAAGAAAGATAAAAATAGAAAGTACTCAAGGATACTATTGCTAGACCAAGTCAAGACGGGGTCAAGAGTCTTCTTGCAACCACGGCGTGTGAGACAGAGTCTGTCGTCTCCCACCCGACTCAACCAAACGACTTATCCAACGATTAACCATATGCTCTTAGATCATCATCGTTTTTGTTAAAGGGGAACATCAGATCCTAGAACACACGGACAACCAGTCGGTCCTTGAGAAGCTATAATAATGTAGATACCATATAGTAATGCAACATTGAGCTGGGAAAGAGAGCCATACTTGACTTACCAGCCAAACGAAACGGTATTTTTTTTGAATTTTTGGATTTTCTAATTTTTATAGATTTTCATTTATAAGACAACAAACATCATGAATAAACAAGCATGAGCATAATGAAAACATAACAACCGAATGAACGAAAGGCAACATAACACAGCGAAAAATGAACGAACAAGCAACATATGCAAGATATGACATGAACAGATAACATGCATGCATGAACATGGTGGGACAAGACAACATGCAGTGGGACAACACACGGTTGGGACAAGAACACGAGGGATGACAACACTCCATGCGGAATAAAACCACATGCAGTGGGGCAAAGACACAACCACAGGGGAGACGACATAGCACATGTGAAACAACCACAAGTGGGACACAGACACATGCAACACATGGTGGAATGAGACGACATATGGAACTAGAATATGCATGAGGTGACCATAGGTGGGACAAGGGTACCTGGACGACGACCAGAGGGGAACAACACAGGACATGACAAATATGTTCTTCAATCAAGACCAAGATCTGACGAAGCAGAACCGCCGGGTTCGCAGTAGTGAGGCAAAGAGCCCTCTCTCACAAAGATATGATCACAAGCTGAGCGAAGCAAAGCATGAGCTTCGGAACAGCTCGAGGGACAAGTTTGAAGAAAGAGAGGACAGATCAGAAAAATATGAGCAGGAGGCAGAGCAAAAGATAGAGTCAGAAAGCTTGAACACGTGCGACCTGCACACTTAGCAAACAAATCATACCCGTCCTTAAGATAAAACAGATAAAAAGGAACAAAAGACAAATATTTTTGGATTTTTGATACTTTTTTGATTTTTTTAGATTTTGAATAATATTTAATTTTTTTAGATTTTAAAAAATATTTATTTTTTTTGAACTTTGAACAATATTTGATTTTTTTAATATTTTGAACAATATTTGATTTTTTTGGGATTTTGGTAATATTTGATTTTTTTAAGATTTTGACAATATTTGCAGCACCCAAAGACGGGCTAAAACTACTGGCAAAGGGGTAGTCGTTCCTACCCTTCCCATTAAAGACTTCCCTTAAGCAGGACGTGTATGTAAGGATGGCTTACCATACCCAAACGCCTCTAAAGAACGGTGCCCCTACTAAGGCCATACCTGGGATTCAACCCAGCCTAAGAGGGAGAAGCAGAAGAAAAATTGGAGACAAGCTTCATATAGGATGGGAGATATCAATATTAGAATTCCTTCCAGGGCACTATCCCTCAAAGAGTAGGTCTGTTGCGCTGGGGTTTTATGCCTTTGATTTTAAGGACCCTTAGGCACACATACGACCGGGCTCATGACGTCCTACGGGGAACTGTACTGCCACTCTTGCCATGCCTTTGATTCATAATTTTGTATTGATTCATTTTGATTTTGAGAGTCATTACTGGCTAAATTTTTCATGAAAGCTCACTTTTGAGGGTCAGGACTGCCCCTATTTGAGACCTCTCTCGTATTAGGGAGCGCCTAGGTTGATCATCTCATCCATCAATCTCTTGCCCCTGTACTTGACCGAGCAGAGAAAAGAAAAGACTTTATGTATACCCAAAGTATGGCCAAAGTAGAAACGGTGTGCCTCAGAGGAATCGACTATGGCTTGCCGTGAAGTGTGTGAAAAAACCCATACTCAAAGGTCACCCTTAACGATTGGGGAAAGAAACTAGACTCCCAGCACTGAGCTATCACCAGCCTAAGGATGTTGCAGAAGCGAACTCTTTTATTTAACACAAAGTTAAGATCCAATTAAGCAAAGACTCCTAAAGCCACTCAATCATGTGAAGAAATAAGCATTATAAGTATGCACAGAAATAATAGAAATAATGAAAATGAAAGAATGTTTCCGACGCAAAATAAATATACCTTGCAAATCCATGACGTGAACTTAGCGTCCTGAAGCAACCTTGATCATCAAGCTTCGCGTAGCACAAGCTTTTGTAGCCCTTGCTTGACAGGAAAAGGAGAGGGTCACAAGGATCGAGATTCTTCAGCACTGAGGAGCGGCGGACACCAAATTGGACGAAGAGAGATGAGAAGGAAGAGAGACGAGGGCTAGAACTCCCTTGTTAAGGTACAGAGACCCTGATAACAAGGAACCAAATATAGAAGAACCAGAGATTAACTGGGATCAAGGCGGGCTAAACCCTCGAAAGTAGCAAGAAAAAGGGTGAGAACCCCGAAAGGGTGAGGAAGAATGAATAGGAAGATGAGAAGGAAAATCATCCGACGTGGTCGGAGAAAAGGAATGGGAATCATCCGACAGGGTCGGAGAAGGAGACTGAGAATCACCCTGGCTCCTGGCGGCCGTATGGGTTTGCATAATTCGAGTAGAGAACCCCTCTCGGCCAGTGAATTGAACAGCAATCGAGCGAGGAGTAATAACTGCATCAATAGTGAATCCCCCGGTGAGCACTGAGATTGCCACCGGCCTCGCTTATGAAGAGACTGGCACTAGTACAAGGGAACTCTTTTTTGCAACCTTTTTCGAAAATGCAGGCTCATTATCCCCAAAATAGCCAGGGACCAGGACCCGGATTGGCATGCGGCAAATGCCATCTTTAATCTTGAAATGCATAATCGAAACCTGGCTCGGCTCATTATCTCCCTGGGGACCAGACCCACGGGGCAACAAAGACAGTGCACACCCGCTCCGTGGGGTGGAGAAAGCTTGGAAGGCGTGGGTGAAGGTTTAGAAGGCGTAGAGGTCTCGGGCGGTAGAGGGGTAGCGGCGATGATAGGCTCGGGTGGAGGTAAAGGCAAAGGTGGAGGCGTAGGAGGGGGTAAAGGCAAAGGTGTAGGTGTAGGTATAGGCTGCTCAGGCTCTGGCAATGATGGCGAAGGGGATGGCAAAGACGATGGAGATAGCGGAGGTGATAGAGCAGAGATCGTTGGAAGAGGAGGCAGTGAGGGCGGGGGTGATGGCGGTAGGGATAGTGGGAATGGTGATGCGGGCAATGAAGGTAATGCAGGTGAAGATGGTGAAAGTTGTGGTCAGGCGGAGGAATTGGAGGGTCGTGACGCCCAGCTTCTATTAGTATTGGTGTGCTACAGGTCAATTTTGGGTCGGGTAGACCCGATGATGTACGATCTTGTTCATTATTAATAAAGTGGTATTTGAGCGTAAATATGTGATTGTATATTACTTTACGATGTCCCTAGGATATGTAGTTGTAAAGTTAACTCGAGATGGGATCTCGATCATAAGACTGACTTTACATGGACACATACCTTAAATTGTTCCTGGTTGGAGGGTAATCACTCGGGGACTTTGATTACCTATTAAACCAGTACACATGATGTGTTAGGGATCAGTCTCATGGTCTCTGGTGCAGGACACCAACACATATGTGTAGGTGTATGTCTTGGAGGATGTACACTGAACTGATCCGCTATTGGATCTTCAGATGGTTGATTATACCTAATGTCAACTGAAGATCCAACGGTCTCAATAGCATCGTTGGTCCTTTGACCTGACACATTGATCGGATCTTACACGAGGACTGGGATGATTTAATTACTTACCTAAGTGACTTTAACCATAAGTCATGAATTGCCGAGTCATTAACCATTTCAGGATACGTGTAAAGGTCATCAATGGTCAAGAGGGGAACGCTCACTGTCGGGTATATATCAGACAGTTAATGAGTCATGACACTGACGCTCCATTAAATCCCTGGCCAGGGTCGTGTGAGTTCGTTTAGAACGGACGTCATACACTTTAAAGGAGGTCATGGTCAAATGGCACGATCATGGGGTTTGACAGAAACCATACTATCGATCAAACCAGACTCATAAAATGAGCGAGGGATTATAGCGATGCGGCAACTGTAGACTTACAGGTACCAGACAGGCTGGTTTAAACCCGACGTCCTCTAGGATCACACGGATTTGCTTGACCCAACGTGATCAAAGGTTCGGAATAAATTAAACTATTATTCGGCTCTGGTAGAAGCAAATAATAAGTTTAATTTACTTCTAATTGGGAATTAGAAGTTAACGGACCTTAAACTAGAGTGACTAAGGGCCTAGAGGATCACACACAATAGATTCTTGGGTGACGGATTATTATTGTACAAATGTATATATTAATTCCCTTGAAATCCTTTTGGAAAGGCATATAAGAGGGGCTTAATATATATGTACAATAATGAAAGGGGTACATATACAATATCGGTTAATAGGGGCTCTTTTACAAAGGGTTAAATCCTATAAATATGCATCCTATGAGAGCTCTCTTCCCCCTTGGCCTAATCAAGCATTAAGGCAAGAGAGAAGGATTAGCTCCCCCCCCCTTTCCTCCCTCTTGCTCTCTCTCTCCAGAAAGGGAAAGAACGGGATGATCGTGCCCGGGAGGACGCCGTCGCTGCGCAAGGATCCGTGTGGATCAGCTCTAGAGGCCGTACTTCTGTGCAGCTCGGTGTTCATGAGATTCTACATCGGGCACTGCGGATAGCATCGTTCCGCGCAAGGTGAAATCTACAACCCGTAGTTAGGGGTTGGGTTATTAATGCATAGATTAGATAATGGATCTAGGATTCCATCTAGCCGGGTTGGGGTAAATAATTTTTGTTATCCGCTGCATTGCCCGAACAGTGCTTTGTGGAACCTTACACCTTCGACGTATCGACACGACGCGTCTAGCGGCGTCGGGAGCAGAAGCGGTGGTGGAAATGGGGGAAGAAGAAGTGGGAGCACTAGCCTGAGTAGAGGCTTAGGTTGGTGGAGGTTGTGGAGGTTGAGTAGGAGATGGTAAAGGTGAGGGGGTAGGTGGAGATGAAGAGGGTGATGAGGTAGGCAACGAGGTGGACAAAAGCATAGGGGAGGGAACAAGTGATAGAGTAGGTGATGGAGCGGGTGTAATGTCAGATAAAGAATCACAGGGGTGCCCCTGGTCTTGTAGTGGAGATGGCTACCTGGGCGGCACTTCTTGCTGCTGCTGTTGCTGCTTATTGTGGATATTTAAGATAGCTTCATGCATGGCGGCCCAATCGATCATCTTCTTACCTTCCAACTCATAAATCAGCTCCTGAAACTTGAGGCAATCCTCAACGAAATGCCCCTGCTGGCAGTGAAATTCATAAAATTGGAGCAAATCTCCGACCGCGGGTCGGCAAGGCATAACCAGAGGGAGTTACAACGCGCGAGCGGCCATCAAAGCTCTAAAAATATCTGTAAAAGACTCCGGCAACGGCAGAGAAGGAGCCCGCTTCGGGCACGATGGATGCCGGGAGATATTGGAAGGTGATGGAGAAGGTTGCGGGGATGGAAGCAGAGGTTGCGTAGGCAATGGCGCATGGCTAAGTGAAGGATTTGGTGAAGGCATATGCGGAGCAGGATAAGGGGGTATATAGACAGCATCCACCTGCTCGGGGTGTGATGTCTCCTTGACCGGAGGTGGAGGTTCATGCGGGTATGAAGAGGCGGAAGGCTGACTCGTGGAGGGTTGATATGTGGAGGGATATGTGGAGGTATATGGGTGTGTGGGAGCGGAAGGCTGACTCGTGGAAGGATATGTGGTGGAGGGCTAACTCATGAAAGGATATGTGGGAGATGATGGATATGAGGTGTATGTGGGCGTAGAAGGTGCAGGAGACTCGGGGTCAAGGGAAACTAGGAGTTGTTGGCGGATGAAGCGGGCTCGGCTATAAAGCTGTTGCCATGACGTGATATCATTGAGGGCTAAGACAAAGTGGTACTCGGGCGTTACATTAGAAATGATCATTTTGATTTGCTCTCCCTCCGGAATATGCCCCGGGACTTGAGCGGTGAGGCGGCGCCAGCGGTCGGCGAAGGTAGAGAACTCCTCGTCGGACTTCATCTTCTCATAGGCCAGATCAACTATAGAGTACTTGGGCCCAACATGGTCTTCAAATTGCCGAAGAAACTTCTCTTGAATGGCTTGAAAATCCACAACTTGTTTTTGCGGAAGAGAAAAGAACTAATCCCAAGCCGGGCCTTCTAACGACAGACCAAATAAATAAGCCATCAAGCGTTGGTCATGTCGGAATTGGGCCGACTCACAAAGAAACTCCTTCAAGTGCACATAAGGGTCACCGACCACACCATAGCGGCGATATGTAGGAATTTGTGAACGCGGTGGAAGTTGAAGACCTTGGAATGCAAACGAGACACTCAAAGAAGATTTGGGATCAATTTGACGTTGAAGTTCATCAAGCGGGCATTGGGCTTGAGTAATCATCTCCTCGATGGGGAGAGGCTGAGAAGGATGCAAGCCAGCCGGAGCAAGAGAGTGTGGATTTGGACCAGGATTATGATATTGGGCCGGGTAAGGAGATCCAGACTAAAAAGAAGAAAAGCTCATTCCAGGAGTGGAAGTATATGGGGGCCTCGAAGGATCATGAATGTGGGAATAAGGACCGATTGGGCCAGCAGCAACATGGGGCCCATTAACAGAATAAGAGGGCCCGTTAAAGGAAGGGGGCCCACTAAGAGTAGAAGAGGGAGGCCCGTTATGAGAATAAGGCCCATTAGAATTAGCAATGAACTTTTGGGCCTGGACCGGGGCCGTTTGGCAAGCAAGAGATGATAGGTGGGCCATTTACTTGCGGGTCGGAAGGGCCACGAAAAGATGGGCCCTCATGGGAAGAGGAATCTACACGGGAATAGGAAGACAGGGAGGAAGAAGGGTAATATACAGGAGAAAAATGGCGCACCATGACGGCATATGGAGACTTTATATAGGAAAATTTTAGGAAATACAATGAGGGAAGTAAAGGGCTCGAGAATTAAAGAGGGGGATTGACTCAATAATGCAAAGGAGAAAAGAAAGAAAAAGAAACCTAGGACAATGAGACTAAACAAATGGACGCACCGAATGGTCTAGCCTAAATGGGCCTAATAACAAAATTTATATGGATGATGGGGGATGCAACACGAAATAACACAAATGGGCTTGGATAGGCCCAAACAAACAATATGGGTGTGAGGGGGTTCAACCAAGATCAAACAAGTTGATATGATCGTCAATTTTTATTTTTCCAAAGTTTCGATGTGCCTTTTAATGATTTGAATTAAGGTCAATTCCCTCAAAATAGGAAACCTATCGGGAATAATGTCTAAACTTTGGGTTTGACTAAGCTTAATTCCCTTACACGTATGCAAATGTAAACCTAAGGGTAGAAAGGTACAACCGGCCCGGCATTCGTGTGGGAATTCACGACTCATGGGGACTTATAGAGGTCCCGGATAAGATCACCTAGTTGAGTCCAAGGAATATGGGAGCGAGAGGATCACTTACCAAGGGAGAATGTAACTACAATACGCAAATATGCATGATCCTATGTGCACCGGGGTGCATGCAATTTCTAGCCTAAGTCTAGCAAATCAAGATAATAATGAAATTATGCAAACATCACAAAAATGTATGAAAAATGTAAAACAATATGAATAACAATGATGCAAGACCTGAAATAGGGACAACTAGGCACTCAAAGATAAGAAAAATCATTAAAGGACAACGTACCTTTGTGTTTGCCCCCGGACCTACAAGTGAGCTTTATGCGTAAAATGCAAAAATGAAGGTAATATTTAATAGACAAATGAAGTCCAATGCATGTAAATAATATATAGATGTGAAGATAATACAAAAGACTACCCAATGGAATCAAGAAACAGGCAAAACAGACCCTGGAAGGTAATTTAAATCAGCAAGCAAAACGCCCCTATGAATCTGTCTCAAATCTGCCCACAAACTAGATGCGAAAAATGCAAAAATGAAGGCACTTTTTAAATATGTAAATGATGTCCAAACGATACAGATGAACTATGGATGGAAAGATAATACAAAGGTATACACAATGGGCCCAAGAACAAGGCAATCCGACCTCGGGAGGACAATTAAATCGTCCAAGAAAGATGCCCCCGTGAACCTGTGCGCAGACCGCATGTAAATTAAATGTAGAAAATATAAAAATGGAGACAGTTTTTAAATATGTAAATGATGATCAAATGATGCAAACTTTATATGTATGGAAAGATAATACAAAGGACAACACAACGCAACAAGAATCAGCCCAATCCGACGTCGGGAGACAAAGTTATGCCCAAATGAATAAGGCCCCTGTGAATAGAAATCATGCCTGGCCAGAACCACTAAAAAGTCCCTGGATGACCGTTTTTACCCTGTAAGCGGTCTCCTGGAGGACCGCCCAGGTCCTAGACGGCCCTTGGAGGATCGTTTATAACCCCAGAGGGTTTGGGCGGTCTTGGAAAGGCCGTTAAAGGTGCTAGGCGGCCCTACGATAGACCGTTTACCCCTAACAGACCCGAAAATGGACAGAACGATGGAAAAACGTGGAGGAGACTACCCAAACATGCATGAACACCCACCCAACATGCAAGAGACTAAAAATATAACGTGATGGGCACTAGGTGTCCCACCGTGATCGCCAAAAAACTGTAAATACAAAGCTTAGGCTAATTTATCCCACCCCGAACTAATAAGCACGCACATATGAACATGCATATGATCATGAAGTGTAAACAATGGGGAGCAAAGGGGCGATGAAGAAAAGAAATGAACCGTGATCGCCACCCAAGGAATAGCAATGGGAAATAGATACTATGATGAAAACAAACCTACTGCGTACCTTGGGAAAGGAAGAAGAAAACCGCGGCCGAAGGTGACCGCTACAACGTGTGATCGCGCCTTGAAGACGGGTGCGATGGACTCATGGGATCGGGCCTCCTCTCCTTCCAACCAGTTAGAGGAAGAGAGCCTTATGTCCTATTGATAGTCTCCTGCAAAACAAAGCCATGAAAATAAAAGAACACCCATTAGAATATGATAGTGTAGCACATGCCACGAAGTGATGAAATAGCATGAAAGAATGGGGGAGAACGCACCGGGGGAGGGTTTTTAACCCCTATAAATGGGTGCAAAAGGAAGGTGGGAGTGTTGTGCATACATAAGTTTTGAAATCACGAAATTTGGTGGAAAGAAGAGGGAGAAAAACATTGTGCAAAACGGAGAAAAATGCATGAACGTGCAGAAAATAGTGCAAAAACTAAGTGTAAAAACTGTGGTGATTTGTGAAAAGTAGGAGAAGAGAATAAGAAATTGGAGAGAGTATAGAGAGCCCAGAGAGATGAAAAATGAAGAAGATACTCCCCTCTTCAGGATGAGACCAATGGAGGATGAAGAGGATGCCAGATGACTCCGCCCCGAGCCGACGAAGGGCGCCCCGCTGCACAGGTTCATGAACTTGTGATGATTTGCAAGAAGTAGAGGCGAAGTTAGAAGGGCAAACGAAGATGAAATGAAAAAAAATGAGGAATCAAATTAAAGCTAATACTTCCCTCAATAGCCTAGGGTCGAAGGTTTGAGTGGACGATCCGGCATGGCTTCGCCCTTGGTCGAAGAAGAGCCTCCCGTCGCGCAGGCGAACTGGGCATCTATTTATAGAAAAGTGGTGAAACTCCGAACTTTCTCCCACAATTCCAGGAGATAGAGTCCACCAAATATCGAGATCTCTGGATCATTCTCGAGATGATAGTCAAGATAAGATGTAGGAACAAACGTGACTCTTTTTGGTGAAAGGATGTGGAAGTTATGGCTCTTAGAAGAAGCCTCTGGAACCTAATCTGCAGGAGTTTTTGTTGCATGAAATGCGTAAAACATGATATTGCAGCCAAGATTCCAGGATATCTGGTCAATTAAAAATCATGCTCCATATACCAAATTCGAGATAATACAAAGAGGAAGACAGAAACAAACGGGGCTCAATTTCGTGGAGGATTCTAGAAGATAGAGCCCTAACAAGGAGGCCCCATTGCACAGGTTTCGGCCTCAGAGTCCGACGGTGAAGAAGACGGAGTTCATGGTCTTCTGGACTCTCTGTCATATAAACGGTCGCACGATAGACCATTTTTAGAAATAAGCGATCATCATTAGGCCGCTTTTATCATGAAGAACAGAGACCTGGGCGTCCACGGCAGTTCGGGCTAAAACAAGATGAAAACGGTCTAGCAGTAGACCGTTTAGTGCTTGGAGCGGTCTTGCACTTAGTGATGGGGCGGTCTAGCTGTAGACCACTTAGTGATGGGACGGTCTAGCAGTAGACCACTTAGTGATGGGACGGTCTAGCAGTAGACCACTTAGTGATGGGAGGGTTTAGCAGTAGACCACTTACTGAATGGAAGAACATTTTGGGCAGACTACCTGTGACTTTGGAAATCGGAGTGTATCTCTCAAACGGTGCAGAACTAGCGAAAGTGATAGAAGAAGAAATTGTAGATAACAGAAAAATGAACAACTTGCATGAAGAAAGCAAGAAGATAAAATGATCAGAAGAGAGAGAAAATGGGGTGAGAATAGAGAAAGAAATTCTGGGATGCAAGTGAACAGCGTAGTACGCCAAAAAATCTGAATAACTTGCAATCGTTGCAGAACTGGCCAATGGCATAGACGAAGAAATTGTAGAGCTTTGAAAGACAAACAACTTTGGTGAAGGGACCATTTTGAATAGAGAAATAAAAGGGGGTGAAAAAGGACCATTTTCAAGACTACATAGTGAAAGGGGCCGAATGCTTGAGGGAAGTTGACCTAAATGGGCTGTAAGTCGACTTGGAAAGCCGGAAGTTGATAAGATAAGCTCCAGAGCTCTATGAAATCATGATCTCCAAGGATAAAAAGTTAATGAACAATAAAATGGACTCGAAATCTATCCAAGGAAGGCTCAAAACAACGGGTAATTCGGGACATCAAAATGACGAATAAGAGAAATAACGCGACTTATTGGCCGAAAACGGGTGTCAACACTGCCCAGCTACTCCAGCCACATCGGGGCCAATGGCACCCGACCGTTCAACCACTCGAGTCACAACAGTACCCCCCCGCACCCGACTGCCGAGTCCAGACTGTAAGGATTCGTTCAGCCCGGTTCGGGCAACGTAGTGGATAATAAAATTTTTCAATCCGAATTCAAGCTTTGTGGAATCCTAGAACCGTGCTCTAATCGATGCAATAAAATTACTCAACCCCAAATAGTGGGTTGTGGTTCTTTACCTTGCGTGGAACTACGTTGTCCGCAGCGCCCGGTGCCGATTTCCACGAACGCCTAGCTGCACAGATGTCCAGCCTCTAGAGCTGATCCACACGGATCCTCGTGCGGTGATAGCGTCCACCCGTTCTTTCCCCCGCACACGAACCACCGATGCTCAAAACCCCCTTCTTCTTCCTTAAGCCTTTCTCCCTTGAGATGGAGAGAGAGAGACCAACAAGGGAGAGAGAGAGAGAGTAAGAGGGAGAGGGAAAGAAAGGAGGAATAGCCTTCTTTTAAGTGCTTGGCTTAAAAAGAAGAAAGGCTTTACGTGGGTTGCATATATATAAGGGTTGGACTCTTTCTAAAAGAGCCCCTAAGAATCAATATTGTATATGTATCCTTTTATATTATTGTACATATGTATTAAGCCCTTCTTTTATTTCTTTCCAAAAGGAATTTAAGGCTTTTAACATATACATTTGTACAATAATACTCCGTCACCCGAGAATCCATTGTGTGTGATCCTCTAGGCCCATAGTCACTCTAGTTTAAGGCACATTAACTTCTAATTCTCAATTAGAAGTAAATTAAACTGATTATTTGTTTCTACTAGAGCCGAATAATATTTTAATTTATTCTGAACCTTTGATCATATTGGGTCAAGCAAATCCGCGTGATCCCAGTGGACGCCGGGTTCAAACCACCCTGTCTGGTACCTGTATGTCTACAGTTGCTGCATCGCTATAATCCTTCGCTCCTTCCATGAGTCTGCTTCGATCAAGTGTATGGTAGCTGCCAAACCCCATGATCGTGCCATTCGACCATGACCTCCTTAAAGTGTATGACATCCGTTCTAAACGAACTCACACGACCTTGGCCAGGGATTTAATGGAGCGTTAGGTATAGAAGGAACATATTTACTCGAGATCCTATTCAGTAAATAGGTTGCAATCTCTAAGGCATAGCCCCAGAGAGACCACTGTGCAAATAAAATCTCTAAGACATCGATATCATGGATCGAACCATGTCTAACAATGTCCTGTTTCTCCTCTCGGATACACCATTGTGCCGTGGTGTAGACGGTGGAGTCCACTGAGAAATAATTCCAGTGTCCTTAAGATAAAAAGTGAATTCATGGCTAAGGTATTCTCCTTCTCGATCTGATTGAAGAGCCTTAATACTCTTGCCAGTATGTTTCTCTACTTCATTCTTGTATTCTTTAAACTTCTTAAAGGCTTGTGATTTATGTCTCATTAAATACACATAGCCATATCTCGAGAAGTCATTGATAAAAGAGATGAAATAGAGGTGACCCCCTTTTGCTTCTATGGACATGGGTTCACACACATCCTAGTGCATGAGCTCGAGAAGGTCAACAGCCCTCTCACCATATCCACTAAAGGGAGCCTTGGTCATCTTGCCCATGAGACAAGACTCACAGGTATCAAATGGCTTGTATTCGAATGAGTTCAAATACCCATTTGAGTGTAGGTGAGAGACTCTCTTTTCACCTACATAACCAAGCCTGCAATGCCAGAGATATACAAGATTCACTTCATTGGCATTGGAAACTTTCATAACATTAGAGCATGTATCTAATACATAAAGACCATTGACTAATGAACCATTGACTATCACCAAACCATTATTCATTATAGAGCACCCAGTGCTATTAAAAGACAATGTATATCCAACGTTATACAAGTTAGAGATTGAAATAATGTTCTTAATGATATTAGGAACGTAATAACAGTCATTCAACTCCAGAATGACCCCTGAAGGTAAACTGAGGCATGCAGTCCCGATAACTTTGACAGCAACTAAAGCTCCATTGCCCATCCTCAGCTCAATCTCCTTTTTGCCCAGCCGCCTTCTATTTGCCAGCACATGCAAAGAGTTACAGATATGAGATGCACATCCAGTATCCAATACTCATGATGTGGATTTCACATATGGCAAATTAAGGTCTATGATAAAAATACCTTCATTTAGAATTACCTTGTAATTCCTTTTCCAATGCCCAAGTTGTCCGCATCGAAAATAGTTGTCCTCTTTTTCATTCTTTTTGCCCTTTCCTTTGTCAACTTTGACGACTTCCTTACCCTTGGCCTTCTTCTTTCTCTTCCCTTTGTCACCTTTGGTGGATATTTGGGTGGCCTTCCTTTTCTTGTTAGTTCGGTCAACAATCATTACAGAAGATGGTTTATCTTTCTGCATGGTTCCTTCAGCACTTTTCAACATGTTGAGCAACTCTGGGAGAGTTGCCTCAATCCTATTCATGTTGAAGTTTATGATGAAGGGAGAAAAGGAGTCGGGCAATGACTAGAGAATAAGATCAATGCACAGTTCAAGATCCAACTTAAACCCCAGTGTATTGAGTCTCTCAATCCACTCCATCATTTTCAGTACATGAGCCTGTACTGAAGCATCCTCTGACATCCGTGTCCTGAAAAGCTTCTTGGAGATATCATACCTCTCAATCTTGCCCTGCTCCCCGAAGAGCTGGCGTAGGTTAAGAAGTATGGTTCTACAACCAGTCTTTTCAAATTGCCTCTACAGCTCAGGAGCCATAGAGGCCAGCATATAACACTGGGCAAGGGAAGAATCTTCCGACCATTTGACATAAGTCATTAAATTGCCCTCTTCGGCATCAGGAGCTGGCTTAAAATGAACCGTGTCCAACACGTAGGCTATTTTTTAGACGGTGAGGACTATGCGCAAATTAGGCAGCCAATTCGAGAAGTTTGGTCCTGTCATTCTGTTGGCATCTAAGATGCCACGGAGGGGGTTGAACGACGACATCGTAATATGGATAAAAAATAAAAGATAACTTAGCATATGTTCAAATTCTAACTTAGATGTGATTTTCTATCTTAGTTAGTCCCACTAATTTTTGATCAAACTATATAACCCTCAGTATATAGAACGGGAGATCAGCGGGATCATCCTAGGGGGTCGAAATCCCAACGAAACTGAGGTATGACCTTGTGGAAAGCACAACAAGTCATACACCATCTCAAGGACAGTCAACAAGCACTTGCATCCAATGCAATATCCGATATTCGGGCCCCGAGAAGTCACCCCCTTGTGGAAAGCACAACAAAGGATACTCTCGGTTAGATCTTACCACCATTACGATATAGCAATGAGTTCATGACCCGATCCTTGTGGAAAGCTCAACAAGGTCAAGTTCAATTCCTCACCCCATTGAGGCCTAGACTTGGAGTTACATCCTGCCCCCAAACCCATGGACTTTGTGGAAAGCACAACAAATCCATGAGATGAAGACATCCATTCACCCCATAATGATGGAGGGCCACGATGACTCCTAGAGTCACGCTTACCAGATCTAAAATTAAATTACGAGGGAATTTGATTTTATCTTGAGCTCACCCTAGGTGGTAATATATATATCCAATATATTTACCGTACATAGTAGTTTGCACAAAGTAAATGCATCCAATGCAAAAATTAAATCGCAAGTGATCATGGACCCTATGCCTAATGCTACTAAGACATCCGGCTCGCTTTCGAAGCAACTGGATCATCCTTGTTCGGTGTGGTCCACGCCTTCAATCTCCGATATCGCATAAATTTCAACTTTTACTCGGCACGCTGGCCGGCAAAATTTAAATTACATGCCAATTAAATTTCAGAAGCCCTCAGGGCGAGTACAACCAGTGCAGGGAGATAGAAGTACATAGGAATTTCACTAGAGAGAGAAGAAAGGCTCGCAGGCCCCAAATAATAACATTAGCTATGTCCATGATCACTTACCAACCCACGCATTTAAATCAATCAAGGGTTATTTTGAAAATTATCCTTACTTTTGGATTGAAAAGTGGGATGTGCAAACAAAAACATGCTGGTTTATTTAATTTTAAAAATCTAAGTTGGATTAACTAAAATTAAACACATAAGCAAGCCAATTCAAGGTAACATTAAGCAAAGCATACATAGAACCATCATTTATAACAGGGGCATGCATATTTGAATCTAATTCAAATAATTTAAATAATTGAGATAATTATTTAAATTTAAATTTAATTATCTAATAATCAAATTTTAAAAATAAATTCAAATAACCAAATTATTTAAATTTAAATTTAAATTAATTATCCAATAATTTTATTTGAAAGTAAATTTAAATAATGTAATTATCCTCATTTATCAATTTACAAAATTCAAAATTTTAATTTAATAATTATCTAATAATTAAAATTCAAAAATTTAAAATTTCTATAATAATCTTTAATAAAATTCAAATTTTGAATTTAATAATTATCTAATAATTAAAAAGTCAAAATATTGAATTTCTCATGAATATATTCAATTATTACACTTTTATCTCAAATTAAGTAATTATTAAATTAAATGAAAGCAAAAAAAATTTTAAAAAAAGAAAAAAACAAAAACGAAGGTCGAATGCGCGGGCGCGGCCGCCCACGCGGCGCTGGCGCCGCCTTGATGGTAGGCCGTTGGCGACCAACCACAAGCTTCACCACAATCAGAGCAGCATGTCATCTTATCGCTGACCAGCGATCCCAGAAGCCGAGGGATAGGTGGCCCTCCGATTCCCAAGGCTGGGGGAGTTTCAAACCCCCTACTGAGCATCGCCGGCTACGGTCAGGCTCACAGAGGAACATCCCAAGGAGTGAAAAATACTCATAGCACTCCTTGACATAGATAATGTGGAAAACCTGGGAAAACATGAATCTCAGTCTACAAGTCCACCTCTGGGGGCACGACATGGCTCCCCGCCAGTGCAACCTCACATGATAAAAGGGAGCCACAAGGGGTCCCCCACCACTCGCCAGCCACCCTACGAGGCTAGATGGGCTCGATAGTCCTGGCCTCCCCTGTCTCATATTTCTAATGGGGGAGGGTTCCTTCAACTGAGCCGCCTCTCCTCAGAAAATCCACAAAGCCTGCTGCACAAGATTGGGCCCTAGACTTAGGCAACAAAGCTAGGAGCATTATTACACCTGGATACCCTTGCCTCTTTTCACCTTCAGCAGGAATGCCAAGCCCAGTCACACCATCAGCACCTAAAGTGGCCACCTATATGGAGAGTTCGGTGACCAGACCAAACTACTTCTGCAACACGGGCCCTATGCACCCCTGCCACAAGCCCAACACGCGAGATAAATGGGAACAGAATTCCCAAGTCGCGGATAACGGGCTACAACTTCAAGCACCTTGTGTGTATCCAATACATGCCGTCTTCACCAGCTCCACGCCCTTAGTGGCTTTGGCAAACCGCCCGCCAGCAACCTAGATCTCTCCAGAATCCAGCTCTACAACCTCCCATGCACAATGGTCTTCTTCAAATGTGCCACCGTCGCATGGAAGATCGCAACAAGAGCATCAACTCATAGAAAAAGTAACTCCCACAACGTCGATAAGGGCGGGAGAAATCAAACCTGCGAGGCTCACGGGCCGCACGCCGTCGTCTTCGCCTCCGATGCACGCCCCATGGGGGGCATTTGTTGACACCTGCTTATTTTCTCGAATTAATCGATGATTAAGCATAGGGAAATACTCCATAAATAGAGCAAAACGGCATCACGCCAAAGGTGCTCTGCCAGCCGAGTTGAGCTCAAAAACCAAGATGTTTTGTTGGAACCCTGGTTTTGATAATGACAATTATGAGTCATGTGAAAATAAAATGCACAAAATCTCTATTCATTTATGTTTGTGTTTGAATGAGTATGTGTGATATACAAGGTCTGTGCAAGTGTTGATCTGCACACAAGGTCTGTGCAAGTATTGTTCGTGCAAGTATTGTTCGGCATAAAACATCTGTGCATATGTCATGAAGGTCTGTGCTATGCTTAGCTAATGTCTGTGCATGATCTCTTCTACACATAATCAAAGTCTGTGCACACAACGTCGGTGCATGATGTCTAATGAGTGCACTCAAAGGTCAGTGCATGTTTTCCTCCTTCACACGAAGTCTGTGCACACAAGCTTTCAAGGTCAGTGCATGTGTTTCTTCTTCACATGAAGTCTGTGCACAGAAGTCTTTACGGTCGGTGCATACTTGCCTCACGCATGTTATAATGCATGTGCATGTCTTGGTAGAATGCACACATCATCGGTGCACCTTCTGTAGACTGCATACATAGTCTGTGCATAGTTGCATCATTAAGCATATATATAGTCGGTGCACACACTATAGACGGACAATGCATGATTGATTGCAAGCACATGAAAGTCGGTACATTGTTTTGACTTGTGCAACAAGGTCTGTGCATATTATGTTGGCGGCTTAGCATGTCAGTGCACACTCTGTCATAAACGTGCATAAAGTCTGTGCATTCACTGTAGTAGGTAAATGCATAGTCGGTGCATCTTTTAGCAAGGTCTACATTGCTCAGGTTGTGTTTGTGCACGTTTTCTTATTGAGCGATTCAAGAAAGTCTGTGCACATCTTGTATTGACTCAAAACGACGGTATAGGTTATGCCATTGGTTTAGAAGGGGCTGTGCATACATGCTGTGTTTGTTTGGAATGTCTGTGCATACCCCATCTCATGCCAAATCAAACTCGGTGCATCTTTTCTCTTGACTTATCATTTTCTGCATTGCAGGGCAGAACACAAGGCAGATTCGTTCGGAGGATTCTGCCACGTGTATTCATCCATCTATCTACATCTGACATGTGTCCTCTTCAAAAAGGCGGGAACGAGATCTTCACACGGAAAATGTGTGAGCTCGTGGGTCTTGGAAACTGAAGCCATATAAAAAGTCTTTTCTGAAGACCTGATAAGTAGTGTGGAAGCATTAAGAAATAGAAAGTCTGAGAAGAATCACAGAGCGTGAAAAAGGGGGGAGCTGCAGAGAGTTGAAAGAAGAGAAAATTGAAGAGAAAAGCAAATATAGTGAGCAGTGATCCAGTCTGAGCTGAGAAGAAAAGTGCAGCAGCCCAAGCAAAGGAAGAAGAAGATCTCGTAGCATCTGGATCTGATCCAAGCTACGTGTAGTGAGCTATATTTTGAGGTTTTAGTGTTCAGCTTTCTGTTGCTGATTTCATCGTTATTTTTCTTTTTCTATTTCTACTTTCTAAGATGTGTGACAGCGGAGGCATAAGCTGTAAGGCCCAGCAGCAGAGGTGATTTTCTCTGGATAGTGAAGCTGTAATGCTCAGCAGTCGGCGAAGCTGTAATGCCCAGCGGTTTGTAGGCAAGCTGTGAGGCCCAGCAGTTTCAAGCTGTGTGACAGTAGTAATCCACACTCAGGATTGAGTGTGGGGTGGATGTAGTCTATAGGACCGAACCACCTAAAAGATTCTTGTGTACTGTGGCTTGACTTCTTATGTGTCACACGTTAGATGAATGATAGGCGCGTCTCCACCTAATTTTCTGGTTGATTTAATTTTGCATTAGTCTAAAGTTTTCAGGATATATTTTAAGTTGATCAAATTTTTAGAGGGAGATTCATTCACCCCCCCTCTGAATCTGGGTTTGCACCACCTTATAGTTCTAACAATTGGTATCAGAGCGGGTGTCTGCACAGAGGGTCTTACGACCTGTAGATCTGTTCCTGTATTACTCTTGGTGCGATCCAGTTTCTTCTAATTCTTACTGCTATTTCTGATTCGATCTGATTCGACTGTCATCCATGGCTGAAATTCCTCAATATACTGGTCTTGGTTTCTATGACTGGTTTAGTCGATTTAGAGATTATATAATGCATGTTAATCCTGATCTGTGGATACTGATTGCACATAGTCCGTATGAAGTTCCAAAGGACAAATCCCAATGGAAAGCTTCTGATGGACTGAAATTTATTGAAAATCAAAAGGCCCTAGATATAACCAGAAGGGCGATAGATGCTAATTGTTTTCCATGTATTACTGAGTGCAGAAGTGCAGTAGAGAGTATAAACAGGATATCAGCAAGTACTTGTGAAGATGAAGTGAAATGTTTGATGGCTAAAGATCGCATCTGTGATCAGACCGAGGATTCATCCTCATAGGTAAATTCTGAAACTGATGACATTAGCTTTGACGATTTAGTTATACTGCATGAAAATTTGCTTGAGAAATATGAAAAAGTAAAGTCAGAAAAGAAGAAATTAAGAAAAGAAAAAACTGCTAAAGTCACATGTCTAAAAGTTGAAAATGAAAATCTAAAGTCAGACATGAAAAATGATAGATCTGAAATAGATAGATTGAATTCTGAAAACGAAAGCCTTAGAAACAAACCTTTTGGAACTAAAAAATCATGTAATGAATGTGCTTTCTTAAAAGAATTAATTAAGGATCTTGATTCTGATGACAACATACTAAAAAGCTTAATAAAGTCATTAAAAGAAGAAAATGACCTATGGCTGGAAAAGAAAAAGGAAGCTGATGAATATGAAGAAAGAATTTTGGAAGAAAATAGCCAGTTGAAGGAACAAAACAAAAAGTTGATGGTCTTGAACACTGTTATGTCAAAGAAATGGTTAGAAATGGAAAAAGAAAAATGTGTGTTGAAAGAAAAAGAAGCAAATGATGAAATAAAACTTTAATAGGAAAATGAAACATTGAAAAGTTTAAATGATGTTTTGCAACAACAATTAATTTCCTGTGAATCTGAGCTATCTAAGTATGAAGCAAGCATTGTTTCTCTAAATTCTAAAATTGAAGATCTCAAAACCTCTTTGTCAAGGTTTGTTAAGGGAAAAGATAATTTGAATAGACTGCTTGGTTCGAATGTGAACTTTTAGAAAGAGGGGTTGGGCTATATTCCATCTAATAAGAAAACTAATGGAAAGAAGGAATCGATTGTCTTTGTAAAAAGCTCAGAATAGACTAATCTCTCTAGCTCATCTATCTTTCAATTCACTACTCAGAAAACTAAAAATCCTTTAAAAAAATTAAAAAATGCTGAAAAGAAGAAAAAGAATCTGAATAAGGCAAAAGTTCATTCTGCTGATTTTGAAAAGGTTGTCCATGATAAGAACTTTTCCATCTCTGAGAAATCTTGTAGCTCAGTGCAGGTAATCAAGAAATTCCCCACTCATTCACATGCATATATCAAAAAACTTTCATGCCATTACTGTGGTAAGATAGGTCATGTGATGGATGATTGCCAAATAATGATATCTGATGACATGAAGGCTTTCAAGAAGATAAATGTATCTCAGAACAGAAACCAGCATGCACAAAAGAATGTCAGACATATTTCCAGAAATAGTGGTAATTTGCATGCTAAGTCTTATTCCATTTCTCACATGCATGCAAATAAGAACAAAAATAGAAATTCATGTTTTAACTGTGGTAGATATGGTCACCACATGCATGATTGTTATTATCTATCACATTATGATAAACACACTCAAGTGCCCATAATTGGAAACATTCATGGAAGGAACATGTATATGCATAGACATCCTGTTTGTAATCACTGTGGAAAATTAGAGCATACTATTACTCAATGCTATTGGATAAGTGGCTGGAATAATCATGCTGGACCCAAGAATTTTTGGGGTCCAAGATATTTCAAATGATTTCTTGGATGCAGGTGTGCTCCCGTGAATAAAATAAAATGAGGGTCAACTGGGCACAAAGGTTAGTTATACCCCTCTTCTCAATTTTCCTTGTTTGAACTTGCATAAATAATGTTCTCTGTGGAATGCTGCATGTCTGACTGGAATAAATTGATGATTGATGATTATTTTGTTATGAGTTATACATGCTGACTATGTGATTCATGCAAACTCCATGTGAGACTTTTAGTTAGTCATTCATGTTCATAAGTAGATGCATAAATCTGCATAACTTCTTGGTATATCAAATGGAAGTTGAGAGAAGGGCAGATGTTTTCTGTCCGGAAACCCACGCCATGTGTAGAGGCTAGACCTCCACCAAGTACCAAGAGTCAAAACATTGCATATAGCTTAAATAAAAAATTTACATCTAGTTGATACATCTCTGTGTACTTTAAGAAAATCAAGCAATGCTTGGGTGAAATCCCTGCACTTCTTGAGGGGGAGCTGAGCTGTTTATGTCTGTATGCTTGATACTTTGGAGTTGAAATGGTTTTAAGATGCTGATTAGAGATTGCAAAATGGATTGTCTGGTTTTGAGTTGCTGTTAAATGTTGTGTGGCAATGTACTGATTGAGTTAGTTCAAACCCTGTCTGAAATAATTGGTTATCAGTTGGGGATTGATGTTATGGAACATTGACTGTAAAAGAAGCTGAAGGATGAGGTTGGTAGTTTATATAGAAGGTTGTATGCTGATTGCTAGACCTCTCTGGCTAAGTCTTTGGACTTTTATGAAATTGGTCTGAATCTGAACCTTGCTCTTGTGCAACCTTCATACATACCTTCTTGGCTATCTTCTATGTAATCCATCCCTATCCATGATCTCATCTTTCTCCATATCATGATCATAGACTGTGGAAGTCAGGGGGAGTAAAATTTGAAATTTATCAACTTCATTAATTTTCAACAGTTAACTACTAGGAACACTCCAAACTAAGAACAAAATAGCTGATCTTAACTGAAGTGTGATTTTCTGTTTATGGAAATTAAATCTTATCTTAAAATATTCACAAGTATCCTTGAATGTGTTTTCAATGGTCTTAAAATAGTTTTTAAGGGAACTGCTCAGAAGATTGCCTAATAATCTGAGGGTCATTAGTAGTAAGTCAACATGGTGGAAAATCTGGGTTTATATGGTTCTTAAGCTTGTTTTAAGAAAATTCTATTAAGAGATCATGGAATACACCATAAAAATAAACAAAAAGAAATAAAAATGTGAAGATGGTTTTGGTAGAGCAATGACATTTATTTTGAGAAACTGACTATCTGTTTCAAAGAAATTCAAATGTCAAGTCATGATAATAAGCGTTATCTCTGTTCAGAATGTGAAGCATAAAGGTAAAACTTCACTGAGTAACCAGGGATTCTAGTGTTTGATCAACATGTTTCCTTGCGTAAAAAGGTGTAGTAATACCAGCATGTTCAATCAAATTTATAAAAAATTTAATATAGAATTGGTTGACCCTGATGTCTTTTCGGTAAATTAAAATAGTTCTAAGTTCTATATAAAATAGTTTTTCAATTAGGTCTGGCTGATGAATTTGATTAGTAAGATTAATAACATTTCTGATTGAGTGTTGTTGTTGATAAAATTGTTTCATTTCCATTGATCTTGCTTCAAAAGATTTTTGTGAAGTTTCATGATATAAGATATAATCTCATATATCGTAAATCACATAATGTCGTAGAGAGGCATTTTCTTTTAAGTAAAGGGGTATTCTGGGTATTAAATGTTGAATTTGGTAAAGTCGGCAGTATTTCTTTATAATACTCAACCCTACTTACCATTGTCTACCCTCCTCGTTCAAGCCAAAACCCTTTTTTCCTACACTCGCAACTCCCCCGCTCGTGCTCGCACCACAAGCTTGGCCTCTCCAGCTTCCCTCCTCATTTTCCCTATATTGGCTCTTCTACGATCCATCCTCCACCCTTATTGCTTTCACCATTGTCATCCCGCCATGTCGTGTCCAGTCGCCGAGAGCAAGGGGAAGAGGAAGGCAATGGAGGAACATCTACCAGAGGATTCCTTGCCCGCGGAGGCTGTGGAGCGGCAACCGGCAGATTCTATGGAGGAGCAGCGGACAATGGATATGTCCAATGAGTTCTCTCAACTGAAGAAAGAAAAAGGGAAGGAGAAGGCAGAGGGAACATCCTTCAAGTGATGCAAAATAGTTGCCACAGAAGATACTTCTGCCATTTCTTCAGCATATGTTGAGAGGGTTTTGGAAGCAGGCAAGATTATGCTTCCTCGGTATGTTGATTTTGCTGACCAACTCATGATTACAACATTTCCTGAATTATTGGAGATATTCGAGTTTCAAAAATGGAAGAAGTTTTTGAGTAAGCATAGAACATACTGCCCAAGACTGGCTGCTGAATTTTATTGTAATATGAAATATGATTATGAAAGGTTAAAAATCCAGTCTAGTGTTAAAGGGATCAAGATTGACTTATCTAGGCACTCTCTGCACAAGATTTTTAGAATTTCAGAAGGAGGGGAAGTAGAAGGTGAATTTGATGTCAATATGCATGAGGCATACTCCCTCATCTCGGAATTGCCTAGAGATCCCAGAGACCCAATGACCCAAGCAAAACTATCTCAGTTCAATGCATATAAATTTACCCCGCTAAGGAGATTATTGCATCACATTCTTACTACAATGATAACTCCACAAGTTGGAGGTAGAGGGAGAGTGACTGAGTCACAGAGATTTATTCTCTTTTGCTTACTCAAACGAATTCTGATTAGTCTACCAGCTATAATAATCCAGATAATGGGTACTTGCAAATAATCAAGAAGAAATCTACCCTATGTAGCCCATTTAACTACAATTTTCATGAAATTGGACATTCCATTAGAAGAGGAAACTTCAAAATAAATTCTCAAAGTAAACATTTACAAAATGGATTTCATTGATAAATTCTTGAGATTGAAGTCATCCTCAGTCAGTAAGGTGAAAGATATGGCTGAAAAGAAAACTTTAATAGCTGCATTAGACATTGTTGAACAGTCCCATCCATTTCCTACCAGAGATCACATTGAACAACCTCAGATCAGTCAGGGGGAGGATCTACAAACTGCTGTTGAGCAAATAGAAGCCTTAGAGCAACCTCCCCAGTTGATTCAAGAAGAAAAAGAAGAACAGCAAATTGAATCTGCCATTGGAGCAAGAAGTTTATGAATTGAAATTAACTGAAGAACTAGTATCAAAGCAACTAGATCAACACATTGATGAATTTTTTGATAAGTTTGGATAGCAACAACCAGATCTAACAGCTGAACATCATCATGTAGAAGAGATTCAAGAAGAGTCTCACACGGACTGTCTCTCAAGTGAAGTGAAGGTACGTAAAGGACTCCCCTCCTGCTCGCGCTCCCCGCCCTAGTCTGCGTTCCCCCCTCCCCTCTGGCCATGGCCGGGGGGGGGGGGGGGGGGGGGCTCCTACCCTTCCTTCCCCCTCCTGGTCCTTCTTGCCTCCTCCTTTTTCCTCTGCTGGTTTGTCCTTCGCCCCCATCGCCGGTGGTGTCTCCGTCGTCGCTGCTTCGCCCGTGAGAGGGCTAGGTCGTCGGACGGAGTTCCCTCCCTGGCGCTGGTGCTGGGCCTTCATTCTCGGCCCTCCATCATCCTCTGTTGTTCTTGGCGGAGGCGTCTCCTCCCTCCTCGTGGCTCCTCCCTCCGTCGTCTCGGGTGACTGAGCTCCACTCGCCATCTCCTCGTCTCCTGGCTTCTCCGGCCCCGTTTCACCTCTTGCCTATCACTTCTGCCTTCGGTGGCGCTGGAGCTGGGCCTTCCTGCCCCTCCGTCGTCCTCTGCTGGTATCGGCGGTGGCGTCTCTGCCTTCTTCCCTGCCCCTCCCTCTGTCGGCCCTTGTGGTAGTGTTCCGTTCGCCTCCCTCGCCTCCTAGCTTCCGCCTGGCTTTGCATCCGACTCATCATCCGCCAGGATGCGGCCATTGTCACGCTCTCCGGTGTGCTCCTTGTCCCCCACGATCCCCTCTGGTGCCCCCGGCTGGCATGTTCGCTGCGTCCCTGGCTGCTCCTCAGCCACTTGGTGTTCGACACGTCTTTGGCGAGTTCCACACGCCACCTCCCGCGGGACTCCTGGCTTCATCCTTCTGCCCGCTTTGCCCCTCCACGTTGGCAAGTCAACCCTGTGGCCCCGGTCTCTGCTGTTGACTTTGATGGGACTCTCTACGATTACGGTGCTATGTTCTTCGGCTCTCCTTCGGCTCCACTCCGCTGGAGCTCCTCCGTTGGGCTCGGCCGCGCCTGCCGCTGGCCCTGCTGCTCCTTCCTTTGGCCGCCTCACCCTTGCGCCCCCCCAGGTGTTCCTCTCCCTTCCCCGGCCCTCCCTCCCCCTGCTGGTTTTGCCTCCTCCTGCTCTGCCGTTGTCGCCCCCCTCCCTCCCAATGCTCTTTGGCCTTCCCTCCTGGTACCTCTTTCCTCCCTCGTCGTCCCTCTCTTGGCCCCATCTCCCTCCCCCTCTCTTGCCTCTCTCCTTTTGGCCTCCCTCACCCCCTACTCCTTCTCCGTCGCCAGCCATCCTGGCTTCCTAGCCCTGGAGCTGCTTTCTCTTCCCCTGCCTCCTCTCCTCTCCCTCCCTTTGCCCCTGCTCCCCCCTTGTTTCCTCTTGCCCCTCCTCTGTCGTCTGCCCCTTGGACCAACCTCCCCCTCCCCGCGTCTGTCCCTTCTTCCATCCTACCTTTCCCTCTACCCTCTCTCTCGTCGCCTCCCCCTTCGTCCTGCATGTCTCTGCCCTTGCCTCCCCTATCCTCCCTTCCCTTCGGTTGCCCTTGCCTCAGCTCGGCCCTCCTGCCTCCCTTGGCCTTGCCTTTTCTCCTTCTCCCTCCGTCGCTCTTCTCTCGTCTGCCCCTTGCTTATGTCTTCTCCTCCCCTTGCTTGCTTCCTTGGCTTCACCGCCCCCCTGCTTGCCACCGGTTGGTTCCTGGTGGCGCTGCCTCTCGGCCTGCGGTCGGTTCCTTCGGTTGAGCCACTGCCTTGCTCCCTGTGGCCGTCCTCGCTTGCCTGCCTCCTCTGGTGGGCTCTTCATCGTTGCTCCAGCGAGGTCCCTTCACCACCCGTGTCGTCGGCCCCGTTCGTGCTCTCGCATCCCGTTGCGCTGACGTCTTCCGTCCCTGGTGGCGCTTCCTCCCGGCCTGCGGTCGGCCCCTGCGCCTGTCGAGGAGTCACCGTGGGCCCATGCCTGCTGCTGCTGCCCAGCGCCCTACTGCCCTTCATCGCATGCCTGCCCCCGCTGGTCGTTGCTCCGGTCAAGTCATTGCACCTCCCCGTTCTGGTCATTGCTCCTTCGGCTCCCCTACTGCTCTTCACGCCCTGGTCGATGCCCCCGCGTCCAGGCCCCTGCTGCCGCTCCGGTCGTCGCACCCCCCGTCCAGGTTGCTGCTACTGCCCTTCCTCGCCTAGCCGCCGCTGGGAGGGTCGCCCAACCCTCGTGCGCCACCGACTGCCGGCCTAGCTGCACCCACCGGCGTGTGGGTTATGCTTCAGTGTGTCTTTACCCCTTGTTTTGGGTCTCGTTGTAATTTTCCTTCTTCATCTTATTGGGCCGTGCCCCCTTGTTGTTTGCCCCTGTATTGGGCCTCATTTCAAGTTCTCCTTTTCTGGGCCTAGTGGGCCTTGCCCACATGTTGTTTTTGGGCTCCTCCCTTCCTTAGTAGGACGCCCCCCCGACCTTCGTGGTCCCATGTACCCCCAAGCCTTTTCTTTCCCTTAATGCTTTTCATATATAAAATCTCTTGTAGGGTGGCCGGGGTCGAGTAGCTCCCCCTGCCCCTTACAAGTATGACTTTAGTTAAAAAAAAAAAGAAGAGTCTCACACAGAAACAGCTGAAGATAATCAGATGATTGATGAAACAATCCTCTCAGAAGGACTCAGAAATGATTCAGGAAGTGAGAAAGAAACTGAAATATATGAACAATCTTTGGTTAATATGGTTCCTGAAATCATGCAACAAGAAGCTGATAAAATCATAGAAGAAATTGCTGATAAAGTCGTTGAAGAACAGATAGTTCAGGATGAACAACCACAGGAAGTTCAAGAGGCTGATGAAGTAGCTCCGCAGGATCAATTTCCTGGTCCTGCTCCTTTATTTGGACCCTATCAGGGGCCATTACTTGCACTTGGGATACATCCTCCTCTATCCCCTGAACAACCATTTATTCCTCCTGGCCATCAAGCATCAAGCTCTACTGGACCAAGCTCAGAGCCACAGATTATTGAAATGCTCACTACTCTGACAAATCATGTGGTGAATCAGCATGGTTTGATGAATGCACAATTTGTCTACATAAATTATGCTATTGATCGATTGGATGCCAGAATGCGACATTTGGAACAAACTGTAGACAGCCAGTGGATGAAATTTGTCTATGATAAACACAAGTCTGACTCCAAATTAAATGGTGTTTTGGACTCCCTTCTATCAGTCTGTCAGCAGGCAGGTGAAATTTTGAATAATCTACACGAGACTCAGACTTCAACTTTTGTCAAGCTGACTAAAGTTCATGATCATTCCTATGATATTCAAATACATCTTGAAATGATAAGAATTCAGATGAATACTTTCAAAGAGAATCAGCAGGAGCTCACTAGAAAACTTGAATTAGTTCATCAACAAGTGGAAAACCTAGTTCACAGATGTGAAACTTCTATCATAGAATAGGTAACCACTTCTTCTACATTTATGGCTAACACTTACCATCAGGTGATCTCCAAGATAATTTGAACAGCATGATGCAACAATGGTTTGTGGATGTAACAACCAATGTTAAAGAGCTTCGTGATTTTATTCAGCAGAATGACCAGAGAATCATGGCAAAGTTTGCAGCACTTGGTACTAAAATAGACAGACTTCCTCCACCTCTTGCAAGAGCAATACCGACAATACCTCTTAGGGGCTCTAGCAGTACACCACCACCTCGTAGTGGTAGCTCCAGCAGGTCATCACCCAGAGGAAGAAGAGGCTCCAGAGGTACAAGTTCTGGTCACTCCAGTCACTGATGTCTAAAGGCTCTTCTTTCTTTTTGATAATGACAAAGGGGGAGAAGTGGGAAGTCATGTTGAGCCATGAAGTCATGTTGAGCTGTGTTGAGCTGTGTTGTGTCTATTGACAAGAGATGTGCTGACAAAAGATGTGCTATGCTGATGGGTGTTATCTGAAGTTATAGGAATGAGAATGTAGAATGTCTATCTTGTATAAAGGGAGATACATGAGATACACTCAAACATTTTTGTTTTTCTTCCTGTACACAGAAGTATTCATAATGCATACTTGCATACTTGCATACTTATCTTGAATTATTTTGTTCTGAGAAAGCTATCACGACTCATAGTTGTCATCATCAAAAAGGGGGAGATTGTTGGAACCCTGGTTTTGATAATGACAATTATGAGTCATGTGAAAATAAAATGCACAAAATCTCTATTCATTTATGTTTGTGTTTGAATGAGTATGTGTGATATACAAGGTCTGTGCAAGTGTTGATCTGCACACAAGGTCTGTGCAAGTATTGTTCGTGCAAGTATTGTTCGGCATAAAACATCTGTGCATATGTCATGAAGGTCTGTGCTACGCTTAGCTAATGTCTGTGCATGATCTCTTCTTCACATAATCAAAGTCTGTGCACACAACGTCGGTGCATGATGTCTAATGAGTGCACTCAAAGGTCAGTGCATGTTTTCCTCCTTCACACGAAGTCTGTGCACACAAGCTTTCAAGGTCAGTGCATGTGTTTCTTCTTCGCATGAAGTCTGTGCACAGAAGTCCTTACGGTCGGTGCATACTTGCCTCACGCATGTTATAATGTATGTGCATGTCTTGGTAGAATGCACACATCATCGGTGCACCTTCTGTAGACTGCATACATAGTCTGTGCATAGTTGCATCATTAAGCATATATATAGTCGGTGCACACACTATAGACGGACAATGCATGATTGATTGCAAGCACATGAAAGTCGGTACATTGTTTTGACTTGTGCAACAAGGTCTGTGCATATTATGTTGGCGGCTTAGCATGTCAGTGCACACTCTGTCATAAACGTGCATAAAGTCTGTGCATTCACTGTAGTAGGTAAATGCATAGTTGGTGCATCTTTTAGCAAGGTCTACATTGCTCAGGTTGTGTCTGTGCATGTTTTCTTATTGAGCGATTCAAGAAAGTCTGTGCACATCTTGTATTGACTCAAAACGACGGTATAGGTTATGCCATTGGTTTAGAAGGGGTTGTGCATACATGCTGTGTTTGTTTGGAATGTCTGTGCATACCCCATCTCATGCCAAATCAAACTCGGTGCATCTTTTCTCTTGACTTATCATTTTCTGCATTGCAGGGCAGAACACAAGGCATATTCGTTCGGAGGATTCTGCCACGTGTATTCGTCCATCTATCTACATCTGACACGTGTCCTCTTTAAAAAGGCGGGAACGAGATCTTCACACGGAAAATGTGTGAGCTCGTGGGTCCTAGAAACTGAAGCCATATAAAAAGCCTTTTCTGAAGATCTGATAAGTAGTGTGGAAGCATTAAGAAATAGAAAGTCTGAGAAGAATCACAGAGCGTGAAAAAGGGGGGAGCTGCAGAGAGTTGAAAGAAGAGAAAATTGAAGAGAAAAGCAAATATAGTAAGCAGTGATCCAGTCTGAGCTGAGAAGAAAAGTGCAGCAGCCCAAGCAAAGGAAGAAGAAGATCTTGTAGCCTCTGTATCAGATCCAAGCTACGTGTGCTTCATAGCGAGCTATATTTTGAGGTTTTAGTGTTCAGCTTTCTGTTGCTGATTTCATCATTATTTTTATTTTTCTATTTCCACTTTCTAAGTTGTGTGATAGCGGAGGCATAAGCTATAAGGCCCAGCAGTAGAGGTGGTTTCCTCTGGATAGCGAAGCTGTAATGCTCAGTGGTCGGCGAAGCTGTAATGCCCAGCGGTTTGTAGGCAAGCTGTGAGGCCCAGTAATTTCAAGCTGTGTGACAGCAGTAATTCACACTCAGGATTGAGTGTGGGGTGGATGTAGGTCTGGAGGACCGAACCACCTAAAAGATTCTTGTGTACTGTAGCTTGACTTCTTATGTGTCAAACGTTAGATGAATGATAGGCGCGTCTCCACCTAATTTTCTGGTTGATTTAATTTCGCATTAGTCTAAAGTTTTCATGATAAACTTAAAGTTGATCAAATTTTTAGAGGGAGATTCATTCACCCCCCTCTGAATCTGGGTTTGCACTACCTCATAATTCAAACATGTTTCACCAGGTCAAATCACACAACACAACAAGCGGGGATCATCCCCAAGCAAAGGGCACTACGCCAGCCAGTTTCACAACAACCGGGTCAGTTTTGAGATTTGGGACAACCTGCCGTACCTAATGGCACTCTATAAAGATTCGGAGACCACCCCCTAATATCCTGCCCACGGGAGCTACCTCCCCACTTCCCCGTCGTATCGAGTCCCAGCTCGCAGCCATGCGCCTCCAGACGAGGCTGGAATGGCCGTTCTCACCCACCCACGCAGGTCTGCTTCCAGACTGGCATGCAGGACGTCCCTTATATTACGAAATTCACCCTCACCAGCGTGCTATGTATCTGGTTATGATTTTTGGTGGAGACGTATCCCTTCCTGTCCCGTTCGCAACAAGTCATCACTCATTCCGATCGGACGTAGGATCAGGTCGTGGTGGAATTTCTCGCCAGACTGTGCATCTACCCAGATCTGCCCGATCCAAGGATGACCTTCCAATTGCAAATTCTCTCCACATGGCCGTGAGTTGAGGTTAGACCTGATTCTTGGTGACGAGATACCTCTGCCAGTCCTCTTCACAACGAGGGCTCCCTCGCCCCGATCCGATGTCGGAGTTGATCGCGGCGCCCATTCTCGCCAGCGCGCGCAGGCTGCGACCTGCCTGCCAACAGACCGGTGTTAAAGCGATTGCACCTCCCAAAATAAAAATAAAATAAAATAAAATAAAAATAAAAATAAAAATCTTTTCTCTCTACAAAAACCCTCATTTCCATTCTGCGTTAATCCCTTGGGGGGGTCTACGCGGACCAGGTTTGCCTCCCCCAGCCTGGTCCGCGTAAACTCCCCAAAAAATAAAAAAAGAAAAAGAAGAGCTTTTTTCATTGGGGAAGTAACCCCATTTCAAGTCCGTGTTAACCCCCTTAGGGGGGGTTTACGCGGACCGGGTTGGCCCCCCCAGCCTGGTCTGCATAAACCCCCCATGACCCTTCAACTTCCTCTACAAAACCCCCCATTAGGTGGCCAAAAGAGGAGAGATATAAGATGCATGGAGCTCATCACCGGGACTACAAACGGCGCGTGAAGGACTTGGTTGACCGGTTTTATGTTTGCTAGGCTCACGCCGAGGGTATGTCGCATGATTGTCCCTCACACAACGTTTAGCCAAAACACAAACCTCCTCAGAGGCGGCCCCTGCTTTGATGAACGCACCTTATATGGATGTCGTTGGATGATCGCATGTTGCCCGGATGTTACTTGATGAAAGCACCATGCCCGACCCTGTCTCGATAATCATGCACGGCCCCAGATGTTGCTTGATGAAGGCACACTACCCGACCCTATCTCGATAATCGTGCACGGCTACTCGACCCTATCTCGATAATCGTGCATGGCCCTAGATGTTATTGTATGAAGTACCCTACCCAGCCCTTACCTCGATGATCATGCTCCACTAGATGCTGCTTGATGGAAGCACCCTACCCGGTACCTTGCCTTGATGATCGTGCGTCGCCCTGGTGCCACCTCGATAAGCATGTCCTCGATGTGGTTATCTGAATAATGGGCATACTTCATGAGTCTCGATGCAAGATGAAGTGTAGAGCTCCTACCTCTGTGAACGTGCCCCGAGCACAACCATCGAGCTCTCACGGTGTCCATCCCCTTCAGTTACAACGGTGCCCCCAGCACCCGACTGCCAGTCTTAGACGCGCCCAAAGCACGACCATCGAGGTCTCACAGCGCCCAGTTCCTTCAGTCACAACGGTGCCCTCAACACCTGACTACCAGTCTAGACGCGCCTGACCCCCAGGGTTTCACTGCGCCCAGACCACTCGAGTCACAATGGTGCCCCCGACACCCGACTGCCGAGTCCAGATGGCACCGGGTTACTCTAGCCCTAACAGCGCTCAACAACTTCAGTCACAATGATGCCCTCGACACCCGACTGCCCAGCTACTCCATCCACATCGGGGCCAATGGCACCCGACCGTTCAACCACTCAAGTCATAACAGTGCCCCCGACACACGACTGTCGAGTCTAGACGGCGCCGGGTTACTCTAGCCCCAACGATGCTCAACAACTTCAGTCACAGCAGTGCCCTCGGCACTCGACTGCCCAGCTACACCAGCCACATCGTGGCCAATGGCACTCGACCGTTCAACCACTCGAGTCACAACGGTGCCCCTGGCACCCGATTGTCGAGTCCAGACAGCGCCGGGTTACTCTTGCCCCGACGATGCTCAACAACTTCAGTCACAGTGGTTCCCTCGGCACTCGACTGCGCAGCTACTCCAGCCACATCGGGGTCACTGGCACCCGATCGTTCAACCACTCTAGTCACAATGGTGCCCCTGGCACCCGAATGCAGAGTCCAGACGGTGCCAGGTTGCTATAGCTCTAACGGCGCTCAACAACTTCAGTCACAGCGGTGCCCTCGGCACCCGACTGCCCAGCTACTCTAGCCACATCGGGGCCAATGGCACCCGACCGTTCAACCACTCGAGTCACAATGGTGCCCCTGGCACCCGAGTGCCGAGTCCAGATGGCGCCAGGTTACTCTAGCCCCAACGGCGCTCAACAACTTTAGTCACGGCAGTGCCCTCGACACCCGACTGCCTAGCTACTCCAGCCACAACGGGGCCAATGGCACCCGACCGTTCAACAACACTCGAGTCACAACAGTGCCCCTGGCACCCGACTACCGAGTCTAGACGTCGTCGGGTTACTCTAGCCCCAACGGTGCTCAACAACTTCAGTCACAGTTGTGCCCTCGGCACCCGACTGCCCAGCTAGTCCAACCACATCGGGGCCAATGGCACCCGAGCGCTCAACCACTCGAGTCACAACGGTGCCCCCAGCACCCGACTGCCGAGTCCAGATGGCATCGGGTTAGTCTAGCCCCAACGACGCTCAACAACTTCAGTCACAATGGTGCCCTCGACACCCGACTGCCCAGCTGCTCCAGGCACAATGGTGCCCCTAGCACCTGACTGCCCAGCTACTCTAGTCCCAACGGTGTCCTAGCACCTGACTGCCCAACTACTCCAGTCACAACGGTGCCCCTAGCACCCGGCTGCCAAACTACTCCAGTCTCAACTGTGCCCCGCGGTACCCGACCACCCAGCTACTCCAGTCACAACGGTGCCCCTAGCACCCGACTGCCCAACTACTCCAGTCTCAATGGTGCCCCGTGGCACCCGACCTGTGACGACCCAGATTCTGGATACCGGGTAAACCCAATACCACTTGGATTCTGAGAGGCCTCCCAAGAGCGGGAAAGCTCCGAAGGGAAAGAAAGGAGTGTGTGTTGGCACCCAAAATATGATCGTCGGCGACCAAGCCACAAAGACGAAGGACCCGGCCCGCTGAAGCACGGAAGCCGATAAAGATCAACATATTGAAGACTTCTCAAGCTGCCAGAGCCTCGAGTCACCCCGCATGAGCATGGGGACTTCACCTCAGGAGAGCCTAGACGAACTCACAACCAACCGGCAGTGCGACCAAGCCTGCCCAATGAACCGGCATCGACTCCGTCGTGTCGCATACACTACACCCGTTGTCCGATCAAGGACGACGGTCTACCCAGTGGCTACCCACCGCATGAAAGGCTCTCCTGAAGATGAAAGAGTCCCCCTGGCTCTCTAGGACGGAGGATCGAAAGCTCTGTCGGCAGAAGATCCCGATCACCCGGCACGGGTACGGCTTCCCGCCAAGATGGGCCCGTTAGTGGCCGAATGATCGCCCAGCTCAGGCGAAACTATCCCTGGTGTTATCCCACCCCCTAAGGAGCTTTGGGCACAAGCCAGACCGAGCCAGCAGCACGAATCATAGAGCCGAAGGCCGTGTCAGCGGAAAGCCCGCATGATAAAATCAAAGCTATCTGGAGTCTCGGGAAGGGCCGTACGTCGACCTGGGAGCTTCGACAAGACATCTCGTCGAGGTTTCAAGGAGCATTCGTGAGATAAATGTTTCCGGTGACCCCCGGAATCATCCCCGGACTCATCGACTGACTCGCAACGTGCGAGGAACATTAACACGATGCACCCTAAACTGGCGCGCCCCCATCTGGCGCCCCTTATTCTGGCGCGCAAAGAACCCCACCTGGGCCCGTTATTCCGGCGCGCAAAAGGCCATGGAGCCTTCCCCGGTGCGCCATTTTCCACGCCGGATCAAGACTTCGAACCTCCTATATATATGCAGGAAGCTGTTTGATTGAAAAGGAAGAGGAGGACGACGACAAAAAAAAAGAGAGGAGAAGAAGAAAAAAGAGGAGGGTCGGAGAGCGAACCAGATTCCGAGAGAGATAGAGCTCTTGGGAAAAGGGGTTTCGTCTGAGCGTCCTCCGCTGGCCATCTTCCTCTGCTTTAGCTGAAGATCCGATACTCTGTTCCGAGAACAGGTGGGCATCGACGCTTTTGTGGATTCTTTTTTTGGGGGTTTCTATCTATCAGATGTAAGCGAGAGGGAGAGGGATGGCGATGATACGAGCCGACCCCCCCCTTTCTCTGCGATTCTCTCTTCCCGTTTGTTTTGTTGTTGTGCCTCTGCGCATCCCTCTGCCTCTGCAACTGATGAACGGCGACCGAGCGACGATGCCGGCACCAGATTTGTAATGTAAATGTTAGTCCATCCCCGTCTACTGGGTGGTGATATGTATATAGATGCGTGGACCAATAGGTCGAATGAATGCTCGAAGCTTATTCCCCTTCTCTATCTATGTCAATGCATATGTATGAGTTCTTCCGCGCGTGGTTCCCGACTCCGGTTTCCTTGAGTCCCGATCATGCCCCGAAGCATCGCGGGCTACAGAAATGACCCCTCCCCGGGTCTTTCCCATCGACCGCTTCCATGTTTGTTTTAAGGGTCTTTGTATCCCCTCCGTGGATAGAGCTGTGCTCATGCGCATGCTTCTTCCCGCCGTGGTATCGAGGGTCTAACTCCCATTAACTCCTCCCTTCGTACTGCTCTGTTGCTCGTGAGGTGGGAGTCACCTTTGGGATGGCAGGATCCATCGCCTGAATGTTGCGTCCTAGTTGTTCGAGCATATGCTTCTACGATTGGCTCATCTCATCTGTGCATTGACTACCCCTCTGCATCACGGTCAGTTGAACCGTTCCGAGATTCTTTCATTCCGTCTTAATCGCCCGGGGAGGGGGACATTCCCCATTGCTTCACGGAACTGTTGGGTGATCGAGGGCTCTACCTCTCGATGGTAGATGCTTCCTCAAGGCCACAGCAGATAATAACAGGGGTCCTAGCCTAACAAGCTTAGCCCCAACAATCTGGAGACCCGATAGAGGCCAAGGGATGTGTGTTCCTAGTAGGCTAGCCCTCGGAGCTTCACTCTCTTAATGGTCGGTCCCTCCAAGGGATGTGTCGTAGGCTGTGGGTTGCCCACCCCTCGTAGGCTAGCCCTCGGGGTGCTGCTCCCATTATCAGTGGCCTCATCCCTCTATCCTCACCCACGGAGCCTTGGTGCCCCTCGCAGGCTAGTCCTCGGGGTACCCTATCCGTTGGGAGTTTGCTGGCTGCCACTGTGCAGACCGGCGGTTTAGGGGCTTACTCCACAAGTGGGTATGACCCCGTTCCTCCCCTGCAACTCTTCATGTTCAGGGGAGATGCTGCCCAATTTTGGACAGACTCAGAATAATTAAGCCATAATCAGATGCTCATTCTGAACCCAATCAACTCAGTGCTCGAGTGTGAACCTCGCACTGACTTACTGCATCATTTTCGAGGGATCTTGGACTTCAATCAAACAAGTAATCGGTCTGGTTGACTTGAAACTATCATAAGGATCTTGAATGAACCAAAATACTGTGAATTTCACCTAAAATTGACTAAAACGGCGCGGCCCAAACCCGGCGTGCCCTAATACGGCGCGGTACCCTACCGCGCCGTATCAACATAAGACTCATTTTCTTCTTCGTGCGGGTTGCCCCGTTCCCAGCGCGCCCTAAACCGACGCGCCCTAGGGCCTTCGCGCCGGGCTAACAGTTGCCCATGGCCGCGCCGGTTTAGCCCGTTTACCTACGTTTTGGCCACGCCGGTTTAGCCCTTTTACCTACGTCTGGCCGCGCCGGATTAGTTCTGTTTGCCCACGTTTGGCCGCGCCGGGGAACTCTACCCCTACGCATGGCTGCATCGATTTTAAGCCCTGATGTTGTTTTAATCATTCACCCACCCTCGGGGTGACCTTCGTCTCCCGTGGCCGGAATTAATGAATCCTAATAAACTGAATAAGAGAAGTGATGTTCGGATCCGAATCGTTTTACTATCAGACTTGTGCTACTATCCTTGCCTCACTTGGCGGAGATTAACAGACGTGATTGATCACTGCTTACTTTCATAATTCAGTTGCCATGCTTAGCATAGTTATCATCATCATGCATGCATGCTTGCATAGACCCTCGAGTATATCAAATGGCACCGACGGAAGACCGGGTTATACCCGATCGGAAGTCTCCGATATGCGCGATGGTGGTCTTCGGACCTACGTCCTCCGCCTTGTACCGAGGGTCACTAATTCAATAAACCACGCTCCCCTTGCATGATAGATAGACGTATTCCGTGTGACCTTGTCATGCTCATAACGTCGCATCTTTTATTCCGGCCTCGACAGCCCACTATCTCGGCAATTAATCAAAGGTGTTCCCTCCTCGCGGGGGATGTAATTAACGCCATAGCCTTTATGGTATGGCAGACTGCTGGTCCCGACCGAACCTCACTTTCGCCCGATACGGGTCAAGATGAGCGCATAATAAACTTGTCACGTACGTGACTGGCACGCCCGCGCCGTCAATCAGTCAGTTAATTACCAGTTAGTTAATTGGTTGATCGACACGTGAAATAAGATATATATATATACATAAAATAATAAGAAGGAATAAACCCATCGCAAACAGTCTGGCACGCCCGGTGGGACCAGTGTCACCTTTCATCTCTTTGCCGAGATACTTGGGCTTCGAGGCCCTCTCAAAGGCTGCTGATCGTTGGCTTGTTTGTCTTTGCAGGCAAACGATGACAACAACCGCTGGGCTGACTGGCGTAGGTTTTGGCCCGTCGATCGTCGCGGGGCATGCACAAGGGTACCTGGAGGTGCCCATGGAGTTCGGCAGCTTCCCTGCCGCTGTCGACTTCCCCAACTTCTTTGGGTTGGCCTTCGTGGACATGCTGGAAATCGAAGCCCCGGAACCTGTCAAGGAAGCTGTGGGGAAGATGGAGCCTCTGAAGGCTCGTTGCTGCAACGACTCACCCAAGAGTCCGGCCCCAGCCGCTAGCTGCCTAGTGCACCACGCCATACGTGGGGCCCGCCCCAATATTGTCAACAAGCACCCTGGAGGACGTCAATGCCGGCAAGTCCAAAGGAGTGTTGCTGTGATTACCGGGACTCTATCTCAGTCCGGGAAGTCTATGATGGTGGGTGGCATGCGCGTCTTCCTCGATGGACGTGACACACGGGTGGCCCCGGACCGAGTCATCCCCACCATCCCTGTCTACAACACATATCAGGCCCTCGCTGGAAGGAGGGCAGAAAAAGAAGAAATCGGCCACTATGGCCAAGGAAGGTCGGCCCCCGGGCCGAGAAAGTTCAAACAGGTGTGGGTTCCCAAGCGGGTCCAACCTGTCCATCAGCTGGCACCTATCCATCGCCGTCCTGTGTATGACGAGGCGGAAGAGAGAAGAGAAAGGGGCTTGCCCCCGAAGGAAGAAGAAGAAGTGGCTGCGGATCCTCCGCGCCGCAAAAGTCTCCGGGCTGCTGCCCGTCAAGCCAACGTCCCAGCTACGGGACGAAGATTCCAACAACCTGCCGACAGAGCTCGGCTGGCGTATATTCCTCCCGTGGGAGGTCGACAACTATCCCCCGTGTTACATCAAGAGCGGGGTCAAGAAGAGATGACATGTCTGGTCAGAAACTATTTTCGAGGGTTAGATAACCCCTCGCTTGGGCAACAACGGCTGATGCAAGCGGCCGCCGCCAATGAAGACTACTGCCTATCAATGGCAGATGAAGAAGATGTAGGAGAAAGAATGATGGTGTCGTCAGTCGACGACAATGGATATGATAACGGCTTCGAGATCGAAGCCGATGAAGCCGTCCCCAAGCGGGAAGAAAGAAGAAGAGTTTCTGTGTTCGAAAGGCTGACCTTCCCGCAGCAAGCTAAAAGGAGGGTCCATCGACGAAGGAGAAGGATGCAGGTCTTCACCTGCAACATGGCTGGTATATCCAACCGATATGGGGGGCTTCCCGAAGATCCCCGAGAATTGGCTCAGTTGGCCGCATGGCCGGGGCCGAGTACTCGCAGAACAGAAGCAGCAAGGGAGCTCCTGATGATGACTAAGGAAAAACAACCCCGGGTCTACCACTAGTGGGATGAGAAGGCCCCCGTCCTGACCGCCAATGTGGTGACGGCGGAAGAAGAAGACGATGTCCCCCTCGACATCCTGCCCGAGGGTACGTCCGGGGAGACAGCAGAAGTTATCCCCACTATAGCCACTATAGACCCATCGGTCTTGATACTACTTTAGAAATATCGACAAGAGATAGACTTACTGAAGAAGCAGCTGATGGAGAAAACTGAACAGTCCTCAGCTTCCAAACCACCCGAAGTCCAGGGTGAATCATCTCGGGGAGCGGTTCGTCATGACGACCCTCCGCCGCTCTACACACTGCCTCAGTCGTCAGAACCAAGCATGGCGACAATGCAACAGTGGCCACCACAGCTCCAGCCGCTGCTACCTCCGGTACTCCCTCAGGTGCACCAAACACCCCCGCTGCTGCATCCTCCACAGGCGACCACCCTGGTCACCCCGTACCTGCAGCCGGCACACTTCTACCCAGAGCCGGTTGACCCTGCAGTCATGAACCGGATGATGGTGGAAAGAATGATCGAGCTGAAGCTCGCAGAAAGGGGAGAAGGCGACTACGTCGCGTTTGATGCCTACCGGGTGCCATACCCGCAACACCATGCTGTTAAGCGGCTTCCCCCGGGAATCAACAAGCCGCCCAAGTTTGACAAATTCAACGGGAAGGGATCCCCGAGAGAACACATTGCCTATTATATGACTGTCATGGGTGACTTGGCCACCGACGAGTCATACTTGCTAAAATTCTTCGGGTCCTCGCTGACGGGGCTCGCATTTGAATGGTATTCTAGCCTCTCGGCCGGGTCGATCAGCGACTGGCCGGATATGCAGAAGAAGTTCAGAGAAAGATTCCATGTTACAGAGAGGGAGGTCACAGTGGCCGAACTCTACTCAACAAAGTAGAGGGCCGATGAGACAGCCCTCGATTATATCAAGAGGTGGAGGAACCTCGGAATGAGGTGCAAGCGGCCCCCGCATCAGGAGGACGCTGTGCAAATATGCAAACAGAATCTCAGAAGGGAGGTCCTGGAAAAGATGATTGGGATGGAAATACGGTCGTTCGACCGACTGAATAATGTGGTGGCCGAGGTGGAAGCTTTCCTGGCCAGACCTGCCCCTACATCTGCTGCCGGCACGACCCAGAAGGGCAAGGCAGTAGAGCGGCGCTCCTCGCCTAAAGAAGCGAACGCTCTTGACATAAAGGCGTTCGAACAACAGAAAGGTGAAGGCAAAAAGGGAGTCACCCCACAGCCTGCAGAAGCCCCAGACGGCAAAGAAGGTCCTTCGCTGAGGGACAAGATGAAGAAGGCCTATTCATTTCCAAAGGACAAGACCCGGGTTCTGTTCGACTGGGTAACGGAGTATAGCATGGTCACCCTGCCAGAGCCAAGGAGGCCGGAGGACCTAAAGAGAAAAGACAGCCCAAGATTCTGCCCCTACCACCAGATGTTGGGGCATCCAATCGAAGACTGCTATGTTTTCAAGGACATCATTGAAGGGATGGTGAAGAAAAATGAAATCGAGCTGGGAGAGTACAAAGTGGACCCTCCTCAGCCACATGAAGCCCCTCGGAGGAGGGCAGGAGTCAACATGATCTCCCTATACCAGGCACTGCCCGAGGAGATCTCTGAAACAAGCACGCGGAGCACCTGTGAAGCTCATTTCTTGGAGCCCGCGAAAGAGCAGCAGGGATGGCAGCAAGCCCCTGTGAAGCATAAGAAGAAGAGGGCACCTCACCCGAAAAAGGGGGCACATATCCGTGGTGTTACACCCCGGCTTGCTCCGCCGGTGGCAGCACCCGTATGGATCACTCTACATACAACTGTCAGGATACCTACACATAATTGGAGGAGACAAACTCCGCTGCCAGTGATTAAGGAAACCAATCCTGGCCTTCGACTGTAAAACGTCATAGAGGGGCTAGACAAGTACGTGCAGCCCGAATTGAAGCCTTTATTGGTGCAGGACCACGTCCCGTGGTAAGAACTAGAGCAGCTCTCACTCAAACAAGAGGATGAAGCTGAAGCAGCACCCCGTGAAGAGGGCAGTTTGTTCTGGGGGCAGGCGCCCACAGAGGCAAAGAAGAAGAAGAAGAAACAAAAGAAGAAGAAAAGAAAGGCCGCTGAGGCCGGTAAAGTGCAGGTTGTCTCCTGTAATACCCTATCAGCACTTTTCAACCTATCCGGAGAGGAGGAAGAAGAGGAAATTTGCTTCACACCCCATGTTGGGGGAGGCAAGGCCAAGGCCGCAACTACTGCACATGCCACCCGGTCAGGCCGAAAATGGGGGCGCCAGCCGCCACCCAACCATAACATCATGTTCAGGGGGGAGCAACCCTACAAAACACCTCCGCCGGAGGTCAAGGGAGTCCAAATCCCTCCTCCGCCAGGCCTATATGACAAGAGTGGGGGCAAGGGGGTCCCTTCATTTCTTGAATTCATAAAGATGTCCAAAGGGAAACAGCCTTGTCAGGAGGCCAACCCTACACCCGGGGCCGTTCACCCGCAGCTAGCACGGTCTACCGAAGATCCAAATGCAGATGGAGCTTGCCCCGCAGCAGCTAACAAAGAACACCCGGAAGTCGGTACCAGCCAGAAGGACGCCGAATCCGAGGAAGATGAAGCAGGTCCGTCAGGGCTCGCAGACCAAAACCTCTCCAAGCCCAGATGGGCTGAAGAAATGAAGCTCTCTAATGTCCGAGCTGGGAGCCGAATAATGAAGCTACTCAAGAAGCTCCCCGCTCGATTTACAATCTGGGAGATCCTTTCTCTGAGTGAAGAAACTCGACAGGCGATTATTGCTGCTCTCCACATGCCTGCTCATTTTGAGACATGTCTGGCCGAAGAGATGCCGGAGGCTAGCATGACCTTTACTTCAGACGATATGTTGCTGCCCACCATCAGCCACAACAGGCCGCTGTATATGAAGGGACACCTGAATGGAAGGGAGCTGAACATGATTCTGGTTGACCCCGGTGCAGCAGTCAACATCCTGCCTTATAGAATATACGAGAGGCACCACTTTAACGTGCATCTCGAGAAAGTTGGAGATATGCGTATCGTCGGCTTCAATCAAAAATGCGAAGTGTCAATGGGAGTGGCAGAGTTCACCCTCACCTTAGCAGATTTCACTACGACGGTGCAGTTCCATGTCATTGACTCCCGCACCTCGTACAAAGCACTGCTCGGCCGCCCGTGTCTGCATGAAAATATGGTGGTGCCCTCCACGCTCCACCAATGCATCAAGTACAGTCTCCAAGGGAAGGAGGAAAGGATATTTGCAGACCCCCATCCATTCGAGGTGTTTGAATGTCATTTGGCGGATGCCAACCTATATACAGGGCCTTCCCAAAAGGCCTCTGAAGCTAAGACCCCTGCGGGGGCACCAAGAAGCGCCTCCGGCAGCAGTTGGTATCCACCACCGCCGCGCGGATATATCATGTAAGACCCCAGATTCTTTAGAAATTTATTTAGAAAGTTATTTGTAATTATTTAGAATTTATTTGAAGTTATTCGAATTAATGAGAATTATCCAAATTAATTGGATTAATTAATTAATTAATAGAATAAGTCATTTTTCTACTATTTTCTAAAAATCCCCAAAAATCACATCTTGTAGAATTAATTTTATTTATCAACTTTGTCTTCTACAATTAAGCCTAATACAATCGTTTATTAAGCCGAATGAGCGAACTAATTCTTCCGAACTTAATATTTAATTAATTACGGAATAGTAGAAATGGAATTTTATCTAACATATAAAAATTCATAAAAATAGTAATTAAATAATAGATGTTTCGACTAACACTTTTATCTTCTTGGAGTAAGCCTAATTAAATCATTATCTAGGCCTAATCAGTGGATTAAGCCTGACTTATAACCCACCTAACCCAAATTTGAATTTACTATTCACCCAAACTTTGAGCATCAAATTCGAGCTTGATTCTCAACCAAATGGGGTGATTCCAGAGGCAAATGAAAGGTATTACATAAAGGAACTTTTACCCTCAATCAATTTGAGGTAAACTTAGCCCAAAACGTGCTGCCGACATAGTTTGGTCAAGTCAAGGATTTCGGCGCCGTTTCTAAACTCGTAGCTTGCAGCAGCAAATACTCCCAATTCAGAAGGCTCCAGAAGCTCTATGAGCTATCAAAATGAAGCCCTACGAGTCTTCTTTCATTTGGCTGCTGTGGGGTTCGCTGAAATTTCGGATCTGGAGAGATCTAGTTCGATTTGTGGAGGTCGGTCAGTAGGCCGTTGGCTTCCCTTCATCCTTCTTTGATCAATCGATTGAGGTAGGAATTCTCAACCAAATCTTGATCATGAGTATAGCAAATTGTACCTCTCATCGAGCTCTTTCCATTGGTGGTAAAAGCCCCAATTTTCATTAGGTATCCGAGGAGATATCGAAGTTTTAGTGAGGTGCTGTCAAGTTGTTCTTATTCTAGGTTTCGAGTTCCTTCTTCAATTTGAGGTAGGTGATAACAACCCAATTTCTAATTAACATACATGAATGTAATCAATAGCATGTTAGCTTTCTTTTGACATCAAAATCCCCAATTTTTATAGATCATGCCTAGAGTATTTCGTGTGTTATTAGAAGCATGCTAGCAAGCTAGACTTTACTTGTGTTCTTCATAGAATATGATTTATTTCATTGGATTCCTATCGAAATTCGTGATTTAAAATTGTGTTTCATGACCCTAAGATGCATATTATTAACCCTAGAGTCTATGGTTATGATCCCAATACATTTAGACCCCAATTCATGGAGTTTTCATATTTTTTTTGAGGCCTTTTTGGGTCTGGAAATCAAGGGGTCGACCCACGGGTCGACCCATTTCAAACCCTGCAAGCAGCAATGCTGCCTTGCAGGGGTCGACCCATGGGTCGACCCATGCAGCCAGGTAGCCAGGGGTCGACCCAGGGGTCGACCCATCCCTGGAATTTTTCCAGGGGTCGACCCAAAGGGTCGACCCATGCAGTGTAAACCCGTTTTTTTGATGATTTGACCCGGGGATCAATCCGGATCATCGGGGAATCAAACCATTCAACCTAAACACTTTGAAAACTACATTTTTGAGGAACTAATGACCTATTCATGTACCCTTTTAGTTTCAATTAACATTGGTCCATACATGCAAACTTAGTATAAAAACACACCGTTTATCATCTTCATTTCAATGCATGCAAGATTAAATAGAAACCCACATAATTAGTGGTTAATGGTGTAACTAAATCTCTGTTAATGCATTCTATTTCACTCCTGTGGGAGTTGTTCTTTGCCTTATCATCTTGAATCAGCTTCTTGGCAATTGTCTTAATGCAAATGATAATGGTTAAATCATGATATCTTAACTTGATGATTAGGATTAATATGTTGATTAACTTGTTTGATTGCTGCTGTTGTACAGTAGCGCAGCACGATTAACTCTTGTTGTGACTTGATTTCAATCTCCTTGATGATTATACTTACCTTGAAATTCTGGAAATGAATCTCCTTCCTACTTGAAGTTGTTATTGCTACTTAGTTTAAACCTTGAATTCTGGCCATAAACTGTGGAAGTCTAGATTCGTGGGATCTTTGATCCAAAGAAATCAATGCCTGGCAAACAATTAAGGGCTCGGTCTAGTCCTGGGAAGAGCGCCCGAACACTACGTGTACCCCTGGGAGGTGAATGACTAGGTGTGGCATTTGGCACCAGTACTTGACATGTGTTAAATCTAGGACTGTCCACTACTCTCTCCACTACTCTCTACATTACTTTCTACTACTTTTCACTTTCCACTCGTCACTGTTCTATACTCTACTTGTGGTTACTGTACTTGCTCATTACTTGGACGTGGAAATGAAATTACATACGTGCTTGACATGACTTGAATTGACTTGATATGGCCAACTTTTTATCGTTATCTCCTGTAGTAAATTCTTGTCTTACTATTCTATTCATTATATTTCTTGACCTTGCAAGATCTTTGAAGTTCGTTTCGTGATATCATCGTTATCTTTTATTGTTTTTATCATTTGTAGCATGACATTTTGAAAATGTAATTAAACTGTTAATCACTTATACATGTCTGTTATTTCCTACTGAGCGTTAGCTCACACCCCGTTGTTTCCCCCTTTCCAGGCTTTTCAGGTGACGCGCTTACCGATGGGGAAGGGCAGGAGTGATGTCTTGAGTGTATCAGTTCTAGTGTGTTAGTAGTGTGTTATCCTTCTTTAGTTGTGTTTTGGAGAGCTTTTAGTCTCAGTCATGTTATTGAGTTTTAGTGGTTGATTATTCCAGTTGTATTAAGTTGAACTTGAGGATTATTGTATTAGTCGTGGTTTATTAATGATCATTTAGCATTTCCATCTTGTAGCACTTGTGTATTGTTTTAGATTTAGTTCCCTCTCTTGCCAGCGTGTCCCTAACTGTACGTCCCGATATTTCCGCCTTGTTCGGGGCGTGACAGTTTAGTTGGTATCAGAGCCCTAGGTTTCACATTCCTAGGTTTCCTAAGTTTAAGTTTTCTTGCATTGCATCCCAATAATCGGTATATAAAAAGGTGTTGCCCGAACGTTAGGCTACGCCTATCGGAAGGTCGCACACTTGCGCGAGTGGTCTTCGGACCGATTACCTCCGCCAGGTACCGAGTTTTTGGTCGTGTCTAGGTGCACTAGATCCCTAACCTTGTAAAAGTTTAGACCTGACCTGTGAGATTGGGTAGAACTTGGGTTAAGTTCGTTTCTTAATCGTGTAATTATCTATCTTATTTGAACCTAAGTAACCTATTTCTCGTGTAGATGGCAGCTGATCGTGCTGAATGGAGGAACCTGCAGCGTACGGTTCAAGGCCTTACTCAGGCCCTTCAGCAAGTAGCTCAGGCAGGAGCGGCACAGCATGGCACCGGTGATCTATACCGGAACTTCGCGGAATGAATCCGCCTAGATTCGCTGGTTCGACTGACCCTGACCAAGCCGAGCACTGGCTAGATGAGATGGGGAGAATCTTTGAAGTTATGCAATGCACCAACCAGGAGCGTGTCCTTTTGTCCACATTTCAACTGGAACATGATGCACGTACTTGGTGGGATTCTATCAAGGCAACTCTCGGAGATCGGCAAGTTATGTGGGAAGAGTTCGAGGAATTCTTCAACAGCAAGTATTTTTCCGATAGAGTGCAAGAGAAGAAAGCGGCAGAGTTCGCGGCCTTGAAACAGCGAGGTTTGTCCGTGGCAGAGTATGAGGCTCAATTCGCACGGCTTTCTCGATATGCTACACATCTCATTTCCACCGAGAAGATGAAGGCGAAGCGCTTTCTCAATGGTTTGAAGCTTCATTATATCAACCAATTGGCACCGATGGAGATTTCCACTTATTCCGAGATGGTAAGGAAAGCACAAGTTCTAGAGGATACTCTTGAGATGACGGAGAGAATCCGTGGGAAAGGCACCAAGAAAGAATTACCTACGGGTTCCGGGAGTGTCAAACCCGGGTATACCAAGAAGAGGCCTGTTAGTGGACCTGGTTCGTGGAGCGGGTCCGGATCGTGGAAGGGCAAGATGCCGAGGCATGAAGACAAGAAGCCTGGCCCTATTGTTCCATTCAAGGGCGTGTGCAACTATTGTGATCGTCCGGGTCACAAGATAGAGGAGTGCTGGCGCAAGCTAGGCGCCTGTTTGCGATGTGGAAGCAAGGAGCACCGTATCCCCAATTGTCCTCTCATATCGGAACAAGCTACACCGGCAAAACCTCTAGTCTTCAAGAAACCACAAGGCAAGCTTCAAGCTTTACATGAAGATGAAACTGGGATTTCTGATGATGGCGGACTCGTCGAAGGTACCCTTACTATAATCGATAAGCCCGCGTTTGCTCTCTTTGATACTGGTGCAACACATTCTTTTATTTCACGGAGATTTGCTAAGTCATTAGCTGTGGAACCTGTTTTGATGAATACTCCGTTAGAGATTTCAACCCCTATTGGCACTAGATCAACAATCCAGTATTTCTATCCTTCTAGTAAGGTTATGATTGGTGAACAGAACTTTCCAGCAGATTTGGTCTGCATGGATATGAAGGATTATGATGTAATCCTAGGAGCAGATTGGTTGGCCAAGTATGAGGCCAATGTTCACTGTAGTTCTAGCTCAGTGACTTTTACTGGACATTCTGGTTTATCTTTTACGGGAGTCAAGCACCATAACTCCGTACCACTCATTTCGGCTCTTCGAGCTGATAAGCTTTTGAGGCATGGGTGTGAGGCTTTTCTAGCCTTTGTTTGTGCAACTCCTGAGCAGCAGATGGAGATCAAGGACATTCCTGTTGTCCGAGATTTTCCTGATGTCTTTCCAGAAGAACTACCAGGACTTCCGCCTGAGCGGGAAGTTATCTTTTCTATTGATCTTATTCCTGGCACAGCTCCTATTTCTAAGGCTCCTTATCGTATGTCTCCTGCGGAACTGAGGGAACTGAAGCAGCAACTGATGGAATTACTCGAGAAGGGTTTTATTCGTCCTAGTACTTCTCCGTGGGGAGCCCCTGTGTTATTCGTCAGGAAGAAAGATGGTTCGATGAGGTTGTGCATTGATTATCGGCAAATAAACCAGCAGACTGTCAAGAACAAATATCCCTTGCCGAGGATTGACGAGTTATTTGACCAGATAGCGGGAGCTCAATATTTCTCTAAGATCGATCTTCGATCTGGATATCACCAGTTGCGGATTAAGGAAGAGGATATTTATAAAACGGCTTTCCGCAGCAGGTATGGTCATTTTGAATTTGTCGTTATGCCTTTTGGTCTAACGAATGCTCCAGCAGCTTTCATGCAGTTGATGAACGATGTATTTCGGCCCTATCTTGATCAATGGGTCGTAGTCTTTATTGATGACATCCTGATTTATTCTAAGAATGAGGAGGAGCATGCTGAGCATCTGAGAATGGCATTGCAACTATTGAAAGATCATCAGCTATATGCTAAGTTCAGTAAGTGTGAGTTCTGGCTACAAGAAGTGTCCTTTCTCGGACATATTATCACCAAGGAAGGTATTTCTGTTGATCCTTCGAAGATTGAGGCAGTGAAGAATTGGGAGCAGCCTACTAGTGCAACTGAAGTTAGAAGTTTTCTAGGCCTGGCAGGCTATTACCGAAGATTTATTCAAGATTTCTCCAAGATTGCAGTACCTATGACAAGATTAACCCGCAAGGAGAACAAGTTTGATTGGTCAGATGATTGTCAGCGAAGCTTTCAGACTCTGAAGGAGTGTTTGACTACTGCACCTGTTTTGGCTTTACCTTCTGGTGAAGGAGGATTTGTTGTTTATACTGATGCTTCAGGTATTGGCTTAGGCTGTGTACTCATGCAGCATGGGAAGGTGATTGCCTATTCCTCTAGGCAGTTGAGGAAGCACGAAGATAATTATCCTGTTCATGATTTGGAACTTGCTGCAGTCGTGTTTGCTTTGAAGATATGGAGGCATTACTTGTATGGAGAAACCTTTACAGTGTTTTCAGATCATAAGAGTTTGAAGTATTTATTCTCTCAAAAGGAACTCAACATGAGGCAGCGGAGATGGTTGGAGTACTTGAAAGACTTCGACTTCTCGATTGAGTATCATCCTGGCAAAGGTAATGTTGTGGCAGATGCATTAAGCCGGAAGCCGGTAGCTAGATTGTCAAGTCTCATGTTACAAGAATGGAGATTGTTGGAACAATTATCTAGTCTGGATCTCAATATTGACAATGATCGGATCTTGATTGCTCAGATTCAACTTAAACCTGAATTATTGATAGAGATCAAGTCCTTGCAAGATAATGATCCCGAGTTGGTAGAGATCAAGGGAAGCTTGAGTAGCAGACCTGATTTCATGTTGGCCGATGATGGTAGATTATTATTTAAAGGCAGAACTTGTGTTCCGGATGAGGCTACAATAAAGAACAACATTCTTGAGGAAGCTCATAGATCCAGATATACCATTCATCCTGGAGGCACTAAGATGTACCGAGATTTGAAAAGGTCCTTTTGGTGGCCGAATATGAAAAGAGAAGTTGCAGATTTTGTGAGCAGATGTTTGGTATGTCAGCAAGTTAAGGCCGAACATTTCAGACCAGCAGGGAAATTGAAACCACTCGACATACCCCAATGGAAGTGGGAAAGTATTGGCATGGATTTCATTATGGGTCTACCTAGGACTCGTGGTGGATTTGATGCGATATGGGTGATTGTCGATCGATTGACAAAGTCGGCTCATTTCTTACCAATTAAGTCCAAGTGGACGATTGATGTATTGGCTGCTTTGTATATAAAGGAAGTGGTGAGATTGCATGGTATTCCAGTGAATATAGTATCTGATCGAGACCCCAGATTTACTTCACATTTCTGGAAGGGACTGCAAGAGTCTTTGGGTACTCGTCTGAATTTCAGTACTGCTTTTCATCCACAGACAGATGGACAGACTGAAAGAACCAATCAGATAGTGGAAGATATGTTGCGAGCTTGCATGATTGATTTCGGTGGTAATTGGAGTGAGCATTTGGCATTAATTGAATTCGCCTACAATAACAGCTATCAGTCTAGCATTCAGATGACTCCTTTTGAAGCACTATATGGTAGAAGTTGTCGTTCCCCGTTGTGTTGGGACGAGGTAGGTGTGAAACAGTGGCTTGGACCAGATCTTGTTTCGGAATCATCACAGAACATCCGTGTTATCCGAGACCGGTTACAAGTAGCCCAGTCAAGACAGAAGAGTTATGCCGACAACAGGAGAAGGGCATTGGAATTTCAGGTTGGCGAGCATGTGTTCTTAAAGGTCTCTCCGACGAGAGGGATCCGAAGATTTGGCATTCATGGCAAGCTGAGTCCGAGGTACATTGGTCCATTCGAGATTCTAGATAGAGTGGGAGAGGTGGCATACAGACTGGCTTTACCACCGCATTTGTCTGGCGTACATAATGTTTTCCATGTGTCTATGTTACGGAAATATGTGTACGATCCCACTCATATCATTCAACAAGTGGATTTTGAACTGAAGGAAGATTTGACCTATGAGGAAAGACCTGTCAAGATTCTGGACCGGAAGCATCAGCAACTCCGGAATCGTTCGATACCGATGGTCAAGATTCAGTGGAGTCGGCGTGGGACCGAAGAAGCTACATGGGAATCCGAAGAGACTATGCGAAAGCGGTATCCCGATCTATTCTAGGTGAGCGATCTTTTTCTACTCTCAGTTTTAGTGCAGTGAATTTGGAGGACCAAATTCCTTTAAGTAGGGGAGGGTGTAAGACCCCAAATTCTTTAGAAATTTATTTAGAAAGTTATTTGTAATTATTTAGAATTTATTTGAAGTTATTCGAAATTAATGAGAATTATCCAAATTAATTAGATTAATTAATTAATTAATAGAATAAGTCATTTTTCTACTATTTTCTAAAAATCCCCAAAAATCACATCTTGTAGAATTAATTTTGTTTATCAACTTTGTCTTCTACAATTAAGCCTAATACAATCGTTTATTAAGCCGAATTAGCGAACTAATTCTTCCGAACTTAATATTTAATTAATTACGGAATAGTAGAAATGGAATTTTATCTAACATATAAAAATTCATAAAAATAGTAATTAAATAATAGATGTTTCGACTAACACTTTTATCTTCTTGGAGTAAGCCTAATTAAATCATTATCTAGGCCTAATCAGTGGATTAAGCCTGACTTATAACCCACCTAACCCAAATTCGAATTTACTATTCACCCAAACTTTGAACATCAAATTCGAGCTTGATTCTCAACCAAATGGGGTGATTCCAGAGGCAAATGAAAGGTATTACATAAAGGAACATTTACCCTCAATCAATTTGAGGTAAACTTAGCCCAAAACGTGCTGCCGACATAGTTTGGTCAAGTCAAGGATTTCGGCGCCGTTTCTAAACTCGTAGCTTGCAGCAGCAAATACTCCCAATTCAGAAGGCTCCAGAAGCTCTATGAGCTATCAAAATGAAGCCCTACGAGTCTTCTTTCATTTGGCTGCTGTGGGGTTCGCTGAAATTTCGGATCTGGAGAGATCTAGTTCGATTTGTGGAGGTCGGTCAGTAGGCCGTTGGCTTCCCTTCATCCTTCTTTGATCAATCGATTGAGGTAGGAATTCTCAACCAAATCTTGATCATGAGTATAGCAAATTGTACCTCTCATCGAGCTCTTTCCATTGGTGGCAAAAGCCCCAATTTTCATTAGGTATCCGAGGAGATATCGAAGTTTTAGTGAGGTGCTGTCAAGTTGTTCTTATTCTAGGTTTCGAGTTCCTTCTTCAATTTGAGGTAGGTGATAACAGCCCAATTTCTAATTAACATACATGAATGTAATCAATAGCATGTTAGCTTTCTTTTGACATCAAAATCCCCAATTTTTATAGATCATGCCTAGAGTATTTCGTGTGTTATTAGAAGCATGCTAGCAAGCTAGACTTTACTTGTGTTCTTCATAGAATAGGATTTATTTCATTGGATTCCTATCGAAATTCGTGATTTAAAATTGTGTTTCATGACCCTAAGATGCATATTATTAACCCTAGAGTCTATGGTTATGATCCCAATACATTTAGACCCCAATTCATGGAGTTTTCATATTTTTTTTGAGGCCTTTTTGGGTCTGGAAATCAAGGGGTCGACCCACGGGTCGACCCATTTCAAACCCTGCAAGCAGCAATGCTGCCTTGCAGGGGTCGACCCAATGGGTCGACCCACAACCTGCAGGGGTCGACCCATGGGTCGACCCATGCAGCCAGGTAGCCAGGGGTCGACCCAGGGGTCGACCCATCCCTGGAATTTTTCCAGGGGTCGACCCAAAGGGTCGACCCATGCAGTGTAAACCCGTTTTTTTTGATGATTTGACCCGGGGATCAATCCGGATCATCGGGGAATCAAACCATTCAACCTAAACACTTTGAAAACTACATTTTTGAGGAACTAATGACCTATTCATGTACCCTTTTAGTTTCAATTAACATTGGTCCATACATGCAAACTTAGTATAAAAACACACCGTTTATCATCTTCATTTCAATGCATACAAGATTAAATAGAAACCCACATAATTAGTGGTTAATGGTGTAACTAAATCTCTGTTAATGCATTCTATTTCACTCCTGTGGGAGTTGTTCTTTGCCTTATCATCTTGAATCAGCTTCTTGGCAATTGTCTTAATGCAAATGATAATGGTTAAATCATGATATCTTAACTTGATGATTAGGATTAATATGTTGATTAACTTGTTTGATTGCTGCTGTTGTACAGTAGCGCAGCACGATTAACTCTTGTTGTGACTTGATTTCAATCTCCTTGATGATTATACTTACCTTGAAATTCTGGAAATGAATCTCCTTCCTACTTGAAGTTGTTATTGCTACTTAGTTTAAACCTTGGAATTCTGGCCATAAACTGTGGAAGTCTAGATTCGTGGGATCTTTGATCCAAAGAAATCAATGCCTGGCAAACAATTAAGGGCTCGGTCTAGTCCTGGGAAGAGCGCCCGAACACTACGTGTACCCCTGGGAGGTGAATGACTAGGTGTGGCATTTGGCACCAGTACTTGACATGTGTTAAATCTAGGACTGTCCACTACTCTCTCCACTACTCTCTACATTACTTTCTACTACTTTTCACTTTCCACTCGTCACTGTTCTATACTCTACTTGTGGTTACTGTACTTGCTCATTACTTGGACGTGGAAATGAAATTTCATACGTGCTTGACATGACTTGAATTGACTTGATATGGCCAACTTTTTATCGTTATCTCCTGTAGTAAATTCTTGTCTTACTATTCTACTCATTATATTTCTTGACCTTGCAAGATCTTTGAAGTTCGTTTCGTGATATCATCGTTATCTTTTATTATTTTTATCATTTGTAGCATGACATTTTGAAAATGTAATTAAACTGTTAATCACTTATACATGTCTGTTATTTCCTACTGAGCGTTAGCTCACACCCCGTTGTTTCGTCCTTTCCAGGCTTTTCAGGTGACGCGCTTACCGATGGGGAAGGGCAGGAGTGATGTCTTGAGTGTATCAGTTCTAGTGTGTTAGTAGTGTGTTATCCTTCTTTAGTTGTGTTTTGGAGAGCTTTTAGTCTCAATCATGTTATTGAGTTTTAGTGGTTGATTATTCCAGTTGTATTAAGTTGAACTTGAGGATTATTGTATTAGTCGTGGTTTATTAATGATCATTTAGCATTTCCATCTTGTAGCACTTGTGTATTATTTTAGATTTAGTTCCCTCTCTTGCCAGCGTGTCCCTAACTGTACGTCCCGATATTTCCGCCTTGTTCGGGGCGTGACATATCAAGCCCAAGGTGGTCTCCCATATCACAGCATCCGGGGACGTAAGCAGAACAGTACCCCCAACATTATACCCTGAAGCTAATGAAGTGCGGGTCGTTCGACGGCACAATCATATTGAAATCCCGGATAGTCTTACCAAGCCAACTCCCGGCCTTGATAACCCAAATGTCGAGCCTTTCAAAACTTGGGAGGTGACACATGAAGATGGACCTAGCAGCTTGTTCTATACGGCTGAAGAGCACCCTGCTCGGAAAGACACAGACTGCAGCCTCCCCGAAGATATAAGCAACCCACCGGTTCCCGTCCAGGGTCTGGCATTTACAACTGATCGGATGGCCAGGATGTTTCAGAAGCAACACACCCCCCCGACCAGTCTCAAAAGCGCAAGGAGGCTTTCCAGAAAATGTGGTATCTCGCAAATCTGGATAAGGAAATGAGACGTGTCTCTCAACATCCAGGGTTGGGCTTCACCCTGGAAGAATATTATTACAGTGGGCGATACGAGGTGAACACCATCTCTGCCTTATATCCTGTTGAAGATAGCCCGTTGGGGGCAACTTTTGATGAATACCCGGCGGAAGCTGAGCATGTTGAATTGGCTCGACCCGGAAATCAAGAAGCAGAGACCGCGGTCCCCTGCCGATGCTGGGAGCAGGTCTACCCTGAAGAGGCGGCCCTTCAAGCCAAATTTGATACGGCTAGCAGCAGTGAAGCCGAATATATTGAAGAAGCAGGAATTTCTCCCTCCAGTGGAGTCCTACTGATGATGACTTCAACACCCCTTCTGCCAATCAGGGAACCCTCGGTCGACTCCGATCAAGGGGAACAAGCCGCCAGGAAAGAAAAAGCCACTTCTACGGAAGATACAACTGCCCCAGAAGGCGAGACCTCCTCAACTTCTGCTACAAAACTGGGATGCTGTCCAGGCCCGGCAATAAACAACTACCAGCCTGTCACGGATGCAACCTCATCTACAAGGACTGGAGCTGCTCTTTCGCCCATAGAAGCTGCAACGGCAGTGGATTTGCTAATAGAATAATCCGCGCAGTCACTAGCACAAGAAACAGAGAATCCTCAAGAAGCTCTGGTGGTGTCTGACGAGGAAGTCGAAGTACTCGACCCTCAAGATGGTATCCCAGATGTCGTTGACCTCCAGTCGGCACCTCCGGAGATAGAAGACGGAGGCCAAGCCACAGTCGATGAACTGATAGAAGTCAACTTGGGAAATGAGGGGGACCCTAGGCCTACCTTCCTCAGTGCCCAACTGTCCCCAGAAGAATGAGAGCTGTACACCCAGCTGCTGCAAGAATACCGGGATTGCTTCGCCTGGACTTACAAAGAAATGCCAGGTCTAAATCCCGCTATCTCACAACATGAGCTGGCGATCAGCCTTGAGGCCGAGCCGGTGAAGCAACCACCGTGGCGCATGAGGCCAGAACTCATTACTCAAATTTGTACTGAAGTCGACAAGCTCATTGATGTGGGATTTGTTGAAGAAAACCAGTACACCACATGGATGGCGAATATCGTCCCCGTGAAAAAGAAGAATGGACAGATCCGGATATGTGTCGACTTCCAAGATCTAAATAAAGCCTGCCCTAAAGATGACTTTCCACTGCCAATAACGGAAGTCATGATCGATGCTACAACCGGTCATGAGGCCCTGTCATTCATGGACGGGTCATCCGGTTACAATCAGATTTGGATCGCGGAGCATGACCGGGTCCATACTGCTTTCCGAACCCCTAAAGGCATTTATCATTATAAGAGGATGCCGTTCGGACTAAAGAATGCTGGCGCAACTTATCAGCACGCAATGATCAAAATCTTTGATGAATTGCTCTACCACAAGGTCGAGTGCTACATAGATGATCTGGTGGTCAAAACCAGAAGAAAGGAAGACCATCTGCAAGACCTCCAGATTATTTTTCAGAGGCTGAGGCAGCATGAGCTGAAGATGAATCCCATGAAATGTGCGTTCGGAGTATCGAGCGGAAAATTCTTGGGCTTCATTGTCCGATATCGGGGGATCGAGATAGACCCCGCAAAAATCAAAGTAATTCAGGAGTTACCTCCACCAAGGAATATCTCCGAGCTGAGATCACTACAGGGCCGCTTGGCTTATATCCGGCGGTTCATTTCCAATTTGTCAGGGCGATGCCAGCCTTTTCACAAATTAATGATGAAAGATGTTCCCTTTTATTGGGATGAAGATTGCCAGACAGCCTTCGACAAGCTGAAAGACTATCTGAAGACCCCTCCAATGCTGGGCGCACCGGTGAAAGGACGGCCATTGATACTATATAAAGCAGCTACACATAACTCCCTCAGGGCAATGCTGGCCCAGAATAATGAAGAAGGGAAAGAGCAAGCCCTCTATTACCTCAGTCGGAGACTGGTCAGGACTGAGGAGAACTATACTTATATTGAGAAGGTCTGTCTGGCACTGGTCTTCGCAGTTAAGAAGCTTCGACACTATATGTTGTCACATGAAATCAGCTTGGTATCCAAAGAGGATCCCTTGAAATATATTATGTCCCAGCCGGCACTCAAAGGTCGCCTGGGCAAATGGGCGGTAATCCTTATGGAGTTTGATATCTCCTATGTGCCGCGCAAGGCCGTCAAGGGCCAAGCTATTGCAGACTTCTTCGTTGAGCACCCAGTACCCGAGGACTGCCCGCTGGAACCGGAGCTTCCTGAAGATGAAACCCTAGAAGCCGTTCAGGTGCGGCCCTCCTTATGGCAGCTATTTTTTGATGGCGCTTCCAGAATTGACACCTCTGCCACTGGAGCGGCCAGAGTCAGGGCAGGAGCAGGCATAGTCCTGAAATCCCCAGAAGGAGAAGTGGTGCACACATTCTGCTCAATAAACAAACATTGCACAAATAATGAAGCAGAGTATGAAGCCCTGATAATCGGGTTGCATATCGCTCTGTCCATGGGAATTCAAATGCTGGAAGAATTCGGAGATTCCATGCTAGTTATAAAACAACTGGAAGGAGAGTTCGATGTGCGAAAGCAAGAGCTTCTCCCCTATCACCAGCTGGCAACCCGCCTGATGTCAAGATTCTACTTCATCAGCATCAAGCATATCAACCGAGGCCAGAATGCTCAGGCAGACGCCCTCGCTAAGTTGGCCAGTTCCCTGGCAGTCCCGCCAGACACAAGCCTGAACATAACAATGATCAACCGCCGGCAAGTCCCCAGTGTAACAGAGGTCTTAGCCGACGAACGAGAGATTGAGGTGATGGCCGTCGAAGAGGTTCAACAGCCCGACTGGCGAGAACATCTCCTGCGGTGGTTCCAACACCAGCAGCTTCCAAAAGAAAAAGAACAGAGAATGAAGCTCCTGAGGGTCAAGGACTCTTACGAGATGAGAAGCGGAACCCTGTTCCGGATAATGGCAGATGCCCGAAGGAAAGTCCTACTTCGTTGCTTGTCTTCAACAGAGACGGGACAGGTGATGCAAGAAATCCATGTGGGGTCAGCTGGAGCACACCACGCTGGCCCAAAAATGAAAATTGAGATAAAGAAATTGGGTTACTATTGGCCTACTATGTTTGATGATTGCTACAAGTTCGCCAAGGCTTGTCAGAAGTGTCAAGAACACGCTAATGTGGCAAGGAGACCTCCAGTGCCACTGCATCCGACCCTACCAAGCTGGCCGTTTGCTCAGTGGGGCACGGACATGGTAGGGCTGCTACCAGCATCTTCATCAGGGTGCAAATATATCTTAGCAGCTACAGACTACTTCTCCAGATGGGCGGAGGCGGTAGCACTAAGAGATGTAACGGGGGAACTAGTTGCAATATTCTTCCGCCAGAACATAATATTCCGGTTTGGGATCCCCAGCCGAATCATCTCTGATAATGGCAGCCATTTCAGAAACCAGAAGGTTTATCGGTTAGCCGACAAGTACAAAATTGACTGGAGGACATCGTCCCCCTACAACCCTCAAGCCAATGGACTCGCAGAAGCCTTTAACAAGACACTATGCACATTGCTGGCAAAGACTGTCAAGTCTAATAAAAGAGATTGGGAAGAAAGGATGTACGAAGCGCTCTGGGCCTATCGTACTGTCTACAAAACCCCAACCGGCTGTTCGCCCTTCTCCCTCGTATACGGGTCAGAAGCCGTAGTGCCAATTGAACTAGAAGTTCCTTCACTGCGAGTCACCATCCAGCATGGACTAGTCGGCGGTGAACAAATCAATGCAGAAAGAAGATTAGAGGAGCTTGCTGAGCTCGAAGGAAGGCGTCTCCGGGCACAACAAAACATCCAACTCTGCCAAGCTCGTATGGCCCGTGCTTTCGACAAGCTGGTCAAGGGTCGAGAATTCAAGAAAGGAGACCTGGTAATGGTCAAAAGAAGAGAAGTAATGGTCTTCAACCCCAAAGGGAAGTTGGTCGAAAACTGGATCGGACCGTATATCGTCCGCCGAGTGTATGAAGGGGGTGCCTACGTCCTGGTAGACCACAAAGGAGTCATCCAGTTCTCTCCCCTCAACGGAAAGCATATAAAGCTGTATCATGCAGCGCAACCAACATTCCCCGAATGATCGATCGGAATACCTTTCCTTGGTTTAGTGGCACTCCACCCTAGCCGAGCTACACTTATCTTGGACTAGTGGCACTCCGCCCTAGCCGAGCTACCCTTATCTTGGACTAGTGGCACTCCGCCCTAGCCGAGCTACCTTATCTTGGTCTAGTGGCACTCCGCCCTAGCCGAGCTGCGCTTACCTTGGCCTAGTGGCACTCCGCCCTAGCCGAGCTACCCTTATCTTGGTCTAGTGGCACTCCGCCCTTGCTGAGCTACCCTTATCTTGGTCTAGTGGCACTCCGCCCTGATCGAGCTACCTTTCCTTGGTCTAGTGGCACTCCGCCCTGATCGAGCTACCTTTTCTTGGTTTAGTGGCACTCCACCCTAGCCGAGCTACACTTGTCTTGGTCTAGTGGCACCCCGCCCTGATCGAGCTACCTTATCTTGGTCTAGTGGCACTCCGCCCTAGCCGAGCTACCTTTCCTTGGCCTAGTGGCACTCCGCCCTAGCCGAGCTACCCTTATCTTGGTCTAGTGGCACTCCGCCCTGATCATGCTACCTTTTCTTGGTCTAGTGGCACTCCGCCCTGATCGAGCTACCTTTCCTTGGTTTAGTGGCACTCCGCCCTAGCCGAGCTACCCTTATCTTGGTCTAGTGGCATTCCGCCCTGATCGAGCTACCTTTCCTTGGTCTAGTGGCACTCCGCCCTGATCGAGCTACCTTTCCTCGGTCTAGTGGCATTCCGCCCTGATCGAGCTACCCTCACCTTGGTCCAGTGGCACCCCGCCCTGATCGAGCTACCTTTCCTTGGTCTAGTGGCACTCCGCCTTGGCCGAGCTCTCAAAAGAATACACCAGATTGCCATTACGGGTCCTACGCCCGAATTGGCGAAAGATCATTCCTTTGTGTTAACATTCAGCCCTCGCTAACGAATGAACTGCTCTGCTCGGCACGAGGCCCGATGCTCCGACCAATAGCCGTCTACTATCAACCAAGGGTTAGACATCACACTTTGACCTACCGCCTTTTATATCCTCAAAAGAAAAGAAAAGAAAAGAAAAATGGGGTTAAAAATAGAGATACCCCGCCAGACTTGCGCCTATATTAGGACAAGTGCAGAAATGGCTATAACCCAGCTGTGGCGAAAACCCGAAAGGGCGCTACAGGCAAAATCGGGTACCCCGCCACGTGAAAACCTGAGAGGGCGCGTGGGCAAAAGTAAGAGGGGGTTGGCTTCGGCGAAAACCCGAAAGGGCGCTTAAGTCAGTAAAGTGGTAATTTACAAATTCCTCTTTTGTTCTCCACCCGATGAAACTCCAAAAGGGACAATCCTCAAACGTCCCACCAGAGATCCTTTAACAAACCCATGTTCGACCCTCGTCATCATCGACGAGATCGGTCAATCTCTACCCTTAACTTGGACCTTCCGTCCTTGTTAATAATCCTACCCCTGCTTCAGCATGTGACCCATGCTGATGGACAAACCCGTGTTTGACCCTCGTCATCTTTGGAGAGATCGGTCGATCTCTACCCCTAACTTGGACCTTCCGTCCCTATTAATAATCCTACCTTTGCTTCGGCATGTGACCCATGCTGATGAATAAACCCATGTTCGACCCTCGTCATCATCGGCGAGATCAGTCAACCTCTACTCATTAACTCGGATCTTACGTCCTTGTTAGTAAACCATGTCCTTGACTTCGACATTTAACCAGTGTCGACGAACTAAACCTGGGACCAATCCTTGTCGCCATCGGCAAGGCCAGTCAGCATTCTAGCAGTCCAGTCTTCTGTACTCCGAATTCAAAAAAAAAGGAAAAGAAAATGGGGTTAAAGATAGAGATACCCTGCCAGACTTGCTCCTGTATTAGGACAAGTGCAAAAATGGCTATAACCCAGCAGTGGCGAAAACCCGAAAGGGCGTCGCGGGTAAAATCGGGTACCCCGTCACCTGAAAACCCGAAAAGACGCGTGGGCAAAAGCAAGAGGGGGCTGGCTTCGGTGGAAACCCGAAAGGACACTTAGGTCAGTAATGTGAATAAAAAAATAATAATGTAAATGAATGATGAATAGTGATGATCCATCCTCCGTCCTGAAGACCCTTTACAGGGTCGAGGCGGAGTCTTCATCCAATGTTCCACCTATATGTATCCATTTTCTACCCCTTTTCGACCCTTGTCACCATCGGCAAGATCGGTCGCTATCCTTTCCAGTTCTTGTCATCATCGGCAAGATCGTCTACCCTCTTTGACCCTTGTCACCATCGGCAAGATCGGTCGCTACCCTTTCCGGTTCTTGTCATCATCGGCAAGACCGTCTACCCTTTTCGACCCTTGTCATCATCGGCAAGATCGGTCGCTACCCTTTTCGACCCTTATCATCATCGGCAGGATCGGTCGCTACCATTTCCGGTTCTTGTCATCATCGGCAAGGCCGTCTACCCTTTTCGACCCTTGTCATCATCGGCAAGATCGGTCGCTACCCTTTTCGACCCTTGTCACCATCGGCAAGATCGGTCGCTACCCTTTACGGTTCTTGTCATCATCGGCAAGACCGTCTACCCTTTTCGACCCTTGTCATCATCGGCAAGATCGGTCGCTACCATTTTCAACCCTTGTCACCATCGGCAAGATCGGTCGCTACCCTTTCCGATTTTTGTGATCATCGGCAAGACCATCTATCCTTTTCGACCCTTGTCATCATCGGCAGGATCGGTCGCTACCCTTTCCGGTTCTTGTCATAATCGGCAAGACCGTCTACCCTTTTCGACCCTTGTCATCATCGGCAAGATCGTGCGCTACCCTTTTCGACCCTTGTCACCATCGGCAAGATCGGTCACTACCCTGTCCGATTTTTGTCATCATCGGCAAGACCGTCTACCCTTTTCGACCCTTGTCACCAACGACAAGACCGGTCGCTACCCCTTTTCGGTTCTTGTCATCATCGGCAAGACCGTCTACCCTTCTCGACCCTTGTCACCATCGGCAAGGTCGCTCGCTATCTATTTTGGCGTTCGTCTCTCATATACCCGTTTGGGTCCTCCGGACTCTCGACTCGCACAGGCCGTTGTTTAGTCTTGAGAATAGTCACGGCGCGGTGGAGCGAACACCTCACCCCTTTGCTGAAGGCGTGAGCGCTCTCCTGCCCTCGTGACCCACACACTCGGACTAGAATCAACTGGCGAATGGAAAGAAAAAAAAGAAGAATGATGACAGGATGGAGTCGTCATTTGACAGTAAAATGAAGATTTTCATTCTATAGAATAAAGAGTACATGTTACACGGGGCATTCCCCGGAATACATGAAGTCCATCAAAAAGAGGCAAATAGAAAATGACTATGGTAAAGGGCGTCGGAAGATGTCCTCCAGCTCTGGAATGCCCAGGGAAGGATGGCGGGCCAGCTCCTGCAGTCTGAACTCAGTGGCCTCCAGCTGAGATAGTCTCTCCCCGAGAGAAGCAACCTGCCCCTCGGCCAGTTCTGCCTCCTCTACCCTCTGGACCTCCAGGCGGTCTACCTCTTGAAGCTCAGCCTCTGCCCTTGAAAGTTCGGCATGTAGTTCCGCTATGCGGGCCGTGAGGAAGCTTCGGCGCTGCAAAGAGGCATTGGCGTCGTCCCTCATCCGCGCCGCAGTCCCTTTCAGGGAGATGAGAGCTGTTCGGCATTCAGCCCGCTCCAGTGTTACGGCCGCCAGCTGGTCAGCTGCCTCCCGGCCTAAGAATTCTCTCCTGTTTACATATTTCAGAAGCAAGATCACCCGTGGAGTCCAGTCGTCCATGGGGCAACCAAAGGCCAACAGCGAGCAGGATAAATGATCTATCAAGCCCCTCAGCTGAACATAAGTTAAATCTCTGCTGGCCGTTATGGTCTGCTGAAGGGTCCCTAGAAACTGCCACACAAGGTCACTCGAAGACTGGAGACCGAGCGGCGATGTCTCGGCTAGTTCAAACTCCACTCTGCTGTCCACAGTGGCCCAGATATCGTCGCCCGTACCAGAAGATGACGACGGCATGAGCTGCAGCGCACTGGTGTGGGGAACAACTACGGTGGCCGATACGGTAGCTGGAGTCTCAATGACGATAATTTCCCTGCCAGCCCCCTGGGATGGAGGTGCAACAGGAATATCAAGAACCGAGGACATCTGTTCTTCGACAATCTCTCCGGCTTCTATTTCGGAGGGGCCATCCTTCTCCGGAGCCGACTGCTGTGCGACTTCTACTGGCTGAGAGTCCTCGACTGCTACCAGACTGTCAACCCTCACAAGTGCTCTGGGTCCGACTGGAGCCGCTGCCGCTGTGTAGTCCTTGGGGTATCGCAGTGCGATAGGCCGCAAGACGGACGGGAGAGTTGCGTGGCCCGTGCCTAGAGCCGGGAGGGGTATCTGCACCGTCATGGTTGGCAGCACCACCTCAGTCTGCACCAGAAATATGTACATTAAAAAGCTAAAGGGAAGAGAAAGGAAGGGCATCAGGCACCGACCACGGGTGGGTCCTTACCTCGGCCGGTACCAAGCTCAAATCTCTAAGGGCAACTTCTCCGGCGCCAGCATCTCCGCTCACAAGCGAGCCTGACGGCCCAAGACCACTCCATGACAACCGGGGTGGGCTAAAAATCGGATGATCGCTTTCATAGGCCGAGGACGCCCCGGCATCCTCAATCTCTGTGTCAACAAGTGGGAACTCCTCATCACTGGAGCCGCCACCATAATAAACCTGCTCAGAGGAGGAAGACCCCTCTGCTCTTTCGAGACGCTCCACCATCGGGGCAGGAGCCTCGCCAGGAGGAGCATCACCCATGGCAGGAGCTCCCCCCGTGCACTCCACATCAGGAGCAACAGTGGATGGGACCTCAAGGGCAAGTTCACCCTGCCCCTGGATAATCGCTTCTTCTGCAATCTCCAAGCCCGGAAGTAATGACGGTTGTATATCAATTGAAATTTACGGCGAGAAAAGGTCAAGCTGGCTGAAGACGAGAAGTTTCATGGTGGCGCCACAATTAAACTATAAATTACCTTCCATTTCCTGTCTGGGCATCGGAGAAGGCAGATCTCTCTCTAAGGGAGCAGCAGGGATTCCCTCTGCCCCTTCCCTAGTCGCGACATCTGCCGTCGCCTCCAACCCGACGACCGCGGCAACTGTGTCGGCAACCGTCAGCATGAGCTAGCCAAGGCAGTCAAAGTGGACTAATGAACTCTGAAGAAAAGAAGAGCCTACCTTCAGCTTCTGGCCTTTGTGTGCGAGAAGCTTCGAACTCTTCGAAGGATACAACCGAAGGAAGAATGGTTGCTGATTCCCTTTCTGCGGCCTTCTTTCGGCGCGCCCGTGTCACCCGGGTCACCGCCGCCTTCGCCTTCCCGACGGCCTCTCTCAACTGGGACCGAGTCCGCTTTCTCGAATTGTCGGGAGGCAATGGCGTCGTGGTCAGGGCCAGCTCGGGAACCTCGAAATACGCTGGCTTCTGGGCCTTTATTATCAGCTCCCTAAAGTGCCGGGTCTCCTCCAAAGTCGATCGGACTGCACATGCACACAGGTGAGAATAATGCACCACAATGAAAGAAAGAAGCTGGCCAAAGGGCCTGAATGAAGAAATGGAACATACTTGCCAACCCCGTATAGAAGGGGAAGAGAGGCCAATAATACAGCGATGGCACTTTGTCTCTCGAAGCCGCCTCGCGAATAAGCCAGCATAAATCTCCGATCTTTTCACTCGGCTCGGCCAGCAGCGCCAGGTCCTCGTGACCACGAGAAGACAGGAGATAATATAGGCTCAGGTGGTCCAGCCCCCATCTATCAGCATATTTGAACGAGACTTGAAGAGGTCGGTCCAGGATGGCTTCGCTGGGACCACCCACTGAAAGGCCATGCGACCGAAGGAGCGCAATTAGCCAGGGGGTGTTGTCGTACAAGGCATCCCGTCTGTCCTCCTTGCGAATGAAGGTCCGATAAGGGTACAACCTATCCACCTCGGGACGCCAGTCGGCAACAGCCGAGATGGGCTCCTCCACCGGCAGAGGGAGTTGCTGAAGGACCACCCTCTCGCTACTCACCCGGCATAAACCCCGAAGGGTTTTCACATAGTCATCTTTGTTGATCGGGGGCAGCTTCGGGTCAACCTTCGTCCTGTGACTTTTTACGACCTTGCGGGCCTCCAGATAGGCCTTCACTTCTGTACGGGTCCAGGACATCAACTTCTTCAAATAAGAAGGCTCAATATCAAAGACTGGCTCCGGCTGGGAGTCCAGGAACCTGTGCTCTGCCACGGCCCAGCACTCTCGCCGGAGCTCCTGTAGAACCCTGTCCGCGCGTTCCACCACTTGATATATTCAGGCGTGACGCGGGGGAAACGGGCAGGGGTTGGCACCCTGAAAGAAACATCTTCCCGGCGGTGGAAGAAGTCCCACCATATCCGGGCATCGTCATTTGAAACTTGCCCGGCCCTGTGCCTGTTAGGCAACGCAAACTGTGAAGAAGAATGTGGAATGTGCTGGTCGTAGCCAAAGTTCGACTGAAGCGGAACGGGTAGTACGGCTCCAACCACAAAATGCCGCTCTTGCGGAATACAAGGACACTCAGCCTGATAGCCAGCGCCCAGTCAACCAACTCCGACTCAAGAATGGGTCTTGTACATTTGGCCTCGGAAAGCGGATGGATATACTCCTCAGTCTCAAAAAGCTTGCACTGCCTCGTCCTGTTCACCAGCGGGCTAGAGTGGGCAGCTAAGCTCCAAAAGTGAAGAACTCTGGGCGAATCTGTGGGAATACGGGCCAATTTTCCCCGAATGGCGTAGAGTTGCTCCGCTAGTGAGGAGGGCTCGGCACTCGCGAACTCTATCATCCGCGGAACAAGAGGAACAGACTGTAACACCCGAGGAGCCGCCTCCGGGAATAGGGTACAAACCCAAGCATTGAAAAAATGTAATGGACCGACCGTCCGAAGATTTCTGGGGAGACGCGTCTTGTGTAGGTCTCCCAACATCTTGTAAATAAGACACAGGGCCACCGGGCAAAGAGATAGCTTGGTACCCCAAGCCATGAGACAGGCTGGATAAATGGCCTCCGCCATAATCACGCTCTCGTCACCCTACGGAAGAGTGAAAGAATAGAGCCAGTAAACCAGATATGCAGAACAGTGAGTGACTGCGTCAACACCGGTGGGGTTTGAGTTCTCCCCCTGCCCTCCTCTCGAAGAAGATGATGAAGCGGCCTGGCGTCGCACCCTCTTCTTCCGCTTCTGAGCCACTGGCGCTATCGGAGGAAAGTCTTCATACTTATTCTTCCCATTGAAGAAATATTGAAGCTAGGTGCCCATCCGCACCCTCCGCTTCTCGCCCGGCTTCCGAGCTTCCCTCGTGTCGTGCGACGAATGATAGAGGGTGCGGTACGCCTTCATCAGATATCGATAGGCATAACCCGCCAGATACCAACCCTCACCGTCAGTCTGATCCTTCAGCCAGTCAGGCCAGCAAACCTCTTCATACGGTTCTCCGTCAATGGGTAGGCCGCTAAGCTGTGAGAGGCTCCACAAGTCTAGAGAGGTCTCTCCTTCCGAAGTATAGAAAGTGTTATATTCGGGGCAGAACACCTCGATCATACCGCATCACAAGCCTCGGGAGATGGGGTAGCGATACCTTGAAGCATATACGCTGTGGTATATCCCGGCCCTGGTCAGGATGGGAGCATAATGATGCAGCACATAATCTGTGAACTCCACTGCTCCAGGTCTAAATGCGTGGGCGTCGGTGGCCCTCAGCTCGGCAAACCACCCCACAGATATCTGGTGCTTGAAGCGGATCGCCAGGCAGTCCAGCAGAAATGATTCCTCTCTGTACCCCCCACTTCAACGGGGCAAGGAATAGGCCAAAGATCGGCTTCTCCCGGTCCACCCTGCCTACGGAATCATTCCACCGAGCGGGTACAAATTCAGGGGCCCTGGTCAGCAGCCCGTCTTCTGGAGCCAGATCTTGCAGTCCCAGCACGACGCTCCATTTCCTGACCTCTCCGGGGAGATAAATGGGTCTTCCCTGCACCACACAATCTGTCAGACTGTCCCTCTCCGCCAACAGGGCCTGCTCGGCTTTTCGGACAAGGAACACGTCCCTCTTCCCTTGGAGGTTGAAGCGTTGGAGAAGGGACATCAGGTGTTTGTCTTTGGGGTAGTCCCTCCTGGCGACACCTTCCCTGTCATAATGAAAGGAGTCGCCCCCAAGAATGAGGAGACGGCTGGTGTCCACAGTATCTGTCTCCGAATCTGAGGATTCCGCAACCACAGCCACTTGACCGTGCCCCCGATCAAGGGAATTGACGTTCTCCCACGTCACCATGGCACGAGAAGAAGAACCGGATGCCATGATAGCTGCAAAGAAGTGCATTAAACAATAAGCAAAAGTCAGAGAATAACTGATTAAAGGCAGATTTCTGACAAAATTTCGGCAGAGTCTCCCCAGCACGGGAGATTGCCAAGGAAAAGCGGGAACACGTCCACTAAGGGAACGGTCCCTAAAAGCAGCCACCGGCATTACACTGAGGCCAAAAAGAACACCCGGGGAAATAGCTCCGAGGGTAAGCCCTACTAGAAGCCTCCTAGGGCCCAAAGAATGGGTTTGAAACCCAAAAATGGCAGCATTTCGCTCACCCCGAAGGAAAAGCCGCCGCCGCTCTCGCCCTCACCTCACTCGGCGCCGCGGGAAGAAAAACGGGAGGAGAGAGAAAGTTTTTTTGCAAATGAGGGATGAAGAAGAAAAACGAAAGGCGAAAGCCTTATATAGAGGATGGCTTCGGATGTTAATCCGGCGCGCTATTTAGCGCGTTGAATTAACGTCCAATATACAAAAAGATGCGCCGATTTTAGGCGAGCCGGATTAACTACTCTAAGCATCAGGGCCGCGCCGTATTAAAAAGGCAAAGGGGCCAGGAGCGCGCCGGATTAACGTCTCAAAGCCAAGAGCGCACCGAAGCAACCCCGCGCTGTATTAAAATGCAAACGGTGTCAGATTAACGTCCATGCCGAATTAAGGGCCATCCCAAGCTCCTGTCAACCGAAGAGGAGATCATTCCGGGAAAAATTCATCCGTCGACCTTGCTGCACTCATGCCTTGCTCGCAACACCCACGTCTGGGGGGCATTTGTTGGCTCCCAAAATATGATCGTCGGCGACCAAGCCACAAAGACGAAGGACCTGGCCCGCTGAAGCTCGGAAGCCAATAAAGATCAACATATTGAAGACTTCTCAAGCTGCCAGAGCCTCGAGTCACCCCGCATGAGCATGGGAACTTCACCTCAGGAGAGCCAAGATGAACTCACAACCAACCGGCAGTGCGACCAAGCCTACCCAATGAACCGGCATGGACTCCGTCGTGTCGCATACACTACACCCGTTGTCCGATCAAGGACGACGGTCTACCCAATGGCTACCCACCGCATGACAGGCTCTCCTGAAGATGAAAGAGTCCCCCTGGCTCTCCAGGACGGAGGACCGAAAGCTCTGTCGGTAGAAGATCCCGATCACCCGGCACGGGTACGGCTTCCCGCCAAGATGGGCCCGTTAGTGGCTGAATGATCGCCCAGCTCAGGCGGAACTATCCATGGTGTTATCCCACCCCCTAAGGAGCTTTGGGCACAAGCCAGACCGAGCTAGCAACACGAATCATAGAGCCGAAGGCCGTGTCAGTGGAAAGCCCGCATGATCAAATCAAAGCTATCTGGAGTCTTGGGAAGGGCCGTACGTCGACCTGGGAGCTTTGACAAGACATCTCGTCGAGGTTTCAAGGAGCATTCGTGAGATAAATGTTTCCGGTGACCCCCGGAATCATCCCCGAACTCATCGACTGACTCGCGACGTGCGAGAAACATTAACACGGCGCGCCCTAAACCGGCGCGCCCCCATCTGGCGCCCCTTATTCCGGCGCGCAAAGAACCCCACCTGGGCCCGTTATTCTGGTGGGCAAAAGGCCATGGAGCCTTCCCCGGCGCACCATTTTCCACGCCAGATCAAGACTTCGAACCTCCTATATATATGCAGGAAGCTGTTCGATTGAAAAGGAGGAGGAGGACGACGACAAAAAAAAAAAGAGAGGAGAAGAAGAAAAAAGAGGAGGGTCGGAGAGCGAACCAGATTCCGGGAGAGATAGAGCTCTTGGGAAAAGGGGTTTCGTCTGAGCGTCCTCCGCCGACCATCTTCCTCTGCTTTAGCTGAAGATCCGATACTCTGTTCCGAGAACAGGTGGGCATCGACGCTTTCATGGATTCTTTTTTTGGGGGTTTCTATCTATCAGATGTAAGCGAGAGGGGGAGGGATGGCGATGATACGAGCCGACCTCCCCATTTCTCTGTGATTCTCTCTTCCCGTTTGTTTTGTTGTTGTGCCTCAGCGCATCCCTCTACCTCTGCAACTGATGAACGGCGACCGAGCGACGATGCCGGCACCGGATTTGTAATGTAAATGTTAGTCCATCCCCGTCTACTGGGTGGTGATATGTATATAGATGCGTGGACCAATAGGTCGAATGAATGCTCGAAGCTTATTCCCCTTCTCTATCTATGTCAATGCATATGTATGAGTTCTTCCGCGCGTGGTTCCCAACTCCGGTTTCCTCGAGTCCCGATCATGCCCCAAAGCATCGCGGGCTACAGAAACGACCCCTCCCCGGGTCTTTCCCATCGACCGCTTCCATGTTTGTTTTAAGGGTCTTTGTATCCCCTCCGTGGACAGAGCTGTGCTCATGCGCATGCTTCTTCCCGCCGTGGTATCGAGGGTCTAACTCCCATTAACTCCTCCCTTCGTACTGCTCTGTTGCTCGTGAGGTGGGAGTCACCTTTGGGATGGCAGGATCCATCGCCTTATTGTTGCGTCCTAGTTGTTCGAGCATATGCTTCTACGATTGGCTCATCTCATCTGTGCATTGACTACCCCTCTGCATCACGGTCAGTTGAATCCGAGATTCTTTCATTCCGTCTTAATCGCCCGGGGAGGGGGACATTCCCCATTGCTTCACGGAACTGTTGGGTGATCGAGGGCTCTACCTCTCGATGGTAGATGCTTCCTCAAGGCCACATCAGATAATAACAGGGGTCCTAGCCTAACAAGCTTAGCCCCAACAATCTGGAGACCCGATAGAGGCCAAGGGATGTGTGTTCCTAGTAGGCTAGCCCTCGGAGCTTCACTCTCTTAATGGTCGGTCCCTCCAAGGGATGTGTCGTAGGCTGTGGGTTGCCCACCCCTCGTAGGCTAGCCCTCGGGGTGCTGCTCCCATTATCAGTGGCCTCATCCCTCTATCCTCACCCACGGAGCCTTGGTGCCCCTCGCAGGCTAGTCCTCGGGGTACCCTATCCGTTGGGAGTTTGCTGGCTGCCACTGTGCAGACCGGCGGTTTAGGGGCTTACTCCACAAGTGGGTATGACCCCGTTCCTCCCCTGCAACTCTTCATGTTCAGGGGAGATGCTGCCCAATTTTGGACAGACTCAGAATAATTAAGCCATAATCAGATGCTCATTCTGAACCCAATCAACTCAGTGCTCGAGTGTGAACCTCGCACTGACTTACTGCATCATTTCCGAGGGATCTTGGACTTCAATCAAACAAGTAATCGGTCTGGTTGACTTGAAACTATCATAAGGATCTTGAATGAATCAAAATACTGTGAATTTCACCTAAAATTGACTAAAACGGTGCGGCCCGAACCCGACGCGCCCTAATACGGCGCGGTACCCTACCGCGCCGTATCAACATAAGACTCATTTTCTTCTTCGTGCGGGTTGCCCCGTTCCCGGCGCGCCCTAAACCGGCGCGCCCTAGGGCCTTCGCGCCGGGCTAACAGTTGCCCATGGCCGCGCCGGTATAGCCCGTTTACCTACGTTTTGGCTCCGCCGGTTTAGCCCTTTTACCTACGTCTAGCCGCGCCGGATTAGTTCTGTTTGCCCACATTTGGCCGCGCCGGGGAACTCTACCCCTACGCGTGGCTGCATCGGTTTTAAGCCATGATGTTGTTTTAATCATTCACCCACCCTCGGGGTGACCTTCGTCTCTCGTGGCCGGAATTAATGAATCCTAATAAACTGAATTAGAGTAGTGATGTTCGGATCCGAATCGTTTTACTATCAGGCTTATGCTACTATCCTTGCCTCACTTGGCGGAGATTAACAGACGTGATTGATCACTGCTTACTTTCATAATTCTGCTGCCATGCTTAGCATAGTTATCATCATCATGCATGCATGCTTGCATAGACCCTCGAGTATATCAAATGGCACCGACGGAAGATCGGGTTACGCCCGATCGAAAGTCTCCGATATGCGCGATGGTGGTCTTCAGACCTACGTCCTCCGCCCTGTACCGAGGGTCACTAATTCAATAAACCACGCTCCCCTTGCATGATAGATAGACGTATTCCGTGTGACCTTGTCATGCTCATAACGTCGCATCTTTTATTCCGGCCTTGACAGCCCACTTTCTCGGCAATTAATCAAAGGTGTTCCTTCCTCGCGGGGGATGTAATTAACGCCATAGCCTTTATGGTATGGCGGACTACTGGTCTCGACCGAACCTCACTTTCGCCCGATTTGGGTCAAGATGAGCGCATAATAAACTTGTCACGTACGTGACTGGCACGCCCGCACCGTCAATCAGTCAGTTAATTACCAGTTGGTTAGATGGTTGATCGACACGTGAAATAAGATATATATATATATATATATATATATACATACATAAAATAATAAGAAGGAATAAACCCATCGCAAACAGTGTGTAAGTACATTAAATTTCCAGATAAAGCAGTGAATAATTAATTATTATGACCAGTAGCTAAAGAGCTCCAACAGAGTCCAATCCAACTAAAGTACAGTACAACAGGAAAGAGAACGTACTCTCAAGTAGGGGGAAGCCCGACACTGGCAAAGCTGGCACTATGAACCACCGCACTGCACCTCCATGCACGAGGAAGAATAGCTACACCTGAAAAATCAGGGGTGAGCCTCATCTCACTGGCTAAATAGGGGTCCCGCAGATCCCTACCTCGAAACAAAAGCGGTAAGCAGCAGTGCTAACATCTATAGCAAAGTAGTAACAACTGGAGTAGGAACAACAGTAAAAGTAAAGAAGAAATCCGTACTGAACAAAATACGGCAGCCGCCAGAACCTCAGCCATCTAAATTACTCCTAATCGGCAATAACACAAATCCCCAGACACATAGTAGAGAATCACTAAACCGATATAAGGAACTCTGGCTACATAACCGGGACACATCACAACACCTCAGTCGTGCAGGCTCATCCTAAGAGACAAAAGCCCAACTCAAGACCACATGGTCTAAAAGCACCAATACATACATGATCTCACCGTTGTGTACGTTACACTGACCTCGGGTAAAGCCAAACACAGATTACCTGGCAAGTCACGCCAATCATGACGGAAACCAATCACGAAAGTCACAAGTCATGTGTCATGTGACAGAAGCACCTCCTTACTAGAAGAAAAGCCAGATGCATCCACTGATGTCTTACTCTGCGCCTCAAATGTCTTCCACTCGCCTCGAACGCGGTAACTGAGACACTCAACAAGGAACCAAGGAACAACAATAACGAGTGACTAGTCAGGGTCACGCCTGTCGGCGCTCGTCCAACGCCCCTGACCACGTGTGCACACACAAGCTTAATGTCTTGAGCTATGCCTCTAGCTGGTTTTCCCCTCCCGTAGGACTCTCACCGCAAGACAAAGGGGCCCACGTTAACTAGCCCACAAACTGGCTTAACCGGGAACACGCCTCGCCACCACTCCCAAGTGGGCCGACACACAGAAAGTGTCGTCAGGCTACAACAAGTGGAGGCTCACTAGACACAGAGACTCAAAACAGCAAAGTACGGACATGCTAAGCACACACTTGTCGGGTGCCACGAAGCACAAGACAACACATGAAATTGTCGCCAGACTCAGGACAGTCAACTAGACCTGATAACACACCAATCCCTGAATCACGAGACTCGGGTCAAGATCGTCGCACATCACAGTAACACGCCGTTAATCAGCCTAGTCCCTAAGCCAAAAGTCATGGCAAACACATATCATGCAAGCGGCACAGAACAACTGGATCCATATCCATAGGAAGTCCTCGGCCCATAGGCCGCTCAACGGACTCACAATTCTGCATAACACGAAACACAGAGCATGAGGGGTTACCAAAGCCATCAAATCACATGGACATGTAAATCGAGGTAAGATGATGCCTCCAAGCGTCCAAAACACATGGTCTCAATCCCCACGGGATAACCGAGACACTCACGAGGTTACGTGTCAACCACTGGTCACAACCGGGTTGACCAGAAACCATAATTACTCTCGAAATAACACGGAATATTGCTCGGTATAATGGCACTCTCAGACACCCTATAACACGGTCACAACGCTCATAGGATGTCCAAGACATCCACAGAATAATGGGTTAACCAAGGGGTCAAGCCACAACAACCGGAAGCCAAACCAACGCCAAAGAACACTCTGGGCAAGTGGTGGTCATCTCTTTGGTCGCTACTAGAAAGCCCAGAAAATAGCTGATGCGGGACGGACACGCGACCTGGGACTCTAGCTCGCGATCGTCCCTAAGCGAGGGAAGACGTGGGACAGTGCACGGTTGAGAAACCGACAGTGAGTCTCGGGTATCAGACTTTCCGCGTTAACTCGGGTCGAGTCACGGGACGGATCACTCACTCTCTCTCGCAGCGGTGATAAAGTATGATCGGGCTAGAAACCTAACACTCACAGCGGCATTCAAAAATATACGAGGTAAGCAAAATGCGATAAAGAGAGGGGGCGAGTTTACCTCCACACTCCGGGCGTTGGGAAGACGATCCCGGCCAGGTATGATAACTCCCGATAACAACAGTAAAAAGTGAATTACAACCGTGAATTTTATTATCCACTCCACGCAGGGAGGTAAAGGGCTACAAGTGGGGTCCAGGAGGACCGACCCTGCGTTGACGGGCATCAATCTGGAGGTGCGTACGGCACGAACTCGGCCTGTTGGTCCGATTCGGTCCTGCGCCGACTCGGTTCTGACTCGCTGGACAGCAAGGCACGAATTCTAAAGGAACAATGCCCTCCTGAGGTCTTCTGAAGGCGCCGCTTGGCTGGGACGATGGCGGGATGTCCTTGATCGACTCCCTGAAGTGGCGGTTCCAGAAGTTGACTTTTGATAATTTTGCACGAGTTATTCCCGGACTGCAATTTTAGACTTGCACAGGGAACAGATCTGCACGCCTCGGCTGCAAGAATTATGATGCTCAGATCCGGTGGCCGATCGAGGCGTGGCCGGTACCGTTGGAAAGAGCACTCAGAGAACTACAACATAAATGTTTCACAGCTCTATCCACCAAACGGATTGAAGATGAGAATAACTATAACACTGTTTTATTTTCTGATCCGGACTGACAGACACACATGGCAGACTGTGTTTTTCCTGAGACTGACCTTTGACCGAAGGGAAAATGATTTTTTCAGGGGCGACCAAAATTATGGGAGATAGGGTAGGACGTGAGAAACACCAGAGAATTTTGTAATTTGTTTGGAAATTTATAAGTGGGTGGGAAAAATACAAGATGGTGACTCTATCTCGTAGATCTGCAAAGGACAGATTACAGGGGGGAAGAACAATAAATGTGGGAAAAATACCAAATGACTTCCAAATGACACGAAATTTGAACTGGAGGTTAAGGGAGATGGACAAAACAAACCCTCAAAATTAGGGCTCGAACAGACAACCAAAAAAAGATAAAATTTCATAGGTGAGGTTCTGTCCTGATGGAGACAGAACTCCGACGATGGTGGCGGCGGTGCGATGGCGGCGGCGGCAGAAATGGAACTCAGAGGGGATAAGGAGAATGGGCTTCACACCCTGGAGGGCTGGAGGAAGGAGAAGAACCAGGGAGAGAGGGGAGAGGGGCGCACCCTCCTTGGAGGAATTCCAACCAAATTCTGAATTTTCACTTTATTAATTCCTTACAAAACACTATACATGGGTTTATATAGAAGGGGAGGAAGGGCGAGGGGGTTGGAATTCGTGGGAGAGAGGGGAGGGGTAGCATTTTCTTCCCCCATGTGGTCAATTGACCTAAAAATATAAAATACTAAATGTCATTTTAATGGGGGGGCACCCCCTTGACTTAAGGAGAGGCATCTTGGACATTTTAGTCCATTTGTCCCCCTTTGAATGTCAAACCATCTAGAAGCCACCTAGGATAGTTGACCAGCCCCACATGGACCTCTATGGCTTAGGTGGACCAATGGGGAAGGAGTGGGGGCCCCCTTGCTGGACTTACTGACATTTTGCACAAAAACCCAAAGAATCATAGGGAATGACACATTGGCTTATAAAGCCTTACAATTGCACATATGCTTTCCCAAGGATATAAAAATAAACTAAAGGACACAAACGCAAATAAAATGTTAGTGCTCTTGCTCTGATGTCCCCATCAATAGCGGTCTTAACCCTGGCCGCTAAAAGAAAGTGGCGGTCACCTCTATGGCCGCTGCCAGGAAATGGCGATCATAGCCTTGGTCGCTACTCTCAGAACTAAATAGGCAGGAAATGGTCTACCTAGGGTCATCTCTTGGAATTGACGGTCCTTTAATGGCCGTCTCTTGAAGGTAGCGGTCCTGGTGAGACTGCTATTTTCAAACCGCCTCGAAAACTTCTCGAAAAAGCCATCCTGGTGGCGGTCCTTTGCTTGACCTGTCACTTAATAAGGCGGTCAGCCGCAAGGTCACTACTAGGAACCGATTTAAAACCAAATAACGGTCTCCCTAGGACAGTTTCTAGGAAATGGCGGTCATCCCAGGGCCGCCACTACCCAGTTGCGGTTGGTCGCAAGCCCGCAACCTGAAACAGACAATAGAACTCTGAATAGCGGTCTCCAGATGGCCGCCTTTACAAATGGCGATCTCTGGTAGGACCGCTACTACGTTCCAATGCGAAAACCGTAGAACCACCTAAAACCTGATATTTCTCCGCCCCAATCCTCCCTAACCGACGGGGAAACATACCTAGAGTCAATATCAAAACCATCCATAAAATGGCAAGAAACGGGCGATTCCAACGAATTGACCCAAAGTGAGTCACATGGACAAACAGGCTCATACCGGCCCCAAATCACAACCAACCGGAGTTAAACTAGCAGGAATCGAATCCCAACATGCCAGAGGTTCAAATGATTCCATTTAAACTAAAAACCGTCGCCTGGAACGGCGATCTCGGCTCACACCCTCGAAACATGATTTTCGCCCAAACATGGCAAAACCCGCTCATACTCACATCGTTCGGCTCCAAATCACGAGAGGAAGCAGGAAATCAGTAGAGTATCCATCCCCCTACCTCCACCGAAGATCTCGCGCCTCGAAACTGCCAAACCACGCCGAAAACCATCACACAAACTCACACCGGCTTCGAATCCGCCGTATGGGATCACACCAAGCCCCAGGCTCTGATACTCGCACCATCACGCCCCAGGTCAACTCCACGCCGTCACCACCTCCTCCAACTCCGCCACGGTCGCGCGCCCGGGAGAGAGGATAGAGAATGGAGGGAGAGAAAGTGAGAGATCGTGAGAGGAGAGAGGAGAGAGGAGAGAGTGAGGGTTAAAAAGGAAAAGAAATTAGCAATTTTCCTAAAATCTGATTTTCTGGCACGAGATTCTGTAAATTTAGATAAATATAAAAAAAATAATCTCCACGATCCTCAGAAAGAACACAACGGATCTGCAGCATCCCGTAGTCTCAAAACTCAACGGTTCACTCTCCACGGGGTTCCGCAAGTTATATAAGGGAAAAACTCGAGTCGATCGTAAAACACGTTTCAGGACTCGCAAAAGTGCTCTGAAAGCTCTCCGATTCCGATCCGAAGAATCCAGGGTGTTACACGACCGCCCAGCTACTCTAGTCACAACGGTGCCCCTAGCACCCGAATACCTAGCTACTCAAGTCACAACGGTGGCCCTAGAACCCGACTGCCCAACTACTCCAGTCTCAACGGTGCCCCGCGGCACCCGACCGCCCAGCTACTCCGATCACTACGGTGACTACGGCACCCAAGTGTCCAGCTACAACATTGCCCACTGCACCCGACTGCCTAGTCCCGACGACGCCCGGCTACTTCAGCCCCAGTGACGCTCAGGGTCTCCAGTCTCAACGGTGTTCATGGCACCTGACCGCTCTAGTGGCGATGTCCAGGGCACCCAACTCTCCCAGTTCCAATGGCGCATGGTCGCCCCAATCACAGCGGTGCTCAGGGCACCCGACTGCTCCAGTCACTACCGTGCCGATGGCACCCAACTATTCTAGTCAAAGTGATGCCTACGGCCTCAACTGCTCCAGTCACAATGGTGCCCACGGCACCTGGTGATTCCAAGCTCAATGGCTTTTGGTCGCTCCAGTCAGGGCGATACTCATGCCGTCCGACCGCTCCAGTCTCAACAGTGCTTGACCGCCCCTGTCTCAATAGCGCCCGATCGCTCCAGCCATAGGTGGTGCCCACGCCATTCGGTCACCTCGGCCTTAGCGACACCCAACTGCTCCAGTACAGCGGTGTCCACAGCACCCCAACTTCCCCGATCTCGACACTATCTCATATCGGGAATACATTGTGACACCCCTCGGGCAGTCTTTTGCCGAGTCACAGGTCCTTTGGCGTACACTATGTACAAATGCGGAAATACCCGCACAATAACGCAACGACCTGGGGACCGTCACAAATGACGAAATTGACCCGTGGCTTGCACACATTTATAATCGGGCTTTCATGCCCCCACATAACGCCTTTTACGGCATATAAGTTATGTAATCCAGCCGGGGAATTGATCCCCACCCTCGCCAGCTACTAGCCTCAACTCCGTCCAGCAGGCTGCCCTCTATCTCCCAGCTCGACCGTAACTCCTCTAGCCGGATGGACCGTACGTTAGAACCAGAACATGCCTGCTCCCTGTCGAGTCAGTATCTGCTGCTCTGCTGTCCCTACCAATACCCAGTTCTCATAAACCCATAGTTTATACCCTTTCTACTGTCCACACTGGAACCAGGCTCTCATCAGCCGCAACAAGACACCTGAGACGCCGTCTAAGTCATCAGTTTATACCCTTCTGCCGTGTTGCTGTTGCTCTGCCACAGTTGCATGGACTAAGGGGAAAAAACCCCATTTCCAGTCCGCGTAAACCCCCCAGAATATATATATATATATATAAATTTTTGAGAGGGGAAAAACCTCATTTCCAGTCCGCGTAAACCCCCCCAGAATAAAAAAAAAGTTTTTTAGAAAGGAGAAAAACCCCATTTCTAGTCCGCGTTAACCCCCCCTGGGGGGTGTTGGAATATATGGGTGCAAGACACGGATTCAGAAGGGGGGGGGGGATGAATGAATCCCTCTTTAAAATTATTCTCAGCATTGTCTATTTTCTGAGTAAGTCAGCTTAGTTGTCTCATTAGACTACATTAAACACTAGAAGCAAAATGCTCAAACACTAGAAGCAAACGCTAAACGCTCAAACACTAGAAGGAAAGGGACAATCTCAATCGCTAAACGCTCTAACACTCTTGCCACGAGAAACACTAGAAGCAAATGCTTCTACTAAACATTCAGTCAAACACTAATCGGCTATGACGAATTCAAGCAGAAATCACATATGAAAACTTCTGATATGGGACCCCCAAGCAACCTAAGAATTAGTGATAGAAGATATGGAAGTATGTGCACAGATCAAACCACAATGGATAGGATACTTTTAGGTGGTTCGGCCAGACCCACAATCTGCCTACGTCCACCCCTCACTCAAACCGAGTGAGGATTCCCTTGCTTCAAGCAAGAACAAGCAGACTCAGTCTGTAAACAACCGCTGCCAAACAGCTTGCCCTGAGGGAAACAAATCCCTCACACCGATCCTGCAACCCACAGGATCTGAACCCTGACCTTGCAGCCCACAAGATCAGAACCAAAGGACCAATCCTCCCTTCCTCCAAACCGGAGGGAACCCACGAGCAACTTCCCGTTACTCGCAACAAGAGACCATGTCTCCCTTCTCCTGAATCCACAGGAGGGACCCGTGAGTGACCCTCAGTCACCCACAACCAGAGACTCACGTCTCTCTTCCTCTGATTCCACAGAGGGCAAACTGGAGATATACTCTCCCTTCTCCTGAAAACCCAGGAGGGACCCCGAACTCCAAACAAAGTATCGGAAGAACACACAAAGGAATGGAAGATAACAACGAAAGATCTAAAAGGAAAAAACAAAAACAAATGTAGCTCCGAGGAGCATGAAGACTCTGGATTTGATCCACGAGTCACTACATGAACAGATCTTCAATGAAGGCTCTGGCTGCTCACTCCTTCTTCTCAAAACTTTCTTTTCTGAACTCTCTCTTTCCTTCTCTTTTCTTATGCTCGCACACAGGCTCAATCTCTGGTACTTCCTAATCTGCTGGCTCACTCTTTCAGATGGCTACTGTCACCTTCACGATAATCACTCTCTATACACAATGTCACTTCACTTTTTCTCTCCTATTCTCTGCTGCTTGAAATGGACGATCTGCCCCCTCTTTATATGCTCCAGGAGATGGACGCGTGACTACCACGTTTCTCACCCAATTCGCCAAGCAGATATGATCCAGACCTTTCCACGTGTCATTATCACTGGGCTTTTACTTACCACGTGGCAGCATCACTGGCTCGCTCATTATCTTGGATCATGTGCCAGCTTCCAGTATTCTGGGAACACGCGCTTCATTTAAGTCTCTCAAGCAGACGTTCGATCCTGGTTGTCTGGTGTGACGACCCAAGATCCGGATACCGGAAGGAGCCCAATACCATTCGAATCTTGGCCCCCCGCCCACGAGTCGGGAGGGCTCGGAAGGGCTAAAAGGAGTGTGGAGGCACAAAGAAATAGGAAATAATGCAAGATAATTCAACAATTAACAGAAATAAATAAACAACTACTACAATAGAGTCCAGTCCAATAGAAAGTATAGTCTAAAATAGTAAAACGTACAACATGCCAAGTGAACACTCGACCCGGCGAGCTGGCAGCTAAAGACCTCCGAACAACACCCTCGCAACCTCGAGGAAGAACCATCGCACCTGAAACGCAGGGGTGAGCCTCCTATCACTGGCTCAATAGGGATCCCACGGAACCCTAACCGAGAACAACGGCGGTAGCGGAAAGGAAAACAGCTACAGCTACAGCAGGAACAGCGAACCGGTGGCCGGTCAAAACTCGGCACTACAGCTACTCCTACTGTACCGGTCAAACAGAAAGAGAAATCCTAATCTCACAATCGGGAATCGGACCACTCTAACACCAGGCCTATCGAGGAAACACTCACGGCAACACTGCCGTAGAAACCTGCCTACGCAGGCACGACTAACTGGGACTACACCGTCCCACACTGGCACGATGAGGCCTCGGTGATCCCCACCGAGCACGCCCGGCCACCACCTCCAGAAAGCACACTGGAATGGTCTAGAAGCCACGTCTCGCAGACGGGAAACAAAACTCAGAAATAGGAGAGTCACGTCTCACGTGACAGGAGTATCTGCTCACCAGAAGCAAGGCCAGATGCGTCCACTGACGACTTAGACCGCGCCTCAGGTGTCTCGCTGCGGCGCTCCAGGCGGAGACTGAGACACCGTACAAGTAACCACAGAACATAGAACAAGGGTCTAGTCGGGGTCGCGCTCGTCAGCACACGTCCGAAGTCCCCTACCACATGTGCACACACTGATTGACTGCGCTACGTCAGGCCCTCTAGCTGGTTCGTCATCCCGGCCCGGACTCGAGCAGCCACAGGATGAGGCCCACGGCAACCATCCTAAAGTCGTCTCTCGGGTAGCCTCGCCACCACTCCCTGGTGGGACCACACGCGTGTCGGAAGGCTACGACTAGTGGGGAGTCACTGATGTGACCACTCTCCGAAGAGAAACTTCATGAAGCACGCACGCACCCTGCGCGAAAGTCACAAAGGACCAAGTGGCACCGAGCCACTGGACTCTGGACAGTCCTCTAGACTCACTAAATTCAACGGTCCTTGAGTCACAAGACTCGGGGTCACGACCGTCGCACGCAACGGCACAATGCCGTTAATCTAGCCTAAACCCTAGGTCTAAAACCATGATAGCATGAATACCGAGGCAGCTCACGAGCCGTCGAGACCATTCCCTCAAAAAGGGAACTGAGAAACCCTCCAGCCCCAGGCTGGGTGACTAGACTCACAGTCCAAGGTCACACACATGGCCCAGATGGAAAGCACAGAAGCATGATTCCCAAGGTAGCTCATAGGCCGCCACGTCGATTCCCCATCCCAGGGAAAAGCGGTAAACATCCTGCTCTAGGTTGGGAACTGGACTCGTAGTCCAAGGCCATACACTCGGCCCACACGGGAACCATCTTCCGGAGAAACCCAAGACATGCGGGGGAACCCCATTTCACTCACACCGATACACGGTGACTCGGTCAAGTGTAACACGAAAGTCCAGAACACATGGGGTCACCTGGACCCACCACACCTATGGGCACGCTAATCAAGATAACATGGTACCTCCAGAAATCCCAGAAACACGGTCACGGAACCCATGGGATGTCCGGGACACTCACGAGGCCGATGGTCGACCACTGGGTCGCAACCGGGTCGACCGGAGACCAACATAGTGCGAACATGAAGAATCGCCTAGCGGTCTAACCCTAGACCGCCACAAAGGATAGCGGTCTACCTTTAGGCCGCTAAAGCAACCTGGCAGTTTATCGCTGGACCGCCAAGCACCCTGGACTCACGAAGCCATGGCGGTCTACCCATGGACCACGAGGCACAGGATAGCGGTCCACCTATGGGCCGCTAAACCCCGAAACACACGAAACTCAAGCGGTCATAGCGGTATACCTTTGGACCGCCAAAGACCATGGCGGTCTATCGCGTGATCGCCAGCATTGAACCGACATAGGGAGACCCCTAGCGGTCTACCCTTGGTCCGCTTGGCGCCCCTAGCGGTCTACCCTTGGTCCGCTTGGCGCCCCTAGCGGTCTCTGGAACAACCGCTAAGGCGTCCAGAACCCAAAAAGGCGGGAAACGCCCCAAAAACCCGATCCACGCCCCAATGACCCCCGGGTGATAGGGAAACAATGGGGAATCCATCCCCATGCACCCTAGCATGCATCTATACCGTTAGATCGGTCAAAAACCCCACGAAACGGGAGATCCGGCTCACTCCCCAAAAACATGGATTTTCCCCAAAACGGTAATAAACCCACGCTCGGCTCTCCACGGCCTACCAAATCCACAGGAAATTAAATACATGAGCTGAGGGTCCATCTCCCTACCTCCATCGAAGATTCGACGTGCCGTGGATGCCGATCCACGAAGAAAATGTCGCGAAACCCTCGCCGGCTCGCGATTGCGCCACCGAGCTTCCATGCGCCTCGCTCCACACCTCAATCCTCGACCCATCCTGGCCATCCTCCTCACCTGCGTCGCCCCGCCGCTCCCCCGCCTCGCTCCGTCGGCCGCCGGAGAAGAGAGGGCGAGAAGGGAGAGCGTGAGAGAAGAGTGAGGGAGAGAGTGAGAAATTAGAGGGGAGAGAGAGAAAGGGTTAATATATATAGAAAAACTTAAAAATCCAGAAATTCAGAAAAATACTAAAAATTACATCCACGATCCTCGAGGGGAGCACAACGTAGTGGTAACGTCCCGGAGTCGGAGAACACCACAGTTCGCCCTGCACAGAGTTCCAAAGACACATCAGGGAAAAATACGTGTAAAGCACAAAATACACTCCGAGACCCACGAAAATGATCCGAAAAATATCCAAAAAATCCGGGGCATTACAGCCCTCCCCCCTTAAAGAAATTTTATCCTCAAAATTCAGGACTAGCACCAAGTCACATGGGAAGAACACTGAACCAACTGACAACGTCGTCAGAGCCCCAGCACAAAAACCTCGATTCTCACGAAAGCGCCGATCATGAGGGACACATCCAGACTACAATCACGAACGACACCTCGCTCCGCACGCCGCGCACACCGGCCATCAGAGTCGGCACACACCAAAGGACACTGTCCGGCATCACCTCAGACAACGCGAGAACCAATCATGGCACCGCTACCACCATCTCGCTCACCGAGGAGACACAGTCCTCGTCAGGAGAAACAACTACCGATCCATCCTATGGTCGGCAGACAAATCACACATCAGCTTCACAGCCAGCTGACAGGTCGCACACCCTTCTCAAGGGAACAACCAATACAGAGCCTCCATCAGTTCACACCTGGCAAGCCAAGCGCTCACAACAGCACGGGACCAACTCTGCCAGAACTCAAACTTCGACAAAGCCCAGATCCCATCCGGAAAGCACACCATGGAGACGGCCACAAAAGGCCTCACTGATACATGGCTCTCACCGATCACGATGCACAACCAACAACATCTTCTGTCTGTGAAAAGACCATCCACTGGTCGCCAGATACACGTCAACGAGAAACCTTCACCGGCCCAACGGGCACGATCCAACTCACAACAGGCCATCCGCTGACTCACATATAGACAATTACCACATCACAAGCCAAACTTCTCTCGGACACCGCATCTGATCTCGAACAACGTGCCAACTCCACCCTCTCAGGGGAGCATGGCGAAACCAATGACAAGACTCAGGAGTCTTCAGTCATCACCTCACTCGACTCAGACTTACAGGGAAATCCTCCCATGCTGATCACCAGACCAGGGATAACTATTCCAACGCCAACGTCCCATCAAGGACCTCCAACCACAGGCGTCACTCTTCCGTCTTGTCTCATCGAATCCTATCTCAATTAATCCAAGTGGACACTTGCCAATCCCGATTCCGCCCTCACCACAGAGCCAAGGGACACCACCGGAACAATTCATGGCACACGTCTCTAAGGGAGGAAAGTGCCATCCAATATTACGGCAACCTAGTCGCCAACGCCGCAACCAATGCACACGGGTCCCCAACAATACACACCTTATCATGGTCGACTATGAGACTAGCCTTACCAGTCACTCGCAGCTACCAATCGGAACCCAAAATCTCTCAGATATCACTTCCTCTAGAACATGATCTCATCCTAGAACACGACTTGGAACACAAGTCGAGCACCAAACCACCGACTCTGACCAACACATCCTCGACCTCCGTCAGACGACATCCTCAACAACCCCATCTGGGTCTAACATCGACGCCTGGCACGACTTCCATCATATGAACATGGTACTCATGCGGCACACTAGCCGACATACTTCCCCAACACTCCATCCTGCCAGTGCCAACAACCATAATACCTCGAGCAACGGCACAGCAACAACACGTCTTACACCGAGGAACCAATCCTCCGATGCTCAACGCAACCTCAGGAATCCGCCCGTAGCACCCAATGCTACGATCCTGAACTTATAGGTTATCGGCCCACCAGGCTTCCGCTGCGCACTCTGATCCACGCGCACAGCCAAACATGGCCTCTCGGGACTCGCCATCCCGACAATCTACAACTCGGCTGGTCAATCTCAGAAAATAGGGTGAGGAATGCTCCATTACCTCAAACCCCAAGCACATATTCACTCCCAAATCTGGCAATCCTCCGCAACACTGCAGGCTCCGAACTGCCACGCATTGGAAAGTTCCAGCACTCGTCCTTCCGGAAGAGCGCCGGCACCCTCACACAATAAGAGAAATGGGCACAACTGACACAGGCAACCACCTTGCCAAAACACGGGTCATGTCTCGCACGGACTTTATGGCACACGAAGGCCAACCAATCCGAACATGCAATGCAAGGCGACGAACCTTAGCCAAACACAATCTCTCCAACCAAAGGAGAAATCGACATACCTCTGACCAACGGAAGAACTCCACGCCCGACTTGATCTCGAATCTCACGCACACTGGAAACAGCACCTTCCAGCATCGAGAAACCCATCGCTCCCATCAGGTCAGTGCCTCCGACACACTCAACAAGTGTCACGTCGGACCACGATCACAGCACCTCTCGATGCACCACCATTGTAATCCCTCGAACTGCAACACACCACGCCAAGAGCCGCAACACGAGCCATAATCGACAACTGCCAACGCTCATCCTCGAGTCCCGAAATCACCGCGGAACCTTCTCATCTCAAACCAAATCCAAGGCGAACACAACCCATTCGCACACAAGAACGCAGGAGCAAGACTTACTGGGACACCACAGCCCAATCCTGCCTCGAAATCCATAAGAATAATCGAGACTGACACATCATTTCTAACGCCACAGAGCACGACAAGGACATCAGGCTCGAAAATCAGCAACTCACCTAGAAGATCCTCCGCTCACCCGAGCGCACCTCTCGATCAGAACACCCGCTCTGCCACCTTAAACCACAACCTTTACACCTCAGGGCTGAATAAACCTCAAGCTAGAGTGGCCAGACTCAACAACAGCTCCCTCAGAGCACGCTCACGGCCAATTAACCATAAATAATCCTCGCCAGCCACCTGACCTCGCTGTAGAAACCTCGAACGCAGTATCACAGCAACGCACCTGCCAACAACCTCTGCTCAACGCAGCACAATCGGGGCCACCAACGATGAGAGAGAAAGCTCTCGACCTTGATACACAAACCCCATGCCGACACTCCGACATAAGCTGCAACCGCCTTCACAACGCCAACACCGCACACTCAAGCTCCCAAGTGAGAAACAAGCAGAAAACAAACACAAAACCCTATGCCAGCTGCCGACTGTACTGGACCTTATGGACTCTGATCACTGCAATATCTCGAATTCCTATGTACGTCCACAACCTCCGCTCTGATACCAGCTGTGACGACCCAAGATCCAGATACCGGGAGGAGCCTGATACCATTCGAATCCTGGCCTGCCACCCATGAGTCGGGAGGGCTCGGAAGGGCTAAAAGGAGTGTGGAGGCCCAAAGAAATAGGAAATAAAGCGGACAATTCAACAATTAACAGAAATAAATAAACAACTACTACAACAGAGTCTAGTCCAACAGAAAGTACAGTCTAAAGCAGTAAAACGTACCACATGCCAAGTGAACACATGGCCCGACGAGCTGGTAGCTAAAGACCTACGAACAACAGCCTCGCAACCTCGAGGAAGAACCGCCGCACCTGAAACGCAGGGGTAAGCCTCCTGTCACTAGCTTAGTAGGGATCAGGTGGAACCCCAACCGAGAACAACGGCGGTAGCGGAAAGGAAAACAGCTACAGCTACAGTAGGAACAGCAAACCGGTGGCCGGTCAAAACTCGGCACTACAGCTACTCCTACTGTACCGGTCAAACAGAAAGAGAAATCCTGATCTCACAATCGGGAACCGGACCACTGTAACACCAGGCCTACCGAGGAAACACTCACGACAACCCTGTCGTAGAAACCTACCCACGCAGGCACGACTAACTGGGATTGCACCGTCCCACACTAGCATGACGAGGCCTCGGTTGTAACGACCCGAGAATCCGATTACCGGGAAGGCCCGATAATCCGAGACTCGAACCGCCGCCCACGAGCCGGGAGGGCTCGGAAGGGCTAAAAGGAGTGTGGAGTCACAAAGAAATAGGAAATAAAGCAGGACAATTCAACAATTAACAGAAATAAATAGACAACTACATTAGAGTCCAGTCCAATAGAAAGTACAGTCTAAAGCAGTAAAATGTACCACATGCCGAGTAAACACTCGGCCCGGTGAGCTGGCAACTAAGAACCCCTGAACAGCAACCTCGCACCTCGAGGACGAACCGCCACACCTGAAAAGCAGGGGTGAGCCTCCTGTCACTGGCCCAGTAGGGATCCCGCAGAACCCCAACTAAGAACAACGGCGGCACGGAAAGCTAAAACTACAAGAGTAACAATAACAGCAGGAACAGTAAACCCGGTGGCCAGTCGAAACTCGGCACTACAACTACTCCTACTGTACCGGTCAAGCAGAAAGAGAAGTCCCGATCTCACAGTCAGGAACCGGAGCACACTAGCACCACTTACCGAAGCAAAAACCCACGGCAATTCCGCCCTAGAGGCCTGTCTCCCAGAACAAGACCAAGCTGGACACGCTGTCCAAAGTGTAACCCCGACCGTCCGGTCGCGGGTACCACACAACAAGATGCAACCTCGGTAAAGCTACTAGCACCCGTCAAACGGCACGAGAGCCGACACACGCGCCACGGTGAAATACCTGGAACTCAACGGTCAATGCGGCCGAAATTCGACGGTCGAAGTCACGCGACTGACAGTCTGTCACTCCCAACTTGACAGGAGTACGGTAGAACCAACAAGCTAAAGTAAATAAATGAAAAATCAGTCTACTCTAACAGTACCGTACTACTAAACCTCGGTCTAACAAAACTCGAGTCCACACCTGCCAGCGAATAGGAGCACTACCCACTAGAAGAACGACCGGAAGCGTCCCCTGACGTATTACACCGCGTCACAAGTGTCTAGCTACAACGCCCCGGGCGTGAGACTCAGACACGCAACAAGTACCACAACAAGGACTAGCTGGGGTCACGCTCATCAGCGCGTGTCCTAAGCCCCCAACTACGTGTGCACACACAGACCATCTGCTCTAGGTCGGGTCCTCTAGCTAGTTTTCCCCCCACCGGACTCTGGTGGCAAAGGCAAGGGGCCCTACGGTAACCAGCCTAAAAATTGCCTCTCACCGGGTCTCGCTCTCCACCACTCTCAGGTGGGTCCGCACCCGCGTGCGTAGGAAGCTACGAATAGTGGACAGGTCACTGGAAGTAAGGACTGACTCACGGAAACCACCGTCGAAGAAATGGGACCACACACACTCGGTGCAGCACAGAAAGCGCAGAAGCACGATTCCCAGGGCAGCACATAAGCCGCCACGCCGATTCCCCATCCCAGAGAAAGCGGGAAACGTCCAGCCCTATGCCGGATAACTGGACTCGCAGTCCAAGGCCAAACACATGGCCCACGAGGGAATCACCTTCCAAAGAAACTTGTGACATGCGGGGGAGACCCCACCGCACACACACCGATACACGGTGACTCGATCGAGCGCAACACGAAAGCCCGGAACACGTGGAGTCACCCAGACCCACCACACCTAGGGGCACGCTAATCGAGATAACATGATCCTCCCGACACCCTCAAAACATGAACACAGAAATCTCGGGGTGTCTGGGATACTCACGAGACCGCAAGTCGACCACTGGGTCCCAACCGGGTCGACCAGGGACCTACACCGCGCGAAACAATCGCAGCAAGCATGAAGAACCACTTCGGTGCAACACAGTGCCTGGCGGTCTACCTTGGGCCGTCACAAGCTGTAACGGTCCAAGCCTCGACCGTCACAGCACTCTAACGGTCCAACACAGGAGCGTTACGTGAGAGGGGTAACACCGGCTGTGACGCGCCAACCCTGGTGCGTCACATGCCCTGACGCACCCAACATAGTGCGTCAGAAGGCAAGAAGAAACCGACTGTGACGCACTCCTCTCGGGGCGTCACAGTCTCTGACGGACCAACACTGGCGCGTCAGAAGAATGGGCTGCGTCAGCTCTAACGCTCCCGTTCAGGGGCGTCACAGTGCTCTAACGGTCCTACTAGGCGCGTGAGAGACTCGTGACCCCAACGGTCATAAACCACGATCGAAACACTGTGACGGTCTAGCACCAGGGCGTCACAGCCCTGTGGCGGTCTATCATGGGACCGTCAGGCCCACGAATGCCAACACTCAAAACAAAGGGAGCGTAACGCACCTGCCCATGCGTGTTACACACTGTGACGGTCACTGGAACGACCGTCACACTGTCCCGAGAACGCTACGGCGGGAAATGACCCAAAAACCTCACCACGCCCCCATACCTCCACGGGAGAGGGGGAAAACAAACGGGAAGGCCCCAAATAGCCCCTAGCATGCATCTATGGCCTCGGATCGGCCAAAAACGCAATGAAACGGCGGATCGACGCTCAACCCCAAAAATATGGATTTTTTTTTCAAAATCCCCAAATACGCCCGTTTGGCTCACCACGGCCTACAAAACTCACGGGAAAGGGAATGCACGAGCTGGGGGTCCATCTCCCTACCTCCACCAAAGAAACGACGCGCCGTGGACGCTGATCCACGAAGAAAACACCGTGAAACCCTCATCGCTCCACGAACCCGCGGCCGAGCTTCCACGCGCCACCGGCCCTCGATCCTCGACCCGTTCCCCGTTCCTCGCCTCCCGCCATTCCCGCCTTGCCCTCCTTCGCCACCGTCGGCCGCTCGGGGAGAGGGGGAGAGAAAGAGATGAGAGAGAGTGAGAAAGAGAGAATGAGAGGGGAGAAAGAGAAAGAATTAATATATATAGAAAAATCCAAAAATTCCAAGATTTCAGAAAATTACAAAAAATTACCTCCGCGATCCTCGGGAGGAACACAACGCAGTGGTACTGTCCCAGAGTCAGAGAACGCCACGGTTTGCCCTGCACAGAGTTCCGAAGGCACATCAGGGAAAAACACGTGTAAAGCACAAAATACACTCCGAGACCCACTAAAATAATTCGAAAAATATCCGAAAAATCTGGGGCATTACATCGGTGATCCCCACCGAGCACCCCCGGCCACCACCTCGGGAAATCACACTGGAACGGTCTAGAAGCCATGTCTCGCAGACGGGAAACAGAACTCGGAAATAGGAGTCACATCTCACGTGACAGGAGTACCTGCCCACCAGAAGCAAGGCCTGATGCGTCCAGTGACGACTTAGACCGCGCCTCAGGTGTCTCGCTACGGCACTCCAGGCGGAGACTGAGACACCGTACAAGTAACCACAGAACACATAACAAGGGTCTAGTCGGGGTCGCGCTCGTCAGCACGCGTCCGAAGTCCCCGACCACGTGTGCACACACTGATTAACTGCGCTACGTCAGGCCCTCTAGCTGGTTCATCCTCCCGGCCTGGACTCGAGCCGCCACAGGATGAGGTCCACGGAAACCAGCCTAAAGCCGTCTCTCGGGTAGCCTCGCCACCACTCCCTGGTGGGACCACACACGTGTCGGAAGGCTATGACTAGTGGGGAGTCACTGATGTGACCACTCTCCAAAGAGAAACTCCGTGAAGCACGTACGCACCCTGCGCGAAAGTCACGAAGGACCAAGTGGCACTGAGCCACTAGACGCTGGACAGTCCTCTAGACTCACTGAATTCAACGGTCCTTGAGTCACAAGACTCGGGGTCAAGACCATCGCACGCAATGGCACAATGCCATTAATCTAGCCTAAACCCAAGGTCAAAAACCACGGTAGCATGAATACCGAGGCAGCTCACGAGCCGCCGAGACCATTCCCTCAAAAAGGGAACTAAGAAACCCTCCAGCCCCAGGCTGGGTGACTAGACTCACAGTCAAGGTCACACACATGGCCCACACGGAAAGCACAAAAGCACGATTCCCAAGGCATCTCACAGGCCGTCACGCCGATTCCCCATCCCAGGGAAAAGTGGGAAACCTCCAGCTCTAGGCTGGGAACTGGACTCGTAGTCCAAGGTGATACACTCGGCCCACATGGGAACCATCTTCCGGAGAAACCCACGACATGCAGGGGAACCCCACTGCACTCACACCGATACACAGTGACTCGGTCAAGCGTAACACGAAAGCCCGGAACACATGGGGTCATCCGGACCCACCACACCTATGGGCATACTAATCTAGGTAACACAGTACCTCCAGACATCCTAGAAACACGGTCACTGAACCCATGGGATGTCCGGGACACTCACGAGGCCGATGGTCAACCACTGGGTCGCAACCGGGTCGACCGGAGACCAACACAGTGCGAACACGAAGAATCGCCTAGCGGTCTAACCCTAGACCGCCACAAAGGATAGCGGTCTACCTTTAGGCCGCTAAAGCAACCTGGCGGTTTTCCGCTGGATCGCCAAGCACCCTGGACTCACGAAGCCATGGCGGTCTACCCATGGACCGCGAGGCACAGGATAGCGGTCCACCTATGGGCCTCTAAACCCCGGAACACACGAAACTCAAGCGGTCATAGCGGTCTACCTTTGGACCTCCAAAGACCCTGGCGGTCTATCGCGTGACCGCCAGCATTGAACCGACATTGGGAGACCCCTAGTGGTCAACCCTTGGTCCGCTTGGCGCCCCTAGCGGTCTCTGGAACGACCGCTAAGGCATCCCGAACCTGAAACGGCGGGAAACGGCCCAAAAACCCGATCCACGCCCTAATCACCCCCGGGTGATGGGGAAACAAAGGGGAATCCATCCCCAAGCACCCTAGCATGCATCTATACCCTTAGACCGATCAAAAACCCCACGAAACGGGAGATCCGACTCACTCCCCAAAAACATGGATTTTCCCTAAAACGGCAATAAACCCACGCTCGGCTCACCACAGCCTACCAAATCCGTGGGAAATGAAATACACAAGCTTAGGGTACATCTCCCTACCTCCACCGAAGATTCGACGCGCCGTGGACGCTGATCCACGAAGAAAACGCCGCGAAACCCTCGCCAGCTCGCGATCGCGCTACCGAGCTTCCACGGGCCTCCACGCCTCAATCCTCGACCCATCCTTGTCGTCCTCCTCGCCCGTGTCGCCCCGCCGGGCCCCTGCCTTGCTCCGTGGGCCACCGGAGAAGAGAGGGTGAGAAGGGAGAGCGTGAGAGAAGAGAGAGGGAGAGAGGAGAGAGGAGAGAAGAGGGGGGAGAGAGAGAAAGGGTTAATATATATAGAAAAACCCAAAAATTCCAAAAATTCAGAAAATTACTAAAAATTACCTCCGCGATCCTCGGGAGGAGAACAACGTAGTGGTAACGTCCCGGAGTAGGAGAACGCCACGGTTTGCCCTGCACAGAGTTCCGAAGGCACATCCGGGTAAAACACGTGTAAAGCACAAAATACACTCCGAGACCCACAAAAATGATCCGAAAAATATCCTTAAAATCCGGGGCATTACACCTGGGCCTTTTCTCAGTTAAGTCCCTATCAGTAAAGAGAGGAATTTCATCAAACACATTTCAGTCATACTGAGTGCATATATTCTAAGTGTGCATCGATCATGTATGGGCACACGGCAGATAGACTTAAACTTTCTAAATGACAAAGACAAGTATGCACTGACCTTAGTATGCCTTAGACAAAACTAGCACCGACCGTATATAGCCCTTAGCCAAAAACATGCACCAACTGTGTGTATGCTCGGACCTTGATAAATGCTCAGTGCTCAGACATATATGTGCTCGGACCTGGTATGTGCTAAGACTTGAAACGTGCTCAGACCTGGTATGTGCTAAGGCTTGATATAGCACAAAGTAAGTGTACACTGACTTCCACTCTGCACAAGATAAATGTGCACAGGCCTCAATGTTGCTAAGGTAGAACCTACACCGACTCCTATGTGCATTGGAAAAACATGCTTCGACCTACGTGAAGCCTAAGACAAAACATGCACCGACCTTAACTGACATCGACCTCCATGTGCCTTAGACAAAAGCTAGCATCGACCTTGACTAGTGTGCTACAGGAAATAGCATCGACTATGTGTGCATGTGCATGGAGTAAAACGTGCACCGACCTAGAGCTAGCATCGACCTTAGTTGATGCAAGCCATAACTAATATGCACTGACTTAATATGAATATGCACAGACCTGAACAGAGTGTGCACTGACTTTGCTACAGTATACAAGCAACGTGCACCAACCTTAGAGCAAATACCAAGCAACGTGCACAGACCTTCAGCATGCATAGACCCAAAATATGCATACACCCAAGACATGCTCGGACCTTGGTGTGTATCTAGCCTAAACTAGCATCGACCTACATGCATGCTACAGTGATGTGCACAGACTTTCTTATGAAGACTTAGCAAATGTGCACTGACCTTTATGAAGGAATGAACAGTGATAGCACTGACCTTGTTAGATGAACAAGGCAACTAGCACTGACCTTGTTAGACGAACAAGGCAACTAGCACCGACATTGTTAGGCGAACAAGGCAACTAGCACTGACCTTGTTAGACGAACAAGGCAACTAGCACCAACCTTGTTAGTGAATCCATATACTAACACCGACCTTAGCTATCAATGACCTTTTAATGTTTCTCATACTACTATGTAAAGATGATGAAATATAGTACTAAAGCCATCAAAATTATGTCATCAAGAATATATAATAAGTCATAATATTTGTCATCATTAAAATTTTAAAACCAAAGGGACAACAATCTCCCCCTTTTTGATGATGGCAATATTATAAGTCATTGCATAAATTCATCATGATGAACATGCCTGAACATGCCAGTATGAACATGGAGTGGCTTAGACTATGCTAGACTATGCCGACTGAAAATATACCAACAGACAAAAATAACCAGTCCATAGTCAAACCTCAGAATAGCCAATCAATGTCATCAATGTCAAACCTCAGAATAGCAAATCAATGTCGCAAATCAATGTCAAACAGTGATAGCACATCAATGACTCACAAAAATTCTCCCCCTTTGACAACAGCAAAAAGAAGGGAACATGAAGGATGCTGACATGATCTCCCCCTTTATGAAGTAGTATGCAATATGATTCACTGACAAGGAAACTCCACCTGAACAGATGCTTCTTTGTATCTTCAGACCAGATGGAGTCTAATGAGATGAATGAGTAGCGAACCACATGGACATTCAGATTGGACAATCAAGTTAGATTAATTTCAATGAATGGACAAAGGTTGGACAATCAGATTTAACAGTCAAATGAAGTAGGTCACAGATAATCAGTTGAAACACATTTAGCAAGATTTTCAAAGAGTATACCAATTTCATAAATCCAAGATTTTCAAAGAGTCTCCCATTATAAAGGTTTATGAATGAACTTTATTGAACTATATGGTTTAAAGATGATATATACATGGTTTGACAATAAAGTTCTGTACTCATATCTGAAATCAAGATTAAATAAAAATGAACCAAAACTCATATTAACATCTTGATTAATCTCCCTTCATCTTACTCAATCAATTTCAATGACTTCTTTAGGAATTACACTCATAAGTATTGAGGTTAAACAGTCATGAAACCATTTAAATTTATCAAGGGTTATAGCAATTTATTATTTGCATTCTTTTTCAGATTTTTCATTTAATCAAACAAATAATTTTTGCTTTTAAATCTTGCGAGCAATCTAGTTCAGTATACACCTTGTAGCTAAAGGATATACATTGTTTAGATGCCAATATCCCTAAGTACTTAGTGTGACTAACAGTCATGCTTTAAAAATAAATAGAGTTAACTTTTCACCTCATGACATACCTTATCTCATTTCTTTGATAAGTGAGATATGTTTCACAGTGTGTCAGCCATTGCTCTGCCTGTTTTTCAATGAATTTAAGCAGAGTTAACTAAGACACCTCATGACAGTCCTTTGGACATGTGTTTCTCAGTGACCAAAGTCATTGCTCTTGCAAGATTTACCAAATTTGACCCTTGGACATTTTCAGAAAGTTCAGATGTTTAACAATAATACAGATTTCATGTATTTCAACCAAGTAAAGTCATGATTTCAACATTTTCAGATTTCAGAAGATTTGACAAGATTTAACATGAACCAGTTGGTTAAGGTTTATTAAAATTGATTCAGATATTTTCAAGGTATTTATAACCAACCTAAATGAGATACATTAAATTTAAACCAATTTGATCTTTCAGACATTCATAAAACTGTATAATAGAAGATTCCTCATTGAATTGATTTTTCAGATTCATGAGCAAGGTATATAGATTAAAGTCTTCCTGAATTTCAGATAGTTCAGAAACAATAATTGGAATGACAAGAATTCCAAACACATGACCAGAGATTTCAAAGTATTTCTTGTAGAGAATAGCAAAATGAATTTCAAGTCTGTCACAAGATTTCAGAGATCATTCAGTAGTTTTCAGCAGCAACCAATGAAACTTGAAACCAACTGTTCAGCAAAATAATTGATTTAGAGGGTTTTGAAATCAATGAGCTGGTAGCAAAACGAATGTTCAATATTCAGTAAGTTCAGTGAATTGAGATCAGTGACATACGAGCTTAAGACAGAATTGACATAAATGTCAACAAAAGAGTTAGATTGCAAAACATCAGTTATTCAGATGCAATAAAAATGTTCTATTGGAATTGAGCAATCACTCTATCTTTTTGGTATTTTCAAAAATGATGATATGCAATGAAGATCAGAATTGACTGAATTCAAGTGAAGCTCTCCTTTAGCAAATTAAGGAGTAGCAGACAGAGATTCCAGATTCAAGACAAGTGAGAGTTCAGATGATGAATAGTTCAGAGGCAGTCAACAGAAGTCATTAGATTATGTGAATCACTGACACCCAGAGATATAGCAAGATGAGTTAAAAAAGGATGTAGATAGTGAAAGTTCAGACAGTGATAGACTAAGGACAAAATGCTCCCCCTGTCTATATGTAGTGAATCACCTCTTTTTGAAATTTTCAAGATAATGATATGCAATGCAATCAACTATATGTATACAAGTTCATTAACTCCCCTTAACTGGATGCATTGACAAATCATATGAGACATGAAGACCATGCAGGGCACTTAACTTTATCAAGATATGCATGAGTTACAATATCTCCTTTGACACACTCCCCCTGACTTAATGCATTATATGCAATGAAGACTGATCATGTGATTTTATGACTCATGCTCATGATTATTCAGACTGCCTTATATGCAACATGACCCATGGTACTAGGCAGAGGATTTGGTCAAAAAGACCACCTCACACATAGTAAGAACCTCCAGACAGATTTCATCTGCCCTTTAGTAGCTTACCATTTAATATACCATAATGGTCATGCATGACAATAAGCTATATGCATCAGATTTTCAATGAACTATGCAACAAATGTCTCTATAAGATATACAATGTAATACAAACAAATTTCAAACATCATTCATATGCATTTTAGATTTTCAGAAAGTGATATATCATTCAGTTCACTCTCAGCTCAGTATAAGAACAAATAATTCATCATATGCATTTGAAGATGTGTGAAAGTCAATTTCGGATATGAGAATGTATGCATGAAATTCTGAATAACAGATCAAACATGATATGCATCTAACAGGAGAATTCAAGTAATCAACCTAACGAGTACATGGATGTTACCTGAATTTTACAGACATGGGGTTTTACCTAGTTTGGTGCCTTGGTTGATTACCCCGTTTATTTCTCAGCTCCAAGCCACACCTGCAAAATAGCAAACTACTTTGCACAAACAGGCACCCAAGATGTCTTGGGTCCTAAAATGACAGTGCCAGCTTTGACTGGTGCTCTAAATAGTTTCTGTGCTTGAGAATCATCAAACTTCATTAGATAACAGTTAAACATAGAATGTCCTAATTGTCCACAATAATAGCATGATGCAGCAGGTTTAAGATTCTTTCTATGCACATTACTGTAATCATGAAATCTATGTGCATTTTCATGGAAATATCTGTTAACAGAATTAAGATTCTGTTTACCGAAGCCAGCATATTTATTATCACCTGCCAGCCAACAGGTTGCAGCCCTGTGGCCTGGCTTTCCACATTCAAAATATGTAATAAATTTTTCTTTAAAGCCATATTTATTCCTATCAAAAACCTTTTTGTTTACAAGGAATTTACCAAATTTAGAATTCAATCTATTTCCTTGAGAATGCCAACAGTCCATGGCCTTATGGCCTGGCTTACCACAATTGAAACACACAACATGTTGGTTCTCATGAGGATTTACATAATGAGAATGAAACTTACCTTTACTTTTAGCAGACCAGTTGTTGTACCCAGACTATTTCCTAGCCAAAACGATAAGGAATAAGGATTCGGGCATTTCCCCGAACACCTTCAAGGCACGGGCTACCTAGACCTTTCTACAACCCTAAAGGCCCCCACAAGGGTCCCGACCAACTCGCCGTGATGCGCGGCGGCACAAACAAGTGTTCGGGGCCAATCTTGGCCACTCTCATACGGGCTTTGCCCGCGTTCTATATGGCCGCCCGGGATCACCCGGGGGCGTCCCAACGTTAAGCCACGCCACGTGTGATGTGACACAACCTAGGACTTAAACAAACAAGCACAATCGCAATCAAATGGACCGATGTCGGCGACCGCTCACCCGATGCTCACTAAGACCCGGGGTAACTTGGCAATGCCAAGTGGAGGTTGTGTGGGCTGGGCCCTTGCTGGTAGAGGGCCAGCAAGGCCTAAGTTGATTCCCAAGGGTAATGGCAGCCCAATTCAAGGGAGCCGACGTCGTGCCGAGGGCACGGGTTCCACTCTTTTCTCACGGTGATCACTTATAGCAAAGGAGCTTAAGGATCGGGCTCTCATTCACGGCCAACAGAGTTTATGAACTAATATTGAAAGAACAAGCACAAATTAGAGCAAAGTTTGGAGCACTTACTCGACCGGTTTGAAGAAACCGGTCCCGCTCGGAGACGAGGGCGAGCGGGGAAGCGTGGGTTCCCCACACGCCGCGCCGGGGTAGCTTGACCTATTTAAGCTATTACAATACTACACCCCATGCAAGGGGGGGATCGTGGGGAAGGGAAGATGATAGTTACATCCAAACACTACCTCCACACAGGGAGGGGCCTTCAGCCAGCCAAGCGGGGAGGGGAAACTAGTGCTAAGAGTGATGAAGAAGTGATGACACCGAATCAGTCTTCCCTCTGTAATAGCTGACAGACAGAGGGTGTGGAGGCCGCAGAACTCTCTCTGGAATTTCACTGAGGGTGAGACCAGTGGGGATCTCTTTGTCTCTGGAACAGGAGTGCCTCTGAATTTTTTCAATTTCTTCAAGGGTCGCTGGCGGCCAGGGCGGGAGTACGAACAGGGTTGCTGAATCTCAGACTGTCTGCAACAGACTATCAATAGCAGGAACACGCGGCTGCCCCGACCGTTCCCGAACTCTGAATCAGTCGCCGTTGGAACCGTTGGGACCGTGGGTGAGTCCTCTTTACAACAGAACAAACGGAAATGCCAAAAGATGCCGGTAAATATCAGAGGACTCAGAAAAGTGAGGAGTGGTCGATGTAGACAGTGGGAAGCAGAGTCGAATGCTTGATGAATAAAATTGGTAACTTCTGCTGCAATATGCCGAACGGAGTTCCGCTTCTTGGTTCTGAAAGTAGACAGGGAGAGGAAGAACTTTGCAGAAGAGCTCGTGGCCTGATTCTTCCGGGGTTTGTCGTGGTGAGGCTTTCTCTCTAGATCATGATCTCTGCAGAGCTAGCCCCTGGTTTCTGACAGCAGGTTGCAGAGGATGCCCCGGCAGCTCCCGACCTCGGAATCAAGCGCCGTCAGAGTCGTTGGAATTGTGGACAAGTCCTCTTCGCAGCAAAACTGACGGGGAAGCCAACCAATGTCGGAGAAGACTAGGGGATGCAGAACAATGGCGACTGATCGGTGCAGACTATGAGTAGAAGATCTGCGTAGCTGAGGGAGAAAAATGAGAACTCTGGATCACGAATGCCGAATGAAGTTCTATTTCTTGATTCTGGAAGTAGACTAGGCGATGAAGAACTTTGAAGAAGAACTCGTGGACTGATTCCTTCGGGGTTCGTCGTGGCAAAGCTTCTAATCTGGCTCAGGTCCTCAGCCGAGGCAGAACTGCGCAGTTGTGGGAGAATGGACCTCCTGGACGGCTCAGAGATCGGAAGAAGATGAAACCACTTCTGTTGCGAAGGAGACTGGTAGACGCTTCCGACGATGGCTCTTGGGTCTTCAAACTCGTCCGGAGGGAGTCATGGCGGCCGCTGCAAGTTGCTAGTTCATCTGTAACCTCTGGACAGCAAACTGCAACTTCGAAGTAGCTTCCAATGACCAAGAAAGAAGAAGGGGAAGGGGGTAGATGAGTGTGGGAGTGACCCCTGGTTGTAAGGGGGTCTTGGAGGGGGTGTTCTAAGGTGTGGGAGGTGGAGAATAAGGTTTGGAAGAGGGTCCAATAGATGGTGGTAGTGGGGGCTGCGAATTTGGTTGGAATGGAGAGAGGGAAAGGATATTCGAAAATAGGTTTAAGGGTGGGGTTAATTTTTTGTCTTGGGAATGGGGGGGTTGTGTTGGGGAAGGGAAGGGGTGCTTGGGGTAGTGGGAAGGGTGCTTGGAAAAGTGGGAGGGGTAGTTGGGGGTTGGATGGTGAGGAGAGGATTGGTGGAGGGGGTCTTGGGAAGGGGTGGAGTATTGATGAGGGTTGTGGGGAATGGGAAGAGGCTTAAATGGGATAGGTGGGGAGTGGAGGTGGTTGGGAAGGGAGGAGAGAGAAGAAAATTCGAATTTGGGTGTTGAGGAGAGAGAAAGTGGAGTGAAAAAGAGAGATTAAGAGAGGGAATTGTGGGGAATCTCTCCCCTAGGGTTTCTCACCCAAAAAATGGAATCTCTCCACTAGATAAGAAGTGTAAACTCTCAAAATGGCAAGTTTTTTTTTATTCATTGATTCATTAAGTTGGAATTGGGGGAATGGGGTCCTATATATAGGAAACCCACATTTCTACAAAAGTCCCTGACAATTGACTCAATGACAAATAACCGAGGGGGTAGGGGAGAGCCCTGGGGCCAAGCCCAATGAATTGGGCCCAATAGCTAACTAGACAACCTGATGACACTTAAACTTAGGGAAATGAACACAAGACCTAGGAACATGACTCAAATAAAGGGGAAAATACATCAAATGACTCAAATAAAAATTACATAGGACTCAAAATTAAATGACTAGAACATTCCGGATGCAACCGGGGCGAGGAGACGAGCTGTGAACGTGGACATGGGAGGTGATGTCCCCATCATACTCTCGGGGTGCGGAGAACTCGACTCCGTCGAGTAAGTGTCCTTCCCTCCTCGGAGGGTGTAGAAGTGGTACTTCCCTCAAGTCTTCCGAACGAGACCGATCTATCCACCTGCCGAGATAGCGCTCGTATACCTTGCTCCTAGTGGTAGTGACATGTTCATCCTATATTCGTTCAATGTGCTCACGCTGGGCTCTCTTGGCTGGTGGACTCTCCTCACGGGTGGGTGCTCTCTCAACAGAGGGAATAGGCTCAATATCCTCACTAGGTACCACCGTGGGTCCCTTGTATGGCACTAGGTCGGTGACATTGAATGTGGGACTTACCCCATATTCCTCAGGGAGATCTAACTCATAGGCATTTGCACCAATGCGCCTCAGGACCTGGAAGGGACCAGCCCCACGTGGCCTCAATTTGGAGATGGATCCCGGGGAGAGCCTCTCCGTCCTTACCATCACAAAGTCACCCTTATGGAATTCTTGGTGACGTCGATGAGAGTCGGCTTGCCTTTTATAAGTCACATTCTTCTTGCTAATGTGCTTGCGGATCTCTTTATGCAATGTTGTGTATGCAGACATTCTGGGGGTGATGGGTGGACCTGGGCAACCAAAAGTAGACCTATCGTGTAATGATGCAGTGTAGACTTTGGTTAGCCTAGGTGGGCCGGGGCACCCGTAGATGGCCCTATCATGCAAATTGGTGATAAATATTGGGGGACCCGGACATCCGTAGATGCCTTTGACATGCTTAAGACCCATGATGAATGAAGGTGGACCATGACATCTGAATATGGACCACTCATACTTTCTACTTGACATGTGGGTGATATGAATGAATGGACCCAATATAGTGTTCATGCCAAGGGGTATGGTAAGCCTAGACACATACATGCTTTTCCCAAAGGTGACTTCCATGTGTATAGGTGTGGGACAACCTTTGAACTCCCATTGGAAAGGATCGAATGGATCTAAGAAGGTGGTCATCATGGGGTGGGGCACAACCTTATTACCTAGGGATATGTGGCCCAAGGTCATGGCTCCCAAGGTGTAACCCGGGTCTAGGATGGGGTGGATTGGATCAAACATGGTGGGTTGGGATAGGGAAAGGTGGGTGGTGGATAAGGTGGTTGGGTCCCATGGGTTCTTTGACCACCATTGGAAGGGATCAAAGGGATCATAAAAAGGGTTATCGAGAGGGAGGGGCCCTATGTCATCAAGATCCTCAAGTGGTGGTGGGTCATCCTCCTCTAATGAGACAATTGGGCCGAAGTTCTTTGTGAGTGGGTCGACCATGAGGGAAGGGCTTGACTTTCCACCCGATATAAGAAGCTCCAAATTGAGGAGAAGGTCGGGCTCCTCGGGTGTGGGGAGGAATAGAAGGAGGTCACTAGTGTAGCATCCAATGGTGCAAACCGAGGTGATAGACCCGACACAAAGGTGTAGGAGGTCAAGGCTCCTAGATTGGTGGGCCATGGGGGTCAACAAGCCGGTCAACTCATATTGCCAAGCTAAGCCCTTGAGAAGGTCCTCTAAGGTTTTCACTTGGTAGGATGTTTGGATTATGGTGTGATAGGAGGAGATGTGCACTATGGGAAGGTTTTCCTTTATGGGAAGGCAATCGTGGGCCGTGATCTCTCTTATTAGGCTCTTCTTTAGCCAACTAATAAGGGGTTCCTCTAAGATGAGTTTGGCCCTAACTAGAGAGGGTGGTGTAACGTGAAGGTCACCATGTGATGCTTCTTCTTCTTCTTGGTCATGGGTTTCCTCCAAGGTAGGGAGTGGGTTTGGGGTGTTCACCACTATTAGATCGGGTATGGGTTCTTCTTCCAAGGAGGTGAGAGGGACTTTTGAGGGTGTGGTGATGATTGGGGCATGGTGTATCCGGGGTGGTAGGTAGTGGGAAACTTGGGTTAGGATAGGTAAGGGTAGTAGTGGAGGCTTTGGTGGGAGTTGGATTGGAGTAGGGAGAGGAAAATAGGTGGGTTGAAGGGGTTTGGGTTGATTGGTTTTGGGAGGAGTGTCCCCTTTTGGGGGTGATGGAGAAGTAGTGGTGAGGGTTATCATGGGCCTAGGTGGAGAGTTGGTCATGGGGCCCAATTGGGTATGGGGACCTATGGTTGCACTACAAGAAAAATCGCGGATAGCGACCGACCAAGCGGTCGCTATTCAGTCGTAGATCGGTCGCAAATCTCCATTGCGACCGAACAGACACTATCTAGCGACCGAATATGTCGGTCGCTATATAATAGTCGCTATATAGCGACCGACTTAATTCGGTCGCAGTATCAGTCGTTACCAGAGACCGATTATAATCGGTCGCCTGACCGGTCGCTAATAATTCGGTCGCCATTCAGTCTCTATTCGGTCGCTACATTTGTTGTATTTTTAAAAAATAAAATTAACCTATCGGATTTATTCGGTCTCAATTCGGTCGCCAGTCGGTCGCTAAAGTATAATTATTTAATAAAAGAAATATAACGTATAGTCGCTATTCGGTCGCAATTCAGTCTCCATGCGGTCGCTAATTTTGCATTATTTTTTTTTTAAAAATTTATTTAAACTGATAAATAAATTACCTGATAAATAACAAATTCATAACATAAATATAAAATCAACTACACAGACAACAATATCGACAAATCTCAAATTCATCACATACAAACACCTGATAAATAACAATTTCATAAAACAATAATAAATCAACTACACGGATCACAATCTCCACGAACCTCAAATTACACACAATTAAAATAAAATCACAAATTAATCATACATCCATAATAATAAAATGACAACATACACAACTAAAATAAAATCACAAATCCTCCACATATGTCTCATCCTGGTCGTCGTCTCGTCCAACATCATCCTGGTCGTCGTCTCGTCCAACATCTCGCGACGGATGATCCTGTATATCATTTAAAAAAATTATAATCAAATCCTTAATAAAGAAATCAAGCATTAACAAGACTTAATAAAGAAATCAAGCATTAACAAGAGTATGCCAATAGTTTAAGCCAGCTCATTTTCATATATATAAATACACACACACAATATAAGTTCAAATTTCATCTTGTATTTTAAAAATGAAGTTTGAGCGCCGAGCTCAAACCGGGCATCCGATTTGGATTCCGTCAGTTCTGACAAGTCACTTTCATCTCCCCGGTCGTATTGGAATGATCGGCACGGCCATCCGACCGGTATTTCGAATTTTAGACCCCCGGACCCGTCCTAACAGTTCATTTGAACTAAGTGTATTTTAAAAATGAAGTTTGAGCGCCGAGCTCAAACCGGGCATCCGATTTGGATTCCGTCAGTTCTGACAAGTCACTTTCATCTCCCCGGTCGTATTGGAATGATCGGCACGGCCATCCGACCGGTATTTCAGATTTTAGAACCAAATGCCCCGTCCTAACAGTTCATTTGAACTAAGTGTATTTTAAAAATGAAGTTTGAGCGCCGAGCTCAAACCGGGCATCCGATTTGGATTCCGTCAGTTCTGACAAGTCACTTTCATCTCCCCGGTCGTATTGGAATGACCGGCACGGCCATCCGACCGGTATTTCAGATTTTAGACCCCCGGACCCGTCCTAACAGTTCATTTGAAATAAGTGTATTTTAAAAATGAAGTTTGAGCGCCGAGCTCAAACCGGGCATCCGATTTGGATTCCGTCAGTTCTGACAAGTCACTTTCATCTCCCCGGTCGTATTGGAATGACCGGCACGGCCATCCGACCGGTATTTCAGATTTTAGAACCAAATGCATAAGTTGCTGCTTCTCGCTGCCTCCATTCAGGTTTGTTAATGTTTTCTTCTATGAATGGCATAACAAGAGGCACAATGTCATCTCCCACGGTCCGTGCAACCAAGCCCAAGCATGTTCCTCCAGCCATTGCAAGATTCCAAACTCCTTCATCCTGATCTTGGTCGTCTTCTTGCTTAAGGAGTGTCTCCAACAGCATAGGGACAAGCGCAGGTAGTGCCTGCTTGATAAAATAAAAGCAAGGGGTGTCAGAATCAGCAGAAAAATCCCCTCCATATTCATCTAAGATGTCAATCTCTTCATCGCATATTGAGCTCCAGAATTCAATAGCTTGTAGAGCAACAGGTTCCTCATCTTCCCTCACAGCTTTTGCAGTGATGTTAAATATGTCCTGCATATACGATGCAAGCTTCTCATAATACATGGAGGATATGGAGACCAAGCATTCGAATGCAGCCTGCCGTATCTTCACCTCAGGGGACAGAGTAGCTTCACAAATGACTCTCATGATATAATCCCTCTCCATATCATTCCCGAAGTTTGCCTGAGCAAATCCCAAAGAATTATGCAGAGCTCGAGTTGCAGCCAGCCTAACATCAATGTTTCCCTCAGAAGCACTCATGCCTTGAACAACCGCTGTCAATATCTTATTGACTTGCTCTTGATCAACTTCATCAGGGGAGACTTCTTCACACATGTAACCTAGGGTGTCCAAAGTTGCTTGCTTAACATCTGGCTGAAGTTGGTGAATATTTGACAAGAGAGAACTGATAAGTTCAGGCCATTGATTTTGAGGCAACTCAATACCAGCAATCTTTGCAACAACTTGAGATGCAGTAGATCTTGCATCAATCACCGGTGAAGAGAGAGTCTGTAGTAAACATCCTTTGACCTGGGCCCTAACAGCTACATCCAATGATAACCATCTCTGCACATGCTCAAATTTTCTGTGTTGCTCCTTTGCATCCAGGGCATTTTTGAGAATCAAGCCTGCCAATTTACGGCTAACAACAGGCTTGTCATTATTTGCTAATTCACTCGAAAGAGATAGCAAGAACCCAGTAACATTTTGATCCTGAAATTGTTTTAAACTTTCCTCAGCATGCTTGCGAACCGCTGAATCTATTGACTGTGCATTCAAAAGAACTTGGGTAACTTCCATAGCCATTTCTGTATGGTATCTTCTCCGCCTTTCCCTTGCAGGGATACAATGAATGTGTAACGGGCTTTGAATTCAGAAAGATAATATGGAGTTCAATCAAACCCTAGAAAGTGGAGGGAATGCAATGAATGTGTTTTCTTCTGAACATGATCAAAGTCCAACATCTTCAAAACTAGATTTTAATAGCAGCAGAAAAAGGACCGGGTTGTGTGGCAGCAGAAGAAACTTTCAGTTGTAGCAGTGAGAAAAAAAGGTTATGGCAGCAGGGAACAAAGTCCCTGATCTTGCCACAGAGAACCTGTGTGCTCCTTGCTCCGCTCAGATAAAGTCTGCATGTTGTACCAGAGATGAAACCTCATCGTGGATCTGATGCCATATTAGAATATGAGAGTGGGTAGAATAGTTGAGAGTACTAAAAATCTCCCTATTAGGGCTATAGACCAATATATATATACAGGTGCACGAGATGATTTCTGATGCAAGTGAAAATAGGACTCATATATAAATCTACATAGAACTACAATGCTAATATAAGGACTAGCAGTCCTAATCTAATAAGGATATACAACATACATAATCTCTCTAACAGCATCAGATAACCAAACTAGTTCCAGTGATAATAGGCGTTCTCCGTTACTTAATCATATTCTTTTTAAAAAAGGATGATCCACTTGAATATAAAAGCTGAATAAAGTCGATTCAGCTGTTTGCACAAAACTAGTATTTTCTAAGTAGCCAGTCCTCTTGCTATTTACCGCCGAGAAATCACTTAATCATGGATGAAATGTGCTTGTAGTTTACCTGATCAATTAGGATCGATGTTGAGACTTTATTAACTTTTCCAACCAAACATGTTGCATCATATTCCTGCAAAAAGAAATGCAGAAAGTAGATATCACTCACAGAATTATCAAAAACTAAGTTGCAGTGCATGGATTAAAACTATTCAGAGCAGTAATCTACAAAAACTCAGAACCACTGTTCAAGTGACAAGATTATCTAAGCATTGCTTTTGGAGTTACTATATTGTTGAATATAATGACAAGAATGTTACCTCCCAATCAGATGTGTTGCTACCCAGATAGTTTGAGAAAGCCTTCTGTCCCCAAGGGCAGTTGACAGGATTGCATATTGGTGCAAAGGCAGAAACAGACTGCAATAGAACACATAACAAAAATGATGCTGTTAATAACATTCAAGGAAATAGGCTTCTATTCACCGCCGATACCATCCACGTGGAAACCTAGCAAAGAGGCACCTTGTATTTATCTGGATTTTTCAGGTACATTGTCAAGGCTCCATGCCCACCCATTGAGTGACCAGAAAGAGATGCACGTGAAGTGTCAAGCTGTGGAAAATTTTCTTTAAGAAGCTTTGGCAATTCCTTAACAACATAGTCATACATTTGCCAGTTTTTCCACTTCTCTTCTGTCGCATTTAAGTAAAAGCCAGCTCCTGGTAAAGCATATTTAAATAATGAACAAAGATGGCAAACATTCAGGCATAGGGCACTCAGCAAAGGACACAATTCTTAAAATGTTTCCTTGAAAGGAAGTTCCCAAACGGTAGTCTACCAAAAAAATCCCAAAAATGGAGAGTCACTATTATAAACAGTGTTTAAATGATGCTCTGCTAATTACTAATGATAGCAACAGATGAAATGAAAAAACACGAGAATACAAAAGGTAGACGTGCTCCATGTGTAAAAGGCTCGTCAAGTCAGAAAGGACACAGCAGAAATCTTTGCTTATAACAAAACTTAAGCAGAAAAGATAATTGTAACCCAACATCAATACATGTTCATCCTTTGTTTAGCAATCTGTAATGTTGAAACATTTTTGCTGCCTTATGAAGTTATGATGAAGTTGTGAATACAGACACAAGCATCTGCTCCAAAGAAGATTGTTTCAAAGCTCCAACATCATCTTTATAGAGTCTTTGGTCCTTATGGGGAGAAAGAAACGATAAAGTCTTTAGGAGGGAAGCTAAAGCTCCAAAGAAGATTGTTTCTTTTATTTTGAAAAAAGTGAGTGGGCTTCGGTTCTATGTAAAGTACACTCACGCAGTTCCTCCTTTTTTGTTTTGTTAAGGGGGAGTGGGTGCCACATCATCTTGGTGTGGATTTTGTCAAGGGATTTTTGGGGAACATTTTGATCATACTTGTACATCCCTCCTTTTTTGATTTAATACAATTTCACGATACCAACCACTTTCAAAAAAAAATGACCGTAAGAAGTTAAATGAATGGCTGGATGAGAGGAAGACAAAGTGGCAAGAGAGGTTGGCCTCGCGCAATCCGGGGTGGGGGGGGATCTCGCGTGTGTTGGGCGCGATCCCCGCACGTGGGAATCGCACCCAACACGAGCGTACACACTAGGCATATCCCCTAGTCCACACACACCGTCTGAAGAATGTACATTATTTTTTATTTTCTTTCTCTATTAACTTTTTTTTAATATCACACTTTTGACCTCCATGAATTTAGGCGTGCGAAGGCTCACAGCACAATCCCATTCTTACTTATTTGGCCATCTAACCTACAGTTTTATGCTCCAACAGTTTGAAACATGGTAACAGGAAATCCGCCATCTAAACCATAGCAAATTTAATCTTTATAAGGAACCTATTAAGGAGGGACAGAGTACATTCCATTTTTGCCTGAAATAATGGAAGAACTTAACATAAAAGATGGCAAGAATTTACACATACCTACACCAAAATCCCAGCTATCTGCCTCCCCTTCCACATTTAGGCCTCCTGAACAATGACAAGAAAAGCATCATAATGATGTTGCTATAATTACTGTTATAAAATGGCTAGCCGATCTCATGACCAACCATAATAATGAGAAAGTAGAATTGCAAGTTGAAACTTGTGTCTGGGCTAAAAATGCCATTGAAGAACTAACTTTCTTGGTGACATTTAGGTTAAACAGTCAAGCCTTAAACACGAGGGGTAACCTACAAACCAATAGAAGCAGGTTCAAACTTTTGAAAACTTATGAAATATTACCAAGAACAATCGTCATCAGCTGAAGTTTAAAAAAAACTGGGAAATTAATATCTAATTTTTAAGAAAACACTCAGATCACCCATGAATAACAAGCAATTCTTGATCTCTGTTTAAAAAATAACAAAAATAAACATTCATTTTCAGAAAAATGAAAGACTATGGCAGAGGTTCTATTATCTAGATGCACATGATATAATAATAAGGTAATTTCAGTCTTTTCCATCTGCTAGCGAATTTCAAAGTAAGCAGTCTGTCTTATCTCTGTTATGTGTCATACAATAAATGGTAATTGATAATGATAGAACCAAAGCAGGATTTAAAGCCCATATGTGTTATCCACTTGGACAAAATAATGATGGAATTGATCCAGAAAATACTATGCAAACCAAATAATGGTGTTCCTTTGGACCTGGAAGTACCGAAGTAGGTTCCTTTGTATGTTAAGGAATATTCCGAGGCAATACATAATGGCAATTGGTGCCACAAATCTCCGATTCCGGTGGTGCAGCACAAAGGGGAGTTGGTGGGGGGTTTCCAGAGGTGGAGGGGGACGGGAAGGGGAGGGGGAGGCAGAGGGGGACACGGGAAGGGGAGGAAGGGAGGAGACCGTCGGAGGCAGAGGGGGAGGCGGAGTGGGACGGGAAGGGGAGGGGGATCAGAGGGGTCAGGCCGGAGGGGGAGGGGCATGGGGATGGGAAGGAGATCTGAGGGGGACGGGGGCGCAGGCCGCAGGGGGGAGGGGAGGGGAGCAAGCCGGCGACGGGGCCGCAGGGGGGAGGGGAGTAGGCCGGCGGGGGAGGGGAGCAGGCCGGTGACGGAGGGGGAAGGGAGAGAGAGAGAGAGAGAGAGAGAGAGAGAGAGAGAGAGAGGTACCTGCGGAGGGCGACGACGGCAGGGCGAGCGGCGACGGCGACTCGACGCGAGCGGCGCGGCGACGGGCTCCGGCGGAGGGGGGCTCGGGCGGGAGGCAGCACGGGGAGGGGGGCTCCGGCGGAGGAGGGGGGCTCGGGCGGGAGGGCTCGGGCGGAGGGGGGGCTCCGGCGGAGGGGGCTCGGGCGGGAGCGGGGAGGGGGGCTAGGGCGGAGAGGGGCCGCAGGGGAAGGGGGCTCGGGAGGGGGGGCTCGGGCGGGAGGGGGGGGGCTCGGGCGGGAGGGCTCGGGCGGGCGGGGGTCGTAGTAGGAAGTATAACGACATCAGCGACCGACTGGAGACCGAAGTTAATTCGGTCGCAATAATAGCGACCTATTAGCGACCGATATACATGCGGTCGCTGAAACGGTCTCGGTTATGCGACCGATTATTTCGGTCTCCGAATTGGTCTCTATTTCGGACCGAATAGCGACCGATTAAATCGGTCGCTAATTCGGTCGCTATAGCCACTTTTTCTTGTAGTGTTGTGGTGTGGACTTAGAGGTGGGGTGTAAATGTAGTGGTTGGGGTAGGAGAGATGGGAAGTGGTGGGGAATGGGTGATTGGGGTCTTGGATTGACTGGGTGGGGATGATGGAGTTGAAGTGCTCCTTGGACTTTGGTGATTTGAGTAGGAGGGAGAGGGTTGGAGAGTGTAGGTTTTTCTAAGTTCGGTCTTCATATCATCCCAAGTGCTAATTGGAGCCTCCCTACGGATCTTTCTCAAACCTTCCACAACTAACCAATGAGTTTTAGCTTGTTTGGAGAGGTGTGCCTTGGCTAGCCTCATTCTCCTTCCTTCGTTCAAGGGGCAACCTTTAAAGAATTGGTCTAGGGAAATCTCCCAATCTAGGTAAAGGCTTGGGCTGTTGGATCCATCAAAGGCGGAGGTTTTTATTTTCAAGTGTTCTAAAAATATGGTTTCTAGATTTCCCCAAAGGTCACTCTCATTCACTCTTGGTACACGGCTATTTCCTTCAAGTCGGTCGAGTCGAGACATGATATCTTCAAGCCGATTAAGGACATTAGGTAGGGCTTCTATGATAGAGGTGTTGCTACCCACTTTGTTGGCAATGGAGCTTCCATGAGGATTTGGGCTTATTGGGAAAGTTGATGGGGATGGATATGACGGGTATGAAGTGGCCATTCTAGTGGACATGGGAGATGCAACCGAGGATTCTAAATACATAAACATGCCCTAGGACCAACTTGTGGAGAGACAAGTTGTGAACTTGCTCTGATATCAATTGATGTGACACAACCTAGGACTTAAACAAACAAGCACAATCGCAATCAAACGGACCGATGTCGGCGACCGCTCACCCGATGCTCACTAAGACCCGGGGTAACTTGGCAATGCCAAGTGGAGGTTGTGTGGGCTGGGCCCTTGCTGGTAGAGGGCCAGCAAGGCCTAAGTTGATTCCCAAGGGTAATGGCAGCCCAATTCAAGGGAGCCGACGTCGTGCCGAGGGCACGGGTTCCACTCTTTTCCCACGGTGATCACTTATAGCAAAGGAGCTTAAGGATCGGGCTCTCATTCACGGCCAACGGAGTTTATGAACTAATATTGAAAGAAGAAGCACAAATTAGAGCAAAGTTTGGAGCACTTACTTGACCGGTTTGAAGAAACCGGTCCCGCTCGGAGACGAGGGCGAGCGGGGAAGAGTGGGTTCCCCACACGCCGCGCCGGGGTAGCTTGACCAGTTTAAGCTATTATAACACTACACCCCATGCAAGGGGGGGATCGTGGGGAAGGGAAGATGATAGTTACATCCAAACACTACCTCCACACAGGGAGGGGCCTTCAGCCGGCCAAGCGGGGAGGGGAAACTAGTGCTAAGAGTGATGAAGAAGTGATGACACCGAATCAGTCTTCCCTCTGTAATAGCTGACAGATAGAGGGTGTGGAGGCCGCAGAACTCTCTCTGGAATTTTTCTGAGGGTGAGACCAGTAGGGATCTCTTTGTCTCTGGAACAGGAGTGCCTCTGAATTTTTCCAATTTCTTCAGGGGTCGCTGGCGGCCTGGGCCGGAGTACGAACAGGGTTGCTGAATCTCGGACTATCTGCAACAGACTATCAACAGCAGGAAGACGCGGCTGCCCCGACCGTTCCCGAACTCCGAATCAGTCACCGTTGAAACCGATGGAACCGTGGGTGAGTCCTCTTTACAGCAGAACAAACGGGGATGCCAAAAGATGCCAGTGAAGATCAAAGGACTCAGAAAAGTGAGGAGTGGTCGATGCAGACAGTGGGAAGTAGAGTCGAACGCCTGAGGAATAAAATTGGTAACTTCTGCTGCAAGATGCCAAACGGAGTTCCGCTTCTTGGTTCTGAAAGTAGACAGGAGAGGAAGAACTTTACAGAAGAGATCGTGGCCTGATTCCTCCTGAGTTTGTCGTGGTGAAACTTTCTCTCTGGATCAGGATCTCTGCAGAGCTAGCTCCTGCTTTCCAATAGCAGGTTGCAGAGGATGCCCCGGCAGCTCCCGACCTCGGAATCAAGCGCCGTTAGAGTCGTTGGAATTGTGGACGAGTCCTCTTCGCAGAAAAATTGACGGGGAAGCCAACCGATGTCGGAGAAGACTAGGGGATGCAGAACAATGGCGACTGGTCGGTGCAGACTATGAGTAGCAGATCTGCGTAGCTGAGGGAGAAAAAGGAGAACTCTGGATCACAAATGCTGAATGAAGTTCTATTTCTTGATTCTGGAAGTAGACTGGGCGATGAAGAACTTTGAAGAAGAACTCGTGGACTGATTCCTTCGGGGTTCGTCGTGGCAGAGCTTCTAATCTGGCTCAGGTCCTCAGCCGAGGCAGAACTGCGCAGTTGTGGGAGAATGGATCTCCTGGACGGCTCAGAGATCGGAAGAAGATGAAACCACTTCTGTTGCGAAGGAGACTGGTAGACCCTTCCGACGATGGCTCTTGGGTCTTCAAACTCGTCCGGAGGGAGTCGTGGTGGCCACTGCAAGTTGCTAGTTCATCTGCAACCTCTGGACAGCAAACTACAACTTCGAAGTAGCTTCCAATGACCAAGAAAGAAGAAGGGGAAGGGGGTAGATGAGTGTGGGAGTGACCCCTGGTTGTAAGGGGGTCTTGGAGGGGGTGTTCTAAGGTGTGGGAGGTGGAGAATAAGGTCTGGAAGAGGGTCCAATAGATGGTGGTAGTGGGGGGCTGTGAATTTGATTGGAATGGAGAGAGGGAAATGATATTCAAAAATAGGTTTAAGGGTGGGGTTAATTTTTTGTCTTGGGAATGGGGGGGTTGTGTTGGGGAAGGGAAGGGGTGCTTGGGGTAGTGGGAAGGGTGCTTGGGAAAGTGGGAGGGGTAGTTGGGGGTTGGATGGTGAGGAGAGGATTGGTGGAGGGGGTCTTGGGAAGGGGTGGAGTATTGATGAGGGTTGTGGGGAATGGGAAGAGGCTTAAATGGGGTAGGTGGGGAGTGGAGGTGGTTGGGAAGGGAGGAGAGAGAAGAAAATTCGAATTTGGGTGTTGAGGAGAGAGAAAGTGGAGTGAAAAAGAGAGATTAAGAGAGGGAAGGGTGGGGAATCTCTCCCCTAGGATTTCTCACCCAAAAAATGGAATCTCTCCACTAGATAAGAAGTGTAAACTCTCAAAATGGCAAGTTTTTTTTTATTCATTGATTCATTAAGTTGGAATGGGGGGAATGGAGTCCTATATATAGGAAACCCACATTTCTACAAAAGTCCCTGACAATTGACTCAATGACAAATAACCGAGGGGGTAGGGGAGAGCCCTTGGGCCAAGCCCAATGAATTGGGCCCAATAACTAACTAGACAACCTGATGACACTTAAACTTAGGGAAATGAACACAAGACCTAGGAACATAACTCAAATAAAAGGGAAAATACATCAAATGACTCAAATAAAAATTACATAGGACTCAAAATTAAATGACTAGAACATTCCGGATGCAACCGGGGCGAGGAGACGAGCTGTGAACGTGGGCATGGGAGGTGATGTCCCCATCAACGTGGCATCCAGTAAAAGAGTCGCGGGCCCACTCCAAGACTCTTCATTCAACTCTCCAAGGTCAAAGGGAGACCCGAGCAAGTCAACCACAGGCTTTGGAGGCTAGCAGCATGTACGTACGGCTCACACACGTGTGTTCGACATTTTTCCTAACACCTTGTGGGCGCATATATTTCAACCCTTCTACACAAGACCACGGGCCAGCCCGTGGTTCCAGTATGCCAGTTGGGTCCTACAACGACCCCCCAGCAAGTCGGGGCCACCCCCGACCCTCAGACACGTGGCAACAAGCCACCGAACTTATCTCTCGGGCCAACCAGAGGCTACCCTGCCAACCCGTCGTACAACATGGCATGCAGCACGAGGCAAGGCCCATCAGCCCAAAATGCCTCCTTCCAACCCCTACAGACTTCTACCCTTGGCCCGAGGCCAAATCCAAGACCCGGCGGCCACTTACGCGGCTCGTTCGGCAACCCGGGGTGTGTCGGGCATTTACCCGAACACCTTGCGAGCGGCTACTCCGACTCAAAGAACAACGGCCCCACAGGCCCATGCCAGCCTCCCGAAGGTCAAAGTCTGTCAAAGGACGTCCCCAGGCAACACAAGAAGACCCCCGGGGCCATCTCCCGGGGTTACGACCGGCCCTGGGCCAGTTCGCCCCGGGGGCATGGCAGCGCGCCCCAGGGAGGGCGAACTCCCTGGGGGCCGCGCCCTCCCTCTAGCCAGGTGGTCCCACGACCCCACTCAACCCCAGTTCGTCCAATTACGGTCCTATGATGTGATTCGTGTGCCGTACTAGTTCGAGAAAGTGACACGTGGACGCGGGAGCGCAAAGCGACAGTACGCCGGGATCCTGCACGTCGACGCGCACACAAGTCTCCACAAGCCGCCACGTAGCCTTCACCCTGTTGTCCTTAGCCAAATTGGGAAGAAAAAAGCCCAAAAATCAATTTTTATAGGGTGGGGACCAGCCCCCCCTCTCTCTCCTTGAGAACCCGCCTAAACCCCCCCTGGGGGGGGGGGGTTTATGCGGACCAGCCAGGACCCCCTGGCTGGTCCGCGTAAACCCCCAATCAAACAAAAAAAATATTTTGTTCAAAAAAAAAAGGAGCCAACCCGCCTAAACCCTTGGGGGTTTAGGCGAACCAGCCAGGGCCCCCTGGCTGGTCCGCCTAAATGCCCCCCCATAGGGGGTTTAGGCGGACCAGCCAGGCCCCCCTGGCTGGTCCGCATAAACCTCTTTCCCTCTCTCTCAACCCGTGTAACCCAGCACTATTCCATTGGGTTTACGCGGACCAGCTCACCCCCCTTAGCTGGTCCGCGTAAACCCCCCTGTGACCCTTCACCTTCCCTATAAAAACCCCCTAGGGGGCAAGGCAAAGGCAATGAAGGCATGCATCTCCAAAGGATTTAAGGCAATTCAAGCGCTTCGACTCCGAGCAGCGAGCTAAGGAGAATTGTGTGTGGGTGACTTGTTCGGCGGTCTACTACGCCGGGGGTATGTCGTTCGCACTCCCCTCACCCCGCATGTAGCCGTCGCACACAAGTCGACACCCACCGTATGTGAGACATTGTGATATGGGCGGACGTCCCCTCATGCCGGGATTCCCCCTCGCACGCCCATCGGTCGCAACCACACGCGTGCCATGACGCCATGCTCACTCACAGTCACGAGGCCACGTCCGACCGCTCAACTCGAGTCGCGACCGACCCCCGCCCGGATACCGGATCGACGTATCCCCCAGTTATCCATTCATAGGCCCCCCGTTCGGTATCACGGCTATGGCCCACGCCACGGGAGGACCCCTCTATAAAACGCACATATGTGCATCCATCACGCATCGACCCGGGGACCAATTAGCACGTCGGAATTGTCCCGTGGCATGCGCCAGTTGTACTTTGGCCGTTACGACTTTCCTGTAAAGAAATATACATCTCAGCACAACATTGCCGATTGGACGAGTGCTCTCGCACCCACGTCCCGACCTTCAACCTTCTATCCACATTCCTCGGCATCCGTGCCTAACATTCCAACCCCCAGTAAACATCCCTCGGTCCAACACGCACCCCTAGCTGCTGAATGCCCCCCAGCCCTCCACCCATGGCTTCAGACATACATATAGACTTCTCTTCAGCATGGAACGAATGTATTCGGATTCAATCCGATGTAAATAAACACCGGTTGCTTGCAACCGGTGGGGAAAGACGTCCAGTACACGATTCCCGCAATCGCCTACGCACTCACACCCATGGAATCTCTTCTCTCCACGTGTCCCCCGATCGTCTGAGCCCAAGTGTCGCGCCCTGGTGGCACTTCCCCGGTCAAACCTTGGTTCCATGAGTGATTGTCGAGAGATCGACTGGCACGCCCGCACCCTGTCCGGTTAACCTTTATCCCGACACTTCCGTGCCATTCGACCCTTTCCGACTTTCCGTAAAAGGAGAGTGCCCGACACCGCCGTGAGAGGTATGCACCCGTAAGGAGGATACCCGAGATACATCAAACTCCCGTATTTTCCTTCCCCGCTGTATTCCTTCCCTCACCCTAGTTAATCGGCATAAAAGCCCGCGCAACAGAGAGGATGGCACGCCGAGTGGGACGTCTCCCGCCTTCCTTCTTTTTTCTGAAGAAAAGTACGTGCCAGCCCTGAAGCCCGTTGCCCTTTCACTGTCCTTGAAGGAGAGGCAGAGGAGGGTGCTTGCGCGCATTCTCCAGCAGCTGCCGGTCTGCGTTCTGATCGTCGGGCTACTCCAGGCGACTGTCAGCGACCGTTGCCTCCGCATCACTCAACATTCCGGCAACCATGGCGGCCGCCACCTACGGCCCCAACGTCATTGCCACCCGTGCCCGGGTGGGCTACTTGGCGACGCCGATCGCTTTCGACAGCTTCGCCCCGATTATCGGATCGCCCTACTTCCTGGGTGTGATCCCTGTGGCTGCTCCTTAGCCAACTCCAATCTCTCTAGTGGCCCCTGCGGCCAATGCGCCATGCGCGCTGCCAGCTCCATTGTCCCACCCTAGTGCCTGGCGTCGGACTGCCACTGCAAGCCCCTACAGGGCCCCTATATCAAGGCCGGCCCGGGTGAACATCAGCTCCCGAGGCCAGCCTCGTCCGATCTCCAACACGGGACCCATGCCCCAGACTTCGGTCACCTTCCCAGAATCTTCCTCGGGTCTTCAACCCCGAGCCGCAGCCAAGCCGGCACCCAACACGGGCTCCCTGCCCCGAATCCACGGCATTCCAGCATCTTCCTCGGGTCCTCAACCCCGAGCCGCAGCCAAGCCGGCACCCGACACTGGCTCCCTGCCCCGGGTCCGCTCCTTCCCAGCATCTTCCTTGGGTCCTCAACCCCGAGCCGCAGCCAAGCCGGCACCCGACACGGGCTCTCTACCCCTGGTCCACGGCATCCCAGCATCTTCCTCGGGTCCTCAACCCCAAGCCGCAGCCAAGCTGGCACCCGACATGGGCTCTCTACCCTGGGTTCACGGCATCCCAGCACCTTCCTCGGGTCCTCAACCCCGAGCCCCAGTCAAGCTGGCACCCAATATGGGCTCTCTGCCCCGGGTCCGCGGCTTCCCAGCATCTTCCTCGAGTCCTCAATCCCGAGCTCCAGCAAAGTCGGCACCCGACACGGGCTCTCTGCCCCGGGTCAACGGCATCCCAGCACCTTCCTCGGGTCCTCAACCCCGAGCTCCAGTCAAGACGGCACCCAACACGGGCTCTCTGCCCCTAGTCCACGGCTTCCCAGCATCTTCCTTGGGTCCTCAATCCCGAGCTCCAGCAAAGCCGGCACCCGACACGAGACTTCGGCCCCCGGTTTACGACTTCCCAGCATCTACATCGGGCTTCCGATCCCGAATCCTGGCAAGGCCGACACTCGACACGGGCTCACAACCCCAAGTTCGCGGCCACCCGATATCACACTCGGGACCTCGGTCCCGAGCTCCAGTTGAACTAGCTCTCCCCGGGGGCTTCCACTGAAAGGGCAACGTTCCTCAGCGCCTTCCTCGGGCATCCCGACCCGAGCCCGGACTACGCCGGCACCTACCACGGGTCCTCGACCCAGGGGCATCGGCGCTCCCGCACTTTCAACGGCTTTGCCTTCTGGCGTAAGAGTGTCATCTCGAACATCGGCGACACTCCTATCGGCGCGGGCGAAGGCCTACACCCGAGTCACCCAGCCATCGGCTCCCGGTTCAGGCTACTTGCCCTGGGGATCGATCCTGGCACTACGGACTGACGGCTTCATGTTGCCGATCATTCCGGGCCATATTTTCTCGGTCTACCATCTTGGGTTGGAGTCTTCCTCAGCTCCTCAGAAGAAGCGTCACCATGGCCGCAGAGCCAGGCGACTTGCCACTGCAACCAGTAACTCCGGCAGGACGGTCCTTGTCGGTGACTTACAAATCCATCTCGACAGGGCTGAACCAATCATACCCCAAGAACGGACCATTCCCACCATCCCCACTTCCAATCGTTTTGACCTCTTGCGTCAAACACGAGAGCACGGGGCGAAGCTCAAAGGAGCGGGTTCCTCGGCGACAGCCCGGGGGCACCCACCGCAGCTAGACACACGGCCTCCCAAGACAACTAACCGAAAAAATGGCGACAAGGGAGACTAGCAACCTGACTTGAGGAGAATCTGGGTCACCCCAGAAGAAGCTCAAGCTGTCCGAAGGGCGCGGATCACAAACCCCCTACGAGCGCTCAGACGTGGCATCAGACGGGATGAGGCTGGTCTTAAAGTAGCATCATCTAACGACGCCCAGTCGTCCAATGTCCCCCACACAAGCAAGCGGAGGCAAAGGCGAGCTCATCTTCAGGCCATCCAACAACCTGCCCAAGGTTCTCCTCCGGCTGACATCGGGAATGAGCCCCTTCCGCAACGCATCTCGGTCTTTGACAGACTAGGGACGCATGTCCGCCCCAAGTGACACCCGCGAAAGAAGCGGACGGCCCGGTTTATCAATGATGCAGTTCGAGTGTTCGCGTGCTACACCACCGGACACCAGCCAGACACCCAGTCTGATGACTTGAACTAGCCTCTGTCTCACTTTAGGAGGCCGCGCCATTCGGCTCTGCCGCCTCCTCCAACAGGTCACATCGGCACTTCTGCCGGACCGCAAGCGTCAGAGCGCGTAGAAGAGGTCCCGGTGGAAGGCCGTGACCCTCCTATCAACGCAGAGCTGGTCAACAAAGACCCTCCTGCAAACGAAGCTTAGGAAGTAACCCTCGACACTCTTATGAAGGAGAACCAGCACCTGAAGGCCCTCCTGCAGGACCTCCTCCAGGAGCGAGACCTTCATCCGCAGCAACCTGCTAGGCATCAGGCCGAGGCACCGGCACCCCCGGTGGCTCACGATGCTGCCAACACCTCAGCGGCGATTGCCCGAACTCCGCTGGCAGCTGGGTTTGGCACGCCTCCGGTTGATACTCAACCACGAGCCTCCAACACGCCAGTGCCAGAGAATCTCTTGGCGCAACGCCAGATGATCGAGCGCATTGTCGAGACAAAGCTCGCCCAGTATAGTGAAGGGACGGTCACGGTGGATCTCTACAGTGTACCCTACCCGCTTCACCACCAGTTGAAGAAGCTCCCTCCAGAATACTCCAAGCCCCCGAAGCTGCAAAAGTTCGACGGGCAGGGGTCGCCACATGAGCACTTGGCCTACTATGTTACGGCTATGGGCGAGTTAGCATTGGACGAATCCTACCTCCTCTGCTACTTTGCCACTTCGCTCACGGGAACGGCCTTTCAGTGGTACTCCCGCCTGAAGCCCGGCTCCGTCGTTGACTGGGCGGATCTCTAGAAGAAATTCCTCGACCGATTTCAGACGGCCGAGCGAAAGGTCTCTCTAGCCAAACTTTGTTCCCTTCCGCAGAAAAAGGGCTAGAGCGCCCTCGACTTCATCAAGAAATGGCGAGACCTTAGCATGAGGTGTGTCAATCCACCCGTCTAGGAGGACGCCATCACCATATGTCGTCGGGGTCTGGCGGCCGAGGTCAGCGAAAAGATTCTCAGCACCAATATCAAAGGCTTCGACCAGCTCAATTCGGCAGTTGCCGAGATAGAGATGTTCTTCGCTGATAACCCGAGTTATACTGCAGCACAGGGTATGCAAGTGCGAGAATGCCAGCCTGGCAAGGAGGTGAACATCATAGAATTCACCCCTGCCACCAAGGCCAGTAAAGCGACTGAGCCCAGTGGCTCTAATAAAAAGCCAGCAGACAAGCCGTCTGCTCCTTCCTTCTCAGAGCGTATGAAGACACCCTTCTCCTTCAAGAAGGAACACACGAAGATGCTCTTCGACCTCTGCATGGCTCAGAAGATCATCGAGCTGCCAGAAATCTGCAAGCCGGATGAGGCTCTGAAGACCGACGATCCCAGTTACTGCCGATACCATCGCATGCTAGGTCATTCAATTGAAGATTGCTACGTCTTCAAGACTCAGGCGCAGAAGCTGATCCGAGACGGCCTCGTCAAAATGAAGAGCGGTCTCGTCGATCCCCCGCAGCCACATACGTGGGCCAGGCTAGCTATGGCAGCCCGGGTAGCTCACCCCTCAGCCAATGTCATCCACATGATGGCCGCATTCTCTCTTTCTGATGACGAGTCAGTGGAGCACAGCGCCAATCGAAGGGAACGTTCGATCTGGTATCCAGGGTGGAGACCCTGGCATGATCAGAGACCCCTCTCCTTCCCCACGGAGAGAACTCGACGACTCTTCGATATCCTCGTCGAGAACGGGCAAATCATGCCCCGCGACTTGCCTGCCGACTACACCCATTGGGATCGTAGTCACCTCTAGTACTGCCCCTTCCACGCCAGAATCTGCCACCCAATCGAGTCCTGCGAGGAAGTTCAGTACCTTATCCAGGAACAGATCCGATGGGAGCAGATCGATGCGGAAGGAAGCTCCATGTCGCTCGTCAGGCTTTGATAAGCTGTCGAAGAGACCCTGAGCATCGCCAGGGATGCGCCAGAGCGGCTAGACTCTCCTCAAGAAAATGGGCACGGATTGCCTTACCAGCATCCTCCGGAATGGCTTGAGTTCCAGACTGACAACCAAGAGGCGCTCGAGCGACTACGAAGGCGTAGAGAGTAGGATGCCAGTCAAGAGGCGGAACAGACTAACCTCTCGGTCAACGTCATCCACTCTCCTGCTCCTCCGGCCCTTGAGGGCTCTCAGGCATCTATAGCTAGCCAGCCAACCCCAGCCACTCTGGCTGTGCGGTGGCGGTCCTGGCGGGAGCTGAAGTCTCTCCCTTTCCCTGAAGAAGACATTGCGAGGCTCCTCCGAGTCCTTCTCTGCCGAGAGGACGTTCTGGTGGGCGAGACGATGACAAGCTCTTCGGCTCTTTCTCGTCCTCCTCCCGCCCTATCTTCGTCGCCGACAGCCGCGGATAGGAAGGGAAAGCAAAAATAGGGTGAGGCCCTGCCTCAGCCTCGGTGTACCTCCCCAGTGGAGGGGCCATCCGGTCCTCTCCCCCTACCTGTTGATGCAACCCGGTGTACGAAGAAGACCTCTTCGGGGTCTTCAGCGGCTTCGCTTCAACTGGCGGGTCCACCGCCGCATGGCTCCTTCATTCTGTAAAGTCGAGATAACTGTGCAGACTGACAATATCCTGCGACACTGCCAGTTGTCGCCAGGCCTAGCCCTCAGCATGGTTGCAAAGGTAAGGCTAAGGAGTGGGACGACTAGTGCCCCTCTCTGCCCACTTCTCAACAGAACCCGTCGCCACCGCAGTTAAGGCATCAAACCGCGCACACGTCCTCGGACGCCAGCACTAGCCTACCAACTCTCCGTAGGCTCCCGTCGCCACCGCGGGTAAGGCACCAAACCTCGCACACGTCTTCGGATGCCATCCCCAGCATTTCGGCGTACCAGGAATTACCGCTCGAGGTGATCGAGCAGGCGATCAACGCCACCTTCCAGATACAACAAGTGGAAGGCGCCTGGATTGAAATTCGGGCGAGAAAGAGTCATCAACCTCGCCCTGCAAAGGCATCATCTCGGAGATATCCTCATCAGGATTCGTCAACTCCGGCTCCAGCACCTCTCCCTCCTACTCCCTTGGAGACGGCTATCGCTAAGAGACAAGAGAAAAACAGGAGGAAGAATCTCAGAAGGTGGCTCAAGAAACAAGCTGAACAAGCAGCCACCCTGCAATTTCCGGTCGATCCAATGCCCCTCCAAAGGCTCCAGCGGCTCATTGACGACATGGAGGAATGCGTTCCTCCTCGTCCTACCGGGGCTCTCCCACTCGACAGCTACATCCCGTGGAAAGAAATGCAGAAACGAGCCCACCTCAGAAATTGGGTCAAAGAAATGATCCAAAAGCTCAAGAACGGCGAAAGACTCGTGATCCCTGACGAGCTCTCCTTGTGCTATAAAGACAATGAGATCACCATAGAACAGTTGGAAGAAATGCTTCGACGCTGCACCTGTAACATGGTGGCCATTCCACCTCCCGACAATATCAATGCTTCTCGGCAGGGCGAGCCAGTAGCCTCTCGGACAAGACAAAGGTCTACCGCCCCTCTTGGGTTACAGCCAGCTCCAGAACACACCGACCGCGGCCGAGGTTGTGGCCGGGGACGTGGCAGAGGCCTTGGGAGAACTCCTGAGCTACCCCTCTCCCCGTCCACTTTCGGCCCGGAGCGAATCATCCTCTTTCAAGGGGAGGAACCGTCTCCCATTTCGGAAGTAGAAGTTTGGATCGGACCCGGTATCTTTGACCCTGTCGGCATCGGCAAGACTACTACCTGTCTTCCAGCCCCTACACCAGTACCGGCTTCTGCAGCGGAACAAGCGGGACCGTCCGGTAAGGATGAACTAGTCCGCCAGTCACACCCAGAAGAGCCATCATTGGCATCCCTATTCCAGGAGTCCGCTGGCGATCAAAGTCAGTTTGATCCCGGTGATAAGGGCAAGGCAGTGCAACTTCTCGATGGGGAAAAGCACGGCAGCTCGTAAAAGGCTCAGCCTGACATATTACCCTCTTTGGAGGATGCTCGAGCCCGAGCTGACCGGAAGGTCCTCCACCAGATGAAATGCTTCCCTGCCAGTATTTCAATTTGGGAAGCTATCGCTTGGAGTAAGGATCTGAGGGAAACCCTTATCAAAATACTCCAAGAGCCGGAAATCTATGAAGCGCATGCCGCAGAAATGAAGGCGGCTGCCTATGGGGCCTTCGCAGCCACCATCACCTTCACGGAGAAAGACATGCTACTTTCCCCTCCGTGTCACAACCGCCCTCTCTACATGAAGGGGACGATCAACGGGCATGATGTGAACCGGATACTGGTGGATGCTGGTGCAGCTGTTAACATCATGCCGCTCAAGACATTCAAGTCTCTATATCTGACTCCGTACCTCCAGAAGGTTCAGGCGGTCAAGATATCTGGCTTCAACTAGAACACCGAGGACGTCCTCGGCCGGGTAGACGTCGATCTGGTGCTCGATGATTTTTCCTCCAAGGCGACATTCTACATCATCGACTCCAACACGTCTTATAAGATGCTACTGGGCAGACCCTGTCTCCATGAAAACTGGGTCGTCCCGTCGACTCTCCACTAATGCATCAAATATGCCAAGGACGGGGAGCAACACAAGGTCTTTACAGACCTGCCACCGTTCACACCGGTGGAATGCAACCTATCCGACGCTGCTCTCTACTTCAAGGGGATTAGTCCATACCCCGTGATCAATAGCAAAAGCAATGGTTGGCTCTCAGAGGAAGACGATGATGATCTCTTCTCTGTCGACGAGGAGAAGGCCAAGCTTCACCGGCTGCGCCTTGGCTCCAAGTAAACCCTGGATCGCCCTGAAAGGCGCCAGATCGACTTCGAGGCTAATCTTATTAGCCGAGCTATCGGCAAGAGTATATGCTTGACACCAGACTGCATCCAGCTCCCGTGTGCATCTGAGGAGCACAGCATCGAGTCGCTGACAACATTCATTGTCACCTTCAAGCGACAATACCGAAACAAGAGGAAGGCTAACAGGGACAAACCTATTGTCTTCTACAAAGGAGACATGGTCCCGCAAGCCCCGCCAGATGACGACTTTGGATGGTCTAGGCAAGTCGATGATACCCCTGAAGCAGTTCAGGTGTGGGGCGACCTCTCACCGCATATTCAAGAAATGTTTTTGAAACAACACATTCCCCTGTGGTAGACCTCTGCCCAACAAAGATACTTCCGTCGACTGTGGGACCCTTCCCAGGTCCGGGGGCAACCCCCGACATTCCATAAGGATACCAGGGGGCTTGGCTACGACCAGGACCTGGACTTCCGCGTCCACTACGCAATTAACGTCGTGGGCTTGGTACTTCCAGCCGACGACCAAACAAGAGTCGAAGCTAAATTCGACAGCTCCAGGGATGAGGAAGAGGAAATTCTGATTCCGATCTCCGCCAAAGCCAAAACCCCGGCTCAAGCCGTCGGGGAACCTTCTTCGCCTCCCTGCCAAGACAAAGGGGCGGGAGAGGCTTCTCCGGTCTCTCAGCCAGTCGAGGGACCCAGTACGATAAACCCTCATGAGGGGGGGGGGGGGATCTTGCCGGTCCTAGCAGCGAAAGATTATCCGCTTCACCGGGCAACCCCGGAGAAACCTCAGCAACATCAGTTGATGACTGTTGGCCACAAGCCGGCGGCCCAGATCGACCCCTAGCGGGTCCCAGCAACAACTGCTCTCCAGTCCCATCAGCATCAGTCGGTGGCTTCGAGAACCAAGGGCTACTCGAAGCCAACACCGATGATGACGATTTCATCTACCTCCAACCCACTCCTCCCGAGCTGAAGGATGGCGGCCAGGCGACCATCGACGATCTTGTGGAGATCAATCTGGGTGACGATGAAGCCCCTCAGCCTACATTCGTCAGTGCTCTTCTCACCGAGGCAAAGAAGCAAAACTACAAGCAACTCCTGCTCGAGTTCAAAGACTGTTTCGCCTGGACCTACAAGGAGATGCCAAGGCTAGACCCCTCCGTAGCGGAGCACGATCTAGCCATTTCTCCCTCAATCGCTCCAGTCAAGCAACCACAGCGGCGCATGCGCCATGAGCTGGAGATTCAAGTTTCGGCCGAAGTCCACAAAATGGCGGAGGTCGACTTCATCAAGCCGTGCATCTACCCGATCTGGATCGCCAATATAGTTTCGATGAAGAAGAAGAATGGTCAAGTCCGCATCTGCGTCGACTTCCGGGACCTCAACAAAGCTTGTCCGAAGGACGATTTCCCAGTCTCAATTACAGAAACGATGGTCGATATGACCACCGGTCATGAAGCCTTATCTTTTATGGACGGGTCTTCCGGTTATAATCAAATAACAAATGTCCCTCAAAGATAAGAACCACACAGCCTTCAGATCCCCCAAGGGGATTTTCAATTACAAACGCATGCCCTTCGGCTTGAAGAATGCCGGTGCTACTTACCAAAGGGCCATGACCAAAATATTCAACAAGATGCTACACAACATCGTCGAATGCTATGTCGACGACCTCGTCGTCAAGACCAAAAGGCGCGAAGACCATTTGCGTGACCTTCGCCAAGTCTTCGAGCGTCTCTGGCAATACAGGCTCAAGATGAACCCCATGAAATGCACCTTTGGCATATCCAACGGCAAATTCCTCAGCTTTGTCATCAGGTACAGGGGAATCGAGGTGGATCCCAGCAAGATCAAAGCGATCCAGGAGCTCCCACCACCCAGCAACATCACTGAGCTCAGGTCCTTCCAAGGGAGGCTGACCTACATTCAGAGGTTTATCTCTAACCTCTCTGGCCGATGCGCGCCTTTCAGCAAGCTGATGAAGAAAGATGCCCCGTTCACATGGGACTCGGAATGCCAGGCGGCTTTCGAGCAAATCAAGGAGTATCTCCTAACTCCTCCAGTCCTGGGAGCACCAGTCAAGGGTAAACCCCTCATCCTTTACATTGCAGCTATGGACGCTTCGCTAGGAGCTCTATTGGCGCAAATTAATGAAGAAAGTAAAGAGCAGCCCCTCAATTACCTCACCCAGAAGCTAATCGGTGCCGAGTACCGCTACTCCCCCATGGAGAAGGTCTGCTTGGCACTGGTGTTCGCAGTTAAGAAGCTGCGGCATTACCTCCTGTCCCATCAAGTCGAGCTTATATCCAAGCACGACCCTCTGAAGTATCTCCTTCGACGGCCTGTCCTCTCAGGCAGACTGGGAAGGTGGGCTCTCCTACTGATGGAGTACGACATCACCTATGTCCCCAGAAAAGCAATCAAAGGACAGGATATGGCTGAATTCTTGGCAGCCCATCCAGTGCCAGACGATTCACCCTTCAGCTCAGAGCTCCCGGACGAGGAGTCCCTTGTTGCTCAATCACGACCACCAGTTGAACAGAGTGGAGATATCTTGCATTATTGGTAGCCCAGCGCTCTCACAACCAGCGTGCCTTGCTGGGAGCTCTACTTCGACGGTGCTTCCCGATGGATCACCCGGAGCGACCAGGATCCAACCACCACGGCAGGTGCCAGCATTGTTTTTCTGACTCCTCAGGGCGGAGTTTTGTACAACTCCTGTGCCCTCATGAAGTCCCTGACCAACAATGAAGCCGAGTATGAAGCTCTACTTATTGGGATCCATATGGCTCTGCACATGGGCATTAAATGCCTCAAAGCCTACGGGGACTCTCAGCTAATAGTCCGACAGGTCCTCGGCATCTATGACGTGCGGAAGGCAGAATTGGTTCCATACCATACCGCCGTCACCAGATTAACCCAGAAGTTCTATTTCTTCGAAATAGACAGCAATGCTCAGGCGGATGCCTTAGAAAAATTGGTCGTGGCCATCAAGCTTCCGCCCAAGGGCGAGGTCGACATCGTCATCAAGCATAGAAGACTGATGCCGAGCTCACTCGAAGGCGACACCGGCCTCACCCTTTACGAGGTCCATGTCCTTGACCAGAACACACCTCCAGAAGAGGATGATTGGCGTACGCCCATCATCAAGTTCAAGAAAGGGTGGCTTCCCCCTGATCGAGCTCAAAGGGTCCAGCTACTCCGCCGAGCAACCTCTTACGAGCTGATCGGCGACTCCCTGTACCGACTCGTCCACGAGAAGGATAAGTTGATTCTCCTGAGATGTGTCTCTCTAGCGGAAGCTCGAGCCATCATGCAGGAGGTCCACTCTGGATTGTGCGGTGCGCACCAGGCTGGAGATCGGATGAAACACAACATCAAGCTCAAAGGCTTCTACTGGCCAACCATGTACACGGATTGTATCCAGTATGCCTGTACAAGCCATCAATGCCAAGCCTTTGGCCAGTACCCAGAAGACCTCCTAACCCACTACGTCTCACAGCCCCAACCAGGCCATTAGCTGAGTGGGGCATGGACATTGCGGGGCCTTTCCCGCCATCTTCCAAGGGCCATAAATACATCTTGGCCGCCACTGACTACTTCTCTCGTTGGGCGGAGGCTCTACCCCTGCGAGAGGTCACCGGTGAAATCGTTGCTAGATTCGTCCGGCACAACATTATATACCGATTTGGTACTCCCAGTCGCATAGTGTCCGACAACGGGACACCTTTCAAGAATAAGGGCGTGTACCAGTTAGCGGCCAAATTCTACATCGACTGAAGAACCTCTTCGGTCTACAACCCTCAGGCTAACGGCTTGGCGGAAGCCTTCAACAAAACCCTCTGTAAGCTCCTGGCTAAGATGGTTAGCCACCGGAAACGCGATTGGGGTGAAAAGATCTTCGAGGCATTATGGGCCTATCGAACGGTCTAAAAAACCCCCACGGGGTGCTCGCCGTTCTCCCTTGCTTATGGGGCAGAAGCAGTTATCCCCATCAAAGTCCAGTTAGCCTCTTATCATGTGGCCATCCACACCGGCCTTGCCGGCCCTGACGAAAACGAGTACCAGAGAAGGCTAGAAGAGCTCGCCGATCTCAAAGGAAAGCGACTCGAAGCCTACAAACACCTGCAGGTATACCAGGCTCGCATGACCCGGGCCTACGACAAGCTCATCAGGCCGTGAGCTTTCAAGCAAGGCGACCTTGTCATGATCAAGGAAAAAGAGATCATGGCAGGGCGCTCCAGTGGAAAACTACAGCCAAATTGGCGAGGTCCGTACATCATCCAAAATGTCTATGAGGGTGGGGCCCACACGGTTGTTGATCACAAAGGACACAGACCGTTCCCGCCTCTCAACGGCAAACACATGAAGCTATATTATGCACCAGAGCACGAGTTCGCACGCCAGCCAGACTAAGGCGCACGTCCCAGCTACTACCAACAAGGCCGGTCCTCCCCCGTGGAGGATCCCACCGGCCAGTCCTCCCGGTCTTCAGTTCTCAGTCAACCAGCCAGCTCAGCTCCTCGAGACTGCCGCCAGGCATCCGGGGAAACCGATCTCTTGCCCTCGTTCCCGTCACTATAGGAGCACGAGCACTTCTACACCGGCACCAGTCTAGCCGTCAGGCTCCCAGGTAAGCCAAAAAAAATAACAATAAAAAAAATTGGGGTTAAAAATAGAGGTGCCCCGGCAGACCCAGTCATCCTCACCACAATAGGGTGGCTGGGGGCAAAAAGGCCAGTGACCCGGCTGAGGTGAAAACCTGAAAGGGAACCTCAGGCAAAATCGGGAAACCCCTCGACGTGAAAACCCCCAAGGGCGTGTCGGAAAAAGCTAAAGGGGGTCGGCTCTAGCGAAAACCCGAAAGGGCGGTAGAGTCGATAACGAGAAAATCTTCTTCTCCCTACCAGTCAGGACGGCCTCCCGCCTATTCTTTAGCAGGCTGTTAGCTTCACCCAGAACCAGTATCCAATACACTTGCACCGCTACGGCGCAAACTTCCCAATCTCCAATTAACCCTGCATTACTCCTGCTCAGCTCGGCCAACCCTTGGCCCTCACCTCAATGTCACAGTTCAACCAGTCCCAGTAACTGTCAAGCTTCCAGTTATCATCCCAGTAAATTTATATCCTGACACATTCCCAGATATTTATCAGTCTCCACCCCTACACCCTACACACCCAGCAAATCCAGAGCCGTCCGGTTTCTTACAATCCCCGTTTCCCTATACAATCCCAGATCCACCAGTTACAACTCCAGTCATACCTCGCCATGGCAAAGTGGCCCTTCACCACCATGGCTTAGGGATTTCTAAAAAACCTTTATGAATGGTCGGACAACATTCGGCTATCCTCACCTTCCAGTCTCAGGTCACGTTCCCTGACAGCAACATGTTATGGACGGTAGTCTATATATATATATATAAATGGGGTTAAAAATAGAGATACCCCGGCGGCCTCAGTCAACTCCCTCTACGAGGTGACTAGGGGCAACAATTGCCACCAACCCAGCTGAGGTGAAAACCCGAAAGGGCGCCTCAGGCAAAATCGGGTAACCCCTCGACGTGAGAACCCGCAAGGGTGCGTTGGAAAAAGCTAAAGGGGGCCAGCTCTAGCGAAAACCCGCAAGGGCGGTAGAGCTGGTAAAGAGAAAAAAAAACGCTCTCCCACTCCACTTTTCGCTTACAAAGCCATCGGCCATAACACGTCTCGATGGCTAGCTCAACATCATTTCACAAAAATGGTGGCCACTACACCCCCGAGGGCCAGCCATCGCCAGTCCCCAACTTCCAGTTTCGACTACAACACCTTCACAGGCTAGCCGCCAGTCTCCAGCTTCCAGTTTCGGCTATAACGCCTTCACAGGCCAGCCGCCAGCCTCCTAATTCCAGCCTCGGCTACAACGCCTTTACAGGCCAGCCACCAGCTTTCAATTCCAGTTTCAGCTACAACGCCTTCACAGGCCAGTCGCCAGTCTCCAGTCCCAGTTTCGGATACAACGCCTTCACAGGCCAGCCGCCAGTTCTCAACTTCCAGTTTCGGCTACAACGCCTTCACAGGCCAGCCGCCAATTCCCAGCTTCTAGTTTCGGCTACAACGCCTTCACAGGCCAGCCACCAGTCCCCAGCTTCCAGTTTCAGCTACAATGCCTTCACAGGCCAGCCACTAGTCTTCAATTCTAATTTCGGCTACAACGCCTTCACAGGCGAGCCGCCAGTCTCCAGCTTCTAGTTTCGGCTACAATGCCTTCATAGGCCAGCCGCTAGTCTCCTAATTCTAGCCTCGGCTACAACGCCTTTACAGGCCAGCCGCCAGCTTTCAATTCCAGTTTCGGCTACAACGCCTTCACAGGCCAGTCGCCAGTCTCCAGTCCCAGTTTCGGCTACAACGCCTTCATAGGCCAGCCGCCAGTTCCCAGCTTCCAGTTTCGGCTACAACGCCTTCAGAGGCCAACATCCAGTTCCCAGCTTCCAGTTTCGGCTACAACGCCTTTACAGGCCAGCGGCCAGTCTCCAGCTTCCAATTTCGGCTACAACGCCTTCACAGGCCAACTGCCAGTCTCCAGTCCCAGTTTCGGCTACAACGCCTTCACAGGCCAGCCGCCAGTCCCCAGCTTCCAGTTTCGGCTACAATGTCTTCACAGGCCAGCCACCAGCCTTCAACTCCAATTTTGGCTACAACGCTTTCATAGGCCAGCCGCCAGCCTCCAGTCCCAGTACCCATGCTATAGCGCCCTTACAGGCCAGCCACCAATTTCTATCTCCAGTCACCGGCTATAATGCCCTTACGGGCTAGTCGCCAGCCCCCAGTTCCAGTTTCGGTCGCAATCCCTCTATGGGTGGACCACTCAATCAAAGTCTCACTCACGGCCCCTGGCTATGATGCCCTTTCGGGTCATCCGGCCAGCCCAGTCCCAGTCTCCCAAGTCCAGAAGAGCTATGTGACCGGTTAACAACATATAAACAACCAGCATCCAGTACCCAGGACCCGATATCCAGTCATACTACTCGCCTCATCCAGCCTTTTACCTCACCTCCAGGCCCGAATAAAACCCAATTCGCTGCTCTCTATACTGGTACGTGTTAAAACGATCAAGCACGACCAACAGTAAGTGGCAACCATCCCTTGTATCCAACCCTATTCCACAGACTAGGGAGAAGAACAATTCAACAAACAACAACACAAAAGTCCGGAATTTGTCATTGATACTCTATGATAGGGAGCCCAAGACATGCCCTTGGGGTAACAAAAATACATAGTCCGGATAACCAAAAAGGGGAAAGGGAAGTGACACAATCACGGCCTAGCCTCGCTCCCCTCCAGCTCCGCCAAGCGGGACTCTGCAGCCGTGAGCTCCGCCTCCAAGGTCGACGCAAGCTGAACGCTGGCCTTGGCTCCGGCTTCGGCAGTCCGCCACTCAGCCCTAGCAAGCTCTACAGCTTGCCGCTGCTCCTCCAATGCCTTTTGCAGGGCCTCCGCTCTGCTAGTCGCCTCACTCAGCTGCCTGGCACAGTCCTGAGCAAGAGACATGGCTGTGTCGGCAAGCCTCCTCTGCTCGATCGCAGTTGCCACGAGCTGAACACGCTACTCCCGTACCTCCCGGATGGCCGCTAGCCGCTGTGCCTGCTGCTCCTGAGCCTCTCGAAGCCGCAGGTACTCCGCACAGATGCCGGCCAAGCCAGACATCCAAGGCCCACGAGGGAAGCCAAGGCCGTGGTAGCCGCGCGTGCACTCCCTCAACCGGTGTCGAAGCTCCTCCGGGGAAGGCAGAGGGTCACCCCCTACATAGCCCCGGGCGCGCTGCAGTAAGGCTGCACCTACATTGGCGTCCAGCAGCGGCTCCGGTGGGGAAACAGATGTAGGCCACTTAACCTCCAGCTCGAGGGAAGAGTGACCCATCTCAGCCAGCACCCCAAAAGGACCTGCACAATCCCACAAAATAGTAAACAGGTCAACAATGCTCAGGGTCTCCCTATGACAAGATAAGGTGGAAAACCTGACAAAGGCCATGACTCTTACCTGATGTAACTCCTACCGCGCTTGTGACTTCCCCGCTCGGGGTAGGTGAAGGCAACCTCTCCTCCACCCCGATAGTGTCCTCTACCGGAGTCGGAAAGGGTAGGGACTCCCCTGCAACCCGATCCTCCCCAATGACCATTGGAGTGACGGAAGATTCCTCGTGACGCTCCTCGGCGGGAGCTGGCGTGCGCTCCTCCTCAGTCTCCAGTCCTGGACATAACACAAAAATGTCAGCACTTTGCCATAAACTCTGTATCAAAACTAATGCAGAGACAAAGAGAAGCCGTATATACCTTCCAGCGCCGCCTCCATCTTGGCATCCCCGATAGAAGAGGTCTCAGAGGAAGAAGAAGAACTCAAGCTCGAGGTCTCATCAGTCTGCATCGTGGTGCTGCCCCCCTCTGAAGAACCAGACGAGCTCCCTGATGAACCCTCAGCCGCGGGCAAATCAAGGGCACCTATACATCAAGAAGCCAGATCAGGCTATCATCAAGTCCAGCCTCACATAAAGACAGCTCCCTAGTCAAACGTGCTAGGGAAGAAGCTCACCAGTCGGGGTGTCTCCTTCAGAAACCCCCTCAATATCAACGAGCTCCTCGTCGCCCTCAGCAGTAGCTACGATGGGAGGCTTGTCTCCTAATAGTCGGCCCGTGTCCCGAGGAAGCTCTCCTTCCTCCAGGGGGGAAGAAGTACCTGCAATCCATCCCAGTCAAGGCTCAGCACGGGCGGGAAAGTTAAATAATCCACCCTGAAATAATCAAGTGCTCAGCTACATACCTGACGGTCCCACACTAGAGGACTCCACCAGCCCCACAGTACAGGCCGACACTACGGTCGGCAAAGGTGGGAGAGGCACCCTCGTCAGCAACGGCGGTGGTCTACCCAACGGGTCCTCAACGGTGGCTGGGGGCACGAAGGTCACCGGTTCGGGCTCATCTCCGAAGGATGGCAGGGCCACTGTCGGCCTGGCAGTCGCCAACTCCCAGATCATCTCCAGGGTCGTCGCCGCATCCTCACCTGCCAAATCGGTAACATAAATCAAGTCAATAATTTTGGCTTGCTAAAAAGGGGGCTCAACAGCAACAAGAAGGCCCCCTCGACGGCGGTCGGACACTCACCCTGACGACTGCTGGCCACCGTTGACCCTGGCTCATTGGCCTGGCCAGGCACTTCACCCTGTGTCCCAGCAGGGGCCTCGGCCCCTAGTGCCTCTGCCCTCCCTGCATAATCCGGAGAGTCACAACAAATAATCATAGGCAAACCAAAGTTGCGACAAACGCCCAAGGTTTGAAACTCTTACCTGCGCGGGCTCCTCCCGCGGCTGTCCACGACTCAAAGTTGGGGAAGTCCTCTCTATTGGAAAAAGGTTTGCTCATCAGGCGCTTAAGCTCCTCCATGTCAACCTCCCCTCCGGCTTCCTCTTCACGCGGGGGATCTGCATCTCAAGGGGGCGAGAAAGTCGCCTCCGCACCAGCCACCTGCGGAGCTACGACAGACAGACGAGTCCAACAAAATAGAATTAGTCAATCATATTGGCTAAACCAGACAAAAAATAAAAGAGCTGGGGCGACACTCACTCAAGGCCGTCTCGTCCTCAACTCTCTCTCCAGTCTGGGGTCCCTCAGATGACCCACCAGTCTCACCGCTGCATCCGCCACACGGGGGCGCTTCTTCCGAGGCCGCAGACCTCCGTCCCCATTCCCTGAGGATGTTCCCGTGAAGGGCTGGTCCCCTCTGTCGCAGAACCTGCTGACAAACACAACAATATACAATATCTTAGTTCTGTATTCAAGAATTACATAATGAAATAGAGAGAACAGACTAAGGGAGGAAAGCCTAACCTGAAGCCCCAAAGGGGGTCAATCGTAGGGGCACCAGCTGCTCCATCCCGATCGCCAGGGCTCGGGCCGCCATCGTCACGGCCTCCCGAATGTCCCGTGGGGTGCGGGCGCACTCAATCTGGGACACAAACTCCACGGGTCCAGCTGACCCAACTGCATGGGCGATGTGTCGCCTCCAGTCATCGACCGCTGTATCGGCAAAGCTCCCGTGTGGGAGCTCGCGGTCCAGCGACCCCCTGCCCCGGATGCCATAATCCGCCAGGAACTGAGTCCACCAAGCCTTAGGTGCCCTCGGTCGAGACACCTTCGCGCCGGTCGCTGCCGCCGATGCTCGTCCCAGAGGCTTTAGTGCCCCTCCGTTGCTTCGGCTCCCAGAAGATGAACCCCGGCTACTCCGGGGCCACTGCGCCGCAATCCACTCAACCTCTCGGTGGATCCGAGCAACACGGGTCCTCAAGTACCCCTCATCCAGTGCAACGGGAGGTAGATCCTCCCTCAGCAGGCGACTCTCCTCCGCCTTCCTAATCGCGGAGGCCTTTTGTCGGTAGAGGTGACTGTGCCCGAACCACCACCGGGCGTAATGCACATCGAATCGTCCCCGATGACCCTGCTTCGGCATCGAGAGTCACTCCGGCTCCCGACGGTAGTAGAAATCCCACCATGTCACAGTAAGAAGGTGGGTGTCCTTGCCCTTATATTGTCTGCCCGTCAGATGGAACTCCCTGTTCGACGGAATCCCCTGGTCGTACCCGAAGTTTCTGGCAAAGTGATGTGGGTAGTACGGCTCCATGAAGCTCATCGCCGACCGGTGCAATGCCAACACGGCTGCTCGAGTGCTCAGTATCCACTCAGTCCGCGGTCTCGCATCGGCGGTCCCCTGGCTAGGGTGGGCGCTACTCGCCCCTCCACCTGAAGCCCCAAGAAAGAGGCCAGAGTCCCTCGCTGCACTATCAAAGGGCAGTCCCTCATCGCCCAGGGCGGGCAGGTAACAAAGGGCCCTCTTGGTCCCTCAAGCTGCTCCTCTGTGTCGCCATCCGGCTGCCCAGTAAAGTTGAACAAAAGTGGTGCTGTCGGGTTCGCCACAGTACCCCGCGTCACCAGTTTCGGGAACAGTAACCCGGCCCACACACTAAGGTAGTGGGTCGGCAGAAGTATGCTCCTCTCCCTCGGCGCTGAGTGTGCTGCCAGAACTCCAAGCCCCTGGTAGATGTTGGCCAGGGTAGCAGGAGCTAGAGCCAACTGCCTCCCCTCAGCCAACAAGCAAGCCAGCCATAACAACTCGACTCTCAACAGCCCGTCCTCCCCGTGAGGAACTACAAAAGTCGCCAGCCAATATGCTACATATGGTGCAAGATATGTCACATCTGGCAGACCATGGGGATTCCACCCCTCCCGTGGCGCATATACATATCTAGAGTACGTCCGAAAGCGTAGCTTCACCTCCGTGTACTCCTCCCACGGAGTCTGGTCCCTGGCAAACTCCTGGTAGAAGTAAAATGGCCCATTGTAAAAGTGATGGACCCAAACATTTAGTGGAACCCGGGGAGTCTGAGCAGCTCTCTCTCTCCCCGCCAGAGCCAAATCTCTCCAAGTCTTTAACATATACCGATACTGTAAGGCACTCGGTATCTCCCCAGTCCATCGGTGTGACTGCGGTGGAGGTCATCTAGCACCACCTCCTCATATCCCTCGTCGACAACTGGCAAGCCAGAGATCCAGAACAAAGTCCACAAGTCGAGACTGGTCTCCCCCTCTGCTGTTGCCACCATGTTCCAACGATGGTTGAAACGCTCCAGCAAGACCTGTAGTAATCCAGTATAGCACGGGCACGCGTACAGGGCGGCAGTCACCGCGTACCTAATCCCCGCTCGATCCAGCAACACCCGGTAATGGTCGGCAATTCCCATCAACCACTCTGTGGCACCCTGGCGATAGTAATGCGATGAGATCACTATCTAGCGGCCATACTGTGGACGCGGATTTTTATTATCCTCTTATTTAAATCTTATCTGTTTATTATTTATTGATTTATTCGTCTGTTGGTTTATTGGCGTGCCAGTCACCGGGGTGATAATTTTATTGTGCGCTCGATCTGACATGGTCAGTCGATTGTGAAGTCTGAGTCGGGACCAGAAATCCGTCATACCCTGAACGCTATGACGTTAATTACGTCCTCCCTAAGGAGGACAACCCTTGATTAAACTCTAAGATAGGAGGAGGACATCGGTAACGCCACGTGCTCAAAAGAAACGGAATTCATTCGTTTGCAAGACGCTAAATGGATTAGACGAAGCAGGGGTTTGTTATCTTAGGGGATAGCTCCGACGGCATATTCCCACCAGCTTGAACTATGCCAAGTGGGGAATAGGAAACTACCCATGCGGTGGCAGAGTAGGATCCGGAAAAGATCGGGCATAATTGACCCGGAGTCCGAATGGGGACCGGCGTGGCACGGCACGCTCCATGTGGGTGCGATGGCACATCTATATCACCCTTCGAGGGACCATCGGAGGGCATGCAAAGGCATAACTCCGTGGGCCGACGGGGTTGAGAGGGAGAACATCACAGTTACCCAATAGGATATGCATAAATTTCGGCAGCATGTCTGCTCAACTTGGATTATGCCAAGAGAGAATAGGTCTTCATCCACGGAATGCCGGGATGACGACCGAACGAGGATGGGCACCGGGCCCCGGGACATCGCTTGCATTTATACCATCGATTAATATCCCCTTTAAGCCCCTCAGAACTCATGTAACGACATGGCCCTTTGGGTTCATAAGGGTGAAATCCAGATCGGGAATGAGGACTGTAGGGGAGGTCTTCCCCATTACTGTGTCTTCTCAAGGCATCCATGACGATCTCTGAACATCCCCGGGGCCTATGTCTGAAGAGATCAGAAGGTTGACAAATGGTAGTGCAGGGATGGTCCCCTGACTGGGCTTCATTTGGCCAAGAAGGTGGGTCTCGGCATGGCTTTCTGTCGGCCAGAGGAGGGTCTCGGCGGAGGTTTATTGGTTGGCCAAAGGGCCTCTCGGCGGTGGTTTATTGGTTCAAAAAAAAAGTGATGTGACACGATATGCAGCGGAGGACAAAGATATCAATTTGATGTGTCGCGACTCCCTTGGACCTAGGATAGCAAGCAGCACTATGAGTCGGCAACGTCGCACATGCGGTTTCGCTCGCGAAAGCACACTCGGATCCGTAGAAGGACCGGCGATGGTGGTGAGGGTCCGAGGTTGGACCTCGGGGCTCCAAGGGTCGGCCGGATAGGGATAGATCCCAATGGGCCAGGGATGCCCGATTTCAAGGGCGGCCGGCACGCCGAGGGCGTGGGATGCAATGGCTCTCTCTCAACTCGCTCCGCGGTGAACACTTGATTGGATTGAATTATAGATCGAGCGCTCGTCTCACCTCCGACGGACAACTAAGAGCGATACTAAGCTAGCAATGGTAATAACCAGCAGCGAAGAGTGGCCAGGAGCTCACCTGATCGGCGTGAAGACGCCGATCCCGGTCGGAGACGAGGGCGAGCGGGGAAGTGTGCTCCCCGCACACTGCGCCGGTGAAGCTTCAAAACCTGTTCAAGAGTACAATTACTACACCTCGCGCAGGAGGGTGATCTCGGGGGTGGGAATTGGTTAATTACAGACAAACACTACCACCACGCAGGGTGGGGCGGTAAGCCGGCCAGGCGGGGATGGGAGGACGGACCGAAGTGGTTAAAAAGGAAATCAATGTGGGTTCAGCTGCAATCTGGACTGCTGGATAGGGTGCTGTTGTTGGCTCTGTCCCGGGCTCGTCCGGACTCCGAATTGAGCGAAACCACCTCGCAATGATTCCTGACTTGAAGCCAGTGTTGTCTGAATTTTTGGGCGGCCTCTGGAGCCAGGGACTGGCGACACCAGCGACTGAACCGAGTCGGCAGATGTGGTCTCTGGCCGGACCTGTTCTGTAGCAGCAGGTTGCAGACGCTGTTGTGAGCTCTCCCGAACTCCGAATGGCACGAAACCAGCGTCGTCGTCTCCGTGGTCGAGGTAGCTTTCAGCTGGAGTTGATGGGGCTGCGATCCAAGGCCGTGGACGGTCGGTGTGCCCTGAAGAGTAGGCACTGGTCGCTGCAGACTGCAGGAGGCAGATCCGCGCGACGGAGGGATAAAATTTGTAACTCTGGATCCTGGATGCCGAATGTCGTTCCGTTTCTTGCTTCTGGTCGTGGACAGATGGAGGAAGAATTTTGAAGAAGAGAGTTCAGCCTGATTCCTCCACGGTTAGTCGTGGTGCAGCAACGAACCGGGTTGCAGACTCTGGCCACAGCGGCTACCAGAAATGAACAGTGGATTGCAGACGTTGTCCCGGCCGCTCCCGGATGCCAAATCTCGAGCCGCCGGAGTTGCTGGAACCGTGGACAATCCCTCTGCGCTGCTAAACTGACGGGGAAGCCGTCTGATGTCGGGGTGGACTGGGGGATGCCAATGAGTGGAGGCAGGTCACTGCCCACTGTGGGAGGCAGACCCGACCAGTCGAGGGAGAAAGACCAAAACTCTGACCTCCGGATGGCGAACGCACTTCCGCTTCTTGATCCAGTAAGAGGACTGGTGGAGGAAGATATTTGTAGAAGAACTCACAACTTGAATCTCTCACCGTCGGCCGTGGTGTAGCTTTGAACAGGGTTCAGGGGCTCTGCTGATGGAGCTCTGCGCAGTCGGGGTAGAACAGCCTTCCCGGACGGCCACGAACTCAGAATGGGGTGATTCCACCTCGCCTGCGAAGAGGATAGGGAGGCCTTTCCAGAAAGGTAGGCCACGCCCCCAGAAGCTTCAAGATGTTGTCGTGGTAGTCGCTGCAACTCGAGGCTGGTCTGCAGGTCAGCCTGCAGACAGAACTGAAGTTGACAAAAGGGGGGGGGGTGGAGGGGTCGGCCAAGGCAATGGGAGGGTGGAGAGGGGTTGAGGGGGTCGACCCTAGGAGGGAGGGGAAGGGGGTGGACGACCTTGGGAGGTGAAGGGGCTCCTTGGGGAGGGGAAAGGGCCCTTGGGAGGTGGGAGGTTGCTTGGGGAAGGGGGAGGGATGCCTTGGGAAGGTGAAAGGGTGCTTGGGGAGGTGGAGTGATTAATGGTGAAGTAATGGGGGTCTTGGGAGGTGAAGAGACTTGCCTAGGTGGCAAGTGAGGTGGCAAGGGGTGAGGAGAGAGGGGAATTTCGAATTTTAGAGAGAGAGGAGGGAGGAGAGAGAGGGGGTTCGCCCCTAGGAGAGAGGGAGAGAGAGAATTAGAGAGAGAGCTAGAGAGAGAGAGAGAAGACTCAAGGGGATTCAAGTGGGTTCAATTTTCATTCATTCATCAATTATCTCTTCAAGTGGGGGATTGGGGTCCTTATATAGGAAACCCACAATTTACAATAAGTCCTCACATTGTGGACAACTGACAGAAGACCAAAGGTTGGGGAAGGGGGCGCCCATGGGCCAGGCCCAATGAACAGGCCCAATAACCTACTAAGCTAGTTAATGAAACTTGGACTTAGGTAAATGACTAACTAACTTAGGTAATAGACTCAATAAAGGGAAAATTACATAGATAAGACTCAAGAAAAATGAGAGAACTACATGGCTATACTCAGAAAATGATGGCGAACAAAATGGCGAGCAGCAGGACCATGTGAAGGGGTAAGCGATGTCCCCATCATACTCCCGGGGTGCGGAGAACTCGACTCCGTCGAGTAAGGGCCCACCGGGGAAGCAGCTCAGGGCGACCTGCAATCTCCAAACCCAACCTGCACCTGCGTCCAGGGGACGACTCTTCATCCTCTCAAGGCGGCCCGGACACACCCTCATGCTGGCGATGGAACCCTGCTTGCATAGTATTGCCCCTCTGTGTACACGTCGGGCTCTCAAGGCTGTTTTGTGGAAGCACTCCGGGGTGTCCCTCTTAAAGGAAGTTATAGGCTCAAAGTACTCACTGGGATTCACCGCGGTGCCCATGTAGGGTGCCGGATCAGCCGCATGATAATTGGGGTATATCCCATAGCCCATTAGTAAATCTAATCCATAAGCCAGGTTTGCCAAAGCCACTTGGAACATGAAAGGTCCAAGTCCTCGTGCCCTTGATTTGGAGGTGGCCCTAAGATAGAGTCGTTCCAATGCCACCATCGCGAGGTTACCTCCTTGGATTTCAAAGTGCCACCCGTGAGTTATAGCCCGCTCATTATGATCGTCACTACCCATATTTGGATGCTTGCTTGAATGAGTATGCTTTGAGTGATGGTGCGGTGGGGGTGGGAAGTATGTGGTATGCAAAGGGGGACCGGGGCAACCATACATAGACCTATCATTCATGGATGTGATGAGGCATCTTGTGGACTCAGGGGGGCCTGGGAAACCATAGGCGGATCTATTGTGTATGGCTGTGAGAATTACCGGGGGACCCGGACATCCACGTGTGCTCCATTCAAGTGTAAGGGCTATGAAGAATGTGGGTGGACCAGCACAACCAAATGTAGGCCAGTTATGCATTGAGCCTAAACTGTGCGTGACATGCATGGGAGGGCTGGACTCATGACCCTTGTCGAATGATGTGACATGCCAAGATGGGTGCTTTCTTCTCCTAGAGATGATGACCATGTGTGTGGGTATGGGGTGGCCTTCAAGCTCCCATTTGTAAGGGTCGAAGGGATCATAGTAGGTATGCATCATGGGGTGGGGCACTACCTTGTTCCCTAGGTGTATACTGCCCATGGTCATGGTTCCCTTGGTGTGGACTGGGTCTAGGACGAGGTGTGTTGGTTCTAGCATGGTGGGTGAGGGTAGGAGGGAGTGGGTGGTGGGTAGGGCGGTCAGGTCCCATGGGTTCATTGTCTTCCATAGGGTGGGATCAAAGGGGTCATGGAATGTGTTACCAAGGGTGAGGTGTTCTTTCACCTCAAGGTCTCCAAATGATGGTGAGTCCTCCTCCTCAAATGTAGTAATTGAACCGAAGTTCGAGGAGGGTTGGTTGGTCATGATTGGAGGGCTTGGTATCCTACCCGAAATAAGTAACTCCAATTTGCGGATAGCATCGAGCTCTTCGGGTATGGGGAGGGATAAAAGAAGGTCGCTAGTGTAGCAACCCACAGTGTAAATGGAAGAGATGGACCCGACACATAGATGTAGGAGGTTAAGACTCCTAGGTTGGTCGGCTACAGTGGTCAACATGCCAGTTAGCTTCATTTGCCAAGTTAGACCCTCAAGAAAATCCCCTAATGTTTCCACCTGATAGGATGATTGGATTGTGGTGTGATAGGTGGATAAGGGTACTATAGGAAGGTTTTGCTCCATGGGTGGGTAAGCATGGACCATGAGATCTCCAAATGGGTTCTCCTTTAGCCAACGTGAAAGGGGTTCTCCTAAGATAAGCTCGGTCCCTATTAAGGAGGGTGGTGTAAGGTGAAGACCACCATGTGAAGTTCCTTCTTCTTCCTGGACATGGGCGATCTCTATGGCGGGGGTTGGTGTGTTCACCTCTATGGGGTCGGGTATGGGAATCATGGGTTCCTCTATCAAGGAGGTGAGATGGTTCCTTGAGGGTGGGGTGGTGAGGGTAGGTGTGTGGTACCCCCGGGGTGGGAGGTAAAGGGGAACTTGGTTTGGGATCGGTAAGGGGAGAAGTGGAGGCCTAGGTTGGGGTTGGGTAGGGATTGGTAGTGGAAGATGGATGGGTTGAGGAGGATTGGGTTGATTGGTTTTAGGGGGTGTGTCTCTTTTAGGGGAAGATGGAGGGGTGGTTTTGGGGACCAAGGAAGTTTGTGGAGTGTGGGTTGGTGGGAGAGTTTTGGGTGGGGTGGTGGTGGCCATCATGGGCCTAGGTGGAGTGGACATGGGGTCCATACGGGTTGGAATGGTGAGGGTGGAGTGAGCCATGATGCTTCCTCCACTTGGGATGGGAACTTCTTGGCCTAACCCATGATATTGTGATTCATACTCCTCTTCCCATTCGGGGGAGGCCTCATATTCCTCAACTTCAATCTCATTCCTTTGTGGTGTGGGGGTCTTGCTCTCCAGGGGAGTGGGAAGGCCTTTTGGCGATGGGGTGGTGCAAGTTGGAATTATTTGGGGTGGTGGAGTTTGGACCCTAAGGGAGGTGAAGATATTCTTAATCTCAATCCTTAGTTCTTCTAATGAGTCTTGGGGTCTTTTGGGTGGTGGGGTTTTGGTCCTAGTGGAGGGTTTAGATGACTGGGCGAGAAAGGAGGAGTGGGAGTGCTCCTCGGGTAATGGGTCTTAAGGTAGGAGTGGGACGGTCGGGGAGCATAGATCTTCCTAAGCTCACTCTTCATCTCTTCCCATGAGTGAATGGGCTCTTGCCCCCAAACCCTTCTGAATCTCTCTTTGTGTTCCCACATTTTCTTAGCTAGACCCCGAAGTCGTGCCTTGGCCCTGCGGACTCTCTCGGATCCATATACCCAAGTACTTTCAAAGTCCCTTTCCATGGTATTCTCCCACCTAAGATAGGCATGAGGATCTCCATCAAAATGAAGGTCCTCATCTACAATGTAGTCCATGTGGAGGGGGTCAATCGGACCATTTGGCCAACGAGGGGTATGCATGATGATCGGGTGATGAATGCAACTGCCCTAGGACAAGACTTAGTAGAGACAAGTCTAGAACTTGCTCTGATACCAATTTGATGTGACACGATATGCAGCGGAGGACAAAGATATCAATTTGATGTGTCGCGACTCCCTTGGACCTAGGATAGCAAGCAGCACTATGAGTCGGCAACGTCGCACATGCGGTTTCGCTCGCGGAAGCACACTCGGATCCGTAGAAGGACCGGCGATGGTGGTGAGGGTCCGAGGTTGGACCTCGGGGCTCCAAGGGTCGGCCGGATAGGGATAGATCCCAATGGGCCAGGGATGCCCGATTTCAAGGGCGGCCGGCACGCCGAGGGCGTGGGATGCAATGGCTCTCTCTCAACTCGCTCCGCGGTGAACACTTGATTGGATTGAATTATAGATCGAGCGCTCGTCTCACCTCCGACGGACAACTAAGAGCGATACTAAGCTAGCAATGGTAATAACCAGCAGCGAAGAGTGGCCAGGAGCTCACCTGATCGGCGTGAAGACGCCGATCCCGGTCGGAGACGAGGGCGAGCGGGGAAGTGTGCTCCCCGCACACTGCGCCGGTGAAGCTTCAAAACCTGTTCAAGAGTACAATTACTACACCTCGCGCAGGAGGGTGATCTCGGGGGTGGGAATTGGTTAATTACAGACAAACACTACCACCACGCAGGGTGGGGCGGTAAGCCGGCCAGGCGGGGATGGGAGGACGGACCGAAGTGGTTAAAAAGGAAATCAATGTGGGTTCAGCTGCAATCTGGACTGCTGGATAGGGTGCTGTTGTTGGCTCTGTCCCGGGCTCGTCCGGACTCCGAATTGAGCGAAACCACCTCGCAATGATTCCTGACTTGAAGCCAGTGTTGTCTGAATTTTTGGGCGGCCTCTGGAGCCAGGGACTGGCGACACCAGCGACTGAACCGAGTCGGCAGATGTGGTCTCTGGCCGGACCTGTTCTGTAGCAGCAGGTTGCAGACGCTGTTGTGAGCTCTCCCGAACTCCGAATGGCACGAAACCAGCGTCGTCGTCTCCGTGGTCGAGGTAGCTTTCAGCTGGAGTCAATGGGGCTGCGATCCAAGGCCGTGGACGGTCGGTGTGCCCTGAAGAGTAGGCACTGGTCGCTGCAGACTGCAGGAGGCAGATCCGCGCGACGGAGGGATAAAATTTGTAACTCTGGATCCTGGATGCCGAATGTCGTTCCGTTTCTTGCTTCTGGTCGTGGACAGATGGAGGAAGAATTTTGAAGAAGAGAGTTCAGCCTGATTCCTCCACGGTTAGTCGTGGTGCAGCAACGAACCGGGTTGCAGACTCTGGCCACAGCGGCTACCAGAAATGAACAGTGGATTGCAGACGTTGTCCCGGCCGCTCCCGGATGCCAAATCTCGAGCCGCCAGAGTTTCTGGAACCGTGGACAATCCCTCTGCGCTGCTAAACTGACGGGGAAGCCGTCTGATGTCGGGGTGGACTGGGGGATGCCAATGAGTGGAGGCAGGTCACTGCCCACTGTGGGAGGCAGACCCGACCAGTCGAGGGAGAAAGACCAAAACTCTGACCTCCGGATGGCGAACGCACTTCCGCTTCTTGATCCAGTAAGAGGACTGGTGGAGGAAGATATTTGTAGAAGAACTCACAACTTGAATCTCTCACCGTCGGCCGTGGTGTAGCTTTGAACAGGGTTCAGGGGCTCTGCTGATGGAGCTCTGCGCAGTCGGGGTAGAACAGCCTTCCCGGACGGCCACGAACTCAGAATGGGGTGATTCCACCTCGCCTGCGAAGAGGATAGGGAGGCCTTTCCAGAAAGGTAGGCCACGCCCCCAGAAGCTTCAAGATGTTGTCGTGGTAGTCGCTGCAACTCGAGGCTGGTCTGCAGGTCAGCCTGCAGACAGAACTGAAGTTGACAAAAGGGGGGGGTGGAGGGGTCGGCCAAGGCAATGGGAGGGTGGAGAGGGGTTGAGGGGGTCGACCCTAAGAGGGAGGGGAAGGGGGTGGACGACCTTGGGAGGTGAAGGGGCTCCTTGGGGAGGGGAAAGGGCCCTTGGGAGGTGGGAGGTTGCTTGGGGAAGGGGGAGGGATGCCTTGGGAAGGTGAAAGGGTGCTTGGGGAGGTGGAGTGATTAATGGTGAAGTAATGGGGGTCTTGGGAGGTGAAGAGACTTGCCTAGGTGGCAAGTGAGGTGGCAAGGGGTGAGGAGAGAGGGGAATTTCAAATTTTAGAGAGAGAAGGAGGGAGGAGAGAGAGGGGGTTCGCCCCTAGGAGAGAGGGAGAGAGAGAATTAGAGAGAGAGCTAGAGAGAGAGAGAGAAGACTCAAGGGGATTCAAGTGGGTTCAATTTTCATTCATTCATCAATTACCCTCTTCAAGTGGGGGATTGGGGTCCTTATATAGGAAACCCACAATTTACAATAAGTCCTCACATTGTGGACAACTGACAGAAGACCAAAGGTTGGGGAAGGGGGCGCCCATGGGCCAGGCCCAATGAACAGACCCAATAACCTACTAAGCTAGGTAATGAAACTTGGACTAAGGTAAATGACTAACTAACTTAGGTAATAGACTCAATAAAGGGAAAATTACATAGATAAGACTCAAGAAAAATGAGAGAACTACATGGCTATACTCAGAAAATGATGGCGAACAAAATGGCGAGCAGCAGGACCATGTGAAGGGGTAAGCGATGTCCCCATCAAAAAGGGGGGTTCTCGGCAGTGGCTTCCCGGCGCGCTCCTGGCCGCGCCGAGAAGGTGGCGCCAGGAGCATGTAGACTAGGGGGTTTGAATAGGCTTATAGGAGAGGGGTCTCGGCGTGGAGCTTCCCGGCGCGCTCCTGGCCGCGCCGGGAGCCTGGCGTCGAGAGGCTTGCATGGAGGCTCACGTGAAAAGGGTTTGAATGGCAGGGTTTGTCGTTTAGCTGGGGGGAGAGGGTCTCTCGGCGGGACAGCTCTCGGCGGGGAATTTTGCACGCCGAGAAGGTGGATTTGCGGAAGGATTTCTGGGTTTTTCAGAGCTCAAACGGTACTCTGTTTCTGGGATTCCTGGGCTTTCTGACTGTGATTGAAGCCGGATTTGAAGTGCAGGAGGGGGATTTCAAGGATGCTTCTGTTAGGAAGGGCCAAGGGGGATCTGGAAGGTAGAATCGACGGAGAATCGAGACTATCATCTGGATCTTTGAAGACTTCATTTATTTTTGCCGCCGGTCGTCTGGGGATCAAGAGATGACTGTCTCTGATCCCCGGACGAACCTAATGGCATCTAAAAATCGGTGACGGAGGAACCTTTATCGCCGAAACTCCAGACTCTAGTCATCCAAGGGGTTAGAATGGAGGGTCGGGAGATCGAAATCATCATTCGTTAGAATCCGAGGGATAGCAGTGGTCTGACATGTCCTCTCGTATAGCCAGCAGTTCAGGAATCCAAGAGATTGATGTCTCTGGCCCTGAACGGCACAAGGAGGAGGCTTGAGGGGCCTTGTAAGAAAGCTCGCACGGACACGAGGGACTTGCCATTGAGGCAGGAAGAGGGGAGGCGACAGAACCCAGTAACCTATTAGATAAGGTTAGGGGTTTTGTTCCTACGCCTCTGCAGAGAAGGTTCGTATGAACCATTAACCATTTCTCATAAACGATGATCATACGAGGGGGGAGTGGAGAGCAGATATTTCAGCCAAAGGGGGCAAACCTCTTAATCAGTAGATCCCCGAATGGGTCTCATTGATATTTCATTACATTGCTCGAAGCTTTACACTGACTGTAAAAGAGAAATGCAAAGTGGAGAGACAGACGGAGTTCGAGACCTAGACCTCGCTAACTACGTCTAACAAATCGAGAAGAAAACTCGCTAGATTACATCAATAGAAAGAAAAGACCGCGTGGGGAGGGCGGAGCATTGACTCCTCTCCCTCCCCGGGACAGCCCACCTGAAGCTTGCTTCCTCTTCTCTTCTGCTTCTTCTCTTCTGCCAGCCGAGGGAGAGTCTCTCTCTACTTTTTTTTCTATCTTCTATCTTCTCCTTTTTTCTTATCTTCTCTTTTGGTGGCTCTCTCTTTTTCTGTTCGTCCCCCCTCAGTTGGTCCGCTCCCTCATCTGTTCAAAGGGAGAGGTTTTTTATACCCGTTTCCCCCCTTCTCGGCAGGCTTCATCTCGGCGCGCCCCAAATGGGGCTTCCCGGTGCGATTGCAAGTGGCTCTCGGTGCCCTCTTTTGGGCTTCGGCAAGTGGCTCTCGGCGCCATCTTTTGGGCTTCGGCAAGTGGCTCTCGGCGCCATCCTTTGCAGGCCCAATTAAAGCTTTTTAGCCACTTTCACAGGCCCATTTGGGTCTTTCAAGGGCATCATCACCCAAAAGGGGTCTTCCATTGGTGACACAACTTGTATCATTATTAAGGTTTTCATCAGTCCGTAGACAGGGGTCTCATCAGTCCGTAGACAAGAGTCTCATCAGTATTGCCATCTGAATGGTGACAAAACCGGGTATTATCTTATCGACACCGTCACTTGAATGGTGACGAGCTCGGACATCAGCTTTAGTCTGGGAAGACCTCAGCCGGGTATATAATCTGTGGAGACCATTCTTCTTCTGTTCTGACTTTGCAAAAGCCTTTGCAATCTTCATCTGCCGGTACCGGCTTCATCTTCATCTCATATTACATCTGTCAGTAAGCCGACATCTGACTTACCCTGACATATCATCCGTGGATTCTTGGACGAAACGGTAGTACAACTCTCATTAAAGGGCTGGAAGGTCTCATCAGTCGAGTGACTGCTGCTTTATCAGTGCTGCCGTCTGAGTGACATTGGCACCGGGCATCAACTTTACTGACAAGGGTTTTATCCGGGTAGACAGTTGATGAGCTTCATCATTGGTCTTTCACTGTTGGTCCGAGCCTCTTTTCAATTATGTTTTCACCCTTGTTCATTTTCCAGGTGTCAACAAATGCCCCCCACCTGCAGGCGGCGTAAGCGCAGAATAAGCGGCACGGGGCTTGCATGTGTCTTTCATCATTCGCGGGTATCTTCCTCAATTTGTTTTTAATCGGGTTCTCAGACCCGATCATCTTGATGCAACAATATTTTGCACACTTATCTTCCCTTTTCATATTTTCATTCTTCATATTTTCTTTATTTTCAGCAATTCGGAGCTTCTTGGCACAGGGCCATAGGCTTCTCGGCATGAGCCTCTCGGTGCGAAGCTTCTCGGCGCGAGGGACCTCTCGGCGCGGAGCTTCTCGGCGCGGACGAAGGGGGCTCTCGGCCTGGGGCTTCTCGGCGCGCCCTGGTGGAAGGGGGCCTCGGCCAGGGCTTCTCGGCCTGGGGTTCTCGGCGCGCCTTCTGGCCGACGGGGACTCTCGGCCTGGGCGGTTCTCGGCGCGCATTTGGCCGCGCCGAGAACCCATCTGCCTCGGGCCCTATATTAAGGCGCCGAAAGCCTTTTTTCTACATTCTTGCTTCTTCTTTCTCTTTCCTCATTTTTCTTTCATCGGCGGGAGCTTCTTCTCCTCTCGGCCGCTCTCGTTCTTCTTCCCGTTTGGTTGGATTTCGCCCGGGTAGGACGCTATTTTGGGATTTAATCCCTTTTTATTTCGGGATCACCCCCTCTTGGTTGGTGACTCCCTATTCTCCTTGGGCAGACCCTGAATAAGGGGAGATGCTGCCGAAATTTTCATAGAGTCTCATGTTACAATCTTTATAAGACTGGCTTTTAATTCACACTTTTTCTCCGACTGCAGGCACTGTAATGGCTTCCAGCTCTGATGCTGCGTCTTCCGGAGCTGTTGGTGCTAGCTCATCGGCCCAGCCAGACATATCTCGGGCCACAGTAAATTGGCTGAATGTGCACAACCTGGATTTCGGATACGACAGGATTACTTTAGTCGATGAGTCGTCTGACTCAGAGACTGACACAGTGTCGACGGCCCGGGTATACTCCATGGCGACCGAGACATGCTTCAGGCGGGATGGTGGCTATCGGCCAGACCATCCGAAGGACCGGCATTTGATGCCGTTCATCCGGACTTTCACAGTAGGCGGCATGCGAGACTACCGGATAGCTCGCGTAGTTGAAGCTGCCATCCTTGCTGAGCGAGATAGTCTGAAGGAATCAGTGTATCGCAGCAAGGCCATCTATCTTCCTGGGGAAAAGTGCGATTGGGATGCAGTCCTCGGCATATCGAAGCTGGAACCAGAGAAGAAGATGCTGGCCTGGGCCGCGGAATTCACACCTGCCCGGTGGGATAATGCTAGCGGCCGAGTTCATAGGGAGAAGCCCGGCTATGGCATGTTCTTGGCACCATTGAAGTGGGGATATCGCGAAGAGCCCTTCGTGCTGAATTGTTCGGCCGTTCAGTTCAAGTACCATCTGGCCGCTGGTTGGTTCGGGGATACCAAAATCACTGACGCGCACTTATTCCGAGTAGGATCAGTGGAGTTTACCGAATTTGTTCTGAAGGAATATGCCCCTCTGCTGATCAGAGCCGGGGTGTATCACAGCGTCTTCGCTTCTAGATTCCGGTATCCCATATCCCGAGGGTTGTGCTGTGGAATGTTTGAAGTGTTCTGCCCCTTATTCAACACTTTCTATACAGCAGAGGGGGAGACATCCCTGGACCTCTAGAGTTTATCACAGCTCTCCGGCCTACCCATTGATGGCGAGCCGTATGAGGAAGTTTGCTTGTCAGATTCTGAGAAGGATAGCTCTGATGGCGAGGGCAAGTATTCCATTGGCTTCTCATATCGATATCTGATGAAGGTATACCGCTCTATCTGTCTGGCATATAGCAGAGGGTCCTCTAAAGGCTATCAACCCCGAGAGAAGGGCAACAAACTGAGGGTCCGGATAGGGCAGTGGATCCAGTATTTCTTTGACGGTCCCCTGAAGTATGCAGACTTTCCTTCCATGGGTCCGGCTGCTAGCAAGCAGATAAGGGCCCCTCACTATAAGTCGGCGTTGCCATCCTCATTGCGCCGTGCAGGCAGCGGTGGTCCCAACCCAGCAGGCGTAGACCCCATCACACACTGTGCGGCTTATTTCACATTTGGCTGTGCACTTTCGCTCTCCCACAAGGGGACGAGACAGTTATTCGACCAGAGGCCATATATCCAGCTTGTCAGATGGCATGGGGGATGAAGCTGTCGCTCTGCCCAGTGGCCCTGTGTTTGATATATAAATCTTTGGGGGACCTGTACAAGCATCGGACTCCCCGTTCTTTGAGGACCGTGGGTCCTTTTCATTTCTTCAACGCCTGGGTCTGCAGTATATTCCCTGAATTAGCTCCGAGAACCTTGCAGGCGGATACAGTGTTACCCAGGATGGTTGAATTTGCCAGCGCTGAGCCTGGTCCCTTTTATGATCAGCTGTTTAAAATAAGGGGCCGACTGATAAGGGTACCAGTGGACGCCCCTGGCAGCATACATTTCTGGAGCTTGGCGGCAGGTTCCGCTCCTTTGATTGATCCTCAGAGAGAGTGCAAGCTGGAAGAGACAGAGACATATATCCATCCTATCTCAGGAGTCAACACTGCCCGGCCAATCCTGGAACCGGAGCTGGTGAGATGGGCCATGGCAATTCGGCCCAGTGTTTTGGTCTACAGGAAGGGTGGCCTTCTTCTGTTGAAGCCATACTATCCGTTTCGATTTGGGTGAAACTTCGGCTACGACCAGCATATTCCTACCTCAGTTGCCCAGTTTCCCCTGGATAGCCGGGCCAAGCACGGGTCCATCATTGTTGGCGAGGGCCGGTTGTGGTGGGATTTCTATCATCGCCAGGATGATGTAGTTTTCAGGGTGCCCACTGTTTCTAACCGTGTTCCCCGGGTAACACCAGAATATATCAAATGGTGGAATATCCGGACCGGTTTTTACAGGGACGGTAGGGGTGCCTTCTGGGATGTGGCAGAGCGCTCCTTCCTGAAACAGCAACCTGGGCCGGTGTTTGATATTCCTGAGGCCCACTTGAAGAAACTTTACTCACAGCACCCGAGGGAGGCGGAGAATTATCTGACTCAACGTCGGGCATTGAAGGAAAAGAGTTCTGAGCCGTTTGTCCCTATCTTTGCTGCTATCAATGAGGACACTTTCCTGAAGACCTTGAAGCATTTATGCCGTGTAGGAGGCGCTCGCTTGGAGGAGCAGCAATACCCATTCCCTGTTGAAGAGCCGCTCCCGACAGCAGCTCCTTGGAAGGGTCCAATTGATAAATTTCATCCATATAGGACGTTTGTACGCCGAGAAGATAGAACTCAGACGTACTATAGGCAAACGTCATGGCTGTTCATTCTGCTGAATTTGCATGGATTATCTGTAGAAAGCCCGATAGCTGGCATATTGAACAAGCCACTGTTTATATCATTTCATTATGTCGATGGTTGGGGCATGGACCATCTTGACTTATTTCGATGCCTTGACTCTCACGGCCATAATGATCTGGCAGCTTTAGTAGAGAAGTGCCAGATATTTGGTGATGTGTGTTGGCTCATCAAGGAGGCTGCTTCCCGCTCCAAGGAGGTAGCTTATCTGTACTGGCCACTTTCTGTATTCTACGATGGCCCGGCAGGTAAGATTTCTTCTTTTCTGATTGCAGTGTTTTCTGCTTAGCATCTGAATTTCGCACCCACTGATCCCATCGCCCTTCTGCCATTTTCAACAGACCGGCCTGATATAAAGCGGCAGGGGCTCTATAGAAAGATTATTGCGCAGGCCGAGAAGCCTACTTATTTTGAAGTCCCGGCTGCAGCACCGACCACTACTCCCCTGCCTCCTGGCAAGAAAAGGAAGGCTTTCATAGTCAAGGCTACAGTTGGGAAGGCTAGGAAGGCCAAAAAGGCCCATGCTCAGCAGTCGACTTCGGTGGCGATGGACACTGGGACCCCTCTCCCCGACATTCCCTCATTCGATGAGTTTGAGTTGCAAAGGGAGGCTGCTCAGACATCGGTTCAGGGTAACATCATTAGCTTGCATTTGCATTCTTCATCATCTTTTGCAGATTTCCAAAGAAGTCTTCGACTCTGACCCCTTCCCTTTTTTGCACAGCTCAAGAGCCAATTGTGGCACCCTCCGACGCAGAGACCAGGCTGCCTTCCCCCACACCGGCTAGTGAGGCGGGGGGTAAGTGTGCTTTCTCATCTGTTTCACACTTCTATTGCTTTTTCTACTATAACCCTCAGAGATCGCTTTTCTGTTGAAATGGCAGCCGAGGAGCAGGCTGAGGTTGAAAGGATGACAGAAGAGCCGATTCAACCTTCGAAGGGTCACGAGACTCAGTCGAAGCGGGGTACTATTCCGGCCAGGCGCATAATTACCCGGTCCACATCCCGACATGCTTTAGAGGCGTCCCCACAGCATGTAGCCAGGGTAAAAATATCATTGGGTAGCTCTACAACCGTCTCTGATGAGGAGGAAGTGGCTTTCAGCGGCAGTGAGGGGGATGCTCCTGAATCAGAAGCCCCGCCTGTACCTGCAAAAGGTGCTCTATCTTTTCAGCCTGCTAAGCTGCTGGAGCCATCTTCCGAGGAGGAGTTGCAAGAGGAGTTTGCCGGGCTCGACACCGAGATCGACATATCTTCACTCTTTGTCGCTTCAACTTCGGAGTTTCCTCCTCTTTCGCCCCACTTCGAGGATGCGAACCCTGCTTCAAAGGTGGGTCCCCTTTCAGGCTTGCTGCTTCATCTGCATCTTCATTTAGTGCTGAAGGTTGTTTTGCTTTGGTCTCAGGGCCCTATCACAGTCAGCTCAGACACAACTGCAACTTTTATGGAGGCTTCTTCTGCAAACTGGGCTATTGTCCCTTTTCTACCTTTATCCTGCATGGGGGCTCCTGAGGTCATTCGCCCTGTTCTAATGCGAATACAGTATTCAACAGATTTAGCATCGTTGGACCTGGGGGCCTCAGGAGACAGATGCACTCCTATCAGGGCTTCAGATTTCAGATCCGAAGCTGATCTAGCCAGGAGTTCTGCTTTCATGCCGGCCGCAGTGATGACCATCGCTCCTGAGTCAACAATTCCCACAACATCAATCATGGAGGGTGAACCTTTGCCTCTTCAGACTGTGGCCTCCGCGGCCTCGACGTTGAAGGAATTGGCCACCGAAGCAGAGATGGAAGAAGGAGAGGTAGCTGCTGCGGAACTGGGAGTATTGCCTGTAACCGCCCCGGATCCTATCTCCATACTTTCAGAATCTGAGGAGGAGGTGCCTGAAGTTGCATCCGGGAGTATTCAGACGGCCGCTTCCAAGGAGATGTAAGTGGAAGATCTCTTGGCCACGCCAGAGGTTGCAGGGAGAGCTCAGTTGGTACCTTCGGTAGACCTCCCATCTTCTTCTTCGTAGCCGGATATTACCCTATGGGCGGACATTGATAGTGAAGTAACCTTTGAAGTAGCTCCTCTTCCTTTGCCTGGCTTTACTTCACCTGAGAGTTTTATCTGGCAACATCTGGGCATGCTGCGCCAGCTAGTGGAGTCCCAGCCCGGACTAACCTATCCACAGTTGAAGGATATAGCTGAGCGCTTCACCGCCGGCTTGCAGGCGATGGGATGTCCCACAGAAATATGGGCCCAGCGGGTTCTTTTATTGTTAAAATTTGTTCATCACCGAGATTTCTTGACACATATCATGTCTGACAAACTGGCGGCTTTGAAGTTACAAAGAATGGAATGCAAATCCGAGCTGGCGAAGATGAACTCTATTCTTCAGGAGTGGCAGTGCCAAATGCAGTCTTTGGCGGAGCGGGAGCAGTTTGTGCGCGATCGGATAACTACCCTAGAAGCTGAACTGTCTGATCTCCGAGCTGAGCTGCCGTAGCTAACAACTTCTCGACCGCAGCTCGAGGAAGAAGCAGCTCTATTAGAGGGGCAGGTGGCGTCCTTTCAAGACGAGTCCGTTCAACTGCAGGAGGAGGAGGCTCGTCTTCATGAACTGGGAGCCGCCCCTTATGTGGGTCTTCTGGCTTTCGAGGATATCTTCAGGCAGCCATGAACCATCTTCTCTTTCTTTTTCTTTTGTACTCTTTTGTGATACAACGTCCCCTCGGGGCCCTTTATGTACTCACTTATTAATGAAAAGAAATCTTTGGCTTTACGCGTATCCATTTTCTTCTGCATGTGATTTTATCACTTTGAGAAGTGGGGTAGCGGTTTTAGCAATTCCTCATGCGAATGGCCCGTACTTGGCAGGAGAGCGTCCACCCCCTCAGAGAAAGGATGGGGAACTCGCTCCACCACGTGACGGCATCCGGGGAGGTGCTTAAACCGGGTTCTGTTGGTAGCAACAATCGTCCCTCTTGGCAATATGTGCTGCGAGGGAGATAATTTGCAGAAATGTGAAAGAAGAGGTTTCATCGGACTAGACGAAAGGTCTAGACTGGGTAGAGGTTATAGCAGGTGGGACATTGAAAAAGGGTATGGGGTTTTCATCAGAACGGACATAAAGTACGAACTGGACAGATTGTATCATTGGCTGGGCGATGTACCGATCAGCCAACGGTTGACTTCATCATCGATATTGAGCTTATATCGATGCAAGGGGGATTTCATATGTTTTATCAGTATAGATGTAAGGTCTAAACTGGATAGGGTTTCATCATTGATCGGGCAAAGTGCCAATCGATCAACAGTTGATTTCATCATCGATATTGGGTTTATATCGACGCAAAGAAGAGTTTCATCAGCATAAACGAAAGGTCTAAACTGGCTAGGGTTTCATCATTGATCAGGCAGGGTGCCAATCGATCAACAGTTGGTTTCATCATCGATATTGGGTTTATATCGATGCAAAGAAGAGTTTCATCAGCATAGACGAAAGGTCTAAACCGGCTAGGGTTTCATCATTGATCGGGCAGGGTACCAATCGATCAACAGTTGGTTTCATCATCGATATTGGGTTTATATCGATGCAAAGAAGAGTTTCATCAGCATAGACGAAAGGTCTAAACCGGCTAGGGTTTCATCATTGATCGGGCAGGGTACCAATCGATCAACAGCAGGTTTCATCATCGGTATTGGGTTTATACCAATGCAGGGATTTCATAGGTTTCATCAGAATAGACGAAAGGTCTAAACTGCAGGATTTCATCATTGATCGGGCAAGGTGCCGGTCGATCAACAACTGGTTTCATCATCGATATTGGGTTTATATCGACGCAAAGAAGAGTTTCATCAGCATAGACGAAAGGTCTAAACTGGCTAGGGTTTCATCATTGATCGGGCATGGTGCCAATCGATCAACAGTGGGATGTCGGTAGAGGCGTAGGTCTTGTCAGGATAGACGTAAGGTCTATTCCAGCAGGTTTTATCGCAGGTGAGGCTTGCCAAGAAATGCGTAGGCTTCATCAGGACAGACGTGAGGTCTGAGCTGGACAGGCTTCATCAGAATGGTGATGGGTTTCATTGTCGGTGGGACGTTTGAAAGAGGGTATGTGAATTTTATCAGGATAAACGTAAGGTCTATCCCGGAAGGGTTTTATCATCGGTGGGGAATGAAGCCGACTGACCGACGGGAGGTTTCATCAGTAAAAGGGAGGTAAAGGTAGCGTGTCTGTTGGCATGGAACTTTTGAATTACCAGATTACTGACCCAAGTGCCCTTTTGGGTTTTCACCGGAGCCAGCCCCCTCTTGCTTTTGCCCACGCGCCCTTTCGGGTTTTCACGTGGCGGGGTACCCGATTTTACCTGCAGTGCCCTTTCGGGTTTTCACCACAGCTGGGTTTTGGCCATTTTTTCCCTTGTCCGGGATATCCGAACAAGCCTGGCGGGGTATCTCTATTTTTAACCCTGTTTTTTTTATATATATACGTATATATATTTCTTGAATTGGGACTTCAGCACCGATCGGGCGATGTGCTGCTCCATTAGTGAATGCTCTTATCATCGGTATTGGGTTTATACCGATGCAAGGATTTCATAGGCTTCATCAGGGTAGACGTAAGGTCTAGACTGGATGGGTTTCATCATTGACCGGGCAGTGTACCAATCGATCAACAGCAGGTTTCATCATCGGTATTGGATTTATACCAATGCAAGGATTTCATAGGTTTCATCAGGATAGACGAAAGGTCTGGCCTTGATAGGTTTCATCGTTGATTAGGCAGTGTGCCAATCGATCAACAGTTGGTTTCATCATCGATATTGGGTTTATATCGGTGCAAAGGATTTCATAGGTTTTATCGGCATAGACGTAAGGTCTAAACCGGACAGGTTTCATTGCTGATCGGGTGAGTGTGCCCATTGATCAGCAGCAGGTTTCATCACGGTGGGACCTGGGAGAAGGTATGAGGGCTTTTATCAGGATAGACGTAGGGCCTATACTGAGTGGGTCTAATCGTCGATCGGGCAAGGCGCCGGTCGATTGACGAGGAGTTTTATGGCGGGAGGTGAGGCTTTTCTTTGGGATTACCACATTACTGACCCAAGTGCCCTTTCGGGTTTTCACTGGAGCCAGCCCCCTCTTGCTTTTGCCCACGCGCCCTTTCGGGTTTTCACGTGGCGGGATACCCGATTTTGCCTGCAGCGCCCTTTCAGGTTTTCACCACAGCTGGGTTTGGCCATTTTTGCCCTTGTCCGGGATATCCGAACAAGCCTGGCGGGGTATCTCTATTTTTAACCCCATTTATATATATATATATTTTTTTCTTAGAGGGTGACAGATTGGAATGCCATTAATCCGTGATGAGGAGTGGCTTGGTTAGGGCGGAGTGCCACCAAACCGAGAAAGGGTAGCTCGGCTGGGGGGGAATGCCGCTAGACCAAGAATGAGGTAGCTCGGCTAGGGCGGAGTGCCGCTAGACTAAGAAAGAAGTAGTTTGGTTAGGGCGGAGTGCCGCTAGACCAAGGAAGAGGGTAGCTTGGCTAGGGCGGAGTGCCGCTAGACCAAGGAAGAGGGTAGCCTGGCTAGGGCGGAGTGCCACTAGACCAAGAAAGAAGTAGCTTAGTTAGGGCGGAGTGCCGCTAGACCAAGGAAGAAGGTAGCTTGGCTAGGGCGGAGTGCCACTAGACCAAGAAAGAAGGGTAGCTTGGTTAGGGCGGAGTGCCCCTAGACTAAGAAAGAGGGTAGCTTGGCTAGGGCGGAGTGCCGCTAGACCAAGGAAGAGGGTAGCTTGGCTAGGGCGGAGTGCCGCTAGACCAAGGAAGAGGGTAGCTTGGCTAGGGCGGAGTGCCGCTAGACCAAGGAAGAGGGTAGCTTGGCTAGGGCGGAGTGCCACTAGACCAAGAAAGAGGGGTAGCTTTTGGCCCGATTATTCGGAGAATGTCGGTTGTGCAGCATGATACAGCTTTAGGTGCCTACCGTTGAGTGGCGAGAATTGGATCTCCCCTCGATGGTTGACAACCATATAGGCCCCACCTTTGTAGACCCTATGTATCACATAAGGACCTTCCCAATTAGGATTTAGCTTTCCTTTTGGGTTGGACGCCATGACTTCTCTTTTCTTGACCATGACGAGGTCACCTTTCTTAAATTCTCGTCCTTTTACGAGTTTGTTGAATGCAGTGGCCATGCGGGCCTGATACATCTGGATATTCTTCTGAGCTTGGAGGCGCTTCCCTTCCAATTCAACCAATTCTTGTAATCTTCTTTCTGCATTGGTTTGTTCGCCAAGGGCCAGGTCATATTGGACAGCCACTCTGAGTGACGGGACTTCCAGCTCTAGTGGAACTACTGCCTCTGAGCCGTATACCAGTGAGTATGGCGAGCACCCTGTAGGTGTCTTGAAGACAGTGCGGTACGCCCATAGAGCTTCATACATCTTTTCTTCCCAGTCCTTCTTATTAGAACTGACGACTTTAGCGAGCAAGGTGCATAAAGTTTTATTGAAGGCTTCTGCCAATCCATTTGCCTGTGGATTGTAAGGAGTGGAAGTCCTCCATTCAATCTTGTACTTCTCGGCAAGCCGATAGATTTTCTGATTTTTGAAATGACTTCCATTATCAGATATTATTCGGTTGGGGATCCCGAATCAGAAGATAATGTTGTGCTTGATGAATCTGGAGACCAGTTCACCAGTCACTTCTCTTAATGCTATAGCTTCCGCCCATCGGGAGAAGTAATCTGTTATGGCCAGTATGTACTTATGTCCGGCCGAGGAAGTTGGCAATGGCCCGACTACATCAGTTCCCCATTGTGCAAACGGCCAGCTAGGGACTGTAGGGTGCAGAACGGCAGGTGGCCTTCTAGGCACAACAGCATGCTCCTGACATTTCTGACATGACTTTGCAAACTTGCAACAGTCTTCAAACATAGTGGGCCAATAGTAGCCCAGCTTCTTAATCTCTATCTTCATCTTGGGACCGGCCTGGTGGGCACCTGCTGTCCCAGCATGTGTTTCTTTCATTGCTTGCCAAGCTTCCTCAGTAGACAGGCAGCGGAGCAAAATCTTCTTGCGTGCATCTGCCATTATTCGGAACAGAGTTCCATTTCTGAATTCATAAGAATCTTTGATCCTTAGAAGTTTCATCTTTTCTTCTCTTTTCTGCGGCAGCTGTTGGTGTAAAAACCATTGTAGCAGGTGTTGTCTCCAATCAGATACCTGTTCTGTACTGATAGTAACAACTTCTTCTTCTTCGGGGCACTCTTCTAGCATGCTGGGGACCTGCCGCCAGTTTATAACAACAATGTTCAGTGTTTCATTTGGTGGGACTGCTATTGAGCTGGCTAGTTTTGCCAGTGCATCAGCTTGGGCATTATGTCCACGGCCCACATGCTTGAGCTCAATATGATAGAATTTCGCAATGAGTGTTGACACCCGTTTTATACCCAATAAGTCGGGTCATCTCCTTATTTATTCAATATGATGCTCCGAGTTGTTCACTCTTCATTGAATTCCTTTTAATCAGTTGAAGCCTATTTTCTGGGTCTCAATTCCTGGATTAGACCTGGTTCCTGGTGGCACTTCGTTCAAAAGCTTGGCAATCCCTCCATTCTATTTTTTTGAAAATCAATGATAATAACGGTCTGGATTAGGCGCGTCATTTCATAATAACGCATGAAGCCTAGGCCGTTACTCTTTGAAGAGTCCCAAGACTTAGGGCCTCGTTGTCCTTTGATAATAACGGTCTACTCCCTAGCTGTTTTTTCCTTATGACGCCCTATGCACTGGCCGTTACTTACTTGCAGAGTCCTATTGTTTAGATCTTCTTCCCGTCGATCTTATCCTTTGGATAGGGTTGAAAATGACAGTAATTCCTTGGAGCGTTATTTCCAAGTGGCGGTCTATCGTGCAACCGTTACTTCCTTCAGAGAGTCCTGACAGTTCAGGCCTTTTCTCTGCTACTCCGTGGACGAGATAGGGTTTTGGATTGGCATTATCTCCTTCAATTCTAATCATCAGGACCTCTCGTTTGTTTCTTTGGACTCTTGTTGATATTATCCTCAAGGATTTGCTAAGGATTATCCTCCTTTCTTGGCTGATTTATCTTCAACTCGACCTGAGAGTTTGAGGGAGTCTATAAATAGAACCCTTGATTTCATGACCCGAAGGAGGAAGATTTGATTCACGACGAAGTGCTGCCAAATTCAGGAGCCATCTACATCCAGGAGGAGCTGCTTCCCACGTCCATCTTCCAAGTCAAGGGAGTAATTTTGGGTTTTAGCTTGTCAAGATCATCATTATTGCATGCTCAAGTTTCCCTTGGTTTTATCAATCAAAAGCATTGTCCCTCCTCTTCCTCCACGTTTTTCACTGTTGCTAAGCATACACATATCCTCCTAAACTTAAAAAACGCCCAGTGGGGTTAAAAAACCAACAATTCCCCGGTAATCCCCTCTCCTTTTGATGTTCTTAAGCTTTTTAAGGATTGATGCTATACTTATGTTGAGGGCTAATTGAGGTTGTGTTGTTTTGCTTTCTACATCCTTGGCAGGTTTTACAGGATCACTAGCACGAGGCCCAAGCCTTCTAGCCGGCTGGAAGGGTTGGAGTTCAAAGAATTCACATCTTTTCACTGCAGGTTATCTGACGGTCAGGTGCAGGAGCGTTATTTCTTTCTGGCGGTCTATCGCACGACCGTTACTTATAAGCGACGCACAGGGTTTGGACCGTTATTTGCAAGTTGATCTGCAGGCTTTCCTTGGTTTTCTCTCCCGTGGGCGGGTGTTTCATCCACCTACTTCCAAGGTATATTCGAGTCTTTGACTCGTGTTTACTTTGGTGGCGATCACGACTTTCCTTAGTGTTGGGCACTAGCTGTTTTTCTCATCAAATCTCTTTATTCCCCTTGATTGTTCCACCCCTAGCGGTGTGTTTTTATTTATCTTTGCTCCACGCCCCGGCGTGTGTTTTTGTTTTTCCCTTAGCGTAATTTGATTGAGATAGCATGCCCATGCTAGAGTTAGATTTGATTGCCTAGGTTCATGTTCACATGTGCATAGGTTGAGCTGATCTTTGGTAGTTTATTTATCATCTCGCCATATCATTTTTCAAAACCCTCACAATCAACAAAAAAAGAAAGAAGATAAGAAGAGATAGGTAAACAAACAATCAACAGATAATTTTTTGGCGATCACGGTGGGACAACTAGTGCCAATCGTGCTTCTGATTCCTGTTTAAACCTGCCATCATCTGTTTGTTCAGTTGTCTTCTGATCCCTTTGTTTTCACCCCTCTTTCTGGTTTTCTGAATCATATGACGGCCCTGTCTCGGAGCGTTACAGTGTTCTGACGCGGGGACATCAGGCCGTCGCTTGTCTCTGTGGTGTGAGCTTTCACGGGTTTTCCTGTTACTTCAGTTTGTTTTTTGGTTCCCTGGCTCATACGACGGTCTGGAACCCCTGCGTTACATTATTTATGGCGGTCTGGTCTCTGACCGTTATTTGGCTCTGACGCAGGGGCCTTCGTCCGTCACTCTCCTGGCAGGTACGCATCCGAGGTGCAGTTATTTCCGCAGTTTTTAGCTGTGATTTATTACTTGGGTGCTGCTTGATTTCTGCCATAATTCCATTCATATCTTCATATCATTATGTGCACCGTTGTTTGCTAGATTCTAGGCTAGACTTTGCATGCACTCCGGTGCACAAAGGGTCATCCATCTTTTCATATATAGACTGCATTTTCCTACCTTGTTGTGAGAACCTCTCGTCTCCATATTCCTTGGGGCCGACTAGGAAATCACAGCAGGGACCTCCATAAGTCCCCGCGAGCCGTGGATTCCCACACGGACGCCGGGCCGGTTGTACCTTCCCCCCTTGTGTCTAGGGTTGCATAAGTGAAGGAGTGGTCACACTTAAAGTCAAACCAAGTCCATATCCACCTCCTATTAGGAACCCATTTGGAGAGAGCACATATCAATCAATTCACTAAAGTTCCAAAGGAGAAACCATAAAGAAACTTTGTTTGCATCATCTTAAGCAACTTGGTTGGCTTTTGAGTGTCTTCATTCCCTATCACTTATATCTTGTTTGAATCACCTAGGTGCGGTTGCTCATTGTGTGTTTGTTGTGTTGCATTTATCAAGGTTGTCCGTTGCATGTGGAGTTGTTTTCGTTCGTCCGAATCATCTCCTCGGGTCGCTTCCTCCTTCACATTCTATTCCAATCCCCTCTTCGAATCTACCATGGCATCCTGCAATCCTCCTCGCTCCCAAGAGGATTCGCTTCCTCAAGGGCTCCTTGAGAATCCCCCGAGGGTTATTCCTTTCTCCGCCGGAGAGGGGACCGCCCCTCTCTCATCCTCCACTCCCATAGAAGGTGGTCAGGTCATCCCTTCTTTATCCGCTCCTTCCGCGGGCTCTGTCCTCCATATGATGGCCCAGTTGGATCCGACCCAACTCCAGGTCCTCTATCAGGCCATGCAAGGGTCCAATCCTCCTCTGATGTGACACCAATATGGGGTAGGCAGCAAGCAAACAAAAAAACTTAAGATCTAATCCGCATTCACAAACACACAGCAATTAAGATGATAAATCGGGACCGAAACACCATCGCACACACGCGAGCCCCGGGTGACTATATGATGCTAGAAAGAGGTGATGGATCAAGACCCTTGCTGGTAGAGTGCCAGCAGGGCTAGGGTTGCCCTCCCGAGGGTATGTGGCCCACACCTTTGGGGCTGGCCGGTGCCAATTGGGGCACTAGGTCCCACTCTCTCACTATCACCACGGTGACCACACTATAATGGTGGCTGCGGGAACGAGCACTCACGCACATGCGCAACGGAGCTAAGTCTACGGATATTAGATGAACAAACACTAAAATTGCTGGAGCAAAGTTTAGAGCTCACCTGGTTGGTTTGAAGAAACCAACCCCGTTCGGAGACGTGGGCGAGCGGGGAAGTGTGATCCCGCACACTGCGCCGATGTAGCTTGAGCTGCTAATTACATGAACTACTCCTCACGCAGGAGGGTTGGATTAAGGGTGGGGGAATCAAAATTACATCAAACACTACCTCCACGCAGGGAGGGGCGCTAAGCCGGCCAGGCGGGAGGGGGAAAGTCGCCGAGAAAGACGGAACGGAAGCCGACGTGGATCCACTCACTTGCTGTGCAAGGGGACAGGTTGCCGCTGTTGCAGTCGTATCTCGTCATCTGGAATTTTACTGATGACGAGACTTGAGGGAGAGGCTTCGTAACAGGGATGGGGACTCCTCTGATTTTTATCCAATTCTTCTGTCGTCGCCGGTGGTCGTGGTGGAGACTCGAACAGGACGTAGGAATCTGGGGTTGGTAGCTTCAGAATGGATGTAGTAGGATGCAGAAGTTGTACCTTGGGCTCCCGAACTCCGAATATCGAACCGTTGGAGTCGTTGTGTCCGTGGACAAGGCTTCTGCACAGAAAAACTGACAGCAACACCTTCTGAGGTCGGGGTGGACAGGGGGAGGCCGTTGAGTGGGACCTGGTCGATGCAGACTGCGGGAGGCAGACCCGCGCGACTGAGGAAGAAAATTCGGAAGTTGGGCTCCCCGATGCCGAATGTAGTTCTGCTTCTTGATCCTGATCTGGGACAGGGGGAGGAATATCTTTGATGAAGGACCTTTGGTCTGATTCAGCCGTGGTTCGCCGTGGCAGAGTCTGCAAGGTGAGTCTGATCCTCTGGCAGAGGTGGCACCAAGTCAGCCCTGGTTCTGTGGCAGCAGGTTGCAGATGACGTTACGGGCGCTCCCGAACTCCAATTGTCACGAAACCGGTGGCGTCGTCTCCGTGGTCGGAGTAGCTTTCATACGGAGTCAACGGAGCTGCAATCCGATGCCGAGGCTGATCGTGGTACCCAGAAGAAGGGGTCCTGGTCGCTGCAGACTGCCCGAGGCAGACCCGAGCAGTTGAGGGAAAAACGTCACAACTCCGGCCCTCGGATGCCGAATTAAGTTCCGTCTTGTGCTTCTGGTCGTGGACAGATGGAGGAAGAATGTTGAAGAAGAGTCTTCAGCCTGAATCCTTCGCTGTTGGCCGTGAAGCTGCTTCCAACCAGGATCAGGCTGTCTGCAGGTGGGGTCTGGCGCAGTCGGGGTAGAACTGCTCTCACGGGCGGCCACGAACTCGGAATTGGACGATTCCACCTCGCCTGTGAAGAGGACAGGGAGGCCTTTCCAGAATGGTATGCCACGCCCTCAGACGTTGTTGTATGAACTCGGGGCAGCTTCTGCAACACGTACCCAGTTCTGCTACCTGCAGACTAGCAAGGAGGGAGGGGAAGGAGGTGGTCGGCCAAGCAATGGGAGGTGGAATGGGGTGGAGGGGTCGACCCTAGGAGGGAGGGGAAGGTGGTGGACGACCTTGGGAGGTGAAAGGGGTTCTAGGGAAGGGGAAAGGGCTCTTGGGAGGTGGAAGGTTGCTTAGGGAAGGGGGAGGGATGCCTTGGGAAGGTGAAAGGGTGCTTGGGGAGGTGGAGTGGTTAATGGTGAAGTAATGGGAGTCTTGGGAGGTGAAAAGGCTTGCCTAGGTGGCAAGTGAGGTGGCAAGAGGTGAGGAGAGAGGGGAATTCCGAATTTAGAGAGAGAGAGAGAGAGAGGAGAGAGAGGGGGTTCGCCCCTAGGAGAGAGAGAGAGAGAGACTTAGAGAGAGAGGAGAGATGCACTCAATGGCTCAAATTTTGCTTAATACTTCATTACTGAACTCAAGTGGAGTTGGGGTCCTATTTATAGGAATCCCAACATTTACAAAAAGTCCTTGGATAAACTACTAAAAGCAAATAAGCAAGGGGGTTGAGGAAAGAAGAGGTTGCCCATGGGCCAGGCCCATCTAATTGGGCCCAAACGACTTCCTAGCCTAACATACTTAGATAGATAATGTGACGACTTAGGACCATGACTCAAAATAAAGATAAGTACATCAAAATGACTCAAGGAAAGATAAAAAATACATAGCTAGACTTCGGAAATCAAGCTAAACATAATGGCAATCATCCGGTCCCGTGGAGAAGTGAGAAGTGGTAAGCGATGTCCCCATCATACTCCCGGGCTGCAGAGAACTCGACTCTGTCGAGTAAAAATCCATCGTATGCGGAGGAAGCCATAGCGAGGTTGCTCTCAAGTCCACCAAAGGTAGCTGGTCCTTTCCACCAAGCAAGGTAGTGCCCATCCCTTTGCTCCAGACGGCAGTAACCTGTTCATTTAATATCCGCTCCAATTGCTCACGTTGGCCCCTCTAGGTGGGTGGAACTCTCTTATGGGTAGTGACTCTCTCAAGAAGTAGAACAGGCTCAACATTCTCACTAGGTGTCACCGTGGGACCCCTATATGGCACCAAGTCAGCCACATTGAATGTGAGACTTACTCGGGGAGGTCCAACACGTAAGCGTTCGTGCCAATCCTCTTTAGGACCTGGAAGGGGCCTGATCCACGCGACCTCAGCTTGGAGACATTCCCAGGGGAAAGCCTCTCAGTTCTTACCATCACATAATCACCTACGTGAAACTCCTGGCGGCGGCGGTGGGAATCGGCCATCTTTTTATAAACCTCATTGCTTTTGTTAATGCGTTTGCGGATTTCCTCATGCAACCTTGTGGATGTTGGTTCACTAGTGGATAAAGGGGGTCCTGGACAACCAAATAGGGACATATCATGTAATGGTGTTATGTAGACTCTGATGGACCTAGGGGGACCGGGACATCCATAGATGAGACTATCATGTAAAGGAGTGTTCGATGCCGGGGGTCCTGGATATTCAAATGGGGTTCTGACTTGTGAGTGATCCCTAACATGGTTGACTGCAAAGGGGGGGCCTAGACACCCAGATGTGAACCTATCATGCATCAGTCCTAGTGCGTGAGTGACACAAATGAGGTGACTAGCCTGACCACATGATGTAAAAGATTGTGACACATGGATTCCTATCAAGATGGTCCTATCTGTGAGATTTGGGGGTTTCCACTCATGGGGATCAAAGGGGTCCCAGAAAGTGGACATCTTGGGATGGGTAGATTCCTCACTTCCTAGGTGGATGTCACCCTTGGTCATGGCTCCTATGGTGTGGGCTAAGTTTTGGAATGGGTGGGTTAGGTTTGTCATGGTGTGTGAGGGTAGGAAAAGGTGGGTGGGGGTGGGTAATGAGACTAGGTCCCATGGGTTCTTTGGCTTCCATTGGGAGGGATGGAATGGGTCATCTAGGGGAGAGAACTCTTGGTCCTCATGGTCTTGGGAGAGGTAGTCTTGGCTTAAAATGGTAGGTTGTGGTAGGAAAATGATGGTGTTGGGTATGGTGGGTGGGTATAGGAAGGGATCGAATGTGTCATGGTATGGGTCACTTAGAAACTCAAGGTCCACATGTGGGTGGGGGTCATTCACCTCTATTGAGATTTTTGGGCAAAAGTTGTTGGTGGGTGGGTCAGCCTTGAAAGGATGATTGGGTTTTCTCCCTGAAATGAGGAGCTCCAATTTAAGGATGGCCTCGGGCTCATCGGGTGTGGGAAGAAAGAGAAGGAGGTCGCTGGTGTAGCAACCAACCGTGCAGACCGAAGTGAAAGACCCAACACATGGGTGTAGAAGACCAAGGCTCATGGGTTGGTCGACCATAGGGTTCAACATAGCCGTCAACTCTACTTGCCATGCGAGGCCTTTTAGGAGGTCTCCTAGAGTTTCCACTTGGTAAGAGGATTGGATGGTAGTGTGATAGGTGGAGAAGGGTAGTATGGGGAGGTGTTGTTCCATGGGAGGGTTGACATGGGGCAGGATAGGGTGAACCGGACTTTCCTCTAGCCATTTAGCCAGGGGCTCACTTATGACGAGTTCACTCCTATTTAGAGAGGGTGGTGTAAAAGGTGAAGTTCTTCCCTTGGTTTGGGCAAGGGTTTCCTCCAAGGTGTGGAGCGGTTCTAGGGTGTCCACCACTATGATGTCGGGTGTGGGAGTCATGGGTTCCTCTCCCAAGGAGGTGGGATGGTCCTTTGAAGGTGGAGTGATGAGGGTAGGTGTGTGGTACCCCCGGGGTGGGAGGTAAAGGGGAACTTGGTTTGGGGTCGGTAAGGGGAGAAGTGGAGGCCTAGGTTGGGGTTGGATAGGGGTTGGTAGTGGAAGATGGATGGGTTGAGACGGACTGGGTTGATCAGTTTTGGGAGGGAGGGTGGTGGCCATCATGGGCCTAGGGGAAGTGGACATGGGGTCCACATGGGTTGGAATGGTGTGGGTGGAGTGAGCCATGATGCTTTCTCTCTTGGGATGGGAACTTCTTGGCCTAACCCATGGTTTTGTGATTCATATTCTTCTTCCCATTCGGGGGAGGCCTCATATTCCTCAACCTCAATCTCATCCCTTTGTGGTGTAGGGGTCTTGCTCTCTAAGGAAATGGGAAGGCCTTTTGGCGATGGGGTGGTGTAAGTTGGACTTATTTGGGGTGGTGGAGTTTGAGCCCTGAGGGAGGTGAAGATCTCCTTAAACTCAATCCTTAGTTCTTCTAGCGAATCTTGGGGTCTTTTGGGTGGTGGAGTGTTGGTCCTAGTGGAGGTTCTAGATAGACTGGGCGGAAACGGGGTAGTGGGAGTGTTCTTCAGGTTGTAGTCCTCATGGTAGGAGTGGTCGGGTCGGGGAGCGTAGGTCTTCCTAAGTTCCTTTTTCATGTCATCCCATGAGTGAATGGGTTCTTGCCCCCAAACACTTCTGAACCTCTCTTTGTGTTCCCACATCTTCTTGGCTTGTCCCCGAAGACACCCCGTGGCCCTGCGGACTCTAGCATGTCCATAGATCCAAGTCCTATCAAAGTGTTTATCCATGGTAGTCTCCCATTTTAGGTAGGCATTGGGATTAGATCCATCAAAACTAAGGTCCCCTTCTAGGATGATGTCCATGAGGAGAGGGTCAATCGGATCCTTGTGGAAGGCCATGTTGGGGGGACTTGACCAATGGGGAGTATACATGATGATGCACGGGGTGGCCCAATGAAGACTCTAAAAGCTTATGCGCCCTAGGACAAGACTTAGTAGAGACAAGTCTAGAACTTGGCTCTGATACCAATTTGATGTGACACCAATATGGGGTAGGCAGCAAGCAAACAAAAAAACTTAAGATCTAATCCGCATTCACAAACACACAGCAATTAAGATGATAAATCGGGACCGAAACACCGTCGCACACACGCGAGCCCCGGGTGACTATATGATGCTAGAAAGAGGTGATGGATCAAGACCCTTGCTGGTAGAGTGCCAGCAGGGCTAGGGTTGCCCTCCCGAGGGTATGTGGCCCACACCTTTGGGGCTGGCCGGTGCCAATTGGGGCACTAGGTCCCACTCTCTCACTATCACCACGGTGACCACACTATAATGGTGGCTGCGGGAACGAGCACTCACGCACATGCGCAACGGAGCTAAGTCTACGGATATATGAACAAACACTAAAATTGCTGGAGCAAAGTTTAGAGCTCACCTGGTTGGTTTGAAGAAACCAACCCCGTTCGGAGACGTGGGCGAGCGGGGAAGTGTGATCCCGCACACTGCGCCGATGTAGCTTGAGCTGCTAATTACATGAACTACTCCTCACGCAGGAGGGTTGGATTAAGGGTGGGGGAATCAAAATTACATCAAACACTACCTCCACGCAGGGAGGGGCGCTAAGCCGGCCAGGCGGGAGGGGGAAAGTCGCCGAGAAAGACGGAACGGAAGCCGACGTGGATCCGCTCACTTGCTGTGCAAGGGGACAGGTTGCCGCTGTTGCAGTCGTATCTCGTCCTCTGGAATTTTGCTGATGACGAGACTTGAGGGAGAGGCTTCGTAACAGGGATGGGGACTCCTCTGATTTTTATCCAATTCTTCTGTCGTCACCGGTGGTCGTGGTGGAGACTCGAACAGGACGTAGGAATCTGGGGTTGGCAGCTTCAGAATGGATGCAGTAGGATGCAGAAGTTGTACCTTGGGCTCCCGAACTCCGAATATCGAACCGTCAGAGTCGTTGTGTCCGTGGACAAGGCTTCTGCACAGAAAAACTGACAGCAACACCTTCTGAGGTCGGGGTGGACAGGGGGAGGCCGTTGAGTGGGACCTGGTCGATGCAGACTGCGGGAGGCAGACCCGCGCGACTGAGGAAGAAAATTCGGAAGTTGGGCTCCCCGATGCCGAATGTAGTTCTGCTTCTTGATCCTGATCTGGGACAGGGGGAGGAATATCTTTGATGAAGGACCTTTGGTCTGATTCAGCCGTGGTTCGCCGTGGCAGAGTCTGCAAGGTGAGTCTGATCCTCTGGCAGGGGCGGCACCAAGTCAGCCCTGGTTCTGTGGCAGCAGGTTGCAGATGATGTTACGGGCGCTCCCGAACTCCAATTGTCACGAAACCGGTGGCGTCGTCTCCGTGGTCGGAGTAGCTTTCATACGGAGTCAACGGAGCTGCAATCCGATGCCAAGGCTGATCGTGGTACCCAGAAGAAGGGGTCCTGGTCACTGCAGACTGCCCGAGGCAGACCCGAGCAGTTGAGGGAAAAACGTCACAACTCCGGCCCTCGGATGCCGAATTAAGTTCCGTCTTGTGCTTCTGGTCGTGGACAGATGGAGGAAGAATGTTGAAGAAGAGTCTTCAGCCTGAATCCTTCGCTGTTGGCCGTGAAGCTGCTTCCAACCAGGATCAGGCTGTCTGCAGGTGGGGTCTGGCGCAGTCGGGGTAGAACTGCTCTCACGGGTGGCCACGAACTTGGAATTGGACGATTCCACCTCGCCTGTGAAGAGGACAGGGAGGCCTTTCCAGAATGGTATGCCACGCCCTCAGACGTTGTCGTATGAACTCGGGGCAGCTTCTGCAACACGTACCCAGTTCTGCTACCTGCAGACTAGCAAGGAGGGAGGGGAAGGAGGTGGTCGGCCAAGCAATGGGAGGTGGAATGGGGTGGAGGGGTCGACCCTAGGAGGGAGGGGAAGGTGGTGGACGACCTTGGGAGGTGAAAGGGGTTCTAGGGAAGGGGAAAGGGCTCTTGGGAGGTGGAAGGTTGCTTAGGGAAGGGGGAGGGATGCCTTGGGAAGGTGAAAGGGTGCTTGGGGAGGTGGAGTGGTTAATGGTGAAGTAATGGGAGTCTTGGGAGGTGAAAAGGCTTGCCTAGGTGGCAAGTGAGGTGGCAAGAGGTGAGGAGAGAGGAGAATTCCGAATTTAGAGAGAGAGAGAGAGAGAGGAGAGAGAGGGGGTTCGCCCCTAGGAGAGAGAGAGAGAGAGACTTAGAGAGAGAGAAGAGATGCACTCAATGGCTCAAATTTTGCTTAATACTTCATTACTGAACTCAAGTGGAGTTGGGGTCCTATTTATAGGAATCCCAACATTTACAAAAAGTCCTTGGATAAACTACTAAAAGCAAATAAACAAGGGGGTTGAGGAAAGAAGAGGTTGCCCATGGGCCAGGCCCATCTAATTGGGCCCAAACGACTTCCTAGCCTAACATACTTAGATAGATAATGTGACGACTTAGGACCATGACTCAAAATAAAGATAAGTACATCAAAATGACTCAAGGAAAGATAAAAAATACATAGCTAGACTTCGGAAATCAAGCTAAACATAATGGCAATCATCCGGTCCCGTGGAGAAGTGAGAAGTGGTAAGCGATGTCCCCATCATCCTCCCTCCGCTACCGTCCAGGGGCACTCTAATTCTTCCATTATTGGGCCGTCTGTTCAGCCCACCCCGATTGAGCTCACCCCGGTCCAGCCCCGGACCATCACCTTTGCTGGCATGGAGATGGGTCAATCCTCCAATCCGACCCATCAATCTTTTGATAAGGGGAAATCGCCTATCCCCTCTCTTTCGATGGATTATCACCCCTCTGCTCTGGCGGCTCCTCAGGTCCTCGTGGGCCCATCCGATTTCTTGCCCCAACAGCACGGGGTGGCCCAATTTCACTCCAATCCGGGTCTATCTCAGGCCCAGTATCCTTCTTACGGCCCCCCTAATTCCACTAGTTATCCTTCTGCTCCTTCTTATGGGCTCCCGCCCTCGGCAACCGCCATTCCTCCTGCTCACCAGATACAATCAACTCCCTTCACTGCCCCTGCTCCCTCTCGAGAGTAGGATTTGCTTAATAAGTGGGCCACCATGCAGCAACAACTTGATTTTCTTCAGAAGAAGGTGGGCCCACAATCCTTGGCTGATATTCCCGTCCCAAGCTTCCAGAACATCCGTTTCCCTCCGCAGTCTGAGCTCCCCAACTACCGTAAGTATGATGGGAACAGCAATCCCTTCATCCATGTGAGGGATTTTCTGTATGAATCGGCGCAGTTCCAATATGATGATCGCCTTATGGCGTACCTATTCCGCCAATCATTGGATGGCGTTGCTCTGGAATGGTTTTATTCTCTGCCCCTAGAAGAGGCCGAGAGCTTCAAAGTGGTCAAGGACAAGTTTATTCAACGGTTTCAAGACCGGGTCGGCCCGGAATATTCGTTCACAGATCTGGTGGCCGAGAAAATGAAGCCGGATGAGGAATTCGTAACTTATGCAGATAGATGGAGGTAGATGGCCGCCAGGGTGCCCGGCCATATTCCAGAGGAAGAAAAAGTTAAACTGCTAATTTCAAATGCTTCGCCCACCTTCAAAAACATCCTGGCAATGAACGATATAGCCAATATGCATCAACTGTATAGCCGGGCGCGATTTATACAAACTCAGTTTAAGGACTCCCCTATCCATTCTCTTTTCGAAAACCAAAAGCCCAAGTACCATAAGAAACCACAGGGGCCGGTTACCGAAGGAGTCCAGACAAATGAGCAAGTACAAGCTGTTGCTTTTCCCTACCAAGCCGCACCATTCCGCTACAACCAAAGCCCCCACAATCCGTAAAACTCCGCTCCGCAACACTTTCAAAACACTCCACAAAACCCACCGCCTACCTTCACCATCCCGCAAAACACCTTCACCGCACCACAACAACCACCACCATCACCGCAATACCATAACGTCCCTCCACCCGGCGGCTACAACAATAATAATCCCAACAGTAAGCGCCCGGCTCCCAGAAGAGCCCAGTATCCTCCATTGCCAGAGACACTTACAGACATATTCTCAACGCTCATGGCAGTAAATGCAATTCAACTTCCTCCAGAAAGGACTGTTTGGAACCCAGCTGTTGATCAAACTAAGTATTGCATGTTCCACCGGCAGCCGGGTCACACTATAGAAGGATGCTTTCACTTCCGAGATCTCGTGTACGACTTACACGAAGGACAGAGAATAGACTGGGCCGAGATGCATAGGGCCATTATGGAAATCAAAGAGAAGAGAAGGCAGCCGCAGGGGCAGCAAGTGCAGCAGCATCCAGCACCGCAGCCGCAGCAGCCGCCACAACAGCAGCCACCGCAGCAAGCACAAGATCTGGGCATCCATCAGAATCCGATGCCGAACCATCAACCCGCTCCTCCGCAATAGCCGCCAGCACCGGCACAAGTTAATGTAGTCCAACCACCGGCCTCCAACGCCGGGTGGTCATTTGATGATGATGGCGCCGCACCACAGGTCATGGCCTTCCACCACAAACCTTCCTTCATCCTCCCTACACAACCAACACCCTCTCCGCTCATCCCACCATTCACACCCGCTCCACCAAATCCGCTCACCATCCCGTCGTATCCTTCGCCAACCCCCATCACCGTCATCACACCACCATCCAATCCCGCACCTATCCTTGCCCATCCATTCACCCTGCCTTCACCAGCATCCACGTCCATCACCACCCTACCATCCACCAATCCTTCACCTATCATCCGCGCATCCCCCATTAACTTCACCAACCCTCCGCTTTACCAAACTGCCTCCCCCACGCCACCTATTCCACTCATTCGCCCCGCAGGGCCCATCATACTATCCCCCGATGCCGCGGCAAATTGTGCTCTAAGGAGCGGGAAGATGTTCTATCGGAACTACGCCACTACTAGCAATCCCCAGTCTTCCCAAACGGTGGCCGAGCAAGAGGAAGCTGAACCGTTACCGGGGACTCAATATGATTTACTGCATCATCTAGATCGGGTACCCGCCAAGATATCTGTGCTGGAGTTAATCAAGAGGTCCACTCTCCATCAAGATGCACTGAGGGATTTTTTGCAGAAGGTCATGGTTAGTGAAGACATGGCAGTCGACAGTCTACCAACGGTACTAGCAACTATCTCTAAAGGGCCGGCAATCACATTCTCTGAGACCGAGCTTGCACCTCCGGGGGCTCGGCAAATGCCGCTCTGCATAACAATTACTTTGAACAAAGTCGACGTTGAAGTAGCACTGGTCGACACTGGGGCCTCAATTAATGTCTGCCCCCTCAGCACTCTCCGAGCCTGCAATATATCTGAGGAGTTACTACGGCCTACCCCCACCACTATAGCAGCATACGACAACTCAAGGCGGGCATGTCACGGGGTAGTCACTATTCAGGCTGAGCTCGGGCCTCTTTCCATGGCTGTAGAATTCTATGTACTTGATATCGACCCTATGTTCAAGGCTATCTTGGGTCGTCCCTGGATCGACACACTTGGCGCCGTGCCCTCTACCGCACACCAATGCATTAAATTCCCTTTTCAAGGGAGGGTCGTCAAAGTTCAAAGTTTATCCACGGTACAGTCAGTGAAGGCCATCTCTGAACAGATTCTTCCTACTCTCTGGCCAAGCAGCCGGCCCGTGCTATCAGTGCTAGACCTAAACTTTCCTTGGGCGTACACCACTCCTAAGCCCGTCACTACCCCGGTCAATATCAAGGCAAAGCCGCAGATTCGAGATTCGAAGGGGTGGAACATTATATTGAAACTGGGCTATCAACCGGGGAGAGGCCTCGGTGCACAGCTGCAAGGGATGACCAAGCCCATACCAAAAGGAAGGAAAATGGGCAGATGAGGTCTCGGTTACAAGGAGACAGCATTATCAATGATGGGTGACTCTGGGCCGCTTACCTGGGATTACCGTCAGCATTTTGTGAGAGGGCCCCCACAGCCGGGCACGTTAGCTGCGAAGCCAGTCCAGTCAGAAACCGACACGGTTTGTCCAGTCACCAGTCCACCCCCGTTGCCAAGGGGGCTAAATGACGATGTGATCGACTACAGCTGGGCCCTCCAGGGGCTGTTTTGTGAAAGAGGCAGCCAGAAGCCACAGAAGGTTCAGCTTATGCAATGGAGGCCAAAGAAGCGGCCTGGTGATGATTCAAAGAAAGAAGGGAGCTCGCTGATTGCTCTTTCTCTATCTCCCTCTCATTTTCAGTGCATGATCCAGCTGAAGGGGTTTGTACCCCGTCCTCCTCCGATTATGATTAATCCATCCTTCAGTGATCCATTCCAGATTCCAATCAATCCTCCTGCTTATGGGCCTCGCTGCCCCATTAATCTGCCTGCTTTCCCCATCCCTCCGTTTTTTAACTCTCAAATCCACGAGATGTGGGGTTCCTCCTCTTGTGATCTTTTCTTCGATTGCATCTTTCCTGAGCTGTTCCCTATGCAGCTCCCGCCTCCTCCGTCGTGCTGCGTGGTCTCCACTGATCTCCAAAAAAAAAACGTCAAATTTGAAACGGAGATTTCAGTGGAAGATTATGCTATCCTGTCTCCATCCTCCTCGTCCCAGGGGCACGAGTCCCCTGCTCCTTCCCTTCCATTAAGCTTCCTCTCTCCTAGGTCAGAGTTAGGGTCTAGCGAGTCTAAAGAAGTAGAGTCAGTTAGGTCTAAAGAAGTAGGGTCTTGTTCTAGGTCGTTCAACCCTTCCCCTCCTGAGCCGCGCTCGCTTGCGCATCCTTCCCGATCTATTCCTGATAGGTTCTTGCAAGATCTAGCTCAGCGGTGTCATGCTCTTTTGAAGTGCCCAGAATTCGTCGCCACGGCGATTGCGATTGAAGATGAAGAGGAAATAGAAGGGGTGTGGAGCGATGACGGATTAGGCGTCTATGAAGTGCTGGATGAGAAAGACCCAATTGATGAAGACAGCGATGTAGAGGACACTGCCGACTTATATGCAAAGGGACTGAAGAGATTCGACCAGCCGTCGACGGCAGTGGATGAACCTACAAAGGAAATCAACTTGGGAACGGAAGAAGATCCAAGGCCCATCAATATTTCAGCTAATCTCCCTCCACAGGTAGAAGAGGATCTAATTAAGGTACTGAGGGAGTATAGCGATTCTTTCGCCTGGTCTTATGAGGACATGCCAGGTCTTGACCCCTCCTTAGTGGAACATCGACTCGTGCTTAAACCAGGGGCAACGCCTGTTAAACAAAAGTCAAGAAGATTTCATCCCCACATGGCCTTGCGGATTAAGGAAGAGGTCGACAAACTTTACAAGGCCAAGTTCGTCAGAGTAGTTTTATATCCTCAATGGGTGGCAAACATAGTCCCTGTTCTCAAGAAGGATGGGAAAGTGCGCATATGCATTGATTTCAGGGACCTTAACAAAGCATGTCCTAAAGATGATTTCCCGCTGCCTCATATAGACGTCCTTGTTGATAACACTGCCGGGTACGAAGCTCTATCATTCATGGATGGGTACTCGGGCTATAATCAGATCCGTCTCGCTCCCGAAGATCAAGAGAAAACTTCCTTCACCACGCCCTGGGGCACATACTGCTATGTAGTTATGCCTTTTGGATTAAAGAACGCAGGCGCCACCTATCAAAGGGCGATGATGGCTATCTTCCACGACATGATGCACATCTATATGGAAGCTTACGTGGATGACATTCTGGTGAAGTCAAGATCAAAGGAAGAACACCCCTCTATTTTGGCTAAGGTGCTGCAGAGAGCCAGGGAGTACAAGCTAAAGATGAATCCGAAGAAATGCGTATTCGGAGTCTCCTCGGGGAAGCTGCTAGGTTTCATAGTGAGCAAACGGGGGATCCAGATTGATCCTAACAAAGCACAGGCCGTCATGGATATGCCTCCGCCAAAGAACATTACGGAACTTCGAGGACTGATTGGTAGATTGCAATTCATTAGAAGATTCATATCCCAGCATTCTCAAAGGTGCCGTCCGTTTTATGAATTGCTCAAGGCGGGGGTCAAGTTCGAATGGAATCAAGATTGTCAAAAGGCCTATGAGGACCTCAAGGAATATCTATCCAATCCCCCGGTTTTGCAACCTCCTGTCCCTGGGAAACCCCTGATCCTATACATCTCGGTCATTGAGGACTCCCTAGGGGCGGTTTTAGCACAAGTGGATGACGAAGGAAAAGAGCGGGCTGCGTACTATCTTTCTCGGTTGTTTAATCCAGCTGAATCCAGATACACCGCTATGGAGAAGACTTGTGCCGCCTTAGTGTGGGTAGTTCAGAAGCTTAAACATTACTTTCTCGCCCACCCAGTTAGGCTGATCTCTAGAATGGACCCGATCCGTTATCTCTTAGAAAAGCCCGTTCTTTCTAGTAGGCTAGCTCGCTGGCAGAGCTTCCTCTCTCAATTCGATATCACCTTTGTCGTTCAGAAGGCAGTCAAAGGATATGCCATCGCTGAGCATCTTGCACATCTCCCTATTCCTCACACCGACTCTATTCAGGACGATTTCCCTGATGAGCATCTCTCTGTCCTTTCTCAGCATCCCTTCTGGTCTCTGCACTTTGATGGTGCGCTTAACTCACAGGGCCAAGGGATCGGTGCTGTCCTGCTTACTCCTGAGGGAGTGACCATCCCCTTTGCTTATCAACTTCGATTTCCTGCTACCAACAACATCGCTGAGTATGAGGCTCTCCTGGCCGGCTTGAAGCACGCCTATCTCTTAGGCGCGCGTTATTTAAACATCATAGGAGACTCTCAGCTCGTCTTACGGCAAGTTCTGTCCACTTACCGTACCCGTGACCCCAAGCTCAAGCCCTATCAAGATTTGGTCACGCTCATCGCTAAGCGATTCCGCAAGCTAATCTATATCCATACTCCCCGTTCTCTGAACATTCTGGCGGATGCATTGGCATCTCTGGCCTCCTCCTTATCCTTCCCTCTCAGTCGTAGTACTGAGACTGTCGTCGTCCAGAGGATGGACGCACCCTCTCTCCAGGATCCTTGGTTCACCAACCTTAGGAAGTCTGCAGAAGTGAGAGCTGAAAAGGAAGATCTCGAGGAGGTATCATTGGCAGAACTAGAGGAGATTTTGGATGAAGAAGAATTGCCTTGGTACCATGAAATCGAGTTATTTTGCAAAGAAGGGGCATTCCCAGAAGGGGCAAGAGCTGAGCAGCGCAAAGCAATAAGAAGAGCCGCCGCAAGGTACACTATCATTGCAGGAGAACTGTACAGGCGCGCTACTAATGGAATGCTCATGAGATGCCTAGATGATGTGGAAGCTTGGAAAGTAGCAGAAGCAGCACATTCCAGCGAGTGTGGAGGTCATGTCAATGGCCAGGCTCTAGCGAAGAGGATTCTTAGGCAGGGCTACTATTGGCCCACTCTGGAGGAGGATTGCTCCCTCTATGTCCGGAGGTGCCTTAAATGCCAACTCCACGCTGATAAAATCCACTCTCCAGCTTCATCTCTTCATCCTATGACCGCTCCTTGGCCATTCTCTATGTGGGCTTTCGACGTCGTCGGCCCACTCGGTGATCCTAATTCTCAGACCAAGCAGAAATCCTTCATTCTCACAGCAACTGAGTACTTCACCAAATGGGCCGAAGCCGAGGCGTACGCGGAGATCAAAGCTACAACGGTGTGCCGCTTTATCATGAAGAATATCATCTCGCGGTTCGGAGTGCCAAGCAGCATCATCACCGACAACGGACCCCAGTTCGTCTCCCAGGAGCTTAAAGACCTCTGTAAGAAGTTCAAAATTACATTGCATCATTCATCACCATATTACCCTCAAGGCAACGGTCAAGCCGAAGCCACTAATAAAACTCTTCTTAAAATCATTAAGAAAACATGCGAAGCGCATAAATTTTCTGATTGGCCTGAAAGATTGGTGGAAGCTCTGTGGGCTTACCGCACCTCCGTCCGTACTCCTACGGGACAAACTCCCTATTCTCTAACCTACGGGATGGAGGCGGTGCTCCCATATGAGATCTTAATCCCTTCACTCAGAGTACAGCTCGATAAGGAACTTAATCTCGATGAACGTCGAGAGGCGTTGCTGGTCCAACTGGAACTCCTAGATGAGAAGAGGATGAATGCGGCCGATCACGTATCTGTTTATCAAAAGAGAGTTTCGCGTTATTTTCAAAAGAAGGTAATTGAACGAAAATTTTGCAAGGGTGAAATGGTTTTGAAACGCAAATTCATTCGGTCTGCAGGTCCTAGGTCTAAATTGCAACCTAACTGGGAAGGGCCGTTTGTAATAAAAGAAGCTTATTCAGGGAATGCCTATCGTCTAATCAACGCGGAAGGTGAGGAGCTCTCTCACCCGTGGAATGGGTTGTATCTTAAGCGTTTCTTTCCTTAAAAATCTAAACCATGTGCTTTTCCGGCAATAAGAAATGCCTCCCTATCTTCAAAAGAGAGTCTTGAGTAAGGCAAACACACACTACACGACGCCCATGGTCGGGTTCCTTGCTTAAAAAGACACCGTTTTTCCTCGGCCATGCTTTGGGGGAAAGTCAAAGTCCCTGTACGTTTCATTCTTCGGCTGCATCCAGGGGCAAGGAGTGAATAAGAAGGCGACAACCAATCCAAACTCCCTAACGAGAAGAGGTCTCAAATAGGGGCAAGTCCGTTATGACCTGACTCCACAAGAAAGAAAAGAAAAGAAAAACAAAGGAGTGCTCTTTACCATGAAATCAAAAGCATCATCTCAAGGTCTGTGAATGAATTCTCAAAAGCTCCAAAAGAAAAAGAAAATTAGGCATGACAAGAGTGGCAGTACAGTTCCCCGCGGGACGTTATGAGCCCGGTCGCATGCATGCCTAAGTGGATAAAGGTTCGATGACGGACATAAAAAGCCCCGGCACAACAGACCAAATCTCTAATAAGGTTGCACGGTGAGGGAATCAAGTTCTAAAAACTTCCATATCTGGCCTAAGCTTACCCCCATATTCTTTTTTTTCTTTTAGGACTGAGACGAGTACCCTAGGTATGGCGTTGGTAAAAACACCGTCACAATGACCAGGTCTCGGCCAAGGGTTGTCACACTATTTGCACGCCGATCTCGAGACTCAAGCTAAAAACAAGGGAGGTCTCGTGTTGCTAGAGAGGCACTGGTGTTTCAAAATCCAAAAACATCAAATATTTTCAGAACCCAAAAACAATGCATATTTCAAAATCCAAATACGTCACATATTTCCAAAATCCAAAAAAAACAATAAATATTTCAAAATCCAAACAAATCGAATATTTCAAAAATTCAAACAAATCAAATATTTTCAAAAATCAAAAGCATTCAATACTTCCATCATCTGCATAACATGCATTGTTTTTTGTTTTCCGCCTATTTAATAAGGCTCCACCCCTTGACCAAATATCAAGAAACGGTCATTATCTAACTTGCTCCAAGGCAAGGGGTTGAGTCTAAGAACGGATCTAACTTGTCTCATGTTTAAGTGTGTGCAGAATGCAGGGGCCGGTTCAAAAGCCAAAACTCACAGTTATGCAGGTTCAAGGCATGTAACGCACTAGTCTCAGGCCGCTGCTTCCGTGTGACGGTCCATTCCCGGACCGTTACTCTCCCTTTAGCTTGAGCCCTATTTCTTGCGACCATCATCATTGTGGCGGTCTGGGATAGGACCATCTCTTCCTTATGACGGACCCAATCCTCTCCGTCGCTTACTTCAGAAATCAGGTCCTCTCTGCCTCCATTCTGACGGCCCATCGTAAGACCGTTGTTACCTTATAACGGCCCTTGGTACATCCGTTAATCCCCCCAGAAACTCTGATTATTCACATCAATCTAATCTTCCAAAGCACACAACTCAAGTTCTTTCAATTAAGGCAATCTCATCTCATTCAAGCAAGCTTAATAAAATATAATTCATGATAAACCAAGTTCTGAGTGGCAATCTCATAACATCTTTCATAAGCAAAAGAAAATCAAGATACATTCACTTTTTATCCGCAAGAGGGCGGATTCTTCTCAAATCTTTCAGATATTCTCGGCGTGCCTCGTCATCTTCTTCAACTTCTGGGTGCCACGGGCGCACCTTGCTGATCTCCTACATGGTCAGCGCATTCCAGATCGCTCTTTCATCTTCCTCGGTCCCCATCTTCCTAGGTAGAAGGGGAGGGTAGTGTGATAGTGCAGAAACGCTGATTCGAGGTAACTCGATCTGAAGATGGCACCGGTGTGGGTTATAGATCGCCATGGTAGTGTTTCCAACCAGCTGGAGGTCCAGGCCTTGACGCCGCGGTATTTTAAGAAGAATGCTTCGAAGAACGCTTGGTCGCATGATGAACTTATCCATTGGAAAGAGTTGAAGAAGAGGCGCCATTCATCCCGAGTTTTCTTATCCGCCGTCCTGCATTCAACATAAGAAGAATATCCAAAAGCCCCTCCAATGAAGAAGAGGGGGTGGCTCCCGAAGATCCGGCTCGCCGAAGTTATATCTTCCTTGGGAAGGAATTTGATTCTCACTCCTATCCAACACTCAAGGAGTATCATGGAACCGAACAAAGGCCCTCCAAGGCAAGCCGAGCTTAGTCCTTCATAGAGGTATGAGAGGACCGCTTGAGAAATAGACATACCCCGCCACAGTCCACTAATAATGCTAAGATTTTGGATATCTAAGAGGTGGTCGGTTGTGGAGAAAAGGAAGACCCCGCACAAGCAAACCGCCACCGCCTTGGCTATTGCTTCGTGTCTCTCCCACTTGTTTTTACAGTGAGACACTATCCATTGTGCCATAGGGATCAAGTGAATGTGGCGCGGGCTGATCATGGTCCGCACGTCCTTTGGGTTATGAATGAAGTCGCTTAAGATCAAGGACGGATCAATAGGTTCTATTGTATAGCAAACCCGATCCTCATCCCCCACCTTAGTCTTAGGAAGGGCTAGGTAGGTCTCTACCTCCTCCAATAGGACGGTTGCTTCAAAGGAGGGGAAGATGAAGGTATGAGTTTGTGGATGCCATAGTTCCACAAGGGCTGAAAGGCATGGCCAATCCAAAGACAATTTCTGGAAGTTTTTGCCTAGAACCAAGAGGGGTTGGAGGTGCCATGCTTTGAGGATTGATACCACCTCTAAAGGGAGTGCCTTTACCATGGGAGCCACCCACTTCAGGTTGGAGTAACACCTTGGGCCAGGAAGAGGCTTGAAGAAGAAAAGAAGAAGGAAGGTTATGAAGAAAATTAAAGTGCAGCAAAAAAATCTGAACTTTGGATGAAGTCATGCAAGCTTACCACCCTTTGGACATTAGAGCTTAGATGCTTGGGGATCGAGGATAGCCGTTGAAGCTCCCCATGTTCCCTCCTTGCAGCCTTAGGGCCGGTGTAGATCTTCTCTTCCATAGCCGCCATCTCGAAGCACCTCTTCATCTTGATTTCTGCTTGTTAGGGAGAATTCTTCAACCCTAGAACAGAGGTTTTTGCAAGCTGCGATTTTGGATAAGTTTCCCAAGTTGCTGGGGCTTTTTATTAACTTTGGAAGGATAAGATTGGAGTTGGGAGGCTTTATCTGAAATTTGGATAAGTTCTAGCAAGAGATTAAGTGGCTGAACCTCGGACTCTAAGCTCTCACGGCCGAATCCGTTTTGGAAACGACCCAGACTCTGACGGTCTGTCGTAGGGCCGTTACTTCACTCTGGCGCGCCTACCCTGGGCCGTCACTCTTTCTGTGGGTTGGGTTTTCCTTAAAACATGTTCTGTGGCTGTTTACGGTCTGGTCTCAGACCGTCGCCTTTCAACGGACGAACCCTAATCCGTTATATCCTTCAAATCGCTCAAGTCTCTCTCTTCTGGGCTGAACGCCATGTAACGGTCAGGTTAGGACCGTCGTTTCGTTATGACGCGTCTCCTTCAGGCCGTCGCGTTTTCTGCGAGTAGTTCTAAAACCATGTTCTGCCATGAACAACGGTCTGGTCTAGGACCGTTGTTTTCTTTTAACGCTCCTACCATGGGCCGCTATTTCCTCTGCAGCCCGGCTATCAGAATAAGATATTTCATGAATGACGGCCTAAGGTAGGCGCGTCGTTTGATTATGACGGTCCAAGATCAGACCGTCATTTCCTCTGCTACTAAATTCAGGCAGTTAGTCTATCCTTTGCCTAGACCTGGCGGTCTTTCACATCTGTACACCACACCTTCTCCACACAAGCATTCATTCACACATACACATCCATCATGCGTACTTTCAATCACTCATTCGTGCATATCCATTCATACATCCACATAAAAAAGTCAACAAAAATTTCATTTTCATAAAAAGGCATGTACAAGTGGTAAGAAAAGCATAAAAGTACATCATTCGGCCGGCTTATCCGTCGGGCCGCCCTCATCCTCTCCACCCTCGGGTTTCCTAGGTGGCGGTGCTATGGAAGCACTCTCCTCCTGCTGTCCTCTCTCTGCCCTCTCATTTCTCTGTTGGCCGGCGGAACTAACTAGGAAATCCCCAACCGAGCCACTAGGGGCAGCACTCCTATGAGCCCCGCTCCGGGAAGAACTCCGCTCTGGTGCCCGGCCTAGCATCCGGACCGTCTGCTCCATTGTCTGCAGCCTGATCTTCAGTGTGAAGATCTGGCGTCGCGTCTCCCGTGCCTCGGTCCGGTAGCGATCAAGATCCGCGGTCCCAAGGCGAAGGTCCTTCACCTCGGCCCGCGCCCGTGCTAAATCTGCTCGAAGTCGCTCCATCTCCACATCGTCCACATGTCGAGGGGTCTCCGCTCTCAGTCGGGCTATCTCTGCCCGCACGAGCTCCGTCTCTGCTCGAGCTCGATCAGTCTCGGCCCGGCTCCTCTCCACCTCTGCCCTCGCCTGGGTGGCCTCCGCCACTGCCGCTGCCAGCTCTATCGCCTGTAGATTGCATTGCATTGCATATAGGTTAGTCATATAAATTTAATTAGCATAAGCATAATCATAAAGCATGTAAGTATCTTACCCGCTCCGCGAGGGTGGCCTCCGCCTCCTCGGCCCGGGCAACCGCCCGAGTAAAGTCAGCATCTCGCCCAGCCCTGTCTCCCGCAGGTTGCGAGGACGACGATGGGGCATCCGGTCCTGCTCGTTGAGCTCCCTCTGCCCGCTGCATTGTCATAGCCAAAGCATTAGCATCATGCGTAATCATAGTCATATCATAAGCATTCAGAATCTCACTAGGAGCTCCAAAGCAGTCCGGTACTCATCCCGCTGCTGGATGGTAGAGTGGAGTAGTCCCTCTAGCTCAGCTATCCGCCCCTCAGGATCGAGCTGCATGTAGAAAGCATGAGCCAGCATGTCACATCCGCATTTCATCATATAGAAAGAGTTTCTTAGTTTAGAATTGCATACCGGTCGTCGGGTACCTCGGTATACCCGGTCGCCGTAGTGTCGAGCAAAGGCCTTCAGGTAGGCCTCGTCGCTCTCTGCCCGCTCTTTCACAGCCCTGCCTCGCTGCCTCCAGTCGAGGACGTACTTCACCTTCCGGGCACGCCAATCCACATTCCCACTAATACCTCTCGCCGACTTGCCTGGATGGTCGTCGGTGCGGCGTGGAAAGGTCACCTCGGGCTGGTGTAGTCCTCGGGTCCGCAAGATCAGCCTGTAGTGCAGAGGCTCGATGATGTGGAGGCAGTGCAGCCAGACGTCTCGTCCCCGATACGATAGAGACGCCTCCACCCATGGCTGTCCTGTGTAACCCTCACCGCGGTAAGGGGTCCACCTCACCTGCAGGCATTTAGATCCATCAGCATTCGCATAGCATGAGCACATATAGGCATATAAAGCATTTAAAGCATTTAAGTTCTGGGCTCACCGATGTGTGTGGGTAGGAGTCCAGGTCGTCCTGGATCATCCGGGTCTGTCTCAAGACCGACCCCGTATCCCTCGCCACCGACCATCGCCTCGCGATCGGTATCAGGCCAGGATGGAGTAATGCGCCTCTCCCAATGCCCGGGAGGTACAAATAGCTCCAGATCTGCATTTAGGAATCAAGTCAGTTACATAAATCATCAATCATAGCATACATCATGGCATAGTAGAAAGCACTTAAGCGCATTTTTACCTGTAGGAAGGGCGAGAAGCCTCCCAGCATCGTCAGTCGGTCCGTGGTGCTCAACGAGTTGATCAGGAAGGCCAAGACCGCTGCTCCCCAGGCGTATTTCCTCACTCTGCTTAAATCCTCTATCAGCGGCAGCAGTCTGCAGCTGATGACATCCGCTCTGGTCGCGAACAGGAGCTTCCCGAACAACAGTATCAAGAAGCGCCTCATCACTCGATCCCCCTCCTCTCCTGCCTCTGCCGCCACACGAGGGCGCACCCGGTCTATCACTCTGCTAGATGCTCCTCGGCAGTTCTCCCACGGCAATCGCTGCCCCTCTCAGCCCCAAACTCTCCTGCAGCACCGATCTCGAGAGCTGGGATGAAGACTGGCCCGGCCTGATCAGGTCCAACCCCAGTAGCTGCTGCGCTATCTCCCGATAGTCGCCGTACGTCCATCCTGTCACTGCAGCGCCGTGGACTCTCAAGCCTGTAATCTCGCCATGTCTTCTAGCGTGGGGATCATGTGGCCCCACGGGAAGATGAACGCCCTGCTAACCGGGTCCCACCTCTCGTGCAATGCGTACAGCAATGGCGTATCCATCCGGATCACCTCGATGCTGAGCATCTCGGCGAAACCCATCTCTGCAAGTCTGTCTCTCTGGTAGTCGGGCAGTGCCTGGTACACCGCCCGAATCTGCAGCCATGAGATCCTCGATCTCCTCTTTCCCTGCATTGCATATTAGAGCACTAATTAGTCCATTCGCATCATATAGACATTGCATAAACATTAAATATCGAAAAGAAAAACAAAAATTTGAAAATTGAAAACCCTAAAAAGAGTTTGGAACCCTGGCAGAAGTAACGGCCCTGGGATGGGGCGTTACTTGTCTCTGACGGCCTTATCTTGGAGCGTCAGAGGAGTGACGGTCGCTGGCGGGACCGTCACTTAGTCTGCCAGTAGGGAATTTCTCCCCTGCATCCCCATGACTTCTCACTTTGGCCAAATGGCCTACAAGTGTTCCTAGTGGGTTCATAGACCCATTTCTACCCTTATCCCCCACATGCATTCATAAATAAAAACATAAAAATCAAAAATTTAAAAATTAGGGCGGAGGGCCTACCTCATGGTCGAGGACCTTCCTCTTCTTCTTCTCTGGTTCCTTGGGCTCCTCTGCACCCAAGGAGGCTTCGGTTGGTTCTTCCACGACCGTGGGGACCTCCTCCTCTTCCCTTGGCTCCCTTCCCCTCGGTTCTTCCTCCACGGGCGGTGGGGTGGTCTCTCGTTCGAGCCGGCGGTGGAACCGCCTTATAGCCATCTTCTTTCCTCTCCCTCTCTTCTGAGGTGGTGGCTGCGGTGCCTCGTCGCCGGCCATTGGAGTGTGGAGATGGAGGTCGCCGGTGGGTTTTCTGGTTTGGCGTTTTGGTTGTTTGAGCATGAAATGAGACCGAACGGCCGTTCGGTTTGTTTTTTTGAAAACTCAGGAGAAGCGACGGTCTATCGTTAGACCGTCACATCATTCTGACGCCCCCCTCTAAGGCCGTCGCTTGTGACGGACTGTTTTATTGAAGAATATGAACCGACTCGGTGTTGACGGACTAGGCTTAATCCGTTATTTTCATGTGACGCTCCTGAGTCAGGCCGTTATATGCTTGCAAGTTTCTTGATGAATGAATGGTCAAAATTAATGTTTAAACTTATCTCCATCATAAAAACATTTGATGAGTTTATCACACAGACAATGGTCATGCCTTAACTATTATCATAACTATCTTGTTGGCTAACCTATCTTTCATGAAAGGAACTATGAACAGAAGGCACGCTTCGCCGTCCGTCAAGCAGGTAAGTCAGGTATTGTATCTCGTTCCCTTATCCCTTAATGCATTACTATATGTTATCTATGATATATTATCTCGAGAACCGGCTGGTCATTCAGGTGTCCTGGGATCTGATGTTCCCCTTAAACAAAAATGATGATGATCTAAGTTCACATGAATAATCGTTGGATAGGCCGTTAGGTTGGAAAATTTGGGGACGATGGTTCTATCTTGCACGCCGTGGTTGCAGATGGTGTCTTGACTCTGGTTTCCCCAATCTAGCAATATTATTCTCGAGTATCTTGTTATTTTATCTTTCTTGGCATTTGCTTTGAAGATTTGTTTTTCTTTAGCCCAGCATGCATCATACGCATTCTTTGAGCATTCATGAGCTTCATTTGTTCAAGAGGTCTCATTGACGGTGAACAGCTGTGTTCTTGATCCTGGATAAGGAGAATTATTCCACTCTGAATTTGAAGGTTTCCTTCGATTTGCTCGCTTGATCTGGTTGACTGAAGATTCCTGTCTGGAGTTTAGTCTCTTTCCTTTCCGTTGCCTCCGGCGGCCAGCCGTGTTTCCTTTCCTTAGTTAATTAAATCCTCCAGACTTGCATCCTTTGGTTAGCTATTTCCTTGTGATCAGTTTTGAAGTTTTTCCAGAAAATTCTTATCGCTTGTTGGTGAAGAACGGGTGTCGTTTACCTTAACGCCCTCTTTTTGATCCACTCCGCTTCATTTCCGCTTCATCTCCGTGTTCCATTTCACTTTCGCTTCACTTCCGCTCGTTCCCCTGCAAAGAGGACGTTAAGGAGGGGCATCTGTTGACACCCGTTTTATACCCAATAAGTCGGGTCATCTCCTTATTTATTCAATATGATGCTCCGAGTTGTTCACTCTTCATTGAATTCCTTTTAATCAGTTGAAGCCTGTTTTCTGGGTCTCAATTCCTGGATTAGACCTGGTTCCTGGTGGCACTTCGTTCAAAAGCTTGGCAATCCCTCCATTCTATTTTCTTGAAAATCAATGATAATAACGGTCTGGACTAGGCGCGTCATTTCATAATAACGCATGAAGCCTAGGCCGTTAATCTTTGAAGAGTCCCAAGACTTAGGGCCTCGTTGTCCTTTGATAATAACGGTCTACTCCCTAGCCGTTGTTTCCTTATGACGCCCTATGCCCTGGCCGTTACTTACTTGCAGAGTCCTATTGTTTAGATCTTCTTCCCGTCGATCTTATCCTTTGGATAGGGTTGAAAATGACGGTAATTCCTTGGAGCGTTATTTCCAAGTGGCGGTCTATCGTGCAACCGTTACTTCCTTCAGAGAGTCCTGACAGTTCAGGCCTTTTCTCTGCTACTCCGTGGACGAGATAGGGTTTTGGATTGGCATTATCTCCTTCAATTCTAATCCTCAGGACCTCTCGTTTGTTTCTTTGGACTCTTGTTGATATTATCCTCAAGGATTTGCTAAGGATTATCCTCCTTTCTTGGCTGATTTATCTTCAACTCGACCTGAGAGTTTGAGGGAGTCTATAAATAGAACCCTTGATTTCATGACCCGAAGAGGAAGATTTGATTCACGACGAAGTGCTGCCAAATTCAGGAGCCATCTACATCCAGGAGGAGCTGCTTCCCACGTCCATCTTCCAAGTCAAGGGAGTAATTTTGGGTTTTAGCTTGTCAAGATCATCATTATTGCATGCTCAAGTTTCCCTTGGTTTTATCAATCAAAAGCATTGTCCCTCCTCTTCCTCCACGTTTTTCACTGTTGCTAAGCATACACATATCCTCCTAAACTTAAAAAACGCCCAGAGGGGTTAAAAAACCAACAACTCCCCGGTAATCCCCTCTCCTTTTGATGTTCTTAAGCTTTTTAAGGATTGATGCTATACTTATGTTGAGGGCTAATTGAGGTTGTGTTGTTTTGCTTTCTACATCCTTGGCAGGTTTTACAGGATCACTAGCACGAGGCCCAAGCCTTCTAGCCGGCTGGAAGGGTTGGAGTTCAAAGAATTCACATCTTTTCACTGCAGGTTATCTGACGGTCAGGTGCAGGAGCGTTATTTCTTTCTGGCGGTCTATCGCACGACCGTTACTTCAAGCGACGCACAGGGTTTGGACCGTTATTTGCAAGTTGATCTGCAGGCTTTCCTTGGTTTTCTCTCCCGTGGGCGGGTGTTTCATCCACCTACTTCCAAGGTATATTCGAGTCTTTGACTCGTGTTTACTTTGGTGGCGATCACGACTTTCCTTAGTGTTGGGCACTAGCTGTCTTTCTCATCAAATCTCTTTATTCCCCTTGATTGTTCCACCCCTAGCGGTGTGTTTTTATTTATCTTTGCTCCACGCCCCGGCGTGTGTTTTTATTTTTCCCTTAGCGTAATTTGATTGAGATAGCATGCCCATGCTAGAGTTAGATTTGATTGCCTAGGTTCATGTTCACATGTGCATAGGTTGAGCTGATCTTTGGTAGTTTATTTATCATCTCGCCATATCATTTTTCAAAACCCTCACAATCAACAAAAAAAGAAAGAAGATAAGAAGAGATAGTTAAACAAACAATCAACAATGAGGCGCACAACTTTTTGGTGGTAGGGGTTCAACTCCGGCTTTCACACTTCGAACTCCCCTTGGATTTGCTTTATTATCAACATTGAATCCCCGAATACCTGAAGCATCTGGATACCCATGTTGAGGCTTATACATAGCCCGATTATCAGAGCTTCATATTCGGCTTCATTATTGGTGCAGGGCTTGTTTATAGAACAGGAAGTATGCACAACCTCCCCTTCTGGTGATCTTAGCACAATACCGGCTCCGGCCCGTATTCTGGTCTTTCCATCGGAGTCGGTCTCTGTTCTAGATGCTCCATCAAAGAATAGCTGCCACATAGTTGACTGAGCCTGGCAGGCTTCTAGTGTCTCATCATCGGGTAACTCAGTCCCCAACATATCATTCTCTGGCACAGGATGCTCTGCGAAGAAATCGGCAACGGCCTGTCCTTTTATTGCCCTCTGGGGTATATATGTGATATCAAATTCCATCAGAATTACTGCCCATTTGCCCAAACGGTCTTTCAGTACTGGCTGAGTCAGTATGTATTTGAGTGGATCTGCTGCAGATATTAATCTGATTTCATGTGACAGCATATAGTGCCGGAGCTTTTTAACGGCAAAGACTAGTGCCAAGCATGTCTTTTCTATATAGGTGTAGCTTTCTTCAGTTCTAATCAGCCTCCGACTCAGGTAGTATAGAGCCTGCTCTTTGCCTTCTTCATTTATCTGTGCTAGCATTGCCCCCAGGGAACAGTGTGTGGCTGCAATGTACAGTATCAGGGGTCTGCCCTTAATAGGTGCCCCCAGCACTGGAGGGGTCTTGAGATATTCTTTCAGCTTCTCCAAGGCTTCCTGACAGCCATCGTCCCAGAGGAACGGTACATCTTTCATCATGAGCTTGTGAAAAGGGTGGCATCTCCCCGACAGATTTGATATGAATCGTCGGATATAGGCCAAACGCCCTTGTAGAGATCTCAGCTCGTGGAGATTCCTTGGAGGAGGGAGCTCCTGGATAGCTTTAATCTTGGATGGGTCGATCTCAATGCCCCTATGACGGACAATGAACCCAAGGAATTTTCCACTGGACACGCCGAAGGCACATTTCATAGGATTCATCTTGAGTTCATATTTGCGCAGCCTCTGGAACACCATCCTCAGGTCTTGCAGATGATCCTCTCTTCTGCTGGTTTTCACCACCAGGTCATCAATGTAGCACTCTACTTTCTTGAAGAGCATCATCAAAGATCTTTGTCATAGCTCTTTGATAGGTAGCACCGGCATTCTTAAGGCCGAACGACATTCTTTTATAATGAAATATCCCCTTCGGGGTGCGGAATGCAGTGTGCACTCTGTCTTCTTCAGCAATCCAGATCTGGTTGTATCCGGATGACCCATCCATGAATGACAGGGCTTCATGGCCAGTGGTTGCATCGATCATGACTTCAGTGATCGGCACTGGGAAATCATCTTTCGGGCAAGCCTTATTCAGGTCCCTGAAATCTACACATATTCTGATCTGCCCATTTTTCTTCTTCACGGGCACTATATTGGCCAGCCATGTAGTATACTGGTTCTCTTCAACAAAGCCCACATCAATCAGCTTATCAACCTCTTTGTTGATCTGATTTATCAGTTCGGGACGCATTCTCCTGGAAGGCTGCTTCACAGGGCTTGCCTCTGGGTTTATCGCCAATCGGTGCTGTGCCACATCGGAACTCAGTCCTGGCATTTCATCATATGTCCATGCGAAGCAGTCTCGAAATTCTTTCAAAAACTGAATATACTGTTCTTTGACAGCTGGCTCCAGCAGTGCACTGAGGAATGTCGGCCTTGGCTCATCTGCTGACCCCAGATTTACTTTTATCAGCTCATCGACGGTGGCTTGGCCTCCATCTTCAACTTCGGGTGGGGCTTCTTGCAAATCAATAAAGCCTCCCGGGATATAATCTTCTTCATTCTCAAGATTTTCTGTTTCATCATATTGGTCATCAGCGGATGCTGGTGCATCGTATAAGGCCAATATGGCCGGATTCTGTTCAGTCTGCCCCAAAGACGTGACTGGCTCAGTGGAAAACTTTGAAGTGGAGTCTTCCGTGCTTAGAGGCTCTTCTAATGTGGGCTCCCCTGAGAGGTCATCATGATGTAGAGCTCGGAATTCTTCTAGAATGCGCCCAAACTCGAGGCACTCTTGCAGCTCTCTGGCTACTTGATCTTCATCCGGGGTTCCCGTATCAAATTGTGCCTCGGCCTGGAACAGATCCTCTTTGCAAGATAGATTCTCCCAGCGCCAACCCTTCTTAGTCTCATCAGACATCCTTGCCTCCGGCTGGTTGTCTTGGGCTCCATTGTCTGTTATGGATTGATACATAATTTCTTCATCTTCAAAGGGGTATTGATCATATCCCACTTCAGGGGGATCTTCATTCTGGTAGAAGGCAGAGATGACATCCACCTCGGCTTCATAGTATTCTTGCAGGGTATAACCCAGTCCCGGGTGCTGTGTGATCTTCCTCAGTTCCTTGCTATCTCGAGGCGGATCCCATAGCTCCTTGAATGCTTTCTTCTGAGCAGCAGGCTGCATCGATGGCATTTGCATCTTGGAGAACATTTGTGAAACCCGTTGGGTAGTATAATCCAGGCCTGTAATCGGTACCATCAGGTTTGCAGCTTCTTCAGGGGCCATACAGTCTTGATCATCTTCTTCGACTGGCTCCCCGGTGTAGAATATAATAGGGGGTTCGCAGAAGCGAGGGATTTCCATAGTCTTTAGTGGCAGCACCGTCTGGTATTCTATGCTGGCTATGGGCTTGACTAGACCCTGAGGAACTTCCACCTGTGTGTATTTTTCTTTCATTTTTTCTTCAGTATCATCTGGGTGTATGCCAGGAGGAGTGATCCGAGCAAAATCACCAGCATAAGAGATGTGAGATACTTCATGCTTTTTAATGTAGCCTTTTGGCGGCGGCGGAGACCAGTTTCTTGTCTTCGTCGCCGGCTTTTTCTGGCTGACCACAGCTTCTTTTCCTTTATCCTTTTGTGACACCTCAGTGTAGTAGGATGCATCGAGCATATGGCACTCGAACACTTCGAAGGGATGTAGGTCTGCAAACACCCTTTCTTCTTTTCCTTCATGGCAGTATTTTATGCATTGGTGTAGTATGGATGGCACTATCTGATATTCGTTCAGCCACGGTCTTCCCAGCAGGGCCTTATACGTGGTGTTGGAGTCGATTACATAGAATCGTACCACGGTAGTGAGGTCGCCCAGTGTGAGGTTGAAATCAGCCACCCCCAGAGGTGTTTCACATTTCTGATTGAACCCTGCAATCTTCATATCTCTGACCTTGGTAAGCTGCAGGTCAAAGTAGTATTTCTGATAGATGCGATAGGGAAGGATATTTACAGCAGCCCCGGGATCTATCAGTATCCTGCCCAGCGACTGACAGTTCAGGGAGCCCCTCATATACAGCGGTCTGTTGTGACCGGTATTTGGGATTAGCATATCATCTTCCGTGAAGGTGACCGATGGCCCAGCATTCACTTCTGCCAGAAGTGCTTCACATTGTGCCGGAGACTACAGGGCATCCACGATTGCTTGGCGAGCTTCTTCGCTCAGAGAGAGAATTTCCCAGATGGAGAATCTGGTAGGGAGCTTCTTCAGCATTTTCATGACTCGACTGCCCACCCGGACATTAGATAGTCTCATCTCCTCTGCCCATCGGGGTCTTGGAGGTTCATGTGGTGCCTGTGGCCTTTGCTGCCCAGTCCCAATTTCATCTTCTTCATCGGTCTCCCGGAAGGCTTCTTCTGTAGCGACTGCCCCTGGTTTTGCTAGAGGGTTACTTTCTTCATTTTCTTCATGCTGTTTCTGCTTTCTAGTTGCTGTCTGCTGGCATTTATCGCTTTTAGCTGGAGCAGCATGAGCCGGTTGCTCATTCTCTAAGCTGGACAGGAACTCCAGGAATGAAGGGGCTTCATCTGCCTTCTTCTTGTCTTGGTACAGACTGGCAGGGGGAGGAACCTGGGCACCTCGTATCTCTGGTTCCGGGATTTGATAGGGTTGCTCCCCTCTGAACATAATATTATGGTTGGCTGGTGGTGGGCGCCCCCATCTTCTCCCAGAACGTGTTGCATGGGCCGAGGTGGAGGCTTCGGCATGGTTATCTTCTAGCGGGGCATCGGATGCTTCTGGCTCATCATCCTCCCCGGGCAAGGAAAAGAGTACCGACAGAGTATTACATTGTACTGTCGTGACCTTCTTTCCTTTCTTGGACTTGGTTCGTCTCCTCTTCTTCTGGGAATTTGGCTTTGCTAGCTCCTGCCCCCAGAAGGGTTCATTCTCAGCTTTTTCTTGTTCTGCCTCTGGCTGCTCTTTGATTTTCAATTCTTCGAGCTATTCCCAGGGTATGCAGTCTTTCATCAGCAGATGCTTGGGTTTCTTCTGCTCGTACTCATCAAGCTCATTAATATATTGCTGCAGACGCCTGGCTGCAGGGCTTATTTCTTTATGTGTAGGGAGGGGAGTTTGTCTCCTCCGGTTGTGAGTAGGGATCTGGATGACTGGTCCAGTCTCAGTTGTATGCCATATTGGCTTTATCGGAGGCGGCTCGGGCCTTGGGGTAACACCCCGGATAACTGCTCCGCTGGTACTGGCTGCAGGAGTCTTCTTTTTGCTTTTTATGGGTATCATCTGCCATCCTTCCTGATCTTTCTGTGGGGTGAGGAAGCAAGCTTCATAGGTGTGCTTGGTGCATTCTTCCACGGCTTCCTTGGGCAGCTGTTGGTAGACTGAGATCATATTGGCAGCCATTCTCCAGGGTGGAGGCTCATGTGGATGGGGCGGCTTTACCTGGTAATCTCCCAGCTGCAGCTCACCTTTCTTGACCATTCCTTCCATGATATCTTTGAAGACATAACAATCTTCAATTGCGTGCCCCAGCGCACAGTGAAATGGACAGAATAGCGGATCATCTTTCTTTGCTGCATCTGCTGGTCTTTTGGGTTCAGGCAATGTTACCTTATTGAACTTGTATGCCCAGTTGAATAGTGCGGCCGTCTTATCTTTTGGGAAGGAATATGCTTTTCTCATCTTGTCTCTCAGAGAGACTTTATCTTTTCTTTCTGCTGTATCTGCCAGCGGGGGAGCTTCATCTGCCCCTTTCTTCCCCTTCTGTTGCTCGAAGGTTCTGAAATCGACGGTGTTGGCCTCAGAGTGTGATGGCCGTCGCTCATTGGATTTTCCCTTCGGCATGGTGGGGACATTGGCGGTCGGACGCTTGGACAAGAACGTCTCGACTTCTGCCACTATATTGTTTAGTCGGTCAAATGTTCTGACATCTACACTGATCATTTTTTCTAGCACCTCCCTCCTGAGGCTCTGCTTGCATATCTGCACCGCATCTTCTTGATGAGGAGGTCTGCGGCATCTCATGGCTAAGTTCCTCCACCTTCTGATGTAGTCCAGTGCCGTTTCATCTTGCTTCTGCCTGGTTGCATATAGCTCTGCTATCGTGATTTCCCTTTCCGTGACATGAAATCTGTCACGGAATTTTCTCTGCATATCAGGCCAATCCACCATTGACCCAGCTGGCAGGCTTGAGTACCATTCAAAGGCCAACCCAGTGAGGGATGAGCCAAAGAACTTGAGCAGATAAGCTTCATCGACTGCTAGGTCGCCCATGATTGTAGTGTAGTAGGCTATATGCTCCCTAGGGGAGCCTTGGCCATTAAATTTCTCGAACTTCGGCAGGTTACTGACGCCTGAGGGTAGTCTCTTGGCAGCATACTGGGGAGGATACGGTACCTTGTACACATCATAGGTTCCAGCATCACCACCAGTCTTTTCTGACAACTTCATTTCCACAATTCTTTCAATCATCTGCTTGTGGGCTACAGCTGGATCTATGTCTTCTGGAAAGAAGTGAGCTTGTTGCTGGCTGTGAGGAGTTGTCATCACAGTGGCGCGCAAGATGGGCATGGTAGGCTGTGTCTGAGACACAGAGGGCTGAGCTGCTGTTTGCTGTGGAATAGGTTGGCTCGGTGTCTTGCCCTTATCAGGTAGGAGAGGGTTAGCTGGGATAGCCGTCTCTGCTGAGCTGGATGTCTGCCCCGCAGGTTCAGCTTGCTTTGAGACTGATGTAGCTTCATGTCTCTCATTGAGCTGCCTTCGGAGAGCACTGATCTCCTGCTGGTATCTTCTGAACATCATCTGGACCATAGGATCCAAGGCTGATGGGATTTGCATATCTTCAGAAGTCCCTTCAGCATCATCAATAAGGGGATTGTCCTCATCCTCTGTCGTCACCACATTGACTGTCATGGTGGTGATGTTGCGGGTTTCATCATATTTCTTCATCTTATCTTTTGCGGCCTGGCCTCTCCTTGTGACAGGACCAGGTCTAGTAGCCAACCTGAGCAGTTCATCTGGCCGAGTTGGTAGTATATCTTGCCCCCTGGCAAGTCCAGCCATGTTGCAGGCGAAGATTTGCATTTTTTCTTTCCGCCTGTAGACCTTTCTTTTCACCTGGTCAGGATATTTGAGCCGGTCAAAGACCGATATTCTTTCTTTGGCTTCTTCCCGGTACATGTCTTCTTTGTCATATCCGGCCCTGAGACCTTCTTCATAGTGATTTGAATCGGAGGAAGAGGCTCCGATCATCGTTTCTCGAAGTGTTTCTTCTTTTTCTTCACCTCTGGTGCCCAAGGCACGGGATAGTCTTTGTTGACCGAGGGCAGAGCTCCCCAGGTAGTGGAAGTAGTCTTGGACTATCTGCTTCATCTCTTCAGAATTGTGCCTCTGTGGCTCAGGCTGGAGCATTAGTCTTTCCTGGCTTCTCTGCTGATAGGCCAGTCTTGTTACCTGAGCATTCAAATGCTCGGCTTTGGAATATTTGAACAAGTCGGCCTGTCTGGCACATGCCCTCGGTCTTCTTGGGATGGCGACCGTGACTGGTTCGCTCATTCCCACATTGCCGTTTCGGCAGCAGTTGACAGCAGCATCATATTTCTTTCTTTGCCATCTTCTGCCCCCAGCCCTGGGACGGGTGACAGTAAGGTCTTCCTTCTTCTCATCCCTTCTGCCCCTCATCGTGGGGCGAGTAGCAGTCAAATTTCTTTCTTCGTCATTTCTCTCATCTCTTCTGTCCCAGGCTTTGGGGCGAGCAGCAACAGCATTTCTTGTCTCTTTTCCCTCTCTTCTTCGGCTTTCTGCCCTGAAGCGGGCAACAGCATCTTCAGCAGCCTTCTCCTCATCTCGAGCTGGAACCCAGCTCTGAATCCTCTTCGGTCGCCAGACCTGTTTGTATTTCGCTGGCTTGGGCGCCAGCGGCTTCCTCTCAGCAGCCTCCCAATTGGCCTGCCTGGCGGCCAGAGTCTGGAATATGTTGGCAGTGGGCACCATCGGGATGATCACGTCCGGCTTGACCTCCCTTGGGCAACCATTCATGTTTGCCCGGACACCTCCAATCATCATGGTCTTTCCGGAGTTGGAAAGACGACGGTCAACAGCATCATACCGGCTCCTCCGGTTGGTTCTTCTCCTCTTCTGAGCAGCAGTAGGGACCATGCCCCTTTTTTGGACATGATGGACGTAGCAGGCGACGGCCGTGGGGACCGTTTTCTCTGGTAAGATATTCTTCTGGTCAGTGATCTTCACCGGGGCACTTGCAGCAGTGCCTTGCTCATTGTCATCGACCTGCAGAAGGTCAGTGAAGATGACGCCCAAGCAGTTGGGCAGCCCCACGGCAGGCGGCATCGATCCGAATGCGAGAGGTACCGCCAGGTAGCCTTCTCGCACATGCATGTCAATCGGCTACTGGTCGAAGCAAACGGACATGATTCCGACTGTCATTGTAGATTCCTGAAAATAAGGAAAGTACACAGAATCAGAAATTTGAGGGGGGCCCGCTGGGCCTCCTACTTTAGCGTAAAGATGAAGGGAGGCTCAGTCCCACCGGGCGTGCCAGACTTGTGGACGCGGATTTTTATTATCCTCTTATTTAAATCTTATCTGTTTATTATTTATTGATTTATTCGTCTGTTGGTTTATTGGCGTGCCAGTCACCGGGGTGACAATTTTATTGTGCGCTCGATCTGACATGGTCAGTCGATTGTGAAGTCCGAGTCGGGACCAGAAATCCGTCATACCCTGAACGCTATGACGTTAATTACGTCCTCCCTAAGGAGGACAACCCTTGATTAAATGCTAAGATAGGAGGAGGACATCGGTAACGCCACGTGCTCAAAAGAAACGGAATTCATTCATTTGCAAGACACTAAATGGATTAGACGAAGCAGGGGTTCGTTATCTTAGGGGATAGCTCCGACGACATATTCCCACCAGCTTGAACTATGCCAAGTGGGGAATAGGAAACTACCCATGCGGTGGCAGAGTAGGATCCGGAAAAGATCGGGCATAATTGACCCGCAGTCTGAATGGGGACCGGCGTGGCACGGCACGCTCCATGTGGGTGCGATGGCACATCTATATCCCCCTTCGAGGGACCATCGGAGGGCATGCAAAGGCATAACTCCGTGGGCCGACGGGGTTGAGAGGGAGAACATCACAGTTACCCAATAGGATATGCATAAATTTCGGCAGCATGTCTGCTCAACTTGGATTATGCCAAGAGAGAATAGGTCATCATCCACGGAATGCTGGGATGACGACCGAACGAGGATGGGCACCGGGCCCCGGGACATCGCTTGCATTTATACCATCGATTAATATCCCCTTTAAGCTCCTCAGAACTCATGTAACGACATGGCCCTTTGGGTTCATAAGGGTGAAATCCGGATCGGGAATGAGGACTGTAGGGGAGGTCTTCCCCATTACTGTGTCTTCTCAAGGCATCCATGACGATCTCTGAACATCCCCGGGGCCTATGTCTGAAGAGATCAGAAGGTTGACAAATGGTAGTGCAGGGATGGTCCCCTGACTGGGCTTCATTTGGCCAAGAAGGTGGGTCTCGGCATGGCTTTCTGTCGGCCAGAGGAGGGTCTCGGCGGAGGTTTATTGGTTGGCCAAAGGGCCTCTCGGGGGAGGTTTATTGGTTGGCCAAAGGGCCTCTCGGCGGTGGTTTATTGGTTCAAAAAAAAAGGGGGGTTCTCGGTAGTGGCTTCCCGGCGCGCTCTTGGCCGCGCCGAGAAGGTGGCGCCGGGAGCATGTAGACTGGGGGGTTTGAATAGGCTCATAGGAGAGGGGTCTCGGCGTGGAGCTTCCCGGCGCGCTCCTGGCCGCGCCGGGAGCCTGGCGCCGAGAGGCTTGCATGGAGGCTCACGTGAAAAGGGTTTGAATGGCAGGGTTTGTCGTTTAGCTGGGGGGAGAGGGTCTCTCAGCGGGACAGCTCTCGGCGAGGCATTTTGCACGCCGAGAAGGTGGATTTGCGGAAGGATTTCAGGGTTTTTTAGAGCTCAAACGGTACTCTGTTTCTGGGATTCTTGGGCTTTCTGACTGTGATTGAAGCCGGATTTGAAGTGCAGGAGGGGGATTTCAAGGATGCTTCTGTTAGGAAGGGCCAAGGGGGATCTGGAAGGTAGAATCGACGGAGAATCGAGACTATCATCTGGATCTTTGAAGACTTCATTTATTTCTGCCGCCGGCCGTCTGGGGATCAAGAGATGACTGTCTCTGATCCCCGGACGAACCTAATGGCATCTAAAAACCGGTGACGGAGGAACCTTTATCGCCGAAACTCCAGACCCTAGTCATCCAAGGGGTTAGAATGGAGGGTCGGGAGATCGAAATCGTCATTCGTTAGAATCCGAGGGATAGCAGTGGTCTGACATGTCCTCTCGTATAGCCAGCAGTTCAGGAATCCAAGAGATTGATGTCTCTGGTCCTGAACGGCACAAGGAGGAGGCTTGAGGGGCCTTGTAAGAAAGCTCGCACGGACACGAGGGACTTGCCATTGAGGCAGGAAGAGGGGAGGCGACAGAACCCAGTAACCTATTAGATAAGGTTAGGGGTTCTGTTCCTACGCCTCTGCAGAGAAGGTTCGTATGAACCATTAACCATTTCTCATAAATGATGATCATACGAGGGGGGAGCGGAGAGCAGATATTTCAGCCATAGGGTGAAACCTCTTAATCAGTAGATCCCCGAATGGGTCTCATTGATATTTCATTACATTGCTCGAAGCTTTACACTGACTGTAAAAGAGAAATGCAAAGTGGAGAGACAGACGGAGTTCGAGACCTAGACCTCGCTAACTACGTCTGATAAATCGAGAAGAAAACTCGCTAGATTACATCAATAGAAAGAAAAGACCGCGTGGGGAGGGCGGAGCATTGACTCCTCTCCCTCCCCGGGACAGCCCACCTGAAGCTTGCTTCCTCTTCTCTTCTGCTTCTTCTCTTCTGCCAGCCGAGGGAGACTCTCTCTCTACTTTTTTTTCTATTCTTCTATCTTCTCCTTTTTTCTTATCTTCTCTTTTGGTGGCTCTCTCTTTTTCTGTTCGTCCCCCCTCAGTTGGTCCGCTCCCTCATCTGTTCGAAGGGAGAGGTTTTTTATACCCGTTTCCCCCCTTCTCGGCAGGCTTCATCTCGGCGCGCCCCAAATGGGGCTTCCCGGCGCGATTGCAAGTGGCTCTCGGCGCCCTCTTTTGGGCTTCGGCAAGTGGCTCTCGGCGCCATCTTTTGGGCTTCGGCAAGTGGCTCTCGGCGCCATCCTTTGCAGGCCCAATTAAAGCTTTTTAGCCACTTTCACAGGCCCATTTGGGTCTTTCAAGGGCATCATCACCCAAAAGGTGTCTTCCATTGGTGACACAGCTTGTATCATTATTAAGGTTTTCATCAGTCCGTAGACAGGGGTCTCATCAGTCCGTAGACAAGGGTCTCATCAGTATTGCCATCTGAATGGTGACAAAACCGGGTATTATCTTATCGACACCGTCACTTGAATGGTGACAAGCTCGGACATCAGCTTTAGTCTGGGAAGACCTCAGCCGGGTATATAATCTGTGGAGACCATTCTTCTTCTGTTCTGACTTTGCAAAAGCCTTTGCAATCTTCATCTGCCGGTTCCGGCTTCATCTTCATCTCATATTACATCTGTCAGTAAGCCGACATCTGACTTACCCTGACATATCATCCGTGGATTCTTGGACGAAATGGTAGTACAGCTCTCATTAAAGGGCTGGAAGGTCTCATCAGTCGAGTGACTGCTGCTTTATCAGTGCTGCCGTCTGAGTGACATTGGCACCGGGCATCAGCTTTACCGACAAGGGTTTTAGCCGGGTAGACAGTTGATGAGCTTCATCATTGGTCTTTCACTGTTGGTCCGACCCTCTTTTCAATTATGTTTTCACCCTTGTTCATTTTCCAGGTGTCAACACATACCAGCTAGTGACGGTCTGCCGCATGATCCCATTCAGCATACTGTGGTCATCGTAGCCCTCTTCAGCATACTGCACACCAGCGGTCTCCAACACCAATCCAAGAATCCCCTCTGTCTCTTTGCGATGGTGCTCATGCAGATCCCAGCTAGCAGGGCCAATCGGCCCGACCCTGACTCTAGACTGCTCCGCCATGCCGAAGAACCCCAGGCACTCGATGCTGAGAAACTGGCACTGCCTCCAGTAGTCCTCCGAAAAGCTCGGGTAGCTGCAGAAAGCGGTGCCAAGCAGGTTGTCCCTGCCAATCAGAATGGCCCTCTCAAGCCGGCGGCAAGCTCCCAAAATCTGCGAGTCGCCCTCCTCCACGCTAGGAGGGACATAGCTGCGGATGAACTCAAGCAGGTGGCGATCAAGGGGAAACTCCAATGGATAGCCCCCGCTCTGGTCATAACTATATAAGTCACCCGCCTAAGGAATTCGGGCCACCTCCACGGCCCCTGCTCCAGCTGTCCACTCACCAATCGGACCCTCCGCCACGACCAAATGGCCCCGGTCCAATTGCTCTATACCAGCCACGGTGATCACAGGTGCATCTAAAGGGCGCATCGTTCGATCAGTCTGCTACACCCAGTGATCCTCCTCCCGAGCCAGTCACCTTAGGACCCGCCCATCTCTGCTAAAGCGTGCCATAGCTGCAAGACAAGGCACCCAGAAAAATAATCCGCATACCAGAAAATCCACATGCACAACACAGCAAAACAAAGACATATGAAGCATCAAAATACAACTACAACAACTCAGAAAGAGGATCTCACGGGCCGTACGCCGTCGTCCCCGCCTCCGATGCACGCCCCGTGGGGGGCATTTGTTGTACCCAGACTATTTCCCAGCCAAAACGATAAGGAATAAGGGTTCGGACTGTTGAGTTAGATGGACGCAGTTTATCTCCATGAAATGTGGATCTAGAGGGGGGTGAATAGATCTAATGCCTATTTAAAAACCAATGTAAGGTTTAAATGCGGAATATAGGCAAATCTGCTAAATCACTAACCCTGATACTAGATTTCAACAGAACCGAATCAAGCTCTTAAAGTAAACAAGACAAACGGTAGCACACAATTCATAGACAATCACACAAACATAAAACACCCACGATTTTTAGGTGGTTCGGTCAAGGACCTACGTCCACCCCACACTCAACCGAGTATGGCTTACTGCTGCGCAGTACAGCTTGCGTCTGCTGGGCACTACAGCTTGGCCAACAACCACTGATACACAGCTTCTCTGGGCACTACAGCTTGCCGACCAGAGGAACAGATCCTCTGCAACTGCTGGGGAAATACAGCTTAACCCGTCCAGTGGAGACTTCCACTGCAAATCCGCTGACTCACAGCTTGAAGAAACAGGAATTCGGAAATGAAAGACAGAAGCAAAACAAAAATGAAAACCCAAATTGGAATGTAGCTCGAATGAGCAATGCTCAGCTCTGGTTTCTGAACCAAGAGACTGAGATACAACCTCTCAAACAAAAGCTCTCACAATCTCACTCTCTCGATCAAGCTCTCTCAACTCATCTCTCTTGATCTTCTCTTCTCACAGTGGATCGATGGCACTCTGCTGCTTTCAGACTGGCTGTATATACTTTGCTCTCTTCAGTTTTTGATCAATCTACATCTGAACACCAAGGCTTCAATATATACTAGCAGCAGGTGGATAAGGGCACGTAATTTCCACGTTTTCCCGCCCAAGGAATTTGCCAGATCCGAGGCAACTTTATCCACGTGTCATCATCTGATCACCTTGTCCTCCTGGGATCACGAGCCATGTCAGCAATCCCTGTAGAGAATCCCTGTCAGACAGAGTATCGGATCATCAGCTGTAAGTATATTCATTGCAGTGTATAGACTTCGGTTTATAGCTGACGTACAGACATCAATGTATGGACTTTACAAGACAAATACAATGTGTATACTTGCTCAGTGTATGGACTTGTTTGAACGAAAAAGCAATGTATATACTTGAGGCATGAAGGCCAATGTACAGACTTGGTCACAGGCTGAATAATCGGATGTATAGACTTTGAGATCATTCAATCAGCCAATGTGTAAGACATCACGATGTATAGACTTCAGTTTATATGAGGGGCTGTACATACTTGCTGAATTGTAAAGCAATGTGCAGACTATGAAGAACCTCACCCAATGTATGGACTTTAGTGAAGTGAACGGATGTTCAGACTTTGAATATGAAGACTAATGTATGGACTTTGAATCTGAGGACCAATGTACAGACTATGAGAGCTAAGGCCAATGTATACACTTTAATAACCTGACCCAGTGTATGGACTTAACATGATGCACGAAGACACAGTCCAATGTACAGACTTCATGAACAATGCATGAACGAGTCGCTGTACAGACTTTGAATGAAGGTCCAATGTGCAGACTTGCCTTAGACTCTAAATGAGACGTACCTGGCTGCACAGACTTTGACAGGTGCATGAAGACAGACACTGTACATACTTGGATAGCGTAAGACGCTGGAAGAGACGGTGGAGTCTGTATAGACTTTGCCCAAAGCCTTAGACGCAACAGAGACAGACTGATGTACACACTTAGCCAATGCAATGTAATGTATGGACTTCCAAATGGAAATGACGGTAAAGCGATCAGTGTATAGACTTCAAGGGAAACGACGGTAAAATTATCGATGTATAGACTTGAAGGAAAACGTAGGTAAAATTTTCAATGTACAGACTTCAAAGATGAACAGTTGGATGTACATACTTGGAAGATCACTGATGGCTGTACAGACTTTGCTTCAATGTATAGAGTTTGAAGTTCAACGAAGGATGCATAGTGCAATGTATGGACTTTCAATGAGACGCAAATTGAGACGATGGATGTATATACTTTCCACCGACAAATGTATAGACTTTGCAAGCCTAAGATGCTGAATGAGACGGTGGCTGAGACGGTGCAGCTACAGTGGTGTACAGACTTCATGAGACGCTCACTGTATATACTTACCACCGACAAATGTATAGACTTTGCAAGCCTAAGATGCTGAATGAGACGGTGGCTGAGATGGTGCAGCTACAGTGATGTATAGACTTCATGAGACGCTCACTGTATATACTTACCACCAACAAATGTATAGACTTTGCGAAGCACAGTCCATTGTACAGACTTTCAAGCCTGAAGGCCAAAGTGTGGACTTGCACAGTAGCTCAATGTATAGACTTGATATGTGTGCTTCGGCTGTACAGACTTCACTCTAGCAGGTAATGCAGTAATGTATATACTTTGAACTTGAACGTGCAGTGTATAGACTATGCAATGCACTGTGGATGTATGGACTTTGCAACGACGAGCAATATATAGACTATGCACAGTCCAATGAATGGACTTTAACTAAGGTGGACAATGTACACACTTATAAAGATGATGCAATGCGTTGACGCTGCAATGTATGCCAATGAATATAGTTTCATGCTGCAAAGCACTGTGAAGACTTGTGAGTGTGTGCAGAACACAGTATAGACTCTGACTGCATTATGTACACAGACAACCTGATAAAAGCAATTTCATCAAAATAGGAACTGTTGCCAATCAATCAAAACAAACAATCAATCAAGATAAGGCGTTGCCAAAGAAATGAAGCAAATGCCAACATCATCAACATAGAGGAGTCACAACAATCTCCCCCTTTTTGATGATGGCAACCCCTTATTAACTAGAATAGCAACATCTTGTCAAACAGATGTATTTTTATGTATTTTGATGAAAAACATGATTTGTTATTCAGATTGACATGCAGATGCTATGAATGCATGCTACACAATGCAAGCAACTTACTGCCCCAGACTCCCCCTGTAAATGAATTCAGAATTCAGACAACATATTCTCCCCTAGACAATATTATCCCCCTTTGCCATCAACAAAGAGGAGGAAAAGGGAATGCAAGGGAAAGATCAAGAGGTTATCTGACTGGCATTCTAAACAAGTAGTTCATGAATAAGCATGCTAAAGCACAGAGTCTTCAGGTATATGAATTTAGAAACTACTTTCAGATAGAGTGCTGATTTAAAGACTATAAAATTTTGAGTTCATGCACTACAATCAATAGATAAGTTCGCTGTGCATGATAAAACAATAAACCAGAATCACATTTGCATGAGAGAGTCAGTTTCAAAATATCTTACTTTCATAGTCTCAAAAAAAATGATTGAGAGATACCAAGTCATGTATTGAAACTAAACAAATTGACATTCATGAAATTACTTTCGATGGAGCATCATTTTCAATACAAGGTTATTAAGGGCATTCAGGTGCCATTGTCTTTTTGCATAGGGGTATACGTTTATCAGACGCCAATACCCCTAGATACTCAACATGATGGACCATTCTGCCATAATCAAACTCAATAAAAGTGATTTACACCTTTTTGTGTAAGGGTACACGTTTATCAGACGCCAGTTACCCCCAAGTACTCAATGAAACCACCCTATTGTTTTGATCATTTTATACAGAGATAGCTGATACACCTCATGACATAAGTGTTGTCCACTTCTTTGATGGATCACTCAGTTTCTCAGTGATTTACCAGTCATTGCTCTGCCAATTTTATTTTACAATGATTTTCAATATTTTTCAATATCTTTCTTAGATGTCCTTTACTCCTTTATATGTTTCAGAATGACTTGTTTAAGAACAATGCACATACTTAGCTTCTCTAACATGATTTCAGATATGATTACCTTTGTCTGACATGAAATAAGATAAGGGTTGAGAGTTTTATCAATTTTCAGCTTACTCCTATACTGGTTGCAATTTTTAAACTCCAAAAAGTTATAAAATTTAAACCATTAGGTCAGTCCTTAAGCAATTCAAATTCTTACAACTGAAGAAGTCCATTTTCTATTGCTTAGAAATCAGAACTGACTAACAGATTGCCATAATGTCAGAGTCGACATTCAGAATTAAAGGATGAATGAATTCAAGAAAGTTGAAGACACTCTGAATTTCTAGCAGAAACTCCCACTGTCTATATGCATGTAATTTTGCAAATGAATGGTAAGAATTGAATGAGAGAGAGCTTAGACACAATCAGGACTAAATGATATGCAATGATGATCATGAGTGTGATGCCACATTCAACATCCACAGGTTTATTCAAGCTATCAGATGCAAGTCCAAATCAAAAATTTTATTCAAGGCAGCTGATCATATCATTCATTATGCTGAAATTTACATAAGCCAAGTTCTCTTCTAAGAAATTTAAATCTTTCATTCCCAAGAGGCTTAGTGAAAATATCAGAAATTTGGTTTTCAATTTCTATGAAATTCATTTCAATCTCCTTTTTATTTACAGCATCTCTAAGAAAATGATGTTTTATCTCTATGTGCTTAGTCCTAGAATGATGAACATGATTTTTAGCAAGGCATATAGCACTAGTATTATCACATAAAATAGGAATACATCCCAAATTTATCTGATAATCAGCCAGTTGGTGCTTAATCCAAAGTACTTGGGCAGCACAATTACATGCTGCAACATACTCAGGTTCAGCTGTAGATAATGCTACAGTGTGTTACTTCTTAGATGTCCAAGACACTAGACAGTCACCAAGGAATTGACAATAGCCACTAGTACTTTTTCTATCTACTCGACACCCAGCATAGTCTGCATCAGTGTAGGCTAGAAGCTCTAACTCACACTTAGCAGGATACCAAAGACCTAGCTCTTGGGTGCCTAGTAAATACCTAAAAATCTTTTTCACAGCTTTAAAATGGGTTTCTTTAGGACTAGCCTGAAATCTAGAGCATAAACACACTGCAAATTGAATATCAGGCCTAGATGCTGTAAGATAAAGAAGGGATCCGATCATACCTCTATATAGCTTTTGGTCCACTGGTTTACCTTTAGAATCTTCATCTAAATTTGTTGAGGTACCCATTGGAGCTGCTATTTCCTTGAGGTTGTCCATTTTATACTTCTTCAATAGATTCTTTATGTACTTGGACTGAGAAATGAATATGCCATCTTTTGATTGTGTAACATGCAGTCCAAGAAACAATTTGATCTCACCCATTGAGCTCATTTCAAACTCATCAGTCATAATTTGAGAGAATTTCTCACACAATTTGGGGTTAGTTGACCCAAACACAATGTCATCCACATAAATCTGAATAATAAGAATATCTGGATGACTCACCTTGGTAAACAATGTTTGATCAACTATACCTCTTGTGAAATTCTTGTCGGTGAAGAATTTGCTCAACCTGTCATACCAAGCTCTAGGAGCTTGCTTTAAACCATAGAGAGCTTTATTGAGTTTGTAAACATGATTAGGGAAATCTAAACATTCAAACCCAGGAGGCTGTCTCACATTGACATCCTCATTAATTTCCCCATTCAGAAAAGTAGATTTCACATCCATCTGCTGAAGATTTATTCCTAGGGAACATGCATAAGCTAATAAGATTCTGATTGCTTCTAACCTAGCTACAGGGGCAAAAGACTCTTCAAAGTCTATTCCAAATTCCTGATTGTACCCCTGAGCTACAAGCCTGGCTTTATTTTTAATAACATTCCCTGATTCATCAGTTTTATTTCTAAACACCCATTTAGTCCCTATGACTCTTTCATGATCAGGAGGTGGAACCAAATGCCACACCTTATTCCTGTCAAATTGATTGAGCTCCTCATGCATGGCATTTATCCAATGCACATCTTGGAGAGCACAGTCAATAGACTTGGGTTCTGTGTTTGATACAAAAGCATAAGCATTCAGTTCATGTTGAATTCTCAGGTGACCTCTAGTCTTAGGGGGGTCATGCAGATTTCCAATTACATTATCTACAGGATGATCTTTAAGATATCTAATGTTAACAATTGAATTGTCATGTGTTTGATTTACCTCCCCCTGAACTGTAGGATCCTCTTCATTAAGCTCTGTATGTCCTTCTTCATCCTCGGATTTGTCTGCAGAATCTCCTTCCTTCAAAATTTCACCATTGTCTTCATTCCTGCACTGACCAACATTAGAATTTACCAAGGATTCATCAAAAACTATGTGTGGAGATTCTTCAACAGTTTTAGAGTTCAGATTGTACACTCTATATGCTCGGGTGTTTTCAGAATAACCAAGAAAGATTCCTGGTTCACCTTTAGGTTCAAATTTATCAAGGTCTCTTTTATCATTTATATGAATAAAACATTTACATCCAAAAATCTTGAAATGAGCAATAGAAGGTTTCTTACCCTTTAAGATCTCATATGGTGTTTGCTGGGTAGAAGGTCTTACCATGGCTCTGTTAATTGCATAACAGGCAGTGTTCACTGCTTCAGCCCAAAATTTTCTTGGTAGACCACCTTCAACAAGAAGTGTACGACCCATCTCCACTAGGGTTCTGTTCCTTCTCTCCACAACTCCATTCTGCTCAGGTGTCCTTGGTGAGGAGTACCTATGGTTGATTCCATTTGACCTGCAGAATTCATCAAACTGTGAGTTTTCAAACTCACCTCCATGATCAGTCAGAATGTTTTTAATTTTCTGATTTATTTTAATATAGAACTCCTGAAATTCTGAGAAGGCATCACTCTTATTAGATAAGAAATAAACCCAAGTATACCTAGAAAAGTCATCTACCATGACAAACCCATACCTCCTCCCTGATAAGCTGACAGATCTGGTTGGCCCAAAAAGGTCCATGTGTATCAGCTCATAGGGTTTGGAAGACAGATTTTCTGTTCTAGACTTAAATGACTTTCTAGTTATCTTTGATTGAGTGCATGCATCACAGATTTTATTTTCTTTCTTGAAGGAAACTTCAGGAAGTCCTCTAACCATGCCATGCTTATTTAGTTTGTGCAAAACAGTGTAACTAGCATGACCTAACCTACGATGCCATAAAAATGCTAAGTCTTCTCTACTGGCAGTAAGGCAAAGGTTAGTATGTTGAATGTCATCTAAATCTATCATATATGTATTATTTATTCTTTTTCCAGAAAATTTGACACTTTCAGAATCAGGTTCAAAACCTTGCAGCATTGAGAATCAAATAAAACATTGTATCCTTTATCACACAACTGGCTGATTCTAAGTAGGTTATAAGCTAATCCTTCAACCAGCATAACATCATCAATGCAGCAGGTAGAGCACTTACCTATTTTACCTGATCCAATAATCCTACCCTTTGTGTTGCTTCCAAAGGTGACAAGGCCTCCTAGTTTCTCAGTCAGCATGCAGAACTTGGCCTTATCTCCTATCATATGCCTGGAGCAGCCGCTATCCAAGTACCACAAGTTGTTCTTGGCTGCCAGACATACCTGCATACACAATTAGGTAAAGAGGTTTGGAACCCAAGACTGATTGGGCTCCATAACAGATGAAATAGAAGCAAAGCAAGAAAGCAGGCTTTTCGGAATCCACATTTATTTAAATGAATTTTGTTCAGTGGATCCTACAGATTTTCTTCTGTTATTGTTCCTCTTCTTATTGACAACAACATGATTATTGACAGTTTTGTTACTTTTGTGCCAGTGACTTAGCCAGGGTGTGTTCACAAAGTTTTGGCCATAGTAGTTCCTGGGCTGGCTAAAGAAGTGTTGGTTCCTAGGTGTCCAGTTGTCATACCCATTTACCCAATTGCTAGTGTAAGGTCTTTGATATTGTGCATCCTGATATGCAAGACCTGTATGCCTCCCTGGAGTTCTAGTCCAATCTGACCTGTTGAAGTAGGTTGACTGTGCATTGTGATAGGTCTGAACTCTGGGTTGGTAAAAATGTTTGGGTTGACTCCTAGCAGCATTCTGTCTCCCCTGCACCTTGGACCCTGCTGTCCTATTCATAGGTTTGTTTTGGATCTTCTTCAGAGGTGGTGATGATGGTGGAGACTTAGTGACTTTCACCTGGGGTTTATGAGACTGTGTAGGTTGACCCCTAACCTGAGTCTGAGCCCTAGGATTTTACTTGGATGTGCTAGCTCTACTAGGCTCACTGACTTTTTGTTTACCCTTCTCCTCAGCACTGATCTTTTTCAGATTAGCAGCTTTATTCACAGAAATGTTTGAATTCATGCTAATTAGAGGTCCTTTTTCTTTTTGTGCAACAAATGAAATAGTTTTCATTCCAAAGGTTTTAGTTGCACTTGAATTAAATCCTAGGCCCTCTTTTCTGAAATTAACTTTTGACCCTAACAAAGCATTTAGATTATCTGTTCCTTGGGTCATTTTCTCAATGGTTTTCAGCTTATCCTCATTGTCTTTCTGAATTTCATCAATAGACTTTTTCAGTTCATTATTTACATTGAGGACAACTTCATATTTTTCAGAAACATTTTTTACTTCACTCTCACATTTCTGAATTTTCAGCTTCCATTCATCAATTTCTTTTTCAAGCCACACATTCTCTTCCCTAGTAGCTTTTAACTCATTTTTGATTTTGTCTAATTCAGAACATGAGAGTTTTAATTCTTTATTCTCAGAATCTAAGCATGCAATCTTATCAGTCAGAGTTGTATCATTTTGCATGGAGTTAATTTTTCTTCTAAGATGCCTATTCTCTTTTCTGATATCATCTGCCTTATCAGCTATGTCATGATAAGCATCTATCCAATCATTGATAGTAAAATCATCGAATCTAGTGATTACCTCATCTGATTCCTCTTCTCTATCTTCTGAGCTTGTTGCTGTTGCCATGAGACAAATGGGCTTCTCAGATTCGGCTTCACTGACTGAACTGCTACTGAAGGAGCCTTCATCTTCATCACTCCAGGTGCTAATCATAGCTCTCCTTTTCTTGTTTTTCTTCTTTGACTTGTCCTTGTATTTCTGATTGTCTAGACAATCAGCTTCCAGATGGCCCGGTTTCCTGCATTGGTAACAGACGTTAGGTTCAGTTTTCTTAGCAGGTTTATATTTATACCTTTTATCCTTTCGGCCGCCACTGTATTTCTTTTGGCCGAATCGTCCTGCTCCTTTTATGAGAAATCGCCTGAACTCTCTGGTCATCATGGCCATCTCACAACGAGTCATATCTTCTTCAATCGGGCTCTCCTCTGATGATGAAGAACTGCTGGAGCTGGATTTATTGGAATGGCTTGAACCAGCCTTCAGCGCTATCGGCTTCTTCTTCCTCTCAGCTTCTTCTGTCCTTGGCATATTAATCTCATATGCCATTAGCGAGCCAATCAGCTCATCAGCTCTTATATTACGCAAATCCCTTGACTCCTCCATCACTGTAGCCTTTGTGTGCCAAGTATGAGTCAAGGACCACAGAATCTTCCTCACCACATCATATTCTGTCTGAGGTTTCCCTAGACCTCTAAGACCATTGGTAATGACAGTCAACCGAGCATACATTTCGCTGATGGTCTCGTTCTGCTTCATCTTGAAGGCTTCGTATTCGGATACAAGAAGATTGGCCTTCTGCTCTCTTACTTGAGATGTACCCTCATGAATGACTTCCAATGCATCCCACATCTCCTTGGCTGATTTGCAGACTGACACGCGGGAGAATTCGGTAGGGTGCAGAGAGCACTGGATGGCGTTTATGGCACTCCAATTCAGCGTGGACCTTCTGATCTCCTCCTTGGTCCAGACATCTTCATTCGGGGACAGCTCATAAGGTCCCTTGCTGACAACCTTCCAGATCTCGTAATCCTTAGCCCTCAGAAACACTTGCATACGATTCTTCCAGTATGCGTAGTTAGATCCATCGAAGAATGGGGGCTTAGTTGTTGAGTGACCTTCAGCTATCATCCCTCGAGCATCCATCTCTGCCTATCCTCTTCGGGCGATGAGTCCCTGTAGAAGAGTGTGGCTCTGATACCAAGTGTTGAGTTAGATGGACGCAGTCTATCTCCACGAAATGTGGATCTAGAGGGGGGTGAATAGATCTAATGCCTATTTAAAAACCAATGTAAGGTTCAAATGCGGAATATAGGCAAATCTGCTAAATCACTAACCCTGATACTAGATTTCAATAGAACCGAATCAAGCTCTTAAAGTAAACAAGACAACCGGTAGCACACAATTCATAGACAATCACACAAACATAAAACACCCACGATTTTTAGGTGGTTCGGTCAAGGACCTACGTCCACCCCACACTCAACCGAGTATGGCTTACTGCTGCGCAGTACAGCTTGCGTCTAGTGGGCACTACAGCTTGGCCAACAACCGCTGATACACAGCTTCGCTGGGCACTACAGCTTGTCGACCAGAGGAACAGATCCTCTGCAACTGCTGGGGAAATACAGTTTAACCCGTCCAGTGGAGACTTCCACTGCAAATCCGCTGACTCACAGCTTAAAGAAACAGGAATTCGGAAATGAAAGACAGAAGCAAAACGAAAATGAAAACCCAAATGGGAATGTAGCTCGAATGAGCAATGCTCAGCTCTGGTTTCTGAACCAAGAGACTGAGATACAACCTCTCAAACAAAAGCTCTCACAATCTCACTCTCTCTCGATCAAGCTCTCTCAACTCATCTCTCTTGATCTTCTCTTCTCACAGTGGATCGATGGCACTCTGCTGCTTTCAGACTGGCTGTATATACTTTGCTCTCTTCAGTTTTTGATCAATCTACATCTGAACACCAAGGCTTCAATATATACTGGCAGCAGGTGGATAAGGGCGCGTGGTTTCCACGTTTTCCCGCCCAAGGAATTTGCCAGATCCGAGGCAACTTTATCCACGTGTCATCATCTGATCACCTCGTCCTCCTGGGATCACGAGCCATGTCAGCAATCCCTGTAGAGAATCCCTGTCAGACAGAGTATCAGATCATCAGCTGTAAGTATATTCATTGCAGTGTATAGACTTCGGTTTATAGCCGACGTACAGACATCAATGTATGGACTTTACAAGACAAATACAATGTATATACTTGCTCAGTGTATGGACTTGTTTGAACGAAAAAGCAATGTATATACTTGAGGTATGAAGGCCAATGTACAGACTTGGTCACAGGCTGAACAATCGGATGTATATACTTTGAGATCATTCAATCAGCCAATGTGTAAGACATCACGATGTATAGACTTCAGTTTATATGAGGGGCTGTACATACTTGCTGAATTGTAAAGCAATGTGCAGACTATGAAGAACCTCACCCAATGTATGGACTTTAGTGAAGTGAACGGATGTTCAGACTTTGAATATGAAGACCAATGTATGGACTTCGAATCTGAGGACCAATGTACAGACTATGAGAGCTAAGGCCAATGTATACACTTTAATAACCTGACGCAGTGTATGGACTTAAGATGATGTACGAAGACACAGTCCAATGTACAGACTTCATGAACAATGCATGAACGAGTCGCTGTACAGACTTTGAATGAAGGTCCAATGTGCAGACTTGCATTAGACTCTAAATGAGACGTACCTGGCTGCACAGACTTTGACAGATGCATGAAGACAGACACTGTACATACTTGGATAGCGTAAGACGCTGGAAGAGACGGTGGAGTCTGTATAGACTTTGCCCAAAGCCTTAGACACAACAGAGACAGACTGATGTACACACTTAGCCAATGCAATGCAATGTATGGACTTCCAAATGGAAACGACGGTAAAGCGATCAGTGTATAGACTTCAAGGGAAACGACGGTAAAATTACCGATGTATAGACTTGAAGGAAAACGTAGGTAAAATTTCCAATGTACAGACTTCAAAGATGAACAGTTGGATGTACATACTTGGAAGATCACTGATGGCTGTACAGACTTTGCTTCAATGTATAGAGTTTGAAGTTCAACGAAGGATGCATAGTGCACTGTATGGACTTTCAATGAGACGCAAATTGAGACGATGGATGTATATACTTTCCACCGACAAATGTATAGACTTTGCAAGCCTAAGATGCTGAATGAGACGGTGGCTGAGACGGTGCAGCTACAGTGGTGTACAGACTTCATGAGACGCTCACTGTATATACTTACCACAGACAAATGTATAGACTTTGCAAGCCTAAGATGTTGAATGAGACGGTGGCTGAGACGGTACAGCTACAGTGATGTACAGACTTCATGAGATGCTCACTGTATATACTTACCACCGACAAATGTATAGACTTTGCGAAGCACAGTCCATTGTACAGACTTTCAAGCCTGAAGGCCAAAGTGTGGACTTGCACAGTAGCTCGATGTATAGACTTGATATGTGTGCTTCGGCTGTACAGACTTCACTCTAGCAGGTAATGCAGCAATGTATATACTTTGAACTTGAACGTGCAGTGTATAGACTATGCAATGCACTGTGGATGTATGGACTTTGCAACGACGAGCAATGTATAGACTATGCACAGTCCAATGAATGGGCTTTAACTAAGGTGGACAATGTACACACTTATAAAGATGATGCAATGCGTTGACGCTGCAATGTATGCCAATGTATAGAGTTTCATGCTGCAAAGCACTATGAAGACTTGTGAGTGTGTGCAGAACACAGTATAGACTCTGACTGCATTATGTACACAGACAACCTGATAAAAGTAATTTCATCAAAATAGGAACTGTTGCCAATCAATCAAAATAAACAATCAATCAAGATAAGGCGTTGCCAAAGAAATGAAGCAAATGCCAACATCATCAACACAGAGGAGTCACAACAAGGCATGGGGTACCTAGCCCTTTCTACAACCCTAAAGGCCCCCACAAGGGTCCCGACCAACTCGCCGTGACGCGCGGCGGCACAAACAAGTGTTCGGGGTCAATCCCGGCCACTCTAATGCGGGCTTTGCCCGCGTTCTATATGGCCGCCCGAGATCACCCAGGGGCATCCCGACGTTAAGCCACGCCACGTGGCATCTAGCAAAAGAGTCACGGGCCCACTCCAAGACTCTTCACTCAACCCACCAAGGTCAAAGGGAGACCCAAGCAAGTCAACCACAGGCTTTGGAGGCCCGCAGCATGTACGTACGGCTCACACACGTGTTCGAAATTTTTTCGAACACCTTGTGGGTGCGTATATTTCAACCCTTCTACACAAGACCACGGGCCAACCCGTGGTTCCAGTACGCCAGTTGGGTCCTACAACGACCCCCCAGCAAGTCGGGGCCACCCCCAACCCTCAGACACGTGGCAACAAGCCACCGAACTTAGCTCTCGGGCCAACCCGAGGCTACCCTGCCAACCCGCCGTACAACATGGCATGTAGCACGAGGCAAGGCCCATCAGCCCAAAATGCCTCCTCCCAACACCTACGGACTTCTACCCTTGGCCCGAGGGCAAATCCAAGACCCGTCCGCCACTTACGCGGCTCGTTCGGCAACCCGAGGTGTGTCGGGCATTTACCCGAACACCTTGCGAGCGGCTACTCCGACTCAAAGAACAATGGCCCCACGGGCCCATGTCAGCCTCCCGAAGGTCAAAGTCTGTCAAAGGACGTCCCCAGGCAACACAAGAAGACCCCCGGGGGCCATCCCCCGGGGTTACGACCGGCCCGGGGCCAGTTCACCCCGGGGGCATGCCCGCGCGCCCCAGGGAGGGCGAACTCCCTAGGGGACATGCCCTCCCTCCAGCCAGGTGGTCCCACGACCCCACTCAGCCCCGGTTCGTCCAATTACGGTCCTACGATGCGATTCGTGTGCCGTACCAGTCCGAGAAGGTGACACGTGGACGCGGGAGCGCAAAGCGACAGCACGCCGGGATCTCGCACGTCGGCGCGTATACAAGTTTCCACAAGCCGCCACGTAGCCTTCACCCAGTTGTCCTTAGCCAAATTGGGAAGAAAAAAGCCCAAAAATCAATTTTTATAGGGTGGGGACCAGCCCCTCCTCTCTCTCCTTGCGAACCCGCCTAAACCCCCCTGGCTGGTCCGCGTAAACCCCCAATCAAGCCAAAAAAACATTTTTTTTTTAAAAAGGAGCCAGTCCGCCTTAACCCCCCCATTGGGGGTTTAGGCGGACCAGCCAGGCCATGCTGGCTGGTCCGCGTAAACCCCTATCTGAGGGGGGTTTACGTGGGCCCTGGCTGGTCCGCGTAAACCTCTTTCCCTCTCTCTCAACCCGTGTAACCCATCACTATTTCATTGTGTGTGGGTGACTTGTTCGGCGGTCTACTACGCCGGGGGTATGTCGTTCGCACTCCCCTCACGCCGTATGTAGCCGTTACACGCAAGTCGACACCCACCGTATGTGAGACGTTGTGATATGGGTGGACGTCCCCTCATGCCGGGATTCCCCCTCGCACGCCCATCGGTCACAACCACACGCGTGCCATGACACCATGCTTACTCACAGTCACGAGGCCACGTCCGACCGCTCAACTCGAGTCGCGACCGACCCTCGCCCGGATATCGGATCGACGTAGCCCCCAGTTATCCAGTCATAGGCCCCCCGTTCGGTATCACGGCTATGGCCCACGCCACGGGAGGACCCCTCTGTAAAATGCACATATGTGCATCCATCATGCATCGACCCGGGGACCGATTAGCAAGTCAGAATTGTCCCGTGGTATGCGCCAGTTGTACTTTGGCCATTACGACTTTCCTGTAAAGAAATATACATCTCAGCACAACATTGCCGATTGGACGAGTGCTCTCGCACCCACGTCCCGGCCTTCAACCTTCTATCCACATTCCTCGGCATCCGTGCCTAACATTCCAACCCCCAGTAAACATCCCTCGGTCCAACACGCACCCCTAGCTGCTGAATGCCCCCCAGCCCTCCACCCATGGCTTCAGACATACATACAGACTTCTCTTCAGCATGGAACGAAGGTATTCAGATTCAATCCGATGTAAATAAACACCGATTGCTTGCGGCCGGTGGGGAAAGACGTCCAATACACAATTCCCGCAATCGCCTACCCACTCGCACCCATGGAACCTCTTCTCTCCACGTTTCACCCGATTGTCTGAGCCCACGTGCCGCGCCCTGGTGGCGCTTCCCCGGTCAAACCTTGGTTCCATGAGTGATTGTCGAGAGATCGACTGGCACGCCCGCACCCTGTCCCGTTAACCTTTATCCCGACACTTCCGTGCCATTCGACCCTTTCCGACTTTCCGTAAAAGGAGAGTGCCCAACACCGCTGTGAGAGGTATGCACCCATAAGGAGGATACCCGAGATACATAAAACTCCCGTATTTTCCTTCCCCGCTGTATTCCTTCCCTCACCCCGGTTAATCGGCATAAAAACCCGCGCAACACCAGCAATCAGAGGCACGATGGCCTGGCTTACCACAATTAAAACATGCAAGGGTGTTTTCTTTAAAAACAGATTTATGTCTACCAAAGGTATTTTGTTTTGCATAAAACTTGACAGATTTAGAATTGACTTTTCTCTTTTGAGCATGCCAACAGTTAGCTGTAATGTGACCTCCCTTATCACAATAGGAACAATAAATTCCTTTTTTCTTAAGTGCATGACATCTTTCATGGGAATTCTGAGCATGCTTTGCACTTGCATTTATGTCATCTTGTTCCATCAACCTACACTCATGCATTAGATGACCAAATCTATGACAATAGTGGCATGACATTTTCTTTTTGTGTGCATGTGTGTGTGTGTTTAGGTTATGTATCACATGCACAGCATCAACATGATTGTTTCTTTGCTTATTCTTCACATGAACATACTTTTTCACTTTTTCAGCTTGTTTCTGAATGTCAGTTTGTTTCTGATTTTTCTGAACAGTGGGTTGTTTATCTTTTGAGGTGGTGGCTACGTTTGATGCAGTGACAAACGATGTCATTAGCTTGTTATTAAAAACTTTCTTATTAACATTATTGTAGCCCAACCCTTCCTTCCTGAAGTTAACCTTGACTCCTAGCAACTTATCCAGATTTTCTTACCCACTAACAAATTTAGACAGAGAAGCTTTCAAATCCTGAATCTCAATTTTTTGTAATGCAATATTTATTTCATAACTTGTAATCTCTTGTTCACTGCAATTAACAACTTCATTTAGTACTTTGTTAGCAATTTTGTATTTCTCAATTTCTTGTTCCAGATTGTTCAGTTTTTTAGAATCTTCAATACAAACAATCTTTCCTCTTTCTAAGGCTAGAAGTCTTTCAGACATAGCAGAGTTCAGCTATTTTAACTTTTCATTTTCCTTAACCAGAGCATCATTTTGAATTAACTCATCAAGAAGAATCTGGTCATCATGAGGTGCTTTTGGATTATTCTTAGTTTCAGATTCTCTTTGCATATTTTCAATATTTTTCTGAAGCTCCATGTTCACAGACTCTATTGCATCTGATTTTTCAACAAGCAGATTCTTCTCTTGTTTGAGTTTTTCAAAATTTTCTTCATTTTCTTTAATAGATTTTCTGAGAGATTCATTTTCTGATTTCAGCTTATTTAGATCTATGTTAACATGTTCAAGATCCTTCAGCAATTTTTCATTCTGAACATGATTGCTAATGAGAGTCTGATCATCATTAGTTGATCTAATTTTTTTTTTAAGTTCAATAATCGCATTTGCAAGTTCTTGATTTTTTCATTCTTTAACAATCCAATTTGTTTCTTAAGCACTTGGAGATCAGATAAACAAGCATCATGCTTTTGTTTCAATTTTAAACAGTTTTCACATGAAGAATTAGAACTATTCAAGCTAATAGTCTTTTTCAATTTTTTGTGTTGTTTTCTTAACATCTCATGTGACTCCAATAAATCAGCATAAGCATCATGTCAGTCATCTAAGGTGAATTTTTCAAAGGTGTTTACCCGATCATCGTCCTGTTCTTCATTTTGGCTGCTACTTTGATTATTACCTTTAGCCATCATGCATTGGTCGTTACTTCCACATCAAGCAGTCTTCAGTTTGTTCAGGATGTCCTTGGCTAACCTGCAACCATGAAAGGAAGAATGGAAAGCCTTGTTAGTAGCTGCTTTCATTAAATCCAAAACTTTCTGATTTTCTCCATACTTCAATCTATGACTGTCAGTCCATTTGGACTTTTTCTTTGGCAATCCGTGAGGACCTTGTGAAATTAACTTCCACAGATCAGGATCAACATTCTTGACAAACATGCGCAGGTTACACCATAGATTGAAATTAGTGCCATCAAAAATCGGTGGACAAGCCATGGATATAATCAACAAGCAAATCAATGCACCAAAGAACTGTAGGATCTGCTGCGGATCATTAGATCCGATGAGACAGCAACCCGCTCTGATACCACTTGTTGGAATATATGGGTGCAAGACACAGATTCAGAAGGGGGGGGGATGAATGAATCCCTCTTTAAAATTAATGCGGAGTTAAAAATTTGCCTATACTTAATGTAGTCTAATGAGACAACTAAGCTGACTTACTCAGAAAATAGACAATGCTGAGAATAGATTGCCCATGGAAAGGGACAATCTCAATCTCTAAACGCTCAAACACCCTTGCCACGAGAAACACTAGAAGCAAATGCTTCTACTAAACATTCAGTCAAACACTAATCAGCTATGACGAATTCAAGCAAAAATCACACAGAAAAACTTCTGATATGGGACGCCCAAGCAACCTGAGAATTGGTGATAGAAGATATGGAAGTATGCGCACAGATCAAACCATGATAGACAGGATATTTTTAGGTGATTCGGCCAAACCCACAGTCTGCCTACGTCCACCCCTCACTCAAACCGAGTGAGGATTCCCTTGCTTCAAGCAAGAACAAGTAGACTCAATCTGCAAACAACCGCTGCAAACAGCTTGTCCTGAGGGAAATAAATCCCTCACACCGATCCTGCAACCCACAGGATCTAAACCCTGACCTTGCAGCCCACAAGATCAGAACCGGAGGACCAATCCACCCTTCCTCCAAACCGAAGGGAACCCACGAGCAACTTCCCGTTACTCGCAACCGGAGACTATGTCTCCCTTCTCCTGAATCCACAGGAGGGACCCGTGAGTGACCCTCAGTCACCCACAACCAGAGACTCACGTCCCTCTTCCTCTGAATCCACAGAGGGCAAACCGGAGATACACTCTCCCTTCTCCTGAAAACCCAGGAGGGACTCCGAACTCCAAACAGAGTATCGGAAGAACACACAAAGGAGTGGAAGATAATAACGAAAGATCTAAAAGGAAAAAACAAAAACAAATGTAGCTCCGAGGAGCATGAAGACTCTGGATTTGATCCACGAGTCACTACATGAACAGATCTTCAATGAAGGCTCTGGCTGCTCACTCCTTCTTCTCAAAACTTTCTTTTCTGAACTCTCTCTTTCCTTCTCTTTTCTAGCTCACACACTGGCTCAATCTCTAGTACTTCCTCTTCTACTGGCTCACTCTTTCAGATGGCTACTCTCACTTTCACGATAATCACTCTCTATACACAATCTCACTTCACTTTTTCTCTCCTATTCTCTGCTACTTGAAATGGATGATCTGCCCCCTCATTATATGCTCCAGGAGATGGACGCGTAACTACCACGTTTCCCGCCCAATTCGCCAAGCAGATCTGATCCAGACCTTTCCACGCGTCATCATCACTCGGCTTTTACTTACCACGTGGCAGGATCACTGGCTCGCTCATTATCTTGGATCACGTGCCAGCTTCCAACATTTTGGGAACACATGCTTCATTTAAGTCTCTCGAGCAGATGTTCGATCCTGGTTGCCTGGGCTTTTTCTCAGTTAAGTCCCTATCAGTAAAGTGAGAGAAATTTCATCAAACACATTTCAGTCATACTGAGTGCATATATGCTAAGTGTGCATCGATCTTGTATGGGCACAAGGCAGATAGACTTAGACTTTATAAATGACAAAGACAAGTATGCACTGACCTTAGTATGCCTTAGACAAAACTAGCACTGACCATGTATAGGCCTTAGCCAAAAACATGCACCAACCGTGTGTATGCTCGGACCTTGATAAATGCTCAGTGTTCGGACATATATGTGCTCGGACCTGGTATGTGCTAAGACTTGAAACGTGCTCGGACCTGGTATGTGCTAAGGCTTGATATAGCATAAAGTAAGTGTACACTGACTTCCACTCTGCACAAGATAAATGTGCACAAGCCTCAATGCTGCTAAGGTAGAACCTGCACCGACTCCTGCGTGCATTGGAAAAACATGCTTCGACCTAAGTGAAGCCTAAGACAAAACATGCACCGACCTTAACTGACATCGACCTCCATGTGCCTTAGACAAAAGCTAGCATCGACCTTGACTAGTGTGCTACAGGAAATAGCATCGACTATGTGTGCATGTGCATGGAGTAAAACGTGCACTGACCTAGAGCCAGCATTGACCTTAGTTGATGCAAGCCATAACTAATATGCACTGACTTAATATGAACTTGCACAGACCTGAACAGAGTGTGCACTGACTTTGCTACAGTATACAAGCAACGTGCACCGACCTTAGAGCAAATACCAAGCAACGTGCACAGACCTTTGGAATGCACAGACCCAAAATATGCATAGACCCAAGACATGCTCGGACCTTGGTGTGTATCTAGCCTAAACTAGCATCGACCTACATGCATGCTACAGTGATGTACATAGACCTTCTTATGAAGACTTAGCAAATGTGCACTAACCTTTGTGAAGGAATGAACAGTGATAGCACTGACCTTGTTAGACGAACAAGGCAACTAGCACTGACCTTGTTAGACGAACAAGGCAACTAGCACCGACCTTGTTAGTGAATCCATATACTAACACCGACCTTAGCTATCAATGACCTTATCATGTTTCTCATACTACTATATAAAGATGATGAAATATAGTACTAAAGCCATCAAAATTATGTCATCAAGAATATATAATAAGTCATAATATTTGTCATCATCAAAACTTCAAAACCACAGGGACAACAGGAAGGGTTTACGCGGACCAGACCGGCGCCCCCAGTTTGGTTCGAATAAACCTCCCTCTCCCACCTCTAAAACAAAAAAAAAATTGGGGAAAGGGGAGGTTTACGCGGACCATGTAGCAACCTTGACAATTATAGGAATAAAATTCCTAAAATAAATTAAAAATAAGGAAATTTGTGAAAACAAATAAATAAGTCAAAGACCCAACCCACACACATATAAACAACCTATGTACATATGGGCTTTACACAGAAGGGAACCCAAATAGGCCAAAACCAAGCCAAAAAGGGAACAACGCCCTTGATTAAGGCGCCGTTTCAAGAAAACGCCCCTTTGAATGGGCGCTATTTTCCTAAGGATAAAATATAGAAAACCCAATTGTAGTGTTTCGTTCTAACTGGGATAGTGGCTGCCGTTCAGGAAGGTTTAGCTCAAGTGGGATTCGTACGTGGGAAATTTTAATCCCGTTAGAACGCTATGGTTTCCTATAAATATGTCTCTCTGAAACCTTGCAGAGGTTAATTGCCTCTGGGTTTCTGCAAATGATCTCTGTTTCATCGTTTTCCTGATGCCGTTTCTTTCTTCCTACGGGTTGAAAGGAGCCTGCCGCTTCTTTCTCTACCATTTCCTCCTTCTGCTGAACGAAGGGTGGAGCCTGCTATTACCGCAGTTAATTTCTTCTTCACCTGGCACTGCTGTACCACAGAAGGAAAAGGAGCCATCCTCCCCTGTGTTCGTCTCTACATCAAGGGAATTGTTTCGCCACCGAGCTGCTACTACTTCTCCATCCGACAACCCGATTGAGGTTCCTCTATTCAGATTATAGTTGCAGTCTAAAGCTGCATCCTCTTATTTTCTTCTCTGCCCAGCGATCGTGAAGAAGTTAGGTTCTTCTTCGAGGCACACCACTTCCTTATTTCACCACTCGAGTGCAGTTATTACTGCAGTTTATTGTCTCTGCTTCGATCTATCATCATCCAAATCAATCAACAGGTAGGTGTTCTCGAGTTCTAAGCCAAATCCTGTAAACACTAAGCCCTATGCATGCATATAGATCATCAGATATCAGTAGAATGACTTGCAGTTTCTATATCGGGTTCATTTTTCGTTTCTGCATATAACCGTAAAATAGCGACCCATCCTTGGGTGCTATTAAGATTCAACAACTTCATGAACGGTCGTTATTCTCTTTGATATTTAATAATTACCCATGTTTTAAATTTAATAACCATGTAACCTGATGTCTAAATTAATGCATGAGCATAGTTTTGGAATCCTGCTATTTTTCTCTTTCTGACCATATATTCACTTTTGCAAAATTCTATTCAATAAAGAAGTGCCACTGCTCATGTTCAAATTCACATGAAGAGAACAATGCCTGAACCTCAGACTCCATTCAATATAGCACCCCTATCCAGGGCGCTATATTATGAGATGAAGCCTCTTCCAGAGGGCGCCATTTCCTCTGTGTGGAAATTTTCCAGAAATTAATGTATATACAAATGTGTAACAACGCCTCAATGAGCAGGTGCTATTTAATGAAATAAAGGCACCTCCTAAGGCACCATTTACCTGATTCCAGTTTTTCTCCCGAGTTTTTCTGTGACCCATGCCGAGGGTTCTATTGGAGTCCGTAGATGTAGTCCTACGTTTTCACGTTATTTCATGCTTACCCCACTAATTCTCGGTGATGATTGAGCCCTCCGCGGGATATTCCTTCCTTCGGACTGGTGATTTCATCATAGAGACCTCCATAAGTCTCCTCGTAGCCTTGGATTCCCTCAAGATCGATTGAGCAGGTGTCGACATCGGCTTATTTTCTCGAATTAATTGAGGATTAAGCATAGAAAATATTCCCTAAATAGAGCAAAATGGCACATCGCCAAAGCTGCTCTACCAGTCGAGTTGGGCTCAAAAATCAAGACACTTCACCGGGTCAAGCGGCGCAACATAACAACCGGGGATCGGCCCCGAACAAACGGCACTATGCAAGCCAGTTTCCCGACAACCGGGTCAGTTTCGGGATTCAGAACAACCTGCCGTACCTTACGGCACTATGTGAAGATTCATGGATCACCCTCGGACACCCTGCATACGGTATCTCACCGCCGATGCTTCAACAACCGGGTTAACTCCGGTCTCAGAATAGCTTGCCGCCCTCCCGACGTCGCGGCTCCCAGGGTCCCTGACTCTCTCTTCGGTAGTAGAAACAAAGGTATTCAGATTCAATCCGATGTAAAATAAACACCGGTTGCTTGCGACCGGTGGGGAAAGACGTCCAGTACATGAATCCCCATAATCGCCAACGCAATCACACCTGTGGAACCCCTTCCATCCACGTGTTGCCCAATATCTTGAGCGACGTGCCGCGTCTGGCGACGCTTCCCCGGTCAATCCTTGGTTCCATAGGTGATTGTCGAGAAATCAACTGGCACGCCCGCATTCCACCCAACCAACCCTGTCCCAGTCTCCCAGAATGATAAACCATACGCCATCCCTTTCAGCGCGTTCATATCGTTCTTTCTGCCTTCTTCTCAATACCCCCGGAATCCCCGCGTGCCCAGTAAACCTGTCTCGGCCTTCCGTAAAAGACGAGTGTGCATCCCCGCCACGAGGACAAAATAACAAGTGACTCCCCACGCGAGATAAAAGCGACAGGGCAATAGCAACACACTAGGGATAACTGGGGGTAGAGAGACTGGTTCCGACGAGGAGGGGGATCCTGTAGCATCCCGGTAGAGCATTAGAGAAATAACGAGAAATTCACATGAAATTCCATGGAAAATACGGTAAGCAAAATTTTGACCAATTTATAAAAATATAGAAAAATTATAATCATATAGAGGACTAAAAATTTAGATAATTTGTCTTCTGTAGGAAACCCTAAATAAAATTTTAAGCCAGCCGAATTAAGAGATTTAGGGTGAAATCCACATTTAAGCTTATCGACCCTTATGTCACCCAATTTAGACCCAATTTTTGATCAATTGAGCCCAGATCAGACCCAATCGAACGGCCATGATGTGTAGGTCGTTTCCCCTCTATTTCTTCACCGAAACCCTAACTCCAAAAATTTGAATTTTTAGGCGAGGCAGCGGCGTGACCGGGTCAATGCGCGAATCGCGCGCAACCAAAGTTCGTGGGCTCTATCTTCGCGATCAATCCCTCTAGAGACCAATTGATCCTATAAAACAAACCCTAGACTGACCTAGAAATGCTTGGATGCTACGATGGCCAACGAGACGCTCGATCGTGGGATAATTTAGGCGTGTTCTTGGGTGTTCTTCGCGAGACCGGCCGGCATCATCATCTTCTTCTTCATCCTCTTAAGGTAGGTTCTAGGAGACCAAACCCTAAGTAGTTTATACCATTGGATTTGTCTCCGATCCCTCTTTCTCTTGATACCAAAAGCCGTAAATTTCGTTCGGTATCCTGTAAGTATTGGTCATTTTAGTCGGAGCATGCTAAAACTAGGGTTACCACTGTTATCCTCGATTAAAAGTTAGCTAGGCAGGCTTAAAGTTTTAAATTAATCAATCCATGACATGCATCTTTTCGTTCTTTTTCTAGTAGTATGCTTTTGCCCAATTTTTATGCTCTATATCGTGTGAATTTTTTGTTTTAGCTAGCCTCCGTCGGATGTTCGTCGGACATCGGAACGACGAGTAGGACACGGCCTTAACAGGAACTGCTCTACATTGAATGGCCCCTCGATAGACTGTGAGGTCTAGGGCGGCGGTTATTGTTTGACCGTTTAATTGGTTATTGCTTTCGAAAACCTTCATGAATGAAGACGGCCCAACCACAGACCGTGGAGTTGGGCAGGCGGTTCATCTCCAGACCGCGCGGAGACCCCAACGACCGTTCGATAGACTGTGCAGGGCATGTATGGCTTTCGGGCCTGCATGACCTGAACGGCCTAGCCACAGACTGCTAAGCCCCGTCCAGCGGTTCTGGGTAGACCGTCTAGGTTGCAGAATTGTTTTAAACATTGTTTTGTAAGCATGATTAGTTCTATTTAAATGATGCTAATGATAGGGTAGAAACCCACAATAAGTTGGAACATATGGAAGCTAATTAATGTCAAATCTTGATTTGGGTTACTTTTATTCTTCTTCCAATCATATCTCCTTCGTTCTTATCAAAGTGTTAAAGCATGAACCTACAACATGGTTGTTAATGAGAATAATGATATTAGGAGTGTTCTGACAATCACTCCCCTCCGGTGGAACTGACTGACTGCTATATATTATTTTTCGATGCTTCATTAGCTTTAATTATTGTAATGGTTGGGACTCTCCGCCGGATACTCCTTCCATCAGACTAGGACCTCCATTATGAGAACTCTGTAAGCCCCCGCGAGCATGGGATTCCCACTAGGATGCCGGGCGGGTTGTACCCCCAAAACCTGAACCTTGGACTCGATCGAATCGCGTGATTTTGCCCAAGCCCGGATTCGGGAGTGTCCTGTTATTAGCGGCCCTTCTGGGACCGCTCTGTTAGTTCGCGGCCCAGGCCTGGCCGCCTCAGTTCCTGAACGGTCCCTCGGGAGACCGTGTCCAGCTGGCTTGTGCGTCGACTTCAGTCGTGCGTCGACTTGCTGGGTGCGTCGACCTCAGTTTATAAACGGCTGTTATGGGACCGTTCTATGTTGGGCGGCCCAATTAGGACCGTTTTACCCTTGGTTATGGCCCAGGAACCCTCTCGTCCTGAGCGGCCTCCCTTTGACCGTTTTATTGGTGGAACGGCCCATCTAGGGCCCTTTACGTCTCTAGACTCTGGGTCTTGTCCCTCCAAGCCCATTATTACTTGTAGCGGCCCATGTTAGGCCGTTACTTGATTATCAACATGTCACGCCCCGAACCGATAGCAGCGGGAAGCGGTGCTCGGAACGTGGCAGCGAAATAGTCATGATAATAGAGCAGAAAATAAATAAACACAATAAATAAATATTCGAACACACGGAGGCCATTAATTTAAAAAAAAATAGAATTTTATTGATATTTGGAAATTTAAATACAATGTGGACTCAACAAAAGAAATACAGAAGAGGAAAAAGATAGTAGATGACTATACTATCGGACTCAAGAAAAATAAAAAAAAGACAGACTCCGGTCTCTAAATCCAAGTTCACTTGATCACGCTGTCCCGATCTCAATTGCAAGCGTTCCATCTACCGCGTTACCTGAAAAGAGTTGGAAAGTAGGGGTGAGCAAGAAGCTCAGTAGGAATTACACTCTATCATCAGGCATAGTTTACGTAATTAACAATTTCTTGAGTGCAGGAAATAACAAGAGGAAACAAATAAGTATGATAACAAGATAACTAGCACGATAAAGATTGCAAGTCATGATAGCAAAAGTAAGTAATCAAAACTTCAAGTGAATGGCCATATATCAAGTCAATTCAAGTCGAGTCATGCACGCAAGTACTTCATACTTCCAAGCACGAACAACAAGTTCACGAGAATGTGGAATGTCGTAGACCCAACACGCTAGATAGTACCGGTGCCAAATGCCACACCTAGTCATTCACCTCCCCGGGGATCAAGTACTTTTCGGGTGCGCCTCCCAGGACCAGACTGGGCCCTTTAATGTGTTTGCCTTGTCATTGATTTTGATTGGATCATAGATCCCACGAATCTAGACATCCACGAGTATAAATGGCCAAGAGTTCCAAGATCAAGCTCACGAACTTACTTCTAAGATCAAGAGAAAATCCAACAACGTTGGAATGAACAGAAGGACAAGGAGTAACCAAGGATGTAAACAAGGATCACGCACGATTCCACAGTTCAAGGCCAACCTTGATAACTGCTTCATGATGATAAAACAAGAAAAAACCTTATTAATATCTTATCTGTAACGGTCTATAACAGGGCCGTTACAGGAACGTGACGGTCGTACACAGGACCATTACGATGATGTGACGGTCCAATCTTGGGCCGTTACAGGACATAGACCAGTTTAATTTGAGCTGGTCCAAAAACACGATTCAAACCACGTTCATGGGTTCAGGTCTTTGAGGTACAACCTGCCCGGCGTCCTGGTGGGAATCCCAGGCTCACTGGGTCTTACGGAGGTCTCATAATAGTGGTCCTAGTCCGACGGAAGGAATATCTGGCGGAGAGTCCCATCTATTACAAGAATTGAGGCTAATAAACACGGAAACCAAGACGGTGCAGTCAGTCAATCCCACCAGAGTGGCATGACTGTCAAACAATAAAGCTAAGATCAAATATATATCTTACATAAATCAAAATTTATACAAGTATTAACTAAGGGTTTTTATCAAATTCTTCATGATCATTCAACTTAAGATTTTCTAAACATCTTTCATGTATATCAATGAAAAATTAATGTTTATGATCATAATACAATATTAACATCACGTTCTGCCTTGTTTATAGATCAAGATATCTTACTAACACAGCAAGTTTCTGCTTTTAAGAACGCATAAACAATAGTTTTAAAAACTCTATCAGGAGAACATGACGGTCTAAAGAAGGGGCGTTACAAGCATGTAACGCTCTATAGTAGATGCGTTACGTACCAGAAAATAAATAGATTAAAATTTCTAAATTTTAAAACACAGGGGCATGTGACGGTCTGTCGTGGGGCCGTCAGGCTCAGGTGATGGTCTATCGTGCGGCCGTCAGGCTGTAACGGCCTCTGAAAGATGCGTCACATGACTTGGAACCCGCCAACGATGAACTTCGACATGTTACACTAAAACTTCGATTGCTCACGATAGAATGAATAAAAATTAGGGAAAATGCTACCATTCGAAAGAGCAAATTTTTTTGTATAAAATAGCATGCTTTGATTTAGATCTAACACAACAAGATTCAATCTTTAACTAATAATCATGAAAGTTTCCCTTTTGGTATACCTCGGAGTAAAACGTAAAATTCGAACAGCACGATGAACGAAAATTTGGCAATTAGGTATCAAAAGAAAGAGCTCATGGAGACGCACAAGATGGTATTATTAGATTTCTGTTTGGCCTGAGAGACACCTACCTTTGCTTAAAGGAAAGAAGGATGAAAAAGAGGGGTCGTCGGAACCCTAGGTAGCGCTCCTAGAACGCCCAAATTCGCCTAGGTTCGACCACGATCGCCCACGCCACATGTTGGAAAATCAAAGGAGGTCTAGGGCTGCGAAAGCCCTCTATAAATAGAACCTATAGGGACTCCTAGAGATCAAATTTGGTTGAAGAGTCCTATGAAGAAATTTCGGCGAAAACTTCGGATAAGGTTCTAATCCATCGTCGTCGCCGCCGGTAGAAGCATCTAGAGGCTAGGGTTTCAGAGGGGAAACGAGCTCCTAGGGTTTATCTATAAAATGGGCATGGTTTGGGCTCGAATGGTTGAGAAACGGGCTCGAATTTGGTCAATTAAGGTTGATCTAAGGAAAGCAACGATTTTGGCTAAAAATTCCTTAATTCAGCCTAATAAAATTTTTATTAGGAGTCGGCCCAGTTAACACTATTGTTTAACTTTTCGTTCCCTACAAGATGTGATTTTTTTCCATATTTTTAAAAATTAGCCAAACTTTGGCCTATGATTGAAATTCAATTAATTTAATCTATATACATATAAAATTCAGATTATCATGAAAAATTAGATTATCTCTTGAAATATGAAATTTCTCTTATGGTAATTGTAGAAAAATAATTATTCCATTTTATTGATATAATTTAGCCACTTTTAAAATAAATAATGAGAAATCATTGAAGTCGTTAAATAGCAAGTAAATAGCTTAAATTCTAATACATATTTCAAAATTTTAATTTTATATTTTATTATTTAACCGGGGTGTTACATCCTCCCCCACTTGAAGGAATTTGATCCCCAAATTCGTCGGACGTCATTAACTATTCAAACTTTTTAAACTAAGAGGATCTTATTTATCCAAAATAATATGTTAATCATACCATTAATGGAACGCGAAAGAATTTGACTATAGTTAAGAATGAGAACGATACCTTACATAAAATTCTTCATTTGAAAGAAATCAGTTACAATTTGTTTGTGGAAGTAGCTTAGGACAATTAGCCATTACATGTTCTTTGTTTCCGCAACGAAGACACGCTCCGCTCCTTCGCCAACACTCCTTGATTAGATGACCAACTTTGTGACAGTGAAAACATTTCATTTGTGAAAGGTTATGCATTTTCTTCTTATTACTTCGTATCTTTCTACAATGGACTCGCCACCTTCTAGCGAAATCGAACTTTAGCTTACTCGGGAACTCCTTTGCTTTCATTTCAAAAGGAGCTTAGATACCTGCAAAATAATTATAAAGTTAGAAAGTTATTACCCTTACGCGTAGCACTACGCAATCTTATACATATTTTATTACTTAACCCGAGACACTACCCAATCTCACTAGGTGACAAAAGGGATGACACTGGTCCTATAACTTAGGGAATCCTATACTTATAGACAAGAACCTAGAACACAAACAACCGAGCCTCTGATATCACTTCTGTCACGCCCCGAACCGATAGCAGCGGGAAGCGGTGCTCGGAACGTGGCAGCGAAATAGTCATGATAATAGAGCAGAAAATAAATAAACACAATAAATAAATATTCGAACACACGGAGGCCATTAATTTGAAAAAAAATAGAATTTTATTGATATTTGGAAATTTAAATACAATGTGGACTCAACAAAAGAAATACAGAAGAGGAAAAAGATAGTAGATGACTATACTATCGGACTTAAGAAAAATAAAAAAAAAGACAGACTCCGGTCTCTAAATCCAAGTTCACTCGGTCACGCTATCCCGATCTCAATTGCAAGCGTTCCATCTACCGCGTTACCTGAAAAGAGTTGGAAAGTAGGGGTGATCAAGAAGCTCAGTAGGAATTACACTCTATCATCAGGCATAGTTTACGTAATTAACTATTTCTTGAGTGCAGGAAATAACAAGAGGAAATAATTAAGTATGATAACAAGATAACTAGCACGATAAAGATTGCAAGTCATGATAGCAAAAGTAAGTAATCAAAACTTTAAGTGAATGGCCATATATCAAGTCAATTCAAGTCGAGTCATGCACGCAAGTACTTCATGCTTCCAAGCACGAACAACAAGTTCACGAGAATGTGGAATGTCGTAGACCCAACACGCTAGATAGTACCGGTGCCAAATGCCACACCTAGTCATTCACCTCCCCGGGGATCAAGTACTTTTCGGGTGCGCCTCCCAGGACCAGACTGGGCCCTTTAATGTGTTTGCCTTGTCATTGATTTTGATTGGATCATAGATCCCACGAATCTAGACATCCACGAGTACAAATGGCCAAGAGTTCCAAGATCAAGCTCACGAACTTACTTCTAAGATCAAGAGAAAATCCAACAACGCTGGAATGAACAGAAGGACAAGGAGTAACCAAGGGTGTAAACAAGGATCACGCACGATTCCACAGTTCAAGGCCAACCTTGATAACTGCTTCATGATGATAAAACAAGAAAAAACCTTATTAATATCTTATCTGTAACGGTCTATAACAGGGCCGTTACAGGAACGTGACGGTCGTACACAGGACCGTTACGATGATGTGACGGTCCAATCTTGGGCCGTTACAGGACACAGACCAGTTTAATTTGAGCTGGTCCAAAAACACGATTCAAACCACGTTCATGGGTTCAGGTCTTTGAGGTACAACCTGCCAGGCGTCCTGGTGGGAATCCCAGGCTCACGGGATCTTACGGAGGTCTCATAATAGTGGCCCTAGTCCGACAGAAGGAATATCTGGCGGAGAGTCCCATCTATTACAAGAATTGAGGCTAATAAACACGAAAATCAAGACGGTGCGGTCAGTCAATCCCATCAGAGTGGCATGACTGTCAAACAATAAAGCTAAGATCAAATATATATCTTACATAAATCAAAATTTATACAAGTATTAACTAAGGGTTTTTATCAAATTCTTCATGATCATTCAACTTAAGATTTTCTAAACATCTTTCATGTAGATCAATGAAAAATTAATGTTTATGATCATAATACAATATTAACCATACGTTCTGCCTTGTTTATAGATCAAGATATCTTACTAACACAGCAAGTTTCTACTTTTAAGAACGCATAAATAATAGTTTTAAAAACTCTATCAGGAGAACGTGACAGTCTAAAGAAGGGGCGTTACAAGCATGTAACGCTCTATAGTAGATGCGTTACGTACCAGAAAATAAATAGATTAAAATTTCAAAATTTTAAAACACAGGGGCATGTGACGGTCTGTCGTGGGGCCGTCAGGCTCAGGTGACGGTCTGTCGTGCGGCCGTCAAGCTGTAACGGCCTCTGAAAGATGCGCCACATGACCTGGAACCCGCCAACGATGAACTTCAACATGTTACACTAAAACTTCGATTGCTCACGATAGAATGAATAAAAATTAGGGAAAATACTACCATTCGAAAGAGCATAAAATTTTGTTTAAAATAGCATGCTTTGATTTAGATCTAACACAACAAGATTCAATCTTTAACTAATAATCATAAAAGTTGCCCTTTTGGTACACCTCAGAGTAAAACGTAAAATTCGAACAGCACGATGAACGAAAATTGGGCAATTAGGTATCAAAAGAAAGAGCTCATGGAGACGCACAAGATGGTATTATTAGATTTTTGTTTGGCCTGAGAGACACCTACCTTTGCTTGAAAGAAAGAAGGATGAAGAAGAGGGGTCACCGAAACCCTAGGTACCGCTCCTAGAATGCCCAAATTCGCCTAGGTTCGACCACGATCGCCCACGCCACCTGTTGAAAAATCAAAGGAGGTCTAGGGCTGCGAAAGCCATCTATAAATAGAACCTATAAGGACTCCGAGAGATCGAATTTGGTTGAAGAGTCCTATGAAGAAATTCCGGTGAAAACTTCGGATAAGGTTATAATCCGCCGCCGCCGCCGCCGGTAGATGCATCTAGAGACTAGGGTTTCAGAGGGGAAACGAGCTCCTAGGGTTTATCTATCAAATGGGCCTGGTTTGGGCTCGAATGGTTGAGAAACATGCTCAAATTTGGTCAATTAATGTTGATCTAAGGAAAGCAACGATTTTGGCTAAAAATTCCTTAATTCGGCATAATAAAATTTTTATTAGGAGTCGGCCCAGTTGACACTATTGTTTAACTTTTCGTTCCCTACAAGATGTGATTTTTTTTTTCATATTTTTAAAAATTAGCCAAACTTTGGCCTATGATTGAAATTCAATTAATTTAATCTATATACATATAAAATTCAGATTATCATGAAAAATTAGATTATCTCTTGAAATATGAAATTTCTCTTATGGTAATTGTAGAAAAATAATTATTCCATTTTATTGATATAATTTAGCCACTTTCAAAATAAATAATGAGAAATCATTGAAGTCGTTAAATAGTAAGTAAATAGCTTAAATTCTAATACATATTTCAAAATTTTATTTTTATATTTTATTATTTAACCGGGGTGTTACACAACCTAAAACTTGTTTCACGTGTTTCTTGTATGATTCGGTAAGCTGAGCCCAATTGGGCTTAAATTTCTACTCTTGTTCTTTCCAACCATGAACCTTATGGTTCCTACTCAATTATTGGAATATCTCTTTGATCTTAGAAATTAAGTTACATGACTTGACCTTGAAATTCTTGGCCGACTCCAATGAATGTCTAGATATTACTTGGGATCTTGGATCCACCAAATCAATGCCAACGCATCATAAGGACCCGTCTGGTCCTGGGGAGAGCGCCCAAAAAGTACTAGTGCTCCGGAGAGTTGTAATGACATGGTGAGACATTGCACCGAGTGCATGACTAGCGTGTGTCTATGACATTCATTCCGTTATTAGATTCCTACATGGAATTTATCTTGATATGATATGCTTGTTGCATGCTTGACTGGCCAACTCCTGGAAATTGATATATTCAGTTCATTCTATTAAGCTCATTCCTTTACTTTTTATGATAACTCGTTTTATCGTTCTTAGTTCGCATGCATGACAGTTAATGAATTGGTTAATTACTTAAACCTTACCTGCTATTGCCTACTGAGCGTTCGCTCACCCATTTTTTCCCCCTTTTCAGGTAGCTCTGGTGATGACTCTCAAATTGATGGGGACGGGCAGGAGTGAAGTCCTTGGAGCGAGCCAACTAGATGGCCTTTCAGAGATGTCATTAGATAGTTCAAGTTTGAGAGTTGTATTACTGTCCAAGAGTTGTGACTTGATTAAGTCAGTCGTTATGTAATTGTGTTAAGTTGGTGGATATGTGAGAAATTTCTTTGATACTTCTAGTGTTGGTGGATATTGACACTCGTTATATTTAATTAGTTGGAATTATTGGTTATTTTGGAGAGTATTTCTTCTTTTTTTGCCATGGTGTGGTGTTGAAGTTATTTCGATCGCTAGCGCAAGACACATCATGTCTAGAAATCAACATATTTTTAATTTTCTACTGCTGCGTCCCGATATTCCACGTCGGGACGTGACAGTTTAGTGGTATCAGAGCCTAAGTTTTAAGATCCTAAGTTTATAAGTGACGTCATAGAACCAGTAACCTTGTTACGGTCTAAGGATCTAACCCGGTGAGATTGGGTAGAGACTTTGGGTTGAGTAACAGAGAAACTCTAAAAGATTCTCGCTAGACTATTCCTTTAATTAATTTTATGGTATATGTAGGAGTTTTCCGATGGCGGCCGAACGTGCGCAATGGAGAGATATGTAGCGTACGGTACAAGGCTTGACTCAGGCCCTCCAACAGGTGGCCCAGGGAGGAGCAGCACATCATGGAGCCGGTGACCTCCACCGAAATTTTCGAGGCCTAAATCCTCCGCGTTTTGGTGGATCGGCGGATCCCGATGATACCGAAAATTGGCTGAAGGAGATAGAGCGGGTTTTTCAAGTGATGCAGTGTAATGACCAAGATCGAGTTCTTTTGGCAACTTTCCAGTTAGAACGAGATGCACACGCTTGGTGGGAGCCCGTTGAAGCAACACTCGAAAATCGGCGTGCGCCATGGGATGAATCAAGGAACATTTCAATAATAAGTATTTTTCAGATCGTGTTGAGGAGAAGAAGGTGGCATAGTTCGCTGCTCTGAAACAGAGGAACTTGTCAGTTGCAGAATATGAAGCTCAGTTTGCCAGACTATCCCGATATGCAACACACTTGGTATCCACCGAGAAGATGAAGGCTAAGCATTTTATGAACGGGTTGAAGCTCCATTATATTAACCAGTTAGCACCTTTGAAAATTCAGACTTATGCAGAGATGGTGAGAAAGGCTCAAGTTCTTGAAGATACATTAGAGATGACTGAGAGGATTCGAGGAAAGAACCATAAGAAAGAACAGACCACTAGTTCTGGGAATTTCAAGCCCGGTAATGACAAGAAGAGGTCCAACAGTGGGTCTAGTTCGTGGAAAGGTAAGGTGTGCCAAAAAATGACGATAAGAAGTTTAGCCCGGGTGTACCAACTAAGGCCCTTTGCAAGTATTGTGACCGCCTAGGTCATAAGATGGAGGAGTGTTGGCGTAAGCTAGGCGCTTGTTTACGTTGCAGAAGCCGGGACCATCGTATACCTAAATGTCCCCTCTTGTCAGACCAAGCTACTCCAAAAAAGCTGCAAGGAGGCCAGAAGCGGCAGGGTAAGCTCCAAGCTCTACAGGAAATCGAGACTGAACCCACTGAGGAGGGTGGACTTGTTGAAGGTACACTTATTATCTCGGATAAGCCAGCTTATGTTCTATTTGATACCAGAGTAACTCATTCTTTTATTTCTCAGAATTTTGCTAAGTCTTTATCTATGAAACTGGTATTAATGAATTCTCCATTAGAAATTTCAACTCCTATTGGTTCGGGTTTAGCAAGGAAACATTATTACCCTTCTAGTAAGGTCATGATTAATGGGCACAATATGCCGGCTGATTTGGTTTGTATGGAAATGAAGGACTATGATGTAATTCTAGGAGCTGATTGGTTGGCTAGGAATGAGGCCAGTGTTCATTGTAAATCTAGCTTCGTGTCTTTTTCTAGACACCCTGAGATTTCTTTTGTTGGGGTTAGGCACTCTAGATATGTGCCGCTCATTTCGGCCCTTCAAGCTGAGAAGTTATTAAAGAAAGGATGTCAGGCTTTCCTAGCCTTGGTTTTTTTAACCCCTAAGAAGGAGATTGAGATTAAGGATATCCCTATCGTTCAGGATTTTTCAGATGTCTTTCCTGAGGATTTGCCAGGACTTCTGCCTGAGAGAGAGGTAGTCTTTTCTATTGATCTAATTCCTGGCGCGTCCCATGTTTCAAAGGCTCCGTATCGTATGTCTCCTACGGAGTTAAGGGAATTAAAGATGCAACTAATGAAGTTGCTCGAGAAGGGGTTTATTCGCCCTAGCACATCCCCGTGGGGAGCCCCCGTGTTGTTTGTACGAAAGAAGGATGGTTCAATGAGAGTATGCATTGACTACCGGCAATTGAACCAACTTACTGTCAAAAATAAGTACCCATTGCCGAGGATCGATGAGCTATTCGATCAGATAGCAGGAGCGCAATATTTCTCTAAAATTGATCTTCGATCAGGATACCATCAGCTGCGGATCAAGGATGATGATATCTTTAAAACTGCTTTCCGTAGCAGGTATGGACATTTTGAATTTGTAGTAATGCCTTTTGGACTAACGAATGCTCCTGCAGCTTTCATGCAGTTAATGAATAGTGTGTTCCGGCCCTATTTAGACCAGTGGGTCGTGGTGTTTATAGATGATATTTTGATATACTCTAAGAGTGAAGAGGAGCATGCTGAGCACTTGAAGATGGCATTAAGGTTATTAAGAGATCATCAATTATACTCAAAGTTTAGTAAATGTGACTTCTGGATGCAAGTGGTGTCTTTTCTAGGACACCTTATCACTAAAGAAGGAATCTCTGTTGACCCCTCAAAGGTAGAGGCAGTAAGAGATTAGGATAGGCCTGCGAATGTTACAGAAGTAAGAAGTTTTCTAGGCTTGGTGTTGACACCCATTTTTTGTTGATAAGTTGGGTCATTCCTTTTACTTTCATGGGTTGATGCCTCGAGTTGTCCATTACTCGTTGGGCTATTTTGTAGGCAACATCTTTGGGCCTATTTTATGGGTAGCCTCCCTCCCTGGCTAGGTCTGCTTCAATTCAGGGCTTAATGGGCCTTGAGTTTGTTTAATTGCCATATTTTTGTGAATTTCAAGCGTCCAAATTCATGTACGGTCAATCCTTGGCCGCACAACCCTTGCGCGGTCGATTTTGAGCCGTCCATGTATTTCTTGGATATTTTAGTTAAATTTCTGAATTATCACCGACATGCATTCATACGGCCTATGGATAGCCATTCAACTTGATGAGCGGGCTAACATTAGCCGTTCTTGTCCGAGAGTCCTAAGCTCGGTTGATTGTTCAGATAATTATCTATTTAGCTCATTTTTCCCGATTTACCACCGATAAGGTATGGGCGGTTGGCATTTGGCCGATCTTGTGGATAAAAGGTCTACTAATAGCCGTTTATCCATGAGAGTCCAACAGTGAAGTTTTCGGTCGGTTCAATGGATAATTTGGATAATATTTTTTATTTATTTAATTTCCACCGACAGGGATGGACGGCCTAGGAAATGGCCGCTCACCCTGTTATGTGGTCTATCGTATGGCCGTTCAACCTCCGGATCCCAGAGATTTTAACAAACTTTCTCTCTCCATTCGTGGTTTTTATCCCAACTTTCTCCGTCATTTTCTCCGCGAATGCTCAGCCCTTTTACGTGCCGTTTCTTCCAATTGAAAGATAATTCATTTATCTTTATCTTTTGTGTTAATATCTTGACCTAAAAATGCCAAGGAACCCTAATTTTGAGCTAAGACTTTAGGTGCTCTATAAATAGACCCTAAAGCTAAGCTTGAAAAGGGGGGGGAAAGATTTTGGTCGACGGCGAAGCTCTACCGAATCTTTGAGCAACCTATCACCAGGGAGGGAGGCCTTCTACGTCCACATAGGCATCCGGTTCAGGGAGTAGTCATATTTTGAGTCATTGTTTCATTTAGTCCCACCGTTCTCTTTTACTTGCACGCATCGTTTCTTCTATATTTCTTCCACGTTTTCTTACTCTCATACACCATTTACACATCCTCCTATGTTTTTGACGCCCCTAGGGGTTTAAAAACTCCCAGGTATCCCCATTCCATCTTGGTTATGATTATTTCCTTCTATTTCTCGCATTTACTACACATCATTGTTCTAATCTTGGTTATATTTATTTCCTTCTATTTAAGGCGCGGTGGCGTTGGGTGGCTCAATATTGACCATTCGAAGGGACGTACAGCATCATCCGAGCCGTTCTTCTTCTTCCAGCGGCCATCTCCAAGCCGTTCGTCATCCATTGCACTTCGTCCCACATCCCCTCTCAGCGCTGACGGGCGGTCTGTCGAGCGGCCATGCAAGATAAGGGCGGCTCATTTGGAGCCGCGCATCCGTCCAGTGCTAGTTAAAAGGCGAGTGTCTCCCTCTTCTTTCCAAGGTACGGCGCGTTCATCACGTTCGAAGCCTTGGTGGCGATCACAGGTTCACACTTCTATTCCCTTCTATTTTCATTTTGTCTATGTAAATGTCCACATGGTAGGAGGGATTTAATGAAAGTTCCGTCGATTAGGAAAACTTATCAACATCCCAAATTTCTGGCGATCACGGTGGGACGCCTAGTGCCCATCGTGTCAGTGGTTTGCTGACCCATTCTTTTGCTTTCCAAGTTCCCTTCCTTGAGTTGTTCACAGGTTGTTATCCAGTTATTCTCGTTTCTGTCTTCTGGCGGTTGCACGGTTTAGTTAAAGCCGTCCATTCTTCAGAGCGGAGGTAAACCGGGCGTTCTTCTCTGCCTACCGTGCTGATTATTCTGCGAGTCTGCTGCCTTCAGCGGTCCTACTCTGCCCGTTCATTGCTTCCTACGGCCTGTATTCGACCGCCCATCCTGCGGGCACCGGTACGCCTCTGCCTTCATTCTGCTGGTTTTGTTGATCTTCCGTGGTTGTTTCAGGTCCATTTAAAGTCTTCCGCAGTCTGTCTTAGACCGTTTGTCCAGGTACGCCCACTTACTCATCTCTGTTCGTTTCAGCACCTAGTTCGTTTCATCATCCCGTGGTTGGTTTGTTTCTATCATTTGTCTCTGTTATTTTCATCACATTACTCCCTCCTGTTGAACGGCCCAACCAGGACCGTCCTCCTCCCTGCACGGTCTCCCAGGGACCGTCCATGTGTGCTATAGTGCACCCGAGCCTCCATTGTTGATTATCGTGCTATATTATTTTCATGGTATTTGGCGATGTTCTGATCTCCCCTTTGCTGTCATTATATTGCTACATGATTGTGTTCATTTTTCTCATATTTGCTTGATCATTGCTTGCTAGACCTAGGCTAGACTCTTGCATGCACTCCGATGCACATAGAATCATACACCACTCTTCATCAGTAGTTACATTCCTACCGAGGTAGGGTTTCCTCTCGTCTCCATATTCCTTGGAGCCGACTAGGTGACCTTGCCGAGGGCCTCCGTAAGTCCCCGTGAGCCGTGGATTCCCACACGGATGCCGGGCAGGTTGTACCGTACCCACCCCAGTCTAGGGTTTGCATCCGCGAGAGAGAGAGTCCCGTAGAGTCAGCCAGTTCCCCATATCTCACCTTGGTTAGGTACCTTGTGGTCGAACGAATTCATACTTTTATTAATCCACTAAGGTCCTAAAAGAGAGAATTTATAAAACCTTGCGCGCATCATTTGAAAACTTGGTTGCATAATTGATTGATTCTCCTATCATCTCTCCCCTCCATTGTGTGCATCTCATTTGAGTTGTTTATTTTAGCCCTCTGCTTAGAACTATTTGCTTTCTCTTCCCCCATTGTCATCAGTGTATGTGGAGTTGCCTCACACCCTCAGGATCATCTCCTAGGGGCAGCTCGCATTTCTATTCCTATTTCAATCCCCTGTTCGATTCATCACCCACTATGTCATCTTACAACTTCTCCCATTCCCATGAGGATTCCCTCCCTCAAGGACTTCTCGAGGACCCGCCTAGTGTTGTGCCCCTGTGGTCTTGATGATTGGTTTTGATGATAGCAAACACTATAAGTCACCATATGCATGTGTGCATGAAAGACCTTGTTGATTCAGTTTAGCAGTCATTCATATGTTCAGTCTTTCAAATGCTCAGTCATTTTATCTACTTACACTGTGAGTCATTGCATTTGATGTTCAGTCATTTTATCTGCTGCATAAAGCATGTTTAGTCATTTTATCTGCTGCATCTCTCTGCTTGTGGAAGTCTACACATTGCATAGCTGCAGCAACTTCAAGTCTAAACACCGCACAGCTTGCAAGACTTCAAGTCTGCACAATGCACAGCACGCGAGTCACCAAGTCTATACATTGCATAGACTGTAGGCATTCTAAGTCTGTACATTGCCTAGTGTCGCAACACCAAGTCTGTACAGAGTTCGCGTCTTATGCATCGTCTTCATAAAGTCCATACATTTACTGTAGCTTGCTTAGCTGAAGTGTGTACATCCATCGTCTCATGAAGTGTGTACATTGCGTTACATTGCTAAAGTCTGCACATTGTGCTTTGAAGTTGCATCAAGTCTAGACATTGTCCTGTAGCAAGCACGAAGCCATGTCTGTACATTCGTCAAGGGGCCAAGTCTATACATTGTGTCGTTCATCACTTCATTTGGAAGTCTGTACATTGGATTGTTCATGCAGTGTCTTTCAAAGTCTATACATTCATGCTTGTTCATTCATCCAAGTTTGTACAGCCCTTTGCATTGCACTTAATGTCTATACATTGTGCATCGTCTTGTTCAGCGTCTCATATGCACATTTGAGTCAAAGTCTGCACAACATAAGTCTAAACACTGAGCGTCGCATTGAGTGTCTCATCTTAAGTCTATACATCCGTATGTACATTGTCTTGGCCATCGTCTCACAACCATCAAGTCAATACATTGGTCGGTGGCAAGTCTGCACATTGGACTCTCACTCAAAGTCTGAACAGCGCCATGTTCGTATGATTCTAAGCCTATACACTGCACTGTAGAAGCTCGAGATGAAGTCTGTACAGTCACCAGTTTGACTTGCAAGTCTATACATCGGTAGCTTTACCGACGTTGCACTCAAAATCTATACACTGATAGCTTTACCATCGTTTCCCTTGGCAAGTCTATAAATCGCAGTTGAGTGGAAGTCTTTACAGCTGTTGTGTTGCCAAAGTCCATACATTGTGAACCTCAAAGTCTGTACAGACTTTGCCTTGTTCAAGTCTGTACATTGACCCTTTGACAAGTCTATACATTGAAAGTCTATACACTCGAATGCCTTGCCTTGATCAAGTCTGTACAGAGCTTCATTGTTCAAGACTGTACATCGCTCAATTGGCAAGTCTATACATTGGAAGTATATACATTCCTTTGCCTTGCATCGCTCATCAAGTCTATACAGCCTTTCTCTTTGCATGTCTGTACATCGTCCATGATGTCTGAACAACGAGCAAGTATGTACATCGAGCTAGTCTACTGACTAAGTCTATACAGACTTTGCTTGCACAAGTATGTACATCGCTCATTTGTCTTGGCAAGTCTGCACATCGTTAAGTCCATACATTGTTCAGTGTATTGCATTCATCAGTCGTGAAGTCTATACATTGAGTTGAAGCATGTACATCGTGCATCTAGCGTTTTTCAAGTCTATACAATGCTGCTTGTGTTTCCTCAGAGTCTGTACAGCCAGCTTTGTCACTTAGCACCTCATCAAGTCTGTACATACTTAGGCTGCATAACACAAGTCTATTCATCCGCACGATAGCTAGGCTTTCAGCAAGTCTATACACTACATTCATGCATTGTTCTCATCGAAGTCTATTCATTGAAGTCTAGACATTGTCTCGCTTGCTTGAATGAAGTCTGTACATCCATTTGCCAGCATGTATGCACAATGGTCTTCATGCATTATCTTGCTTGATGCATTCTACGTTACTCATTAGCAAGTCTGTACAGCATATGCTCTTCATATATGATCAAAGTCTGAACATTGCATCATTGTGTATGAATTGCTTTCTTCAAGTCTATACACTGCATCATATGCATACTGCAGCAACTGTCAGCAAGTCTATACACTGCATCATATATGCATATTACAGCATGTGTTAAGAAGTCTGTACACTCGTCTTACCTTACACGATCAACTCTGTACAGCCATCCATGCTTGCCTTGCTTGCTGAATGAAGTCTGAACATTACCTTAAGCTAATACTGTCTTCGACTGATTAACTGACAGGATTGTTGGACGAGGTTAATGTGTCTGGGCATGTGGCTCGAGGTGGGCACCTGGCACGTGATCCAAGAAGCTGAGATGCTGACACGTGGTAGCATCACTTGGGTGGGAGAAGTGGAAAGCACACGCCCTAAGCTGCTGCTATATATATATAGAAGATGTCTTCCTCAGAAGAAGACTAATGTGAAGAACAGAAGAGGGCTGATCGAGACTATGAGTGAAGAAGAAGTGAGGTAGAGAGCAGCAGAAGAGGAAAAAGAAGAAGAAGAGAAAAGAAGAGATAGAGAGAGCCTGCATGATCGAGTGACAGAAAAAAGAAAGAGAAAAAGAGAAGGAGAAGAGAGAGAGTGAGAGTTCGTGGAGAAGAAGAAAGAAGTCTCGACTGAAGATCTGTCTACTGGATCGTGGATCAAATCCAGGCCAGTCAGCTCCATGGGAGCCATATCTATGTTATCTTTCTTTATAGCTTTCTGATCGCTGTGTATTTTTCCTTTCTTATTTTTCCTTTCTTTTGTTATCTGTTCATCATTGTTCTTCCGACTCTCTGGATTGAGGTCGGGTTCCTCCTGTGGACTCAGGAGAAGGGAGACATTGTGTCTCTGGTTGCAAGTGGCTGGGAGTCACTTGTTGGGTTCCCTCCGGGTTGGAGGAAGGGAGACTTGTCTCCGGTTCTGGTCTTGTGGGTTGCAAGTCCAGGTGTTCCCTCCTGGTCTGGAGGAAGAGAGACTTAGTCTCTGGTTCCAAGTGACTGGGAGTCACTTGGAGTGTCCCTCCGGTTTGGAGGAAGAGGGGAGGCTGTTCCCCTGGTCAAGCTGTTTGGCAGCAAGTGTTCGCAGACTGAGTCTACTGGTTCTAGCATTAGCTAGTAAAGCCTCACTCCGGTTGGGAGTGAGGGGTGGATGTAGGTCTTGGTGACCGAACCACCTAAAAAATTATATGTGCAGTGGTTTGCCTTGTGCGTTAGCTCCATATCTTCTACCACCCTTCACAGGTTGTCTGAGCTTTCATATTGCTATCTGTGCAGTAGGTTGTTTACCTTCTTCTGCTTCCGCTAGTTGATTGTTTAGGCGCGAGATAGATGTTTGTTCTTCGGTTCAAAAGAAATTCTGATTAGTTATCCAGTTTGTGTATCTTGTTCTAGTTAGTGTTCTAGTTTTCATTGAGCGAAAAGTTTTTAAGGGTGGGATTCATTCACCCCCCCTCTGAATCCAGCGCACCGATCCTATCAATTGGTATCAGAGCAGGTTTCTGACTTACAGATCCAACGATCTGCAGAGGATCCTGCTAACGTTTTGGTGCATCATTGTCTTCTACATATTGTTTTAGAAAAATTGCATGTTGATTTGTCTTCATGGCTCATCCACCGATTTTTAGTGGTACAGACTTTAATGTCTGGTTTAAAAACTTGCATATGTTTGTTATGACTACTGATCCAGATCTGTGGAAACTAATTTCACATGGTCCACATAGACTACCCAAAGATCAGTCCAAATGAACTAATAAGCATCGATCTATGTGTGCAGAAAATCAGAAGGCTTGGAATCTGATGAAGGCAGCTACTGACAAAGCCTTTCATTCATGTTTCCTTGATTGCAGATCTGCAAGTGATATATTGGAGATGATGAAGAGAGCCGGGAAAGAAAATCAAACAAGCTGTATGATGGCTCGAGGAAGTGGACAAAGCAGCAATCAAGAAGAAGAATAGGATGATGAGGAGGTAAATCTCTTCGAGAATTTTTGTCTAGATGATTGGGAGAATGCATATGCTGAATTATTAGAGTCACATGAGAGGTTAAGAAAACAGTATAAAAAATTGAAGAAGGGTACTGGGTTAGATAGTTCAAGTTCTCCATGTAAAAATTGTACTGAATTGAAAAATGTTCATGATGTTTGTATGTCTGATTTTCAAATGCTGAAAAAATAAATTTCGTTGTTGAAAATTGAGAATCAAGATCATGTAAATGAGATATCTGAACTCAAAGAGAAACTCAGTTCAAATAATGATAATCAGACTCTTGTTAACCATCATGACCAGTATGAAAAATTGCTGAAAAATTTCGAAAGTGTGAACTCAGATTTAAACAAGCTAAAATCTGAAAATGACTCTCTTAGAAAATCTGTTAAAGAAAATGAAGAAAAATTAGAGAAACTTGAAAAGGAGAACACATTGCTGATTGAAAAATCTGATGCCATAAAATCTGTAAACATGGAGTTGCAGAAAAACATTGAAAACTTGCAAAGGGAGTATGAAACTCCAAATGATCCAAAAGTATCTCAAGATGACCAGATTCTTCTTGATGAGTTAATTCAAAATGATACTTTGGTTAAAGAAAATGAGAAGTTAAAAGTGCTGAACTCCACTATGTCTGAGAGACTTCTAGCCTTAGAAAGAGGAAAAACTGTTTGCATTGAAGATTCTGATAAACTGAGCAATCTAGAACAGGAAGTTGAGAAATATAAAACTGCTAACAAAGTTTTGAATGAAGCTATGAATTGCAGTGAGTAAGAGATTGCCAGTTACGAGTTACACATTGCCTCTTTAGAAGATGAAATCCAAGACTTGAGGAACTCTTTGTCAAAGTTTGTTGATGGGCAGAAAAACCTAGACAAGCTACTAGGTATAAAAATCAACTCTAGGAAGGAAGGGCTGGGCTACAATAAGATCAACAAGAAAGAGTTTCAGAGCAAGTTGATAACATCATTTGTAAATACTTCAAATGTAGCCACAACCTCTAAAGACAAACAGCCCATTGTTCAGAAAATACTGGGAACAAAGGTTAATTGTAAGAAAGAGGGACTGGGTTACAATCCGGTCATGAGGAAGGTTGATGGATCCAACCTGAAAACTATTTTTTGTTAAATCTTCAGAATCAGAAAAGCCTTCTACCACATCTCCACCTCAGAACAAGGTTAACAAAACAGAAAAATAAAATAAAAATCATAAAACATCAAAAATTCAAAGGAACAATTTGCATGCTAAGAACTCATCAGAAAAATGCCATGTTTTAAAGAAATCAAATGGCTCCTATCATTATTGTGGTAAGCATGGACACTTTATGAGTAGCTGTTTTGTGATGAAACAAGATGACAAAAAGTATGCTAGAAAACATGTGTCCGGTCAGAAAAAGGATAATCTGAATGTTAAAGAATTTCATGTTAGAAATCATGTTTTTCAAAATAAGAAAATTCATTGCTCCAATTGTGGCAAGATGGGCCACATTGTAGCTCATTGCTGGCATGTTAAGGGGAAAAAATTTCATTCTGAGTTCGTTAATTTCCATGACAACAAAAATATTTTTGAAAGGAAAACTCTTGCATGTCTTGAGTGTGGTAAGTTAGGCCACAGAGCTAGAGATTGTTGGCATGCTCAGAAGAACTATGTTAACCCCTATGTTATCAAATTCTATGCCAGAAAATCTGTGAGTTTTTCATGCTATAAATGTGGAAAGCCAGGTCACAGGGCTGCAACCTGTTGGCTGGCAGGATATCAAAACCAAACTGGTTTTGGTAAACATAATTTTTATTCTGTTAATAAAAAGGTTCGTGCATATACACATAGAATTCATGCTAATAAGAATGTGCATAAATCAAATCAGAAATCTACTACTTCTTGCCATCATTATGGTAAATCTAGACATTTGATGGATGGTTATCCTCTGATGAAATTTAATGATCATCAAGTTAAAAATGTGCTGAGAAAACCTGCTAGAAGTGATACTGTCATGTAAGGACCCAAGACTTCTTGGGTGCCTATGTGTGCAAAATAGTTTGCTAACTTGCAGGTGTGCCTTGGAAGCTGATTAATAAAGAGGGGATTAATCCAAGGCACTCAAGAATGAAAACCCCTTCCTGAACCTTTCAGGTAAATTTCTTGCATTTTCTATTTTTAGTTTTATTGCATAGCACATTAAATCTGTTTTTGCATGTTCATTCATCATCTGCCATTTGCATTAGTTTCTGATCATGCACTTGCTGAGCGCTCTGTGCATATATGAGTTTAAAGGGTTGTCTGCATCTGATGCATACATATGCCAATTGCAGTTGTTTGATAATTGTTGATATGCATAATCTCTGAAAACAAATTGTAACTTCTGAAAATCTGAACTGCATATGAATGTTGTTTGAAATCTGTCTATTGCATAGCTCATTGAAAATATGGACTGCATATAGGACTGCATGTTGAATTATCATGATTGACCTGTATGGTATATTAAATAGTAAGCCACTAAAAGGCAGGGAAATCTGTCTGGAGGTTTTTACTATGTGTGAGATGGTCTTTTAGACCAAGTGCTCCACCTAGTACCATGGGTCACTTTGCTTTGATAGGGCAGTCTGTATGTGCATGAGTCACAAAGACATATGTTCAGTTTTCATGGCAAACATTGCATGTTTTCAGGGGTAGTTAATTGCATGTCTTTGCATGGCAATCAATGTTGAGTCCTTACATGTATTTGCATACATGTAGTTAATAGCATTGCATTTCACTACATTGAAAAAGCCAAATAGATTGACTGAATGCATATTGTGAGGGGGAGTCAATGCATTGCATGTAGGTTGTCAAATGTATACACTTGTCAGAATTCATTGCATATCCCTCCTTATTGATTTTGTTGACAAACCTTGAACATATTCTGAAAACATTGAGTTTCAAAATCTCTTCTATCATTTGGTATCAGAATTCTATCAGTCTTTCATGAAGATTTCAATGGGACTATTTCGATCATAAATCTAAAAACACTTGAACTAGGAATCTTCTATTATACGATTTTATGAATGTCTGAAATAATTCATGTGGTTTAAGTTTAATATATTCATGGAGTTTGTCTGTAATTCTCTTAAAAATATCTGAATCATGTTTAATAAACATTAACCAACTATTTCATGATGTGCCTTGTAAAACCTTCTGAAATCTGCACTATTGAATACATGGCTTTAATTGGTTAAGTACATGAAATTATTATTGACTTAAAGCAAATAAATTTCTCTGAACTGTCTAAAGGGTTAATTTCAGTCAGAGCAATGACTTTGGTCACTGAGAAACACATGTCCAAAGGACTGTGTCATGAGGTGCCATAGTTAACTCTGCTCAAGAATGATTGTTAATCAGGCAGAGCAATGGCATGCACACGGAGAAATACAACTCACTCATCAAAGAAATGATTTGTAGTGTGTCATGATGTGTAAATGCTACTTCTGTTCATATAAAGCATGACTGTTAGTCACACTAAGTGCTTAGGGATATTGGCCTCTGATCAAGATATATCCTCTAGTTACAAAGTGTACACTGAACTAGAGTGCTCGTAAAATTGGTAGCATGAAAAATTTGTTGAACAAATTATAATATTTGAATATTGATGTAAAAACCAAATTGTTATAACCCTAGACAAAATCTCATGACTTCATAATTGCTTGATCTCAATACTAGTGCATGTATTTCTGAAAGAAGTCAATAAATTTGATTGTGTAAGAGAAAGGGAGGATAATCAAGATAGAATTATGAGGGGTTGGTTCATTTTTATTAAACCTTGGTTTTAGATATCAATACAGAATCTTATTGATAAACCTTGCATACATCATGTTTAAACCATGTTGATCAATAAAATTTATTCATAAGCCCTTATAATGGAAGACTTTGAAAAATTATGCTTTGGATTTATGAGATTGATATCTCCTTGAAAATCTAACTTTGAACTTCTTGTGTTTGAAACTCTTCTCCTCACTGTCCTTGGTTCATTGACCTGAACTTACCCTTGAATGCCACTGTGGTCTCCATCTCAACCACATCAATTGGAAGAAATGCAACATATGCATATCAATTGGTATCCATTCAGGGGGAGCTTCCTTCTCATATTGAATCATGCTCATATCAATTGTGACCCTGCATTCATATTCTTAGGGGGAGGTATTACATTTCTTGCTGCATCTGCATCTCTGCATTCATACCTCTGCATGATTGTTTAAAAAAAAATAAAAGGGGAGAAATTGAGTTGAGTCATATTACTCTTTGAGGAAGAATGTGCTTTCATGTAGTTAAAGGGAGAAATGTTCTTTCAATTGTTTCATATCTGCTTATTTTTCCTCTCTCAAACTAATGTCTTTTTGCTAAAGTCAAAGGGGGAGAATGTTTTGACTTGAGTCAGTGTGACTCATAGTGTTGCCATCATCAAAAAGGGGGAGATTGTTGTGCCCCTGTGATCTTGATGATTGGTTTTGATGATAGCAAACACTATAAGTCACCATATGCATGTGTGCATGAAAGACCTTGTTGATTCAGTTTAGCAGTCATTCATATGTTCAGTCTTTCAGATGCTCAGTCATTTTATCTGCTTACACTGTGAGTCATTGCATTTGATGTTCAGTCATTTTATCTGCTGCATAAAGCATGTTTAGTCATTTTATCTGCTGCATCTCTCTGCTTTTGGAAGTCTACACATTGCATAGCTGCAGCAACTTCAAGTCTAAACACCGCACAGCTTGCAAGACTTCAAGTCTGCACAATGCACAGCACGCGAGTCACCAAGTCTATACATTGCATAGACTGTAGGCATTCTAAGTCTATACATTGCCTAGTGTCGCAACACCAAGTCTGTACAGAGTTCGCGTCTTATGCATCGTCTTCATATAAGTCCATACATTCACTGTAGCTTGCTTAGCTGAAGTGTGTACATCCATCGTCTCATGAAGTGTGTACATTGCGTTACATTGCTAAAGTCTGCACATTGTGCTTTGAAGTTGCATCAAGTCTAGACATTGTCCTGTAGCAAGCATGAAGCCAAGTCTGTACATTCGTCAAGGGGCCAAGTCTATATATTGTGTAGTTCATCACTTCATTTGGAAGTCTGTACATTGGATTGTTCATGCAGTGTCTTTCAAAGTCTATACATTCATGCTTGTTCATTCATCCAAGTTTGTACAGCCCTCTGCATTGCACTTAATGTCTATACATTGTGCATCGTCTTGTTCAGCGTCTCATATGCACATTTGAGTCAAAGTCTGCACAGCATAAGTCTAAACACTGAGCGTCTCATTGAGCGTCTCATCTTAAGTCTATACATCCGTCTGTGCATTGTCTTGGCCATCGTCTCACAACCATCAAGTCAATACATTGGTCGGTGGCAAGTCTGCACATTGGACTCTCACTCAAAGTCTGTACAGCGCCATGTTCATATGATTCTAAGCCTATACACTGCACTGTAGAAGCTCGAGGTGAAGTCTGTACAGCCACCAGTTTGACTTGCAAGTCTATACATCGGTAGCTTTACCGACGTTGCACTCAAAGTCTATACACTGATAGCTTTACTGTCGTTTCCCTTGGCAAGTCTATACATCGCAGTTGAGTGGAAGTCTGTACAGTCGTTGTGTTGCCAAAGTCCATACATTGTGAACCTCAAAGTCTGTACAGACTTTGCCTTGTTCAAGTCTGTACATCGACCCTTTGGCAAGTCTATACATTGAAAGTCTATACACTCGATTGCCTTGCCTTGATCAAGTCTGTACAGAGCTTCATTGTTCAAGACTGTACATCGCTCAGTTGGCAAGTCTATACATTGGAAGTATATACATTCCTTTGCCTTGCATCGCTCATCAAGTCTGTACAGCCTTTCTCTTTACATGTCTGTACATCGTCCATGATGTCTGAACAACGAGCAAGTATGTACATCGAGCTAGTCTGCTGACTAAGTCTATACAAACTTTGCTTGCACAAGTATGTACATCGCTCATTTGTCTTGGCAAGTCTGCACATCGTTAAGTCCATACATTGTTCAGTGCATTGCATTCATCAGTCGTGAAGTCTATACATTGAGTTGAAGCATGTACATCGTGCATCTAGCGTTTTTCAAGTCTATACAGCACTGCTTGTGTTTCCTCAGAGTCTGTACAGCCAGCTCTGTCACTTAGCACCTCATCAAGTCTGTACATACTTAGGCTGCATAACACAAGTCTATTCATCCGCACGATAGCTAGGCTTTCAGCAAGTCTATACACTACGTTCATGCATTGTTCTCATCGAAGTCTATTCATTGAAGTCTAGACATTGTCTCGCTTGCTTGAATGAAGTCTGTACATCCATTTGCCAGCATGTATGCACAATGGTCTTCATGCATTATCTTGCTTGATGCATTCTACGTTACTCATTAGCAAGTCTGTACAGCATATGCTCTTCATATATGATCAAAGTCTGAACATTGCATCATTGTGTATGAATTACTTTCTTCAAGTCTATACACTGCATCATATGCATACTGCAGCAACTGTCAGCAAGTCTATACACAGCATCATATATGCATATTACAGCATGTGTTAAGAAGTCTGTACACTCGTCTTGCCTCACACGATCAACTCTGTACAGCCATCCATGCTTGCCTTGCTTGCTGAATGAAGTCTGAACATTACCTTAAGCTAATACTGTCTTCGATTGATTAACTGACAGGATTGTTGGACGAGGTTAATGTGTCTGGGCACGTGACTCGAGGTGGGCACCTGGCACGTGATCCAAGAAGCTGAGATGTTGACACGTGGTAGCATCACTTGGGCGGGAGAAGTGGAAAGCACACGCCCTAAGCTGCTGCTATATATATATAGAAGATGTCTTCCTCAGAAGAAGACTAATGAGAAGAACAGAAGAGGGCTGATCGAGACTGTGAGTGAAGAAGAAGTGAGGCAGAGAGCAGCAAAAGAGGAAAAAGAAGAAGAAGAGAAAAGAAGAGATAGAGAGAGCCTGCACGATCGAGTGACAGAAAAAAGAAAGAGAAAAAGAGAAGGAGAAGAGAGAGAGTGAGAGTTCGTAGAGAAGAAGAAAGAAGTCTCGACTGAAGATCTATCTACTGGACCGTGGATCAAATCCAGGCCAGTCAGCTCCATGGGAGCCATATCTATGTTATCTTTCTTTACAGCTTTCTGATCGCTGTGTATTTTTCCTTTCTTATTTTTTCTTTCTTTTGTTATCTATTCATCATTGTTCTTCTGACTCTCTGGATTGAGGTCGGGTTCCTCCTGTGGACTCAGGAGAAGGGAGACATTGTGTCTCCGGTTGCAAGTGGCTGGGAGTCACTTGTTGGGTTCCCTCCGGGTTGGAGGAAGGGAGACTTGTCTCCGGTTCTGGTCTTGTGAGTTGAAAGTGCAGGTATTCCCTCCTGGTCTGGAGGAAGAGAGACCTAGTCTCTGGTTCCAAGTGACTGGGAGTCACTTGGAGTGTCCCTTCGGTTTGGAGGAAGAGGGGAGGCTGTTCCCTTGGTCAAGCTGTTTGGCAGCAAGTGTTCGCAGACTGAGTCTGCTGGTTCTAGCATTAGCTAGTGAAGCCTCACTCCGGTTGGGAGTGAGGGGTGGATGTAGGTCTTGGTGACCGAACCACCTAAAAAATTATATGTGCAGTGGTTTGCCTTGTGCGTTAGCTCCATATCTTCTACCACCCTTCACAGGTTTTCTGAGCTTTCATATTGCTATCTGTGCAGTAGGTTGTTTACCTTCTTCTGCTTCCGCTAGTTGATTGTTTAGGCGCGAGATAGATGTTTGTTCTTCGGTTCAAAAGAAATTCTGATTAGTTATCCAGTTTGTGTATCTTGTTCTAGTTAGTGTTCTAGTTTTCATTGAGCGAAAAGTTTTTAAGGGTGGGATTCATTCACCCCCCCTCTGAATCCAGCGCACCGATCCTATCACCTAGGGTTGCCCATGTGCAGGGAGGAGAGGGGAATGCCTCTCCTCTCCTGACCATTGTCATCGAGGGTCCTCTGCCCTCCCTGTCTAGTTCCTCTTCACATAATTCGGCCAACCAGATTCTTAACATGATGGCCCAGCTTGATCCAACTCAACTTCATCTTCTGAAACATGCTCTGCAAGGGGCAGATGCCCCGCCGTCAATGCTCCCTTCTAGCATGACTGCTGCCGCCACTTCTACATCTCTGATTGCTGAATCAGGGGCAACCTCTGTAGCCCCCATTGATCTTACTCCCATTCGTCCTCAGGTTCTCCGATTCTCCACCATGGAAGAGGGCCAGGCTTCTACCTCTGCCCATCAGCCTCTTGATAAGGGGAAGACCCAGATCCCCTCTAGTTCTTATGTTGATCCTTACACCACTGTCTCTCCAGCGCCGCAGGTCCTCGTGGCCCCGGCTGATTTCACTCGTCTGCAACCAGGGGCCGCCCAGTTGGCTTATGCAGATATGGGCCCTTCCTTGGCCCATTATCCATCTTATGGGCTGCCGCCTCAGTCAGTTTCTCCCTCAGCTCCATACTCTGGTTCTGTCTTTCTTGCTGTATCTCCGCCTTCCCGGGAACGGGAACTTCTCAATAAATGGGCTGCCATGCAGCTGCAGATTGACCTCCTCCACAAGCGGGTCGGCCCGTAGTCTTTAGCCGATGTCCCCATTCCTAATTTCTGGGACATTCCCTTTCCTCCCCAGTCCGAGCTCCCCGTGTACCAGAAGTATGACGAGAATGGCAACCCGTTTATTCATGTCAGGGAATTCCTCTATGAATCGGCGCAGTTCCAACACGATGACCGCCTGATGGTGTATTTGTTCCGCCGGTCCTTGGACGGGGTCGCCCTTGAGTGGGTCTACACCTTGCCTCTGGAGGAGGCGGAAAGTTTCAAGACCGTGAAGGAGAAGTTTATCTAGAGATTCCAAGATCGGGTTGGTCCTGAGTATTCTTTTACAGACCTAGTTGCAGAAAAGATGAAAGCAGACGAGGACTTTGCCACATATGCATATCGATGGAGGCAGATGGCCTCGCGTGTGCCCGGGCAGATCCCAGAAGAAGAAAAAGTTAAGTTGTTGATTTCTAACGCCACTCCGACGTTTCGGAACATATTGGCAATGAATGACATTTCAAATATGCACCAGTTGTATAGTCGGGCCCGGTTCATCCAGACCCAATTCAAAGACTCCCCTATTCATTCCTTGTTTGAAGCCCAGAAATCCAAAACCACAAGAAAGTCCCAATGCCTAGTTACTGAGGGAGTATAAACTAATGAGCAGGTCCAGGCTGTTCAATTTCTTAACCAGCCCGCTTCACCCCGTTTCCACCAACCACCACGTAACCCCCAGTTCCTCGCTCCACAGGCTCCTCGACCTTCCTTCCCAGCTCCTCAACACCCACAACAACCACCACCAAAACAGCCTCAACAGCCACCCCAGTACCATAATGTCCCTCCTCCTGCTGGTTATGGGCCTGCTCGACCAGGACCAAAGAGGGTCAATTATCCGCCGCTTCCTGAAACCTTGCCGGATATATTCTCTGCCCTAATGTACACTGGTGACATATAGTTGCCTCCGGAACATCAGAACTGGAATCTGGTAGCCGACCAGTCAAGGTATTGCATATACCATCGGCAACCCGGGCACACGATAGAAATGTGTTATCAGTTCAGGGATCTAGTTTATGATTTGCATGAGGACCAGAGGATTGATTGAGCCCAAATGCACAAGTTGATTGAAGATATAAAAGAAAGAAGAAGACAAGCGAGGCCGCAGCAGGCGACGCCTCAGCAGCAGCAGTTTCAGTAACCTCCCTAACAACAACAACCTCCACAGCAGCAGCAGCAACACCAAGACCTCGGGATTCATCAGAATCCCCTGCCAGAACATCCGTCCGCTCCTCAATAGCATCAACAGCTGCCGGCACCAGCTCAAGTGAATGTAGTTCACCACCCAGCCCCTAATGCTGGGTGGTCTTTTGACGATGAGACTCCCGCTCATCTCTTGGCCTTCCACCACACCAACTTCCCCGCACCTTTTGTTCCTTCCATTCTCCGGCCCACCACCATGGCCACTGCTCCACCCACTGTCCTCTCCCAATCACCTATTACACCCGCCACGATCCCCACCATTCCGCCAATCCTTCCACCTTCACCCGCCATACCCTCCATCATCACCCCTCCACTTAACCCTACACCAATCACCACCCCACTAGGGCCCGTCAGGCCAGCTTCCGCCATTCTCACCCCCATCTCCATCCCTGCCACTTACCCCACCGGGCCAATCGGGAGTCCATTTGATGCCGTGCCGGCATGACAATGCGCCCTCCGGAGCGGGTGTCCATTCCACAGAAGTTACCCTTTCCCCGGTGCATCTGCACCCAACCCTCAAGTTCCTTCCTCAACAGTCAAAGCAGAAGAAGTAGACCCCGTGCCTGGCACGAAGTATGACTTGCTACAACATTTGGACCGGATGCCGGCCAAAATATCAGTCCTTGAATTAATTAAAAGGTCCACACTACATCAGGATGCCCTAAGGGCTTTTCTGCAAAAAGTCATGGTTAGCGAAGACGTGGCAGTAGACAGTTTGCCATCAGTGTTGGCCACTATCACGAGGGGACCTTCCATTTCATTTTCTGAATCAGAATTGGCACCCCCAGAGGCACGGTAGATGCCGCTCTGCATTACCATTTCCTTAAACAAAGTGGCAGTTGAGTCGGCCCTTGTGGACATAGGAGCTTCAATAAATGTATGTCCACTGAGGACACTGCGTGCCTGCAATATTTTCAAAGACATGCTTAGGCCAACACCAACCACGATTGCGGCTTATGATAACTCCAGACAAGCTTGCCACAGGGTCGTGACAGTTCAGGCCGAACTAGGGCCTTTGGTAATGGACGTGGAGTTTTATGTACTGGACATAGACCCGATGTTCAAGGCAATTCTGGGTCGTCCATGGATAGATACTCTGAATGCTATGCCCTCAACTGCCCACCAATGCCTTAAGTTCCCATTTCAAGGCCGGGTAGTTAAGGTGAAGAGTATCTCCACCGTCCAATCTGTTGATGCGATTGCAGATAAGATTCTTACCACTTTGTGGCCAAGTAATCGGCCAGTTCTGTCTGTTATGGACTTAAACTACTCATGGGCATATGCGTCACGCAAGCCCACCACTGCACCGGTGAATGTCAAAATTAAGTCCAAGATTCGAGATTCAAAAGGGTGGCACATGATTTTAAAGTTAGGCTATCAGCTAGGCTTGGGCCTCGGCGCACAATTGCAGGGGTGAACTAAGCCCGTCCCTAAAGGTAGGAAAATGAGCCGGAGAGGCCTTGGCTACCAGGAGTCAGCACTGTCCATACTGGGAGATTCCGGGTCACTGACGTGGGACTACCGTCAACACTTTGTGAAAGGCCCGTTACAGCCAGGTACTTTGAAGAAGCTGTCGTCCTGTTCTGATATGAAGACTGATTCCGCTCATGTTGTTGCTGACCCACCGCCGCCACTGAAGGGGCTAGTGGGTGACATGGAAGACTTTTGTAGTTGCTTTGAGAAGCTGTTCCATGAAGAAGAAGCTTGCCTGAAGGAGATGGAGATGTAGCTGGTAAAACATTCTCCGACTGAGTTAGTTCACCAGAGGCCGCGGGAAGTGGGGAGCTCTGTCACTACCTTTTCCTTGTCCCCATCCCGTCTTGCCTCCTTGTTTCAGCAACTGGGGTTTGTTCCCCATTCCCCTCTGATCATGGTCGACCCGTACTTCACGGAAAGACCATTTGAAGTTCTATTTGTTCCTTGCACATGTGGGCGCTGCCCACCCGTTGACTTATCAACTCTGTTTACTCCTCCTTCCCCCACTGCCCAACTCCACGAAATGTGGTTTTCATCTTCCGACCCATTCTTCGATTGCATCTTCCCCTCTCTGTTTCCCATGCAACTTCCTCCTCCCCCGTCCTCCTCTTCCTATTGCGTGATCTCCTCCGACTTCCAAAAAAAATGTCAATTTTAAAACGGAGGTTTCAATGGACGATTGCGCTATATTCTGCCCATCTCCCCAGGGGGATGAGACCCCTGCTCCTTTCCCAGTAGATCTTTGTCTCCTAGGTTAGATGTACATTCTGCAGAGTCTCCTAGGTTTATAGAGTCAGTTGGGGTAGAGTTTAGCTCTGGCGTAGTCAGCCCATCCACGTCTGCGGCGCACCCTGTGATGCGTCATTCCAAATCTGTCTCAGATAGGTTTCTGCGAGATTTAGCTCAGAGATGTCATGCCCTTCTCAAATGCCCTAAGTTTGTAGAGACCGCCGTAGTCTTGGAGGATGATGAGGAAGTAGAAGGGGTGTGGAGCAATGACGGATTAGGTGTGTATGAAGTCATAGATGAGAAGTGTTGGGTCCCATGATCAATGACACCCAAGAGGGGGGTGAATTGGGTGATTACAAATTTTAAGGAAACTCTTTCCCTTTTAACAAGTGTAAAGAAACAACAACTAAAACATCAAATATGTTGAACATGCAAGATAGATTGCAACCTACACTAACCCCCACACTAGACGATAAGACGAAAGCTGCGTGGTGGGGTAAACTCCTTACAACAAGATTAAGGAAGTTGATTATGCCAAGAAACAGATTCTCTCAATCTCACCGATCCCACACGATCATATAAAAGGATTCAACAATCACACCAAGCCAACGCACAAAGCAAACCACAATGCACAGGGATTTTAAGGTGGTTCGGGACCACGACGGGCTCCCTACGTCCACCCCTCACCAAACCTGGTGAGGCTTCACTCGGGGATAAATCCCCAACACGGAGACGACGCTCCAAACACACACGGGGATGAATCCCCACACACACACGGGGACACGCCCCAACACACACACAGATGGAGACAAAGTCTCCCACACGATCCGACGACCGGATCACAAACACACACACGATCCGACGACCGGATCACAACACACACACACACACACGCTGCAACAACCGCAGCATAATAACACAAACACGATCGCATGAAGATGATCAAACATGACCGTATACACAAATGGTCACACACACGAGTATCTCTATTATTCAAAAAATAAACACAAATACTCAAGCATGCTCAAACCCAAAATATAGATCATAGAACATATCACAAAGAACTGATAGAAGACATAGAAGAAGTCTCCCTTTGATCTTCAAGGCCGGTTGATGATGTTCCTTGAACCACGAGTTGGAGAGAAGCCGGATGAAGATGATTCTTACGTCCTCTTGATCCTCTCATCGATCCGCTCCTTTTCTTCTTCTTCCACGAGCTCCAGATCTTCACGGATTTAGATGATATCCTCCTTGGAAGAGCTCCACCACGTTTTCCCCCTTTTCTTCACCTATACGAAAGAACAAATGAGCATTAGGGTTAGTCACATCCCAAATTCGTAACTCTTATATAAGCAACTCAAGGGGTGGAGAAAAGACTCATAAAACCCTCCTAATACAAGTTAAAAACACCTTAATAACAATAGAAACTAATAGGGGGTAGTATGGTAATGTTTGAAAGGGTTTTCAAAGGGTTTTAAACACTTTCGGAAGTCCCGTCCGGAAGGGGTCGACCCTTGGGGTCGACCCTCAGGCAACAGGTTGCTGGAATACACAAAAAAACACCCTGTGTTACAGTGGTCGACCCTTTCAGATAGATTACACAAAAAATAGCTCTGCGCGCTTCGGCGACAGGAATTAATTCTCCTAGCTCCGAACTCCGATCGAAGAGAGACTAGAGGCGTTGGAAAGAGGACTCCCAGAGCTACAACATAAATTTTTTAGAGGGAAGATCCAACGGTTGGATTGAAAATGGTGAAGACTGTAAGACAGTTTGAGTTTGAAAAATAACTAAAACCTCCATCAAACCAAAGGGAAACAATTGATTAAATGTTACCATAATCCCATGCAGATCAACAATGATTTTGCATCCTCAAAAACATGATAAACCAAGAGGTTAGATCAAGATCAAAATATATGGGTCATGCATTAACATATGAAGCTAGTTTTGTGACCAAGATCTAAATGACATGAAATATGATTACGAAAGCATTAGCATGAGGCATATAAGAATCCACACGAAAGATCTGTATGAAAGCACTTGAGAACCTATTTTTCCAACTCAAGATTATTAGAGTATCACCATGGATTCCAATATAAATTCTTACCTTGAATCCATCACAATGTAGGAAACATTAACCTGCACTTTCTGGGAATTTAGAGGCAAGTTAATATTAAATCAATGAATCTGAAGATCCTGACTTCAACCCAATTCTCCCACAAACCATTTCAAAGCATTTAAGCCATATGATTAGAATGACTAGGAGCCATCACTCATGCATTCATCATATACAAGAACCAGAGGAAATCCTCAACAGAGTATGTAATGAAATGGCTATGCATTTACACAACACAAGGCCATGCAATCAATTTCATATCCATAAGGACTCAACCATTTCACTGAGAAGCATAGTCTTCACATGAAACCTCCAAAGACTAATGTGCAGCATGCATGATTCAATCATCAACTTACTTAGTAAAGCAACCTGCAAGATAAGATAACCACATGTGAGTTCATTTATCATGAAGATATTTTTCACTAATCAAGCACACAATATGTCACATAGTTTAGTTATCATCAAAGCCATAGCTCACAATCTCCATCACACACAAAGTTTAGTTATCATCAAAACTATAGCTCAACAATCTCCCCCTTTTTGATGATGACAAACTTAGTGATGAATGATGACAATCTTGAATGATGATAATCTAAGTGAAGATGTCAAACGAGTGGTATGTTGTTCTCCCCCAATCATGAAACCCCAATCATGAATCCAGCAAGCATGAATCACATGAAATATTTCTCCCCCTTTGACATTATCAAAACGCGGGGTAATGCCAATCATACTCCCTCATGAAGAAGAAATAGAGGTGATGCACATTGTAGCATGATAAATGTGCAAGGAACAGTAACCCACATTTGAAAATTTGATGAAGCAAGAGTAAGTTATAAATAAGTGGGTTCATGGAAACTATGGGATATACCAATTGTCTACTAGAGAACCAATTGTTGGGTAGAGAGGATACCAAATGTTGATTGCTTGGTTGTGCCCAATCTTTCTCCCCATTTGCCAAGCAAACACAAGAATTTATTGAGCAAGTAAATAGCATGGGAAGTTCACTCAATTTTTGGTTTTCAGTAATTTCCAGATTTTTAATTTTTGATTTGTGGTTTGAAATGCATGAGATGCAACTTATGCATGTGATGGCATGTGAGATGCATACACAAGCAAACAAATAGATACATATATATATATATATACATGCAACACTGCTCCCCCGTACTTATTTAAGAAGGGATGGGTATAGGAAAGATGCAAGAGAGTCATGGCAATCAGAATACACATGTGTAGCACATGGGAGATTTTCCAATCATATAGGAGATTAATACAATTGCTAATGTAGTCAATCAACTTTCTGAATACATATTAAATCAAATTCTGAAATGTGTAAGTGAGTAACATGAAAAGTGATAGTTTCAATATGGATATTCAGATTTTCATATCAACACAGGGAGATATTTTACAGACTGTACTTCAATTTGAGAGCAGCGTATTGGAGGCTTCGCTCTACCACAATGAGTTTTCACCATCATTTTTTTTTCAACTCAACCAATATCACATATAGTCAGAATTTTTCAAGAGTGATCAGGTTCAAAATAATCCCTTTTTACGCGAGTAGACGCATGGAGCTCATGCCAGAATCCCCGGTTACTCAGAATACTGAACCATTTCACCTCATTTTGAACAGAGGTACTAGTCCACCCTTTCAGATATGAACCACATCACGTCTCAGGTGACATGTGCCCAGTTTACTCAGTAAGACCAAGCATTGCTCTGCCATTCATTTTCATTGCAGATTTTTCAACAAAGATAGGTAGGCAGCTTTTTCCTCAACTATCTCTTCAACATACATGCAGCAAGTTTAACATCTCGAGAGTGTTGAAAAGAAATTCATATATCCTTATCTTTAACACTCATTTTCATATTTTGTGCAAGAAATGTGCGAATTTGATTCAGCATGTATACCGAAAATATCATGAATACATAACAATACAACTCCCCCTAAATAGATGCACTTTTACTCCCCCCCAAAGTGTACAACATGAAGCACACTGATAATGACTTCAAATGCAACATTATTTATCAAGAAAGTATAAGGTCATAGAAATTTCAAGGATGGGGGTGAATAGCATATAATAACACACAAGCACACATTTGGAGTTTATGCAAATTCACTATGACATGCATGTGAGCAATGTGATGTCAATTTGATACCAATTGAATGGATGCCAACAGAATGAACTAAGTGCAACTAATGCATGAGTTCTAATGCAATGCAGAAATTAACATGGGTGCAAAGTGTGTGTATTTGGTTTTTCATTTAAGTGAACTAAATGCACCTAATGCATTGGATTCTGATGCATGTAGCCTATAGCTGTATGAGAATGAAAGAAATAATGCATAAAGAAGATGAGAGCTTTCATTTCCAAGCCAGTGTGACAGAAATCTTATTGAGTTCATCCACATTCAATCCATGAATCAGCAAACATTATTTATGACAAGACTTTTATGAATGAGGGTGCATAAATGATCAAAAGTAAGTAGTGCAACCCAAATTTCAGAATTGTTCAAAAATAGATTTTGAAAGGTCTTTCACAAGTTTTGAAATGAGAGTTCATCCAAAAGTCAAATGTATGGATCATATAATCACAAACATATTTTCAAGTCACATAACTCATCTCAAGGATTCATTCAACAATTAATCAATCACAAACCAATCAAGATCTGGTACGAGGCGGAGATTTTAGTCCAAAGACCTAACTCAACGCATAGGGAATGCTTCCAAGTGGATATAATCCACTCTTTCACAAACGCCATTTGATATACCAGACATGCAATTAAATTCAAGTGTCATACAGTAACCAACCACTTCAAGCACAACTCTCAAGGTTTTCACTTGGTTAAATCAATTAAGTATGATCATCATATCAAACTAGATTCAACCAATTTGTCACAGCATGCTAGTGGATGACCACTCAAGTTTTTAGAATTAATACTTGTAATCTAAAGGTATCACGAAGTGGCAACAAGACCATTGCATGATTTAATAAGGTTGAATTACCTTGGTTCAGGAGACAAGATTGGAAGCCTTCAATCACTGAAATTGCCAACCTCACGGAGGTTGATATTTCAGATTTTGCTTTCTTACCTTTGCCTTGAGAATCCTTTTTCTTCCAAGTCTTTCACCTATTGAACCATCCTTTGTTAATTGAGATGCGCACTTTTCATACCATGTCTTGGGTACTATCAAGATCACTTCCTATCTCCTAGTGGTGGATTGAGGAAATTTATATCATTTTCATCCTTGCAAGGTATTCCTCATTTGATTCAAACTTGGTCACGGCCAGCCCATCAGCATTTGAATTTTGGGACTGTAATCTGCATTCAAGAACAACAAGAATTGATTTGTCAATTTTGATTCATATTTATTAACTATGGCATCACACATTATTTTAACAACCAAAGTCCTCTAGATAGTTCAAGATGCAATGCATGACTCATGTGTGAACCTTAAACACAAAGCTCATATGAAGAATGTGGTTGCTCCCCCCCCTTAGTGTGTGCAAGAATGCAAGATGTTCAGTAACAATCCAATGTCATATGCATCCTTTTAAGTAAACGACTCATAGTACTAGGCGGAGAACTTAGATCCAAAGATCACCTCACGCATAGTGATAGCTTTCAGACAGGCATAACCTGCCCTTCCACATGTCACCATTTGATATACTATGTAGTCAAGGGTGATGAAGGTAGGAGGAATACTATGCATTATGACATGACTTCACAATGTTCAACTTATGCAAGACAATGTGTGAAAGGGTGTATGCAAACATGAGGGTGCATGCAAGCTCAACAAATGTAGTGAATTTTATTGATGGTTTCAAAGCACCACTTCAACAAGATGCTATATGAGGATGATATGCACAAGTGTATGCAACTATCTATGGATGGAATGCATGAACAAACATGTGCATTAACACAAGACAATTCAGCACAATATGAATCAAACAATGACATAATTACTGAAGAGAGTGTGAGGGATATCACCTGAATTTTTAAATTTCAGTTTTGGTTTTTTATTTTAACCTGATTTATCACACTTGTGTGCCTTATCTTCGTGAGAAAAATAGATTTCATGCTTTACATTCCCAAGGCACACCTGCAAAACAAATTTCTCATTTGGCATTCTTAGGTACCCAAACCATCTTAGGTCCTTGTGGGTTACAAGCATCTTTGGCACGTGGCTTCCACTTCATAACAACATTCAAATCATCAATTTTTCTTCAGAAAATAATCATGCACCATATGTCCAAATTTACCACAGTAGTTGCAACATGACTTTGAGTTCTTAAAAGCACGAGGATTCTTTGAAGCATGTGACGTCACATTCACTCTTCTCATTTGGTTTACCATTTTGTACATTTGAGCATGATGTGTTGAATGAAAACTCTTTTTCTTTGTTAGTAGCCAGCAGTGTGAAATTGTATGACCTCTTTTACCACAGTGATTGCAATGCATGAGAGATTTTGTGGTGAATACTTTCTTTGCATTTTTCAAACCAACCTGATTTCTACAAGCTCTCAAATCATCATTCTTCATAATGAAACAATCATGTATCATGTGTCCAAGTTTTCCACAGTAAAGACAAGACATATTTCTTTTGTTGGATGCATGGGATTTTATATGAATGTTTCTAGCATGCACATTCTGGACATTCGCACCCTTTTTCAGTTTTGATTGAGTTCTCGACATGGTGTGTTCATGGGAGTGAGATGTGGAGGTGCTGGGTGCACAAGTGGTATGAACAAAAGAAGTGTGTAGCTTACTCTCAAATTTCTTTTTATTCACATGATTAAAACCCAGCCCTTCCCTTTGAAAGTTCACTCTCATGCCCAGCAATTTATCCAAGTTTTCTTGACCATTCACAAATTTAGACAATGAAGCATTCAAGTCAGAAATTTCTTTTTCAAGAGATGAAATGTGTAATTCAGAATTGGCAAGTTCTTCTTCACAAGTGGAAAGACTGACATTTAACATGACATTGGTTTTCCTAAGACATTCAACTTCTTGCCTTATTTCATTCACATCTTCACACTCTTCCAAAGCCACATATTTTCCTTTTTCTAAAAACAACAATCTTTCAGACATGGCATTGTTCAACTGTTTCAATTCATCATTTTCTTTTTCAAGTCTCTTATCATGAGCAAATTCAATTTGGCCAATGTCCATAAGACAAACTCTCTCTCTCAGCTCTTTGTTTTCATTTTTCAAGGTAGAGATTTGATCTTTGTGAATTTCAATGTCAAACATGTAACCATCAATTAATTCCTTAAGGTGTGAGCATTCTTTGCAAGAGGAATCACTTCTATTTTGACCAACATTCTTTTTCAATTTTTTGTTTTCAGATTTTAACTTCTTGTATTTTTCAGCAAGCTCTTCATAAGCATTTAACAATTCTTCGTAGTAGTTAAAATCATCTTCACAATCAGAGTCAGAATTTACCTTTGAGCTTGATCCACTTTGCTGATCACTCCCTTGTTCACTCGTGCCTACTACAAGACATCTGTCTTTAAGCTCCTCCTTGAGGTCTGTTAATCCATCCAATATTTCCTTTGCGGATCTGCAATGGGAGATAAAAGGAAAATAGTTAGAATCAACTACAGCAGTAAGCAACTTCAAAACCAAGCAATTCTGATCATGTATGTGCTTTTGATTTTCAGTCCAGACACTTTTGTCTTTAGGCAATTCATGAGGACCATGTGAAATAAGCTTCCATAGCTTAGGGTCGTATGAATTAACTAGACTACACATCCTTCCTAACCACAAATCAAAATTACAGCCATCAAACACGGGTGGAGAGTTCAAGGTGTACATCATGGTGGTCATTGATCCGGATCACTCTAGATCGTTAGATCTATGAAATTAGAGCCTTAGCTCTGATACCAATTGTTGGGTCCCATGATCAATGACACCCAAGAGGGGGGTGAATTGGGTGATTACAAATTTTAAGGAAACTCTTTCCCTTTTAACAAGTGTAAAGAAACAACAACTAAAACATCAAATATGTTAAACATGCAAGATAGATTGCAACCTACACTAACCCCCACACTAGACGATAAGACGAAAGCTACGTGGTGGGGTAAACTCCTTACAACAAGATTAAGGAAGTTGATTATGCCAAGAAACAGATTCTCTCAATCTCACCGATCCCACACGATCATATAAAAGGATTCAACAATCACACCAAGCCAACGCACAAAGCAAACCACAATGCACAGGGATTTTAAGGTGGTTCGGGACCACGACGGGCTCCCTACGTCCACCCCTCACCAAACCTGGTGAGGCTTCACTCGGGGATAAATCCCCAACACGGAGACGACGCTCCAAACACACACGGGGATGAATCCCCACACACACACGGGGACACGCCCCAACACACACACAGATGGAGACGAAGTCTCCCACACGATCCGATGACCGGATCACAAACACACACACGATCCGACGACCGGATCACAACACACACACACACACACGCGCTACAACAACCGCAGCATAATAACACAAACACGATCGCACGAAGATGATCAAACACGACCGTATACACAAACGGTCACACACACGAGTATCTCTATTATTCAGAAAATAAACACAAATACTCAAGCATGCTCAAACCCAAAATATAGATCATAGAACATATCACAAAGAACTGATAGAAGACATAGAAGAAGTCCCCCTTTGATCTTCAAGGCCGGTTGATGATGTTCCTTGAACCACGAGTTGGAGAGAAGCCGGATGAAGACGATTCTTACGTCCTCTTGATCCTCTCATCGATCCGCTCCTTTTCTTCTTCTTCCACGAGCTCCAGATCTTCACGGATGTAGATGATAGCCTCCTTGGAAGAGCTCCACCATGTTTTCCCCCTTTTCTTCACCTATACGAAAGAACAAATGAGCATTAGGGTTAGTCACATCCCAAATTCGTAACTCTTATATAAGCAACTCAAGGGGTGGAGAAAAGACTCATAAAACCCTCATAATACAAGTTAAAAACACCTTAATAACAATAGAAACTAATAGGGGGTAGTATGGTAATGTTTGAAAGGGTTTTCAAAGGGTTTTAAACACTTTCGGAAGTCCCGTCCGGAAGGGGTCGACCCTTGGGGTCGACCCTCGGGCAACAGGTTGCTGGAATACACAAAAAAACACCCTGTGTTACAGGGGTCGACCCCTGGGGTCGACCCTTTCAGATAGATTACATAAAAAATAGCTCTGCGCGCTTCGGCGACAGGAATTAATTCTCTTAGCTCCAAACTCCGATCGAAGCGAGACTGGAGGCGTTGGAAAGAGGACTCCCAGAGCTACAACATAAAATTTTTAGAGGGAAGATCCAACGGTTGGATTGAAAATGGTGAAGACTGTAAGACAGTTTGAGTTTGAAAAATAACTAAAACCTCCATCAAACCAAAGGGAAACAATTGATTAAATGTTACCATAATCCCATGAAGATCAACAATGATTTTGCATCCTGAAAAATATGATAAACCAAGAGGTTAGATCAAGATCAAAATATATGAGTCATGCATTAACATATGAAGCTAGTTTTGAGACCAAGACCCAAATGACATGAAATATGATTACGAAAGCATTAGCATGAGGCATATAAGAATCCACACGAAAGATCTGTATGAAAGCACTTGAGAACCTATTTTTACAACTCAAGATTATTAGAGTATCACCATGGATTCCAATATAAATTCTTACCTTGAATCCATCACAATGTAGGAAACATTAACCTGCACTTTCTGGGAATTTAGAGGCAAGTTAATATTAAACCGATGAATCTGAAGATCCCGACTTCAACCCAATTCTCCCACAAACCATTTCAAAGCATTTAAGCCATATGATTAGAATGACTAGGAGCCATCACTCATGCATTCATCATATACAAGAACCAGAGGAAATCCTCAATAGAGCATGTAATGAAATGGCTATGCATTTACACAACACAAGGCAATGCAATCAATTTCATATCCATAAGGACTCAACCATTTCACTGAGAAGCATAGTCTTCACATGAAACCTCCAAAGACTAATGTGCAGCATGCATGATTCAATCATCAACCTACTTAGTAAAGCAACCTGCAAGATAAGATAACCACATGTGAGTTCATTTATCATGAAGATGTTTTCCACTAATCAAGCACACAATATGTCACATAGTTTAGTTATCATCAAAGCCATAGCTCACAATCTCCATCACACACAAAGTTTAGTTATCATCAAAACCATAGCTCAACAAGAAGGACCCAACGGATGATGAGGAAAGTGATGTGGAGGACGCTGTCGATCTGTACGCACAAGGTTTGAAGAGATTCGATGAACCGACGACAGCAGTGGATGAACCCACTAAAGAGATCAACCTTGGAATGGAAGAGGACCCCAGGCCCATAATTATTTATGCTAATCTCCCTCCTCAGGTTGAAGAGGAACTGATCAAGCTTTTGAGGGAGTACAACGATTCATTTGCCTGGTCCTATGAGGACATGCCGAGTCTTGACCCCACTTTGGTTGAACATCGACTTCTTCTTAAACCAGGGGCAACACCCGTTAAGCAAAAAGAGAGAAGGTTCCACCCGCAAATGGCCTTGAGGATAAAGAAGGAAGTTGATAAATTACATAAGGCCAGGTTTATTAGAGTAGTATTATATCCGCAATGGGTGGCGAACATAGTCCCAGTAATGAAAAAGGACGAAAAAATCCGGATTTGTATTGATTTCAGGGACTGAAACGAGGCATGCCCGAAGGATGATTTCCCGCTTCCTCACATCGATGTGTTAGTAGATAACACGGTTGGGTATGAGGCCCTCTCATTTATGGATGGCTATTCTGGTTACAATCAAATCCGTCTTGCTCCCGAGGATCAAGAGAAGACCTCTTTCACCACGCCCTGGGGCACGCACTGCTATGTCGTTATGCCATTCGGATTAAAGAATGCAGGTCCCACATACTAGCGGGCAATGATGGCCATCTTTCACGACATGATGCATGTGTACTTAGAAGCTTACGTGGAGGATATTCTGGTGAAGTCGAGGTCCAAAGAAGAACACCCCGCCATCTTAGCCAAGGTGTTGCAAAGGGCTAGGGAGTACAAACTGAAAATGAATCCAAAGAAATGTGTATTTGGAGTTACGTTAGGGAAATTGCTTGGGTTTATAGTTAGTAAACGGGGGATCTAGATTGATTCGAATAAAGCAAAGGCCGTTATGGAAATACTGCCGCCTAAGAACATCACTGAGCTCAGAGGTTTGATTGGGCGTTTACAATTCATTAGAAGGTTCATATCCCAACATTCGCAAAGGTGCCGCCCATTCTATGAATTATTAAAGGCGGGGGCCAAATTTGAATGGAATGAATAGTGTCAGAAGGCCTATGAGGATCTTAAGATTTACCTTTCTAATCCCCCGGTTCTGCAACCACTCGTCCCTGGGAAACCCCTGATATTATACATTTCTGTTATTGAGGACTCCCTAGGAGCTGTTCTGGCTCAGGTGGATGATGAAGGAAGGGAAAGGGCAGCATACTACCTTTCGAGGTTGTTCAATCCTGCTGAATCGAAGTATACTGCCATGGAGAAGACCTGTGCAGCGCTAGTGTGGGTAGCTCAGAAACTCAAACACTATTTCTTTACCCATGAGGTTAAGCTGATCTCTAGAATGGACCCAATTCGTTACCTCTTAGAAAAACTTATCCTTTCTGGCAGAGTAGCTCGCTGGCATAGCTTTCTTTCCCAATTTGATATCACCTTCGTTGTTCAGAAAGTGATCAAGGGATACGCGATTGCTGAACATCTCGCTCATTCTCCTATCCCTCGCACTGATTCAATCCAAGACGAGTTTCCTAATGAACACTTCGCTGTAATCACTCATCTTCCTTTTTGGTCTCTTCATTTCGACGGTGCTCTCAATTCTCAGGGCCGAGGAATCGGCGCCGTTCTCCTCACTCCCGAAGGAGTAACCATCCCCATCGCTTATCAACTCTCTTTTCCTGCCACGAATAACATAGCCGAGTATGAGGTTCTCCTTGCTGGTCTGAAGCACACCTACCTCATGGGTGCGCGATACCTTAACATCATAGGAGACTCTCAATTGGTGTTGCGTCAAGTTCTATCAACTTACCGCACCCGTGACCCTAAACTCAAACCTTATCAGGATCTGGTCACGCTCTTGGCTAGGCAATTCCGGAAACTCATCTACATTCATACTCCTCGTTCTTAGAACATTTTGGCCGATGCACTTGCATCGCTCGCTTCTTCTCTTTCATTCCCCCTCAGTCGCGCCACTGAGACTATTGTGGTCCAGCGGTTAGATGCTCCTTCCCTTCAGGATCCCTGGTTTGACAACCTTAGGAAGTCTGTAGAAAGGAAGGCGGAGAGGGAAGATTTGAAAGAGGTTTCATTGACTGAGCTGGAGGAGATTATAGAAGAAGAAGAATTACTGTGGTATCACGAGATAGAGCAGTATTGTAGGGATGGTTCCTTTCCTGAGACGATAAACGCTGAGCACCGCAAGGCCATTAGAAGAGTCGCCACCAGATACAGGCGGGCTCTCAATGGAGTTCTAATGAGGTGTTTGGATGACGACGAGGCATGGAAGGTAGTAGAAGCTGCTCACTCTAGTGAGTGTGGAGGACACGTAAATAGGCAGGCATTGGCGAAGAAGATTCTTAGGCAGGGCTATTACTGGCCAACCCTAGAAGAAGATTGTTCCACCTATGTCCGCAGGTGTCTTGAATGCCAGCTTCATGCTGACAAAATCCATGCTCCGGCTTCTTATCTCCATCCTCTTTCTGCTCCTTGGCCATTCTCGATGTGGGCCTTTGATATTATTGGACCACTTGGTGACCCCAATGCTCATATTAAGCAGAAATCCTTCATTCTGACAGCTATAGAGTACTTCACCAAGTGGGCGGAAGCTGAAGCTTATGCAGAAATCAAAGCCACCACGGTATGCCGCTTCATCCTCCAGAACATCATCTCGTAGTTTGGAGTGCCAAGTGATATCGTCACCGACAATGGGCCTCAATTTGTCTCTCAAGAACTTCAGGACCTCTGTAAGAAATTTAATATTTCATTGCATCATTCATGACCATATTACCATCAAGATAATGGCCAAGCTGAAGTCACAAACAAAACCCTTCTTAAAATCATTAAGAAAATATGCAAGTCGCACAAATTTGCTGAATGGGCCGATAAACTGATAGAAGCTCTATGGGCTTATCGCACCTCCGTCCGTACTCCCACGGGGCAAACTCCTTTTGCTCTCACCTATGGGATGGAGGCGGTACTCCCGTACGAGATCCTGATCCCTTCCCTAAGAGTGCAGCTAGATAAAGAACTTAATCTTGACGAACCTCGAGAGACGTTGCTAGTCCAACTGGAACTCTTGGATGAGAAGAGACTTAATGCGGCCAATCACGTCTCGGTTTATCAAAAACGTGTCTCGCGGTATTTTTAAAAGAAGGTTATTGAAAGAAAATTACAAGTATGTAACATGGTTTTGAAGCGTAAATTTATCAGGTCAGCAGGTCCCAGGTCTAAACTGCAACCTAATTGGGAAGGGCCGTTTATAATTAAGGAAGTCTATCCTGGTAACGCGTACCATTTAGTTAATGCGGAGGGTGAAGAATTGCCGAATCCGTGGAATGGGTTATATTTAAAACGTTTTTATCCATAGAGTCAAGCCAGCAACGGCCCGGCGGCGGGGTGTGCCTCTACTTGATCACAAAGGGGGATCCCCAGTTCAACACTCACACACTACACGACCTCCTGTGGTTCGGTTTTCCTCTTTTGCGCAACACCGTTTCTCCCTTGGCCATGCTTAGGGGAAAGTAAAAATCCTTGTTTTTTCTCCTCTCTCGACTGAAAATAGGGGCAAGTGGTGAATAAGGGGGCGAGAACTGATCTAGACCCCCCGATAAAAGAGGTCTCAAATAGGGGCAGTCCGTTATGACCTTATTCCTCAGTTATAAGAGAAAAAAGAAAAGAAAAAAGAAAAGAAATAGAAAAAAGGGGTAAAATCAAAGACAAAGCTAAAAGCTCATCCAAAAGCTCGAAGCTCGAAAGTCTAAAAGTCCCCAAAATAAGGAGACTAGGCATGGCAAGAGTGGCAGTACAGTTTTCCCGCAGGACGTTATGAGCCCGGTGGTATGCGTGTCTAGAGCGGATGTAGGTTCGATGACATACACAAAGCCCCGGCGCAACAGACCAAAAATTCTTTGAAAAGGGGTGTCATAAGAAGAACTCAAGCCCTAAAAACCCCTATACCTATCGCCAGCTTCTCTATCAAACTCGCTTTTATTTTCCAAGGAATGGATCATACCCCGAGTATGGCCTCGGTAGAGGCATCGTTAAGCAAAATTGGGCCCCAACTATGGGCGGTCATTTACAATGCACATTGAACCCAGGAGACCCCTAGTGAGATATGAGGTTCCCCGTCGTTGGGTTTAAACTAGTTTCAAAATCAAAAAAAAATCGACTGTTTCAAAATCAAAAAAATCGAAGAAAAATCAAATATTTTAAAATAAAAAATCTAATATTTCAAAATAAAAAATTTGAATATTTCAAAATCTAAAAAATTGAATATTTTAAAATATAAAAAAATCAAATATTTTAAAATCCAAAAAAAATCAAATATTTCAAAAATAAAAAAAATCAAATATTTCAAACGCAAAAAAATCAAATACTTCAAAACTCCAAAAAAAACAAATATTTTCAAAATCACAAAAAGACTTTCGTCATTTGCATTGTATGGCATCCATTGCATTCATTTTCATTTGTTATTGGCTTATTTAATAAGGCTTACCCCCTTGCCCAAAAATCAAGAACTGGTCATTTCCTAACTTGCTACAGGCAAGGGGTTAAGCCTAAAACAGATTTAATCTGTTTTCCTTGTTTGTGTGTGTGCATGGGCAGGTTGAAGTTGAAGGTTCAGTTAGTAAACGGTCCTCGGGGGACCGTCCTACTCATTGCAACGGCCAGGGTTAGACCGTTCAACCATTCACACGGTTCTATATAGACCGTTCCAGTCTCAAGCTCCTCCAAGTATCCATGGTTTTCATTAGACCGTTCAAAGATATGAACGGTAGATTCTTAACCGTTTAACCCGGTTCACGGCCTATATGTAAGCCGTTCAACTCCCTACTCTCGACTCTGCCGCTGATCTAGCGCACGACTCTAATTGAGCCGTTCTACTCTTTGAGCGGTCAGTTGCTAACCAACCAAGCGGCCTGTTTGTGACCGTGTGCAGTTTGAAGTCATATCCCAACTCATTCAAGTACATAAGAGAACCAAACTCAAACCAAGCAAGCCAGCAATGTTATTCATTCATATATCAAACTTTCTAAGCATAAATCTCTACATAAACATCATGAAAGAAAAGAAAAATCACTCAGTCCTCTGCTGGGCATCCCCACGGGGATGTATCTCTCTCAGCTCTCTGACATAAGTCTGACGTGTCGCTGGGATCTCTGCAACCTCCGCTGGAAAGGTAAGCACCCTGCTCACCTCCCACATGATCAGGGCGCTCCTGACCGCCTGCTCATCCTCCTCTGTACCGATCCTCCTCGCTTGTAGAGCGGGAAGGTGGGGTAGTGCTGGTAGTACGGTCCTGGGTGTAGACACCCAATTTTGACCTATAAGTTGAGCAGTTTCTTTGTTCTCCTAGTTAATGCCCCAATTTATCCATAATTGGTTGATTTTCTAGGATATCTCCCTATTCTTGGCCCTACAATTCAATTTCTGTACCTTGGATCTCGTCTCGAATTTGGCATTCTCGCGCTACTCACTCACATCACTTTCTTGTTCATAAGCGCGTTATGGACCTAATTGAATGATCATTTGAACAGTCGTTATTTCTTGATATTTGATCTTTATAGCATCCACTCTGAATGTTATTCTTACTTAATACTTGATTGAATGGCCGTCCAATGGGTATTTATTCTTTTTCTAATCATTTGGGGAGCCAATCATTGTCGCACTATATCGTCATAGCACGACCATGAAGAATGCGCTATATGCTTGTAGCGCGTTCTCAGTCAGAAACCCAGTCCGATCCGGACTCCCCTTTTTCGACTTGGGTCCTTATTTTGGTCAGTTTCCAATCATATTCCATCCAAAGCAAGGTTCCTAATCCTAATAGGAGTCTTTCCCCCTCATTAATCGGCAATATTGCCTTGATTTGAGCCACCAAGTCATTAGTTTGAATCGAACTCCGACCTAGGGTTCGTTCTTGATCCTTCTACTATAAATTGGACCCATGGCCGTCGTTTTGAAAGGGATGCAACTCGAGATCTTGACGAGGAGGAGGCTGCGCTTCGTTCCAAATCAACAACTCCTCGCTCCTCACATATCCAAGGGAGTATTTAGGGGCATATTGTGTTCTTCCTCGTTCTTAGTTTTTCTCCCCAATTCGTTTATTTCAATCCTCGCATAACATTGCATATTGATCTCAAAAACACTTCTTTTACAAAACACACGCATTCACACACACACCAAACCTATTTTTGGCCCTTCCATAGGGGTTTAAAAACCACCAAACCCCCAGGTAATCGAGCCCTTCTTTTACATGCTTTTGATTAAGAATAGGGGCAGATTCTACTAAAATCTCGATCTAATGGGCCTTCTGTTTGTTATGTATGATTGTTTGCAAGCACTAGAAGATTGATACGTAGAGCCCTTGCACCTTGGCCGGCCTTGGAGCAAGGAAGAAACGAATCCAATTCATCCCACTTTCTGTCTGATATCGCGCTATATGAACATAGCGCGATCTTGAGAAGGTGCTAGGACTATATAGCGCGTTCATCCCCAGGTCAGCTCTTGGCCTCTTGAATTTCTGAGGTATGTAACGTGCCCTTATTTTGATCTTCATATTATTTGGCATGTTGTTGGCCTCAGTGGCGATCACGGATTTTAATTATTACATGTGACCCCCCCCCCTTTTATCATTGATTTTGGTTCTATATCTTGTCAAATCATCGCATATTGAAATCATCAATCGGGGGTGGTCTAATTCCATAATCTACAAATTGGCGATCACGGTGGTACCCTTTGTGCCACCACGTTCGTTCTTTTGGTTGCCTGCTTGTCAATCCATCAAAGTGTGTGTGATTATTTGTCTTTTGGGGTCTCCCCCCCTCTGTCAATGGTCACGCTATACATCCATAGCACGTTCTATTAGATCGCGCTATGGACATATAGCGCGTTAATCACCCGAGGGTATTTCACCCACACCTTCTGTCGGGGTTCTAATTGTCATCTTCTCTGGTTGCATCTTGTACATTTCCTGCTGTGTATTCATTTCTTTTATATATTTTCATTTTATTTGCTAGTTCTAATTTAGATATTCTTACATAACATAGCATTCATCTTTGCATTTGGTTTGGGAGACCTCCTCTCCCCACACTTTTAGGAGATCTTACACCCCCTTGGTGAAGGAAGGACCCTCCATTTGTTGTGCCCCTTGTGCTTTGTTGATGATGTGGTGTTTTAATGATAGCAACATAATTGAGTCACCACCCTTGTGCTTTGTTGATGATGTGGTGTTTTAATGATAGCAACATAATTGAGTCACCACTTTGTCTTGAATATGTCTGATCTATTCTGTGGGAGATTGCATGAGTGTGCCATGTCTGAATTGTGAAGAATGCATGCATATGCTTGAGTCATGCTGTGATAAATTGGTTTGTGCTTGATTTCTGTTCTGTGCATTGCTTCTCTGCTGATAATGTTCATGTTGTAGTTCATGAAGTCTATACATCTGTCTCACTGTTCACATGCATCAAGTATGTACAGCGTCCGTCTCATGTCAAATGTGTTTACTTCATTCAGAACTTGGTACACAAAACAGTTAACTGTGAGCATGGCATAGATTATACACTCACCATGTCTGCATGTCTGTCTTTCATTAATATGGGTTCTGTGCAATGAGTGCGTTGACACAGTTGGAGATTGGGTTGACGCATTGGTGTCTGTTCACTAGCTGCGTTGACGCTACAAGGACACTGTGTTGACGTAGTAGTCACTGGTTCACTAGCTACGTTGACGCAGTGGATCAGCTGGGTTGACGCCATGCTGCTTTGTCTACTTTTTGTTGCTCATTAAGTCTTAAAGTCTGTACAGGGTAGTTCATGCATCACTCTCTTTGCCAAGTGCATACATCGGTCAGCATTGCATCTTGTTCGCGAAGTCCATACATTGGGCCATTCATCAAAGTCTATACATTGCATAATGTTTGTCAAGCCAATACATTGCACTGTAGATGCATCGAAGGGAAGTATGCACATTGGTCTGTTCATATGAAGTCTGTACACTGGAAGTGCGTACAGTGTTCAGTTGCCTTCTCATAAAGTCTGTACATCACCTTCAGACTTTCAATTGTTGAGTCTTTACATGTTTTGAGGTTGACAACACTATGAGCCTTAGTGTCGTTATTTGTTCCATCGCGTGCTGAACACTGCAGCACCTCGTGCTACTTTCTGTGCCACCTCGTGTAGCTCCATCTGTGTCACCCCTATGTCTTCGAGTCTTCTATATTCGTGTTGTTTCTTCCAAGACCCTGTGTCTTTCTTGCTTTGTGATTACACTTCGTGTCGGTTTCTATTTTCGTCTTCGAGTTATTTTCACCCCGTGTTGTCCTCGTGTTCGAGTCATTTTCCTGTATCTTCGTGTTATCTTTTTGTGTTTGAGTCTTCATGTTATTTCTGTATTTGTGTCTTCGTGTTGTCTTTATGTCTTCGTGTTGCTTCTCTCTATCTTCGTCCAGGTTTCCTCTGATCGCGTGTTTTACTACCGTTTTACTCCGTGTTATTTTCTTCTCACCTCGTGCTGTTCTCATCTGACTTCGTGTCGTTCTCTTTATAGTGTTAGCTTTGTTACTGTATGTACCTCGTGTCGTTTTCTTTTTATCTCGTGCTGTAGTCATCTTATGTACCTCGTGTCGTTCTCAGTATAGTGCACCTTTTGTTGTTCCTACACACCTCGTGCAGCTTTAGCCTGAGTGTCAACCGACTTATTTCAGGTATATATATATAGAGAGAACCCTGAGCATTAATGTTTTTAATCTCTTTGCAGAAGAAGAAGAAAAAGAAGAAGAAGAAGGATTCTGGTTTCAGGATCAAATCCGAACCAATTTGCTCTATTATACTGTTCGTGGAGCCTATGCAGAGTGGGCACGTGATACGAGGTTGGCATCTGGCACGTGATCTGAGATTCAGAGGAGCCTCCACGTGGACTGAAGTATTTGGGCGGGAATCGTGGAGAGCACACGCCGCCCTAATCTGCTGCTGCTATATATATGTGTCCTCTTCCTCTGAAGAAGGGGAGAGGGCAGAGAGTGACTGAAGCAGAAGCAGCCAGAGCTAAGAGAAGAAGTGCAGAAGAGAAAGAAGAGATAGAGAAAGCTGAGAGCTAGATCGAGAGAGTAGAAGAAGAAAAAGAAAGAGAGACAGTGAGAAGAAGGAGAAGGCAGAAGCAGTAAGAAGAAGAAGAAGTAAGAAAGAAGAAGAAGAAGAAGAAAAGAGAGTTCGTGCTGGGAGAAAGAGAGAAGCAGTAGAGGAAGTTCATGCTGGACCGTGGATCAAATCCAGGCCAGCCAGCTCCTGCGAGAGCCACATTTATTTTTATCTTTTCAGCTTTCTGTTGCTGGGTTTTGTTTTTCTTTTGAACTATTCACCTGTTGTATTTCTGATTCTCTGTAGAGAGGTCGGGGTCTCTCCTGTTGGTTCAGGAGAAGGGAGATTGCTATCTCCGGTTGCAAGTAGCTGGGTGCTACTTGTGGGTTCCCTTTGGTTAGAGGAAGGGAGGCTCGTCCTCCGGTTCTGGGCTTGTAGGTTTCAAGTCCAGGGGTCCCTCCGGTTGGGAGGAAGAGAGGTCCGAGACCTCTGGGTTGCAGGTGACTTAATGTCACTTGTGTTTCCCTCTGGGGTTCAGAGGAAGAGAGACTTGGGTCTCTAGGTTCCCCTCCGGTTTGGAGGAAGGGAGGTTTGGTCCTCCGGTTCTAGGCTTGTGGGTAGCAAGTCCAGGGGTTCCCTCCGGGTCTGGAGGAAGAGAGACCGTGTGTCTCTGGTTTCCAAGTGATTGGGAGTCACTTGGGGTGTCCCTCCGGTTGGGAGGAAGAGGGGAGGTTGTTCCCCTGGTCAAGCTGTTTGGCAGCATTTGTTGCAGACTGAGTCTGTTGTGCTAGTGTTACTAGTGGAAACCTCACTCTGGTTTGGAGTGAGGGGTGGACGTAAGTCTGTTGACCGAACCACCTAAAAACCCTGGTGTCCCTTGTGGTTTGATCTTCTTATATGTTCACTTAATTGCTGTGGATTAGATGCTTGCTTAGGATCGGTTGAGGGCTTCTTGAGTTGTTGTCTTGTTTTGATCCTTCTAAGTTTCCTCAGGCTATTTCTGCAACAGTTTTAATTCCGCATAACTGAGCTTTAGAGTTTTAATTAGGCTATATTTGTAGAGGGATACATTCACCCCCCCTCTGTATCCGGGCCTTACATTCTAACAGTTGGTATCAGAGCAAGGTTCTCTGATTGATCAGATCCAACGATCTGCAGAGGATCCTGTTGTCCCTTGGTGCTTTCTGATTTTACTCTTTGCTACATTAGTTTGCTTACCGATTTATTCAATGGGCCCTCCACCGGTTTTTAATGGCTCTAACTTTAACTCATGGTTTAGCAGTCTACACAACTATGTGAATTTGATGAATCCGGATCTGTGGAAGTTAATTTCACATGGTCCTCACAGACTGCCAAAGGAAGAGTCCAAATGGACTAAAAGTGACCGATCAAGAAATGGAGAGAATCAGAGAGTTTTGAGATTAATAAAAGAAGCTACTGACAAGGCTCTACACTCTTATTTTTATGACTGCAGGTCCGCAAAGGACATTCTGGATCAGTTGAAGTTAGCTCAAAGGATGAATGAGGACAGCTGCCTGATGGCTGATAAGAGCGACCATAGCAGTGAACAAGATGAATTTGAAGATGCTGTGGAGGTAAACCCTTTCGAGAATTTCACTTTAGATGACTGGGAAGATGCCTATGCTAATCTGTTACACTCCCATGAAAAACTGAGGAAGAAGAATAAAAGTCTGATAAAGAAGATATCAAATCTAGGGGATCCAATTTCTGGGACTGAAAATCTTGAAAATCCTGAAATTCTGAAAACTGAAAATGAAATACTCAGAAGACAAGTGTCTAAACTAGATGGAATCCAATCAGAACTTGATCATGTTAAATCTGAAAACACTAAACTCAGAAAACAATGTCAGGAATCTGACCAAAAACTAATCAGTCTTGAAAGTGAAAACAGATTGATCAATGAGGAATTTGAAGCTATTAGTGTTGCGAACCTAAAATTTCAAGAAAACTGTGAAAACTGTAAATCAGAATATCCAAGGTTCCTAACTGATGTATTATTTGATGATGATAAACTTGAGCAGGAAAACACTAGTCTAAAGGAAGAAATTGAGAAACTGAAACAGTTGAACTCCACCATGTCAGAGAGATTGCTGACATTTGAAAAAGGAAAATATGTTGATGAAAATCAAAATGAGCTCAAATTGAAACAACAGATTGAAACTCTTGAAAATTTGAATGATGTGATGCATCAACAGATTCTGGTCTGTGAAGAAGATATAGTCAACTATGAACATCAGATTTCTTCTCTTCAATCTGAAATAAATGATCTGAACAATTCTCTATCAAAATTTGTCAAAGGTAAGGACAATCTGAATAAACTTCTTGGAAAGAGTGATAACTTTGAGAGAAATGGACTGGGCTATAGTCCGACAAATAAAAGGAGTAATGGGAATGAAACATCTACTGTTTTTGTCAAAGCCACCAATTAGAACACAACCTCTGCTCCTTCTGTCTTCAAATTCACTGCACAAAAATCCACTATGAAACCCAGAACTGTGGAACAAAATCAAAACTGAAAAAGGGTGAAACTTCACAGAAGAAGGATAAAGACACTCTTGTTACTATAAAAAGGGCTACACACAATTCACATGATCTCTCACACACTCACATTAAAAAGGGTTCATGTTATTATTGTGGGAAAGGAGGTCACATAATGGAGGATTGTGGATTGATGTTAAAGGATGAGCATGCTAGTGGAACTTTACATTCTAGAAACTCTTTTGATAGAAACCATGTTGCTAGGAAGCCTGATGCCTCATGTTATTATTGTGGGAAGCATGGTCATCTCATGAGTGAATGCTTTGTCATGAAAGAAGACAATAAACAGCATGCCAAGTTCCCCATTCATGTTCATGGTCCATATGGATCTAACCACAATTCTAGTCAGCACATTGTGTGCTTCAACTGCAATAAGCCTGGGCACAAGGCTGCTGAGTGCTGGTTTAGATCTACTTGGGGTAAAAATGTTTTTCATAGAAGAAATTCTTTTGCATGCTCCCACTGTGGAAAAAATGGGCATACAGTCAAGGACTGTTGGTATGTTCAAAAGAACTATGTTAAACCCCATTTTGTCAAAATCCCTGCAAAACCTTTTGTGAAAATTTCATGTTATAACTGTGGGAAGCCAGGTCATAAATCTGCTTAATGTTGGATGGTTAAGAACAAGCATCAAACTGCTCATGCATATAACAGAAAATCTTATGAACATGTTTATAAACATCACCCTACTGTTAATATGCATCATAAGAATCAAACACCAGCCATTTCATGTAGATACTGTGAAAAATTTGGACATTCTATGGATGACTGTTCATTGATGAAATTTGATGATAATGTTGCTATGAAAATGTTTAGAAAACATGTCAGGGCTAACGCAGGACCCAAAGCTGCTTGGGTCCCTGCAGGATCAAGATGATCAAATACTTTGCAGGTGTGCCTTGGAGGGAGAAATAAAAGGGGTTAACCAAGACACTCAAAAAGAAAACCCCAGGACTCAATTCAGGTCAGCTCTGAAATCTGTTTCAATTTCATTATCTGAAATTGTTGTTTTGCTTGGTTGATTTTTGATGTTCTTCTCATGCTGTTGTTTGCACTAAATAAATGAGATTGCTTTGCACCGCATATGTCATTTGCATGACCATCATGGTATATGATATGGAACAATGCTGGAGGGCAGTTGGAGTATGGCTGGACGCTACTGCCATGTGTGAGGTGGTCCTTGGACCAAGTCCTCCGCTCAGTACCATGGGTCAAGTCATATAGAGCAGTGTATTGCATATCATGTTGATCTGTTGGTGCTAAACTGAAGTTTTCTGAAATATGAATTGAACAATCATGCTTATAGTAATTCTCTTCTGTCTAACTTGCATAAACTGCATCAATTCAGGGGGAGCTTGTTGAGTCTTATGTGAGTCACTGCATATAGACAAGGGGGAGCATTATTATATTATTGTCACTATTTGAAATTCACATTCTACACTCTTTCAAATCATCAATTGACTATTTTGAGTTCATACCTTCTTGAATCTGAAAATTTGGCTGCTAATCCTCAATCTGTTGAAGAAGGAGTGTCTCATTTTGTCTGACTGAAATGACTTTAAACCTGTATTGAGTGATTGACTCTGCTAGTGATTTTAAACCTTATTCTCTCTTGCTGATTGACTCTTCCACCAGCCTGTACTCTTCCTTCCTATACCTCTTAGCTGGTGTGACTATTTTGGCTGCATTATTGAGTTGTTGGTCAGCTAAATTTATTGGTCTGATCTGAGGAACTTAAGCTGCATATCATGCAATTCAGTTTGAGATTTTGGTAGAAACTTCTGTCATATGGGTTTAAGAATTATCACTGAATCAGACTGATATAAGATTAATGTATTCTCAGCCTTGAAATTAAACGAATTGAAAATATCTGTTGATAAGGTTTAATAAACTTTAACCTCTTGTGTCATGTAATCCTTAAAGTCTCTCATCTGATATCTGAAAATTTGAAATGTAGGCTACTTTGGTAGAGATACATAGAGTGAGTGTTGTGGTTAAACATTAACTTGAAAAAGTTGACTAAATGAAAAATTATGAATTCAGAGCAATGACTCGGTCACTGAGAAACTGAGTTCTTTATCAATGAAATAAAGTAACTCATGTCATGAGGTGCCACAGTTATCTCTGATAAAAATTTAGTGAAACAAAACCTGACAGAGCAATAGCTTATTTGTGTTGAGTAGCTGGGGAGTCTGGCCTCTGATAAATGTGTATTCTCATGTAAAAAGACACTCATATTGCTAACTCTGCTCTCAAAGTGAGAGGCAATGCCAATTATCACACTGAGTAACTGGGTCACTTCAACTAAGACTTATTGTGCCTCATGTAAAAAGGTGTTGATCAACTTAAATTTCTCAGGAAAAATATAATGTGCTTCAAATGAAATTATCTTGAAAAAATCTGTCAACTCATGTTCTTGAAAAAGTGTTTAACTTCAGTACTAACCTGTGTATTTTTCAAAGGTGCAATTGAGATCATTTGTGTAAGATAAAAGATGATTGTTTTTGAGTGTTTTCTGACTATTTGGTTCACTTTTATTAAAACTTGGATTCAGATATGAGCATTGAGTTTAATTTGGCAAAGTTGGTATACATCAAAATTAAATCAGATTGGTTAAGTTGCCACTTCATAACTACTTATGATAGAAGAGTCTACATCTTTTAAGACTTATTGAAGTGATGTATGCATTCAAATCCCTCATGATCAGATTCATGCATGATCAACAAAGTGAACTCCTCTCTTATCAGTTGACTGATTCCATCTGCATTTTTCTGACCATACAAATGTGAGGTGCCACTCCCATTATTACCTTGTTCACTTGCAGCCCTCTGAACTTCAGAATCCTTATGGTTGTGGATTTCAGATTGATTCCTGAGATGCATTTCTCTCCACACTGTTCGAATCTTCCATCTTGTTCTGCAATAAGTTCTGATTCTGTGGTATTTTCACCATAATTCAGATTCTTTGTAATGGCTGATTTCAGATTGATTTATTGGATAACCAGAGTCCATTCCTGTGCTTCAGGGGGAGTTATGGTTTATTTACATCTAAGGGGAGAGTAGTCAATCATCCATGTTGATAGGGGGAGAGTTGTTTCATTGTCATAAGGGAGATCTTCATTTTTAAGAACCATGGCCCATTCTCTACATTTATGTGCTGTCTTTGTGTGCTGCATTTATGTGCTACATTTGACTATCAAACCATTTCCCTTCTTTTTGATTATGTCAAAGGGGGATAATAGTTTGATGAGTCAGTGTGACTCATTATGTTGCCATCATCAAAAAGGGGGAGATTATTGTGCCCCTTGTGCTTTGTTGATGATGTGGTGTTTTAATGATAGCAACATAATTGAGTCACCACCCTTGTGCTTTGTTGATGATGTGGTGTTTTAATGATAGCAACATAATTGAGTTACCACTTTATCTTGAATATGTCTGATCTATTCTGTGGGAGATTGCATGAGTGTGCCATGTCTGAATTGTGAAGAATGCATGCGTATGCTTGAGTCATGCTGTGATAAATTAGTTTGTGCTTGATTTCTGTTCTGTGCATTGCTTCTCTACTGATAATGTTCATGTTGTAGTTCATGAAGTCTATACATCCGTCTCACTGTTCACATGCATCAAGTATGTACAACGTCCGTCTCATGTCAAATGTGTTTACTTCATTCAGAACTTGGTACACAAAACAGTTAACTGTGAGCATGGCATAGATTATACACTCACCATGTCTGCATGTCTGTCTTTCATTAATATGGGTTCTGTGCAATGAGTGCGTTGACACAGTTGGAGATTGGGTTGACGCATTGGTGTCTGTTCACTAGCTGCGTTGACGCTACAAGGACACTGCGTTGACGCAGTAGTCGCTGGTTCACTAGCTGCGTTGACGCAGTGGATCAGCTGGGTTGACACCATGCTGCTTTGTCTACTTTTTGTTGCTCATTAAGTCTTAAAGTCTGTACATGGTAGTTCATGCATCACTCTCTTTGCCAAGTGCATACATCGATCAGCATTGCATCTTGTTCGCGAAGTCCATACATTGGGCCATTCATCAAAGTCTATACATTGCATAATGTTTGTCAAGCCAATACATTGCACTGTAGATGCATCGAAGGGAAGTATGCACATTGGTCTGTTCATATGAAGTCTGTACACTGGAAGTGTGTACATTGTTCAGTTGCCTTCTCATAAAGTCTGTACATCGCCTTCAGACTTTCAATTGTTGAGTCTTTACATGTTTTGAGGTTGACAACACTATGAGCCTTAGTGTCGTTATTTGTTCCATCGCGTGCTGAACACTGCAGCACCTCGTGCTGCTTTCTGTGCCACCTCGTGTAGCTCCATCTGTGTCACCCCTATGTCTTCGAGTCTTCTGTATTCGTGTTGTTTCTTCCAAGACCCCGTGTCTTTCTTGCTTTGTGATTACACTTCGTGTCGGTTTCTATTTTCATCTTCGAGTTGTTTTCACCCCGTGTCGTCCTCGTGTTCGAGTCGTTTTCCTGTATCTTCGTGTTATCTTTTGTGTTTGAGTCTTCATGTTATTTCTGTATTTGTGTCTTCGTGTTGTCTTTATGTCTTCGTGTTGCTTCTCTCTATCTTCGTCCAGGTTTCCTCTGATCGCGTGTTTTACTACCGTTTTACTCCGTGTTATTTCCTTCTCACCTCGTGCTGTTCTCATCTGACTTCGTGTCGTTCTCCTTGTAGTGTTAGCTTTGTTACTGTATGTACCTCGTGTCGTTTTCTTTTTATCTCGTGCTGTAGTCATCTTATGTACCTCGTGTCGTTCTCAGTATAGTGCACCATTTGTTGTTCCTACACACCTCGTGCAGCTTTAGCCTGAGTGTCAACCGACTTATTTCAGGTATATATATATAGAGAGAACCCTGGGCATTAATGTTTTTAATCTCTTTACAGGAGAAGAAGAAAAAGAAGAAGAAGAAGGATTCTGGTTTCAGGATCAAATCCGAACCAGTTTGCTCTATTATACTGTTCGTGGAGCCTATGCAGAGTGGGCACGTGATACGAGGCTGGCATCTGGCACGTGATCTGAGATTCAGAGGATCCTCCGCGTGGACTAAAGCATTTGGGCGGGAATCGTGGAGAGCACACGCCGCCCTAATCTGCTGCTGCTATATATATGTGTCCTCTTCCTCTGAAGAAGGGGAGAGGGCAGAGAGTGACTGAAGCAGAAGCAGCCAGAGCTAAGAGAAGAAGTGCAGAAGAGAAAGAAGAGATAGAGAAAGCTGAGAGCTAGATCGAGAGAGCAGAAGAAGAAAAAGAAAGAGAGACAGTGAGAAGAAGGAGAAGGCAGAAGCAGTAAGAAGAAGAAGAAGTAAGAAAGAAGAAGAAGAAGAAGAAAAGAGAGTTCGTGCTGGGAGAAAGAGAGAAGCAGTAGAAGAAGTTCATGCTGGACCGTGGATCAAATCTAGGCCAGCTAGCTCCTGCGAGAGCCACATTTGTTTTTATCTTTTCAGCTTTCTGTTACTGGGTTTTGTTTTTCTTTTGAACTATTCACCTGCTGTATTTCCGATGCTCTGTAGAGAGGTCGGGGTCTCTCCTGTTGGTTCAGGAGAAGGGAGATTGCTATCTCCGGTTGCAAGTAGCTGGGTGCTACTTGTGGGTTCCCTCTGGTTAGAGGAAGGGAGGCTCGTCCTCCGGTTCTGGGCTTGTAGGTTTCAAGTCTAGGGGTCCCTCCAGTTGGGAGGAAGAGAGGTCCGAGACCTCTGGGTTGCAGGTGACTTAATGTCACTTGTGTTTCCCTCTGGGGTTCAGAGGAAGAGAGACTTGGGTCTCTAGGTTCCCCTCCGGTTTGAAGGAAGAGAGGTTTGGTCCTCCGGTTCTGGGCTTGTGGGTAGCAAGTCCAGGGGTTCCCTCCGGGTCTGGAGGAAGAGAGACCGTGTGTCTCTGGTTTCCAAGTGGCTGGGAGTCACTTGGGGTGTCCCTCCGGTTGGGAGGAAGAGGGGAGGTTGTTCCCCTGGTCAAGCTGTTTGGTAGCATTTGTTGCAGACTGAGTCTGCTGTGCTAGTGTTACTAGTGGAAGCCTCACTCTGGTTTGGAGTGAGGGGTGGACGTAGGTCTGTTGACCGAACCACCTAAAAACCCTGGTGTCCCTTGTGGTTTGATCTTCTTATATGTTCACTTAATTGCTGCGGATTAGATGCTTGCTTAGGATCGGTTGAGGGCTTCTTGAGTTGTTGTCTTGTTTTGATCCTTCTGAGTTTCCTCAGGCTATTTCTGCAATAGTTTTAATTCCGCATAACTGAGCTTTAGAGTTTTAATTAGGCTATATTTGTAGAGGGATACATTCACCCACCCTCTGTATCCGGGCCTTACATTCTAACACCATTGAGCATTCCATCTCATTGGACCGGAAATTCCTAAACCAAACCTCCGTAAGTCCCCGCACCCGTGGATTCCCTCACGGACGCTGTGCAGGTTGTACCTTTGAAGTCCCGGGTTTAGTTGGCCTATGCATGGTGAGAGAGTGTTTCTAGTTGGCACCGGAGTTAAACCACATTTTGAAACTAGGTTTCTCCCTTGAGTGATCACATCAATTTGCATAAATTCATTAATTCACCAAGGTTCAAATAAAAAAATCATCGGTAACCATTCCAAGTTGTGTGCTTCTTTGCAATTGTTTTGCTTGAACTTTGATTGCATAATGGCTTACTGTGATAGACAAAATAACATGTTCAATCTTAATTATGTTCATGAGGATGCACAACCTAGTACATCCTATACTCCTCAATCTCAACATGTTCATCATAATTCTCACCATATTTTCAAGGGACCACGTCCTCATTCCTATGGTATTGCCCAACCCATGGGCAATGTCCAATCCCATGGTCCCTCACTTCAATCGCGAGCCACTATTCCTTCGGGACCGTCTCCTCCCAACGATGAGAAGGTCTCTCAAATCATCCGTGGATTAGATCATTTCACCCCTCAACAAATCCGAGCCCTTAAGGCCGTTGCAGAGGGTACATCTCATTCTCCTTCTATTCCTATACGGGTGGCCCATCACCCGCCTCCTTCATCCACACCCACTCTCATTCGGGTGGCCCATCATCCGTCTCCTTCATCCACACATACTCCTATTCGGGTGGCCCATCACCCGCCTCCTTCTATTTCTCATCCTTCACGGCCCCAAGGTCCATTTATTCCTTGTAATCCGGCCCATCCGGGTCCTTCTATGGGTCGGCCCATTAATCCCCCTCCACGGCCGTCATATCAAGCCACCCCTCCAAGGCAATCTTGCCAACCCTCTGTTGCTCATGTTACACCCTTCCAGCAAAGCCTCTTTGATAGACTTGCTTCCATGGAGGAACAACTTAAGAAGCTTACCAGCCCACAGCCCGCTCCTCCTTCATCTCAAGTCAATCCTCTTCATGATTCCATGAATAACATCGCTAAGTTGGAAAAATATTGGAAGGAGATAAGAGAGAATGGCATCAACGATATATGTGAGCGAGAAGACGTTACAAGTTTTGTGGACGCCGTCCGCCCTCCACTCATCCGCACTACGCATTTACATGACTCTCCGCCTCCATACACATATTCGCCTCCTCAAAATCCCCCACAACACCATACTCCACCACTTATTGTTGTGCCCCTATGGTCATATGAGTTCTAATGTATTCTTGGTTTTGATAATGGCTAAACACTATTAGTCATTGATGTTTTTCACCTTCATGTGATTGACATACGTGATGTTTTTGTTCATGACAGGTGCGCCAATGAATGGACAAGGAATCAAGTGGAAATGGCGAACGTGAAAGCTCAATGTTGCGCCCTCGCACGCGGATCGACCTGCGCGGTCAGGTCGTGGAGCCCCCGGAACAAAATTTAGAAATGCTCAAAGCATATTCTATGTTGATTTCAATCCCAAAATACATGAAATTGATGAGGACATGAATATCTTGACTTGTGAACATGTTTCATTGGTCTAACACTTCATTTTTGCAGGTATAGGTGTTTCCGGTCGACCTACACACCTTGGCCGGTCGACCAGATTTGCCAGAGCCTAAGAATTCCACGTTTTACAGGTTTCGGTCGACCGCCCCTGCCTTTCCGGTCGACCGGTTCTTCCAGAAACGAAACACACCAGGAATTACAGATTTCGGTCGACCGCCCCTACTTTTCCGATCGACCGGTTTTCCCAGAACCGAAATGATGATGTTGTTACAGGTTTCGGTCGACCGCCCCCAGGCGTCCGGTCGACCGGTTTTTGCCAGAGCCGAAACGTTCTAGCTGCAGCAGGTTCCGGTCGACCTGCCCATGAATTCCGGTCGACCGCCAGCCCCGATGCAGCCTTGTTTGACTTCGAAATCAACCTCGTGGCTAGCCCCTTTCCATGGATTTGTTTAATCAAATTTTACGTAATCTTCCATGATTTGTGGATCTGGTCTAGGGGGCATCTATGGACCATTCAAGGGTTATAAAACCAACACATGAGGGGATGGAAAACCTAATGTTTCAAGGGGCTTCTTGTGAGATCTAGGGTGGCTACAAGAGAGCTTGGAGACGAGCTACTGTTCACGTGAACAGTAGTTCGTGAAGGTGTTCTTCATCCAATCAAAGGGGAATCAAGCTCAAATCAAAGCCAGCAAACTTCAAGGAAGATTACATCAAAGCAAGGCTATCAAAGTGATTCAAGGAAGCCGGTTTGATTCAAGTTCTTCAAGGGAAATCATCTACATCCATTCAAGTTCTTTCAAGCTTATTCAATGTGATATTTCAAGCATTCAAACTCCTAGAAGCTAAAGAAGCAATCAAGATTCAAGGTAGCTTCATCATCTCCTTCATTCCTTCAAAGAAATTCAAGAGAAGATCAAGAGAGAAGAATTGAAGGAAGAGGTACTATTCATGTGAACAGTACTCCGTGAAGAACATTCATCCAATCAAGGGTGAATCAAGAAGATTGAGTTGAAGCCAAGAGGAGCCTTGTTGCTGATCAACATTCCATACAAGGGCCAATTCATTTTCACTCATAACTCAATCTCTTGTTTTAGTTCATTCACATTTGTTTCATTTTCATTATTGTTTAAACATTGAAAGTGTGATTCATCCCTACCGGTGGTTAGTAGGAAGGTAATTGGAGGGTGTTCCAATTTGCGGTTGACGTCCCTACCAGGTGATGAGTAGGAAGGCAATCGGTGGTTTCCGATTTGCGGTTCTGTGCGCTGCACAAGTGAAGCCTCACCGGGTTTTAGTGAGGGGTGGACGTAGGGCTGAGGATTCAGTCCGAACCACCTTAAAAATTCTGTCTAGTGTGGTTTGCTTGTGTGATTGATTCGTTCTAGATGCATGCTTAGGATCGAATCGTTATATATGTTGCTTATCTTGCTAAGTGAATCATAGCATTCTTGGAAGCTAGTTTCTATTCCGCTGCAATTCATTTTAACTAGCTGTTTAGAGGGCCGCATTGCGAAAAGAGGGGCAGATCTATTCACCCCTCCCCTCTAGATCCGCTGTCCACTACACAACACTTATCATTTTGCCTCCACCACGGCGTCCGTTGGATTAATTTAATGATGAAGATTTGGAGATGGTACAAGAATTTGAAGCTCCTCGGGATGCACCCCTTCCGAGTTTCCTTCGCCGTCCTCTTCCTCCACTGCCAGAAGACCCCTATGCTCAGGACTATGCCACAGTCCCCGATCCAACCCCCATTTATGAGACCTCTTGGTGTTATGATGATGGGTCGATACTCCAATCACCCATACCACCGCACCATGATTCTCCTCCTCTCCCCAATACTTGGTGTTACGATGATGGGTCGATATTCCAATCACCCATACCGCCGCATCATGAGTCTCATCCTATACCTGACACCTCTCGCCCCATCCGACGTTTTCAACGCACTAAACCTTCTCCGTTCACACCTCCCGTAACCACACCAATATCCTCCATTCCACCGGCCTCCGTCGAGCCTCCATCACCCTCCACTACGCCGGTCTCTGCCGAGCCTTCTATTACCCCTCCTCTTTGTTCGCCACCTCAGCCGTCCACTATTCCTGTAACGCCAAAACCAGCTTTGCCAGTCCCTTCCCCTATTCCACCACTTAACCTATCACCCTTACCCGTGGCTAATCCTGAGCAAGGTCCACCCCTTTTTTCACTCAAGCCAACCCCGACTGCTTCCGAGCAAAGGGGGAAGCTCGACGTGTTTGAACCTTCGCTTCCACTCTCCCTTTCTCTAACACCTTCCATTATACCTCCACCATCCATGGAACCTTCCGCCTCCCCTTCACCCCCCTTTAATACTCGGAACGGACGACCTTCTGTAAGTACTTGTGCCAAAGATGATCAAGAGCCGGGAAAGAAAGATTTGGCCACGGCCATGCTGTTCAAGATGCTAGAGTTTATTTGTCGGATGCCAATCCGGGTTGTTATGCCAAGCATGGTCGAAGAGTCCAAGTCCCTGCCACTGCTCACTAAGAGAGAGTGCCAAACTTTGATGCCGTGTAAGTTTGTGCCCAAGGGCCGGGCAGCGCACCCTTTGTTCCAACTTTCAAATCTTGAACCCATTCTTCCATACAAGGGGCGAATGACCATTTTGTTCAACACTCCCTATACGCCACAACTCCTGGGCAACACAATGCTTCCTATCCCAACTTTCCAACTCTCTCACACTATTACTTTTCACTCTCCAAGGGAGTTGTCATTTACTATTGAAGCTTCATCATGGGCTCTTACTTTATCCATTGGGCCAATTGGCTATACACTTTCACTGCCATGGAGGGGCGGTTATCTTGGTGCTAAGGGGCCTTCTACTATTTTATCCACCTTCTATTCAACGCCATCCACATTCTTGTCTATCACATTTTCTTCATGGGCCACTCCGGGGCCAAGAAGGAGGATCTCATCTTCTCACCCTTCATATTCTTTGCATCTCATGCATTCTGTTGCATCCATGTCTTCATCGCATCCATTTTGTTGCATTCGCATGCATTTGCATTCCTTTTCTCCGGGGTTTCCAGACCCATATTTTCCCCATCTTTCGGAACCTCCGGATCTTCCGCATTCCCCATCTTGTTCATCTTCATCCTTGGGATCTTCGGGTCTCCTTACACTTCCTAGGCATTGTACACCCTCCGATCTTCCCTCAGGGCATCGCGCCCTTTTCCAACTATTGCATCCGCACTCCCCGAATTTCTCTCTTGCCCTCTTGGGGCATCACGCCGCATGGTGTCTCATTCCTCCGGAACCTCCGAATCCTTCATCCTCTTCTAATCCACTCCCCTCAGGGCATCGCGTCCTTCCAAGTTTTTCCTCCCTAATTCTCCCAGGGCATCGTGCCCCCTTTCCTGCTATTTCCCTGAAACCTCCTGGTGTTTTATCCCTCCTTTTAGGGCATCGCGCCCTTTTCTATCTTCTTCCCCCGGAACCTCCGGATCTTTCTCTTCTCCATGGGCATCGCGTCCCTCGGTATTGGCTTCCTCCGGAACCTCCGGATCTTGCTCTTTGGGCATTGTGCCCCTGCACACCCTCACATCCGGATCTTATGGGCTTCTTACTGATTCTCCTAGGGCATCGCGTCCCTCGGTATTTGCTTCCTCCGGAACCTCTGGATCTTGCTCTTTGGGCATCGCGCCCCTACACACCCTCACGTCTGGATTTTCTGGGCTTCTTACTGATTCTCCCTGGGCATCGCATCCCTCGGTATCTTATCCCTTCGGAACCTCCGGACCTCCCTTTTAGGGCATCGCGCCCCTCTACACCTCCATATCCGGATCCTCCAGATTCCTCTCCCGTCCTCCCTGGGCATCACGCCCCATGGTGTCTTCCTCCCCCGAATCCTCTGGATTTCTTATCCCCTCTCCTAGAGCATCACATCCCTTCTTTCGCCATCCCTCCGGAACCTCTGGACCCTCCTGACCCTTTTCATCCACTCTTCCCGGGGCATCGCGTCCCTCGGTATTTGCTTCCTCCGGAACCTCCGGACCCTCCATCTTTCTTCCAATTTGTCTTCTTACTCTTCCAGGACATCGCGTTCTTCATTTTTTTCCTCCTCTTCCATCATCTTTTTCCCTATTTCTTCCCAGGGCATCGCGTCCCTCGATGTTTTATCCCTCCGGAGCCTCCAGATTCTTCTTCCCCTCATGATTCTCCTCCTTTGCCTCCAGACCCTCCGGATCCGCCTCTTTCCATCTATCAATTTCTTCTTCTAATTCCTCTTGATCTTGGGTCCGACCCAACTTCTTCCACGTCCACTGCCTTGGGCATCTGCCCTTTCTCCCACTGCTTCCGAGGCTTTAGTCCTCACTCCTCCTTCTAATTCTCCTCTCCTTCTGTAGATTGTTCCATGTGATCAGGGCCTCCGCGCCTTAGTGAGGGAGTTCTAGCCCTCGCCTCTCTTCCTTTTCTCCTTATTCGTCTGAGTCTGGTCTGAGCACCACTCCTTCTTGTTAAGCCACTTCCAAATCCTTTGCTTCCAATCCTTTTATTTGCCTAAGAGGACTATCCCACGATGATCAACCCCGCCTCTCGCGGCAGCTGCTTCAACAAAGATCGCAAGGTAATATGTTGACGTAAGTAAGCATTTTTATGATATCATTATCTCATTGCTTCACGCATGATTTTCAAAGTGAAGTGCTTCTTAACAAGATTAAAAGTGGCGTTTTAGACCTTTATCCTAGGACGTATCTTTATCTTTACTAAATCTCTTAAAAAAAGTCTTTAGGCTTACTTCTGCAGCACTTTGGATAATAAAAACCCCACGCTGGGAATTCGACATTCTCTCCCCGCTTGTTAAGAGCAACCCTCAACTGGGCACCGCACACACTTCACGGTGTCCTTAGCTGGCTCCTTTGATAAAACACAGTTGCTACTTTGGCCATGCCATGAGTATATTTGAAAGTCTTTTCTCTTCTTTGCTCGGCCGAATGCAGGGGCAAGAGGTTGACAGATGAGATGACCAACCTAGGTAATCCCCAATACGAAAGAAGTCTCAAATAGGGGCAGTCTTGACCCAAACTAAAATCAAATTTCATGATATACATCTCGCCAAAATGACTATTATGAAAATCAAGTCAAGATTTCGGTAAATGCAAAATTATGAATTATGACATGACAAGAGTGGCAAAGTCTCCGCAGGGAAAACCCTGGTCGTATGCATGTCAAGGGTCTAAAAATCAAAGGCACAAAGCCCCGGCGCAACAGACTACCTCTTTGAGGGGTAATACCCCGGAAGGAATTTAAGTCTCGATATCTCCCATCCTGCATAAAGCTTATCTCCAATTATTCTTCTCTTCTCCCTCTAAGACCGAATGTTTCTCGGGTATGGCCTTGGTAGGAGCACCGTTAACCAAATGTAGCTGGTCATGGGGCGCCACCTTTAAATGCACGCCCGGCTTTAGGCAGTTTTAAGCGAAAGGGGAAGGAACAAGGACCCTTAGCCAGTGGTTTAAACATCCGTTGATGCTGCACTAGCAATGTCTAAGTCAAATTTCAAAAAAATTGAATATTGCCAAATTTCAAAAAAAATTGAATATTGCCAAATTTCAAAAAAAATTGAATATTGCCAAATTTCAAAAAAATTGAATATTGCCAAATTTCAAAAAAATTGAATATTGCCAAATTTCAAAAAAAATTGAATATTGCCAAATTTCAAAAAAATTGAATATTACCAAAATTTCAAAAAAAAAATTGCCAAATTTCAAAAAAATTGAATATAACCAAATTTCAAAAAAATTGAATATTGCCAAATTTCAAAAAATTTTTGAATATTGCCAAAATTTCAAAAAAATTGAATTTTGTAAAATTCCAAAAAAAATTGAATATAACCAAAATTTCAAAAAAAAATTTGAATATTGCCAAATTCCAAAAAATTTTGAATATTATCAAAATTCCAAATTTTTTGAGTATTTCCCAAATTTTCATATTTTTCAAAATCAACATAAAAATTCAAATATTCCTTTTGAAAAACTTATAAAAATTTGCATGCTTTCGAAAAATTCTAAAAAAATTGCATGGCATTATTGCAGAGATATCCTTTTGCAGGGGCACGCAAAATCAAAAGAACAATCACAAGAAGTGCAACAAGTACCAAAGACTGTCTCATTCCACTATATATGTCAAAAGGGTACAAAATGAGAGTGGGTACAAACAACCTCTCTAGCTCTCCCCTCGACCCTCCTGATCTCCCCCTCTACGCGAGCTCTCAGCCTCCTCCTGTCCTCCTCGGGAAGACCTAGGAGGAGCCATCGATCCCGGAGAAGCTGAACCCCTGTCACCGCGTGCTCCCCTCTCAGCATCTTCCCTCCTCTGATGCTCAGAGGAGGTAACTAAATAATCAGTGCTCGAATAGGCTCGGGAGTATCCCTCGCGCTGAGCCCGCTCACGCCCCCACCGATAGCGATCCTCCGCATCCTTCGCCCGCTGCTCGGCGATCCCTAATCTAGTACTCAGCTGCACCCTCTCTAGCTCCCGCTCCACTCTCTCTCTCTCCCATCTCTCTCTCTCTCTGTCTCGCTCCTCTCTCTCTCTATGCCGCTCACTCCTCTCCACACCGAGGAGAAGGTGTAGCTCCGCCACATCCCGAGGAAGCTCCTGTATGACTCGACGCCTCAGCTCTGCTTCCGCCATCCGCAGCTCCTGCTCCTGCACTCGAAATCTTGGTCAATAACTGATAATTAATAAATTCCCAAGACTAGATTAAAAGAATAGATTGCTTACTCTTTCCCGTAGGGAGGCCTCAGCTGTCTCCGCCCGAGCAACTGCACTAGCAAGCTGGCTCTCTAGATCTGTGTGGTCACAGACGGGCTGAGTAGAGGATGAAGCACCATGCGAGGATCGGACTGCCTCTAGCTCCTCGCGCTGAAAAAGAAACATTATTGTTAATTGAAATTTAAATTCAGATCACTCTAGTTATAAGTTCTTACCAGCTCATCTACGGTATGCTGGAGGTCCTCGCGCTGCCAGATCGTAGAGTCAAGGAGCCCCTGTACCATGGCTAGTCTCCCCTCTATGTCGAACTGCAATAACGCATGTTGGTCACATGTTGAATAATCAAGTTCTTATAAATGAAAATGCAAATGAATTTAAAGTGTACCTGTCCACGAGCGCTCTGATAGACTCGGCTACCATATGTCTGAGAGTATGCCTGGAGGTAGGCATCATCTGAGTCCGCTCCCGCAGGGACTGGGCGGCCACGTCTTTTCCAATCTGCATACTGCTCCCGGGCACGTTGCCGCCAATCATCTGTCCCCTGGAGGCCTCGAAAACGTCTCCCAGGTCGTGGGTCCGTCGCCTGGGTCGAGAACTCTACTACCGCCTGGTGGAGCCCCAGTGTCCTCATGATTAGCCTATGGTATAGGGGCTCGACTAGGTTGAGGGCATGCAACCAGATCTCTCTCCCGAAGTATGGGATGGCCGCCTCCACCCAGGGCATCACCCCGATATCCCTCTGATACGGAGTCCAGATCACCTGCAGAGTTCAATTTGTCATTGCCCTTGATCTCATTCATATAATATAATTCAATTTCAAAAATTAAATCTTACCTCTATATGGGGCATCATATCTAACATCTCCTGAATGTGGGTGACCTGGTCTTTCAAAGATCGGCTGTCTCGTGTTGGGGTCCATCGTCTGGCCAGGGGCAGCAGATCTCCTCGATCCTCCCAAGCACGCCTGAGGGTAGGAAGATACAAATAACTCCAAACCTGAAATGTAGCTCATGTGATCAATATAAGAGGCAAGTGCATAATTTAATCCATGGAGTTTAAGGCTTAGAGAGATACCTGAAGTAGAGGGTAGAATCCCCCAAGTGAAGACTGGAGTGAAGAAATGCCAAAACTGTCGAACAAATGGGCTAAGACTGCCGCACCCCAAGCATACCATCTGACTCTATTCAGATCCTCCAGTAGAGGTAGAAATCGGCAGCTCACTGCATCACCTTGGGTCGCTAGAAGCAGCTTGCCAATCATCAGTATAAGAAACCTCCTCAACTCCATGTCGGCCTGTACACCAGCCTCGGTCGCGAAGCTCTCTCTGGCCCCAGCCTCTAGTCTCCTCTCATGAGTCGTCAAAGTCTCTCCCACCTCCCTCTGTGTGTGGAACAAGCCGAGACTCTCCTGTAAAGTGATCCTCGACACTAGCGAGGTCCGACCGGTCCCCTCCAGCTCCAAGCCCAGTGATGCGGGACGGAAGTGGGGGGGTCCTCTTCTTCCTTCTGATCATAGTCGCGCTATACCCATTACGCGCATTCTGAAGAACGCGCTATATCGTTTACGCGCGTTCACAGACAGCAGCAGAACGAAGAACCTCGATGTTGGGGCTCCCGTGGATGACTCTAGGGGATCAAAACACAAGGGGACAACACACAGGATGATAGACAACACACGGGGGATGCTAAAATTGAAATCAAACCAAGCAAATCCTATCTAGGATAACTTTTGTGAAGGCGGATGTGGGGGTGAGTGACAAGGGAAGGAGGGTGGACGTGGATGATGTTAGGGCCTAGATGAGGCTTGGCTGGGGCCTCACACCCGAACCCATCGTAGGTACGGTGCAGCCGAGCTCCATCCAGATCGTAACAACACCTTTGGCGGAGATGGGGAGGTGGAATCGTGGTTGGAAGAAGATCAAAGCTCCGAATGGAGCCTCACACTCGACCCCGTCTCAGAGCCGATGCACCCGGGGCTTCGATCGTCCTCCATTGAAGGGGAAAAGGAGAGGATCAGAGGGACAGAATTGGGCCTCGTGCCCAGAGAGGATCGGATGAAGGGGGGGGTTTCCAAAGATTTGGAGGAATAGCCATGGGCTACCCTCAAGAACACTCATTTCGAATTCATTGATTCATCTCATTCTATTTAATCAAACGAACGGGGTACATATATAGGGAAAGGGGAAGACAACACGACGTTAACACGTCGATTTACAACCATGGAAGACAGCTAACATCGAAGACTTTGAAGATTTCGGCGCCGGGAAGTTGGGCTTGCTGCCCACACGTTTCTGCCTGAGATCGCGCTAGGGGAACCTAGCGCCTTCTTCAGGTCGCGCTAGGGACCTATAGCACCTTCTTCAAGATGGCGCTATGGCCCTATAGCGCCTTCATGCTTTGGCCTGGCAGCTGCTTGATTTGCTTCGGCTCGACGGATTGCTTGATTCCCATCAAAACCCCTCCACTTTGGAAGGTTCGTCCTCGAACCTCGTAACTCAAGATCCCAGTCTGTGGGAACAGCCTGGTTCCCTAAGCTCTGATACCAAGTTGATGCGGGACGAAAGTGGGGGGTCCTCTTCTTCCTTCTGATCATAGTCGCGCTATACCCATTACGCGCGTTCTGAAGAACGCGCTATATCGTTTACGCGCGTTCACAGACAGTAGCAGAACGAAGAACCTCGATGTTGGGGCTCCCGTGGATGACTCTAGGGGATCAAAACACAAGGGGACAACACACAGGATGATAGACAACACACGGGGGATGCTAAAATTGAAATCAAACCAAGCAAATCCTATCTAGGATAACTTTTGTGAAGGCGGATGTGGGGGTGAGTGGCAAGGGAAGGAGGGTGGACGTGGATGATGTTAGGGCCTAGATGAGGCTTGGCTGGGGCCTCACACCCGAACCCATCGCAGGTACGGTGCAGCCGAGCTCCATCCAGATCATAACAACACCTTTGGCGGAGATGGGGAGGTGGAATCGTGGTTGGAAGAAGATCAAAGCTCCGAATGGAGCCTCACACTCGACCCCGTCTCAGAGCCGATGCACCCGGGGCTTCGATCGTCCTCCATTGAAGGGGAAAAGGAGAGGATCAGAGAGACATAATTGGGCCTCATGCCCAGAGAGGATCGGATGAAGGGGGGGGGGTTTCCAAAGATTTGGAGGAATAGCCATGGGCTACCCTCAAGAACACTCATTTCGAATTCATTGATTCATTTCATTCTATTTAATCAAACGAACGGGGTACATATATAGGGAAAGGGGAAGACAACACGACGTTAACACGTCGATTTACAACCATGGAAGATAGCTAACATCGAAGACTTTGAAGATTTCGGCGCCGGGAAGTTGGACTTGCTGCCCACACGTTTCTGCCTGAGATCGCGCTAGGGGAACCTAGCGCCTTCTTCAGGTCGCGCTAGGGACCTATAGCGCCTTCTTCAAGATGGCGCTATGGCCCTATAGCACCTTCATGCTTTGGCCTGGCAGCTGCTCGATTTGCTTCGGCTCGACGGCTTGCTTGATTCCCATCACCCAGTAGCCTGCGTGCCATCTCCCGATAATCAAGGTAAGTGCAGCCTGTCACTATCGATCCATGCACTCGCAGCCCAGTAATACGGGTGACGTCTTCTAGAGTCGGGATCATATGACCCCAGGGGAAGAGGAAGGCCTTGCACCCCGTATCCCATCTGGCTTTCAGGGCCCTTATCAATTCCACATCGACTCTCAGCACCTCTATTTCCAATAATTCTCCAAAGCCCATTCGGCGGAGGCGGGCCTGTTGAAACTCTGGTAGTGTGAAGTAGACGGCCCGAACCAATGTCCATGAAATCCGGGCACGAACTGCACCCTCTACACCCTGCACACAACATAAAAGCAAGAAATATCAATTTGTGTTCATCAAACAAAAAAAAAATCAGAAAATAAAAAAAATTGGCATTCTGTTCTTTAACGCGCTATATCGTTATAGCGCGTTCATCTTGAACGCGCTATGAAGACATAGCGCGTTCATATTCCAAAGGTAGGGGGCGACCCCTCATTCCCCAAATCCATTCTGTGGGCATTTTTGCCCTCTACATTAATCTAAGGGGGTGTCTTATCCTCCGTTTTTACATTTTATGAAAGAAAAACAAGAAAAAATCTAAAAGAAAACAAGTTAGGGGCGGTTTCTTACCAATCGACGTTTTCGAACCACCACGCCACCAACAGGTTCCGCCGCTACTTCCTCGGCTGTCGCGGCACCTTCAGCCCCCTCCGCCTCGTCGGAGGAGATCTCCATTTCATCTCCTTCAAGCCTAGCCGAGACAGTCACCTCCGAATCGGGGTTTTCTTCCACGAGAGAGGGCGCTCGTTCCTCCTCCGTGCGAGATCGTTGACGGCCGCGGGTGGCGCGCCGTTTGGAATGTCGGGGAGGTCCTCCTTCCATTGGATTAGGGCAATAGAAGTTTGGGCTGGTGAGAGGGCGAGAGAGGGAGTGGAGAGAGGGAAAGGATGTGTTTGAATGAATGAAAGGGTGGGGGGCGGCTTTTGAAATATGCGCGTAATGAACTCGCTATATGTTCATAGCGCGACACTATCGCGCTATGTATATATAGCGTGATGATGAAAAATAAAAGAGAAAAAAATATAGAAGGGGGGAAGAAAAGAAAAGAAAATGCAGGTTGTGGATGAATAAAACTTGTGTTCTTTCGCTTATGCATGCTTAAATTTGCTCTATTTTCGCTTAACATTGTATTCCCAGGAAAAGAAAAGGAGAAGATAAAATGGCATGCCACCAGGTAAGTATTCCTTTATCCCTTCCTTTATTGCATTATGATACTTACATTATTATATTATCTCAAGGACCGGCCGGTTCTCTGTACGTTTCGGGATCTGAGTTCCCCTCTACCAAAAATAGTGATGATCTAGAAACATGCAGTTAATCGTCGGATAGGCCGTTAGGTCGGACGAATTTGGGGACGATGGAGTTCATCTCGCATGCCGTGGTTGCGGATAACTCTTGACCCGAGTCTGTTTGATTTAGCAATATTATCCTTGAGTATCTTATATTTTATTCTTTCTTGGCATTTGTTTTAATGATTTCTTTTATTTTAACCCTGCACGCATCATGCCCTTTTTTTTGCATTCATAAATGTCCAGTTTTTCTTCTCAATTAAGGATCAATAATGCTTAAGTTTTCGAATAAAGAAATTCAATTCCATTCTGAATTTGAAAGATTGCTCCTGGTTGAGCGCTGGATCTCATTGGTCGATGTGACCCTCGCCTGGAATTTATCTATCTCCTTTCAATCCAATTTAACTTATCCTTTTGGTCCACTCATTAGTTGTGAACCGCACGATGGCATCGATGGATCCGCCGGGCTCGCGTCCATTCCACTAACTGAGTGAAATTCGTAGTTGCTACGCACTGCGGATGCCTCTTTTGTGCAAGAGGTTGATCAGCTTCCCTTTTTTGTTGTTCCGCGCCTATCGTTCTAGGCAGGAGTCACTGGTGCTAGCTTGACCTTGTGGTTAGCTCAGAGTTTTCTGGATTATTCCTATCACTTGGCGGCTGTGATGGGTGTCTCTTTTTCCTTGATATCCACTTATCAGTCCGCTCCACTACGTTTCCACTTCATCTCTCCGTCACTACCACTCCGTGTAATCTCCGTTTTGTCTCCGTTTCACCTCCGTCTCGCTCCCCTGTAAAGTGGATATCAAGGAGGGGCATCTGTAGACACCCAATTTTGACCGATAAGTTGAGCAGTTTCTTTGTTCTCCTAGTTAATGCCCCAATTGATCCATAATTAGTTGATTTTCTGGGATATCTCCCTATTCTTGGCCGTACAATTCAATTTTCGTACCTTGGATCTCGTCTCGAATTTGGCATTCTCGCGCTACTCACTCACATCACTTTCTTGTTCATAAGCGCGTTATGGACCTAATTGAATGATCATTTGAATAGTCGTTATTTCTTGATATTTGATCTTTATAGCATCCACTCTGAATGTTATTCTTACTTAATACTTGATTGAATGGCCATCAAATGGGTATTTATTCTTTTTCTAATCATTTGGGGAGCCAATCATTGTCGCGCTATATCGTCATAGCGCGATCATGAAGAACCCGCTATATGCTTGTAGCGTGTTCTCAGTCAGAAACCCAGTCTGACCCGGACTCCCCTTTTTCGACTTGGGTCCTTATTTTGGTAAGTTTCCAATCATATTCCGTCCAAAGGAAGGTTCCTAATCCTAATAGGAGTCTTTCCCCCTCATTAATCGGCAATATTGCATTGATTTGAGCCACCAAGTCATTAGTTTGAATCGAACTCCGACCTAGGGTTCGTTCTTGATCCTTCTCCTATAAATTGGACCCATGGCCGTCGTTTTGAAAGGGATGCAACTCGAGATCTTGACGAGGAGGAGGCTGCGCTTCGTTCCAAATCAACAACTCCTCGCTCCTCACACATCCAAGGGAGTATTTAGGGGCATATTGTGTTCTTCCTCGTTCTTAGTTTTTCTCCCCAATTCGTTTATTTCAATCCTCGCATAACATTGCATATTGATCTCAAAAACACTTCTTTTACAAAACACACGCATTCACACACACACCAAACCTATTTTTGGCCCTTCCATAGGGGTTTAAAAACCACCAAACCCCCAGGTAATCGAGCCCTTCTTTTACATGCTTTTGATTAAGAATAGGGGCAGATTCAACTAAAATCTCGATCTAATGGGCCTTCTATTTGTTATTTATGATTGTTTACAGGCACTAGAAGATTGATAGGTGGAGCCCTTGCACCTTGGCCGGCCTTGGAGCAAGGAAGAAACGAATCCAATTCATCCCGCTTTCTGTCTGATATCGCGTTGTATGAACATAGGGCGATCTTGAGAAGGCGCTAGGACTATATAGCGCGTTCATCCCCAGGTCAGCTCTTGGCCTCTTGAATTTCTGAGGTATGTAACGTGCCCTTATTTTGATCTTCATATTATTTGGCATGTTGTTGGCCTCAGTGGCGATCACGGATTTTAATTATTACATGTGACCCCCCCTTTTATCATTGATTTTGGTTCTATATCTTGTCAAATCATCGCATATTGAAATCATCAATCGGGGGTGGTCTAATTCCATAATCTACACTGGGTAGTCCAACCTGTAGGTAGCACTGGTGCGGGCTGTACATCGCCAGTGCAGTGTCGCTTACGAGCCTCAGATCTAAGGCTGGCCTCCTAGGTACCCTGATAGTGGTGTTGCGGAGGAAGTCAGGGCGCATCACGAACCAATCCAGGGGTAGCCTGTTGATGTGCAGTCACCACTCGTCCCGGGTCTTCTTTTCTGATGTCCTACACTCTACCTATGGAGAAAACCCGAAGGCGCCACCTATGAAGAAGAGGGGGTGACTCCCGAAGATCCGGCTGGCTGAAGTGACGTCCTCCTTATGAATGAATTTCATCCTAACACCCATCCAGCACTCTAAAAGCATCATGGAACCAAAGAGAGGACCTACTAGAGCTGCTGAGGTAAGGCCCTCGTACAAGTAAGCAAGGACGGCCTGGGAGATAGAAAGACCCTGCCACAGGCCACTAATGGTACTAAGGATCGGAGTCTCTAGCACATGGTCGACAGAGGGGAACAAGATGGCCCCGCACAGGCAGATAGACGCGGCCTTGGCTATGGCCTCATCCCACCCACACCTATTCCTACAATGCTCAACTACCCACTGGCTAAGAGGAAGAAGATGGACCTGGCGTGGGCCTATGAAGGTATGGATGTCCTTGCTATCTGGTATAAACCCTCCCAAGATGAGGCTAGGATCTATAGAGGCAACGGTATGACACACTAAGTCCTCCTCACCAACCTTAGACCTAGGAAAAGAAAAATAGGTCTCTACCTCCTCTAGTAGGATAGTGGCCTCAAAAGATGGGAAAATGAATGTATGGGTCTGAGGGTGCCAGATCTCTACCAAGGCTGAGATGTTATGCCAGTCAATGGAGAGCTTTGGGTAATTCTAGCCTAATACCAAGAGTGGGTGTAGGTGCCAGGACTTCAGGATGGATATCACTCCTAGGGGCAATGCACGAACCATGGGAGCCATCCACTTTAAAGTGGAATAGCGCCTGGAGCCAGGGAGAAGCTGAAGAAAAGGAGAAGGAGAAAGAGAGGAAGAACGTATGAGTGAATGAATGAACTAATTTGAATGAAGTCATGCTAAACATACCTCCCTCAAAGGGTTCGAGCTGAGATGGCGAGGGATTGTAGTCAGTCGTTGAAGCACCTCGCGCTCCTTTCTGGCCGGCTTTGGCCCTTCATAAACTCCTCCTTCCATAGAACTCCCCTCGAGGCACCTTTTCATGATGATTTGAGCAAGAATATCAAAGGTTTGAGGCTTAGAAAGACGGGTATGATATGTGTTGCGAATTTAGACCCCCCCTTTTTATAGAGCTTGATTAGAGGCCTACTCCTACTAGGACTGAGCTAAGATAGCTCTAGATTGGGTTAGGATAGAGTTTGGGTTGAATTAAAACTCACTTCCTCGGATTGGGACTCTCCAAGAGAGTCCCATTCAGACTCCCAGTATGCCGAGATGGACGGCCTCATGACAGGCCGCTCAACCTATTGAGCGGTTGATAATTTACCGTTAATTAGCTTCTAGACAGTTCGATCTTAAGGTTTGAACGGGAGATCTCTAGCCATTCTTCTTCTTGGACGGTTAAACCTGGACCGTTTATCTACTTTTTCTCGCCTGCTAAAACATTTCGCTTGCGGTCTTTATCCGGCCGTTCTTCCCAAGAGTGGCTGGCTATTAACCGCCCATCTCCCTGCTACACTGTTTATGTACTTCTCCCTCTTTCTCTCACCCGTAAGTCGGTGTGTCTCTCCTCTCACGTCTCTCACTTCCGTGGGAACGTTGCTCTCTCTAGTCTCACTCTGAGTCGGTGTCTCTCTCTCTCACTCTGAGTCGGCGTCTCTCTCTTACAATGAGTTGGCGTCTCTCTCTCACTCTGAGTTGGCATCCCTCTCTCCCTTTAAGATGACGTCTCTCCCTTACTCTGTCGTGTCTCTCACCTCCTCACTCGCTCACTCGTGTCGTCTCTCTCTCTCTCGCGTGTCCGTCTCACTCGTGTCGTAGTCGTAGTCAGTAAGTCAGTGTCAGTCATTTGCATTCATTCATACATTCATACATTCATCCACAAAACAAAAAAAAGGATACCATATCACTAACATATCCACATGTAAAAAAGTTGAGTCTCAAGTACAGAGTCAGGTCTGTCCCTCTCCCTGACCCCTGTCACTGTCTTCGCCGCCTTCGTGCCCCTTTGGTGGAGGCATCGCCGAGGTCACCTCGTCATGCTGTCGTCGACGCCACTCATCCTTCTCATTCCTCCGGTGGCCGGAGGAACCCATAAAGTAACTCCTCACAAAGTCATGAGTACCGTGGCTGCCGCTCGGAGTCGCTCTGCTGCGATCCCGACTCACCTCTCTCAGGCCAGCCACCATACCCTCCAGTCTCGCTGCCTGAAGTCGAGCCTGCTCTGCCTCAGCTCGATAGCGCTCCGCGTCAACCCGGTGGCGTTCTGCCTCAGTAGCTCCGGCCTGGAGACGCTCCAGCTCCGCACGGAGAAGTGCTTTCTCAAGTGCGTCAGCCGGTCGACTCTACGCCGCCTCCTCCCATAGGCGGGCCGCCTCCTTCCGAGCCGCTGCCCGGCTCTGCTCAAGCTCTGCCCTAAGTCGGGACAGCTCGGTCATCTGCGTACATTATCATGGTCAGTTAAAAGCATTTCATACGTTTCATAAGTATAAACAGGGAAAGTGTAGTGATTGCGTACCCTCTCAGTGAGTGCCACCTCGGCCGCCTTGGCCCGCACTACCATCCGTGTGAAATTGGCATCCTGCTCGGCTCGGTCTGCGGAAGTCTGCGAAGAAGAAGAAGGAGCGTCGGCCCCCTGCCGCTGGGCTCCCTCGATGCGCTACATCCAAAACTCTAGGTCAATCACATGCATAATCATAATTAAGTGCATAATTTTAGAGTTCAAGGGTTAGAAGACTCACCAGTAGGGCCCGGGCATGCCGAGCCTCGTCTCGCTCCCTGATCGTAGAGTGTAGGAGCCCCTGCAGCTTCGCAAGCCATCCCTCCGGGTCGATCTACATTTAGAAGTCCAAATGTCAGTGTGTCATCATATAGAGATCATAAGCATAATAGACATAGTTTAAGTTTAGAAGTCGTACCGGTCGGTGGGCACCCCGGAACACCTGGTCCCGGTAGTGTCTGGCGTATGCGGTGTAGTACGATGAGTCAATATCAGCCCGGGCGGTCACCACCCGCCCGAATGCTATCCACTCTGGTATCTGCGCGGCATTCCGCACCGTCCAGTCAAAGGCGGCTGTTAGGCCTCGTGTCATCTGAGTAACGCGCTCCCCCAGCTTCTCTGCCACTGGGAACTCGACCACTGGCTGATGGACCTCAATGGTCCTCATCACCAGTCGGAAGTATAGTGGCTCCACCACATTCATGCAGTGAAGCCACACGTCACGCCCCGAGAAGGCGAGGACCCCGACCACCCAGGGCTGGCCCTCCTATCCCTCCTCGGCGTAAGGTGTCCACCGTACCTGCAAAATAGAAATTGCATTTAAGTAAAAAGTCTAAGGTTAGAATTGTACCGAGGTGTACGGTAGAGCGTCTAAGTCATCTTGCAGCTCTCGGACCTGTCTCCTAAGGGTTGTAGTCTCACGAGGTGTGGTCCACCTCCGGGCAATCGGCAGGAGCTCAGGGTGAGTCTCCTTGCCTCTACCTAGCCCACGTAGGTGCATGTAGGCCCAAACCTGCATCAGATCGCATCAGCATATACGAAGCATATAGCAATTGCATAATCGAGTCTAGGGTCGAGTCGTACCTGGAGTAGGGGAGAGAAGCCCCCAAGCATGGTCTGCCTGCCCGTCGAGCCCAAGGTGTCGAACAAGAAAACCAGGACCGCCGCTCCGCACGTGTAGTCACCAACATGGTCGAGGTCCTAGAGTAGTGGAAGGAAGCGGCAGTGGATCACGTCTGCACGCATCGAGAAGAGGAGTTGTCCGAACAGCAGCATCAGGAATCTCCTCAGCACTCTGTCAGCCTCTGCTCCCGGCTCCGCCGCCACTCTCGGTGTCGCCAAGTCCACCAACCTCTGGAGGTGCTGCTCCGGTTGCTCCCTCGTCTCTATGCCGGCTCGTCGCAGTCCGAGCCTGTCCTGAAGACTCACCCGGGGCAGGAGAGTAGACTGCCGATCAGGACGTCGCAGCGCCAAGCCCAGCAGCTCCGGGGCCACCTCACGATAGTCGGGATACGTGCTCCTGCTGACCGGAGTCCCGTGCACTCGCAGGCCAGTGAGTCTGGCCACGTCCTCGAACGTGGGGACCATATGCCCCCACAGGAAGAGGAACGTATAACTCACTGGATCCCAGCGGTCGTGTAGAGCATAAAGGAGCGCGGTATCAAACCGACACACCTCAATGCTCAGGAATGGGGCGAACCCCATGGCCCCTAGTCGCTCTCGCTGAAAGTCCGGCAGTGCCAGATACACTGCACGGACCTGCAACCACGAGATGTGGGTCCTACGTTTTCCCTGCATTCATTCATATAGTTGCATGCATTTAATAGTCATTTTAAGCATTTTATTTCAATAAACAAATGAAAATAATAAAAATTGCACTTGGGCTGGATGAGCGGTTCTCCATGAACCACTCTACTCTATGGGCGGTCCGATATGGGCCGCATTTGTTCTGAACCCCTAATGCCTCGAACGGTCTATTGAAGCCCGTTCATCAGTTATGCGGTGGACCTCCCACCATTCATCTCCATCTTCAGCCCTATTGTTTTCTGGTTTTGAACGGCCACCCCTGGGCCGCATGTGATATGGGCGGCTCTATATGAGCCGCACGTCCTTGGCTGTGTGGTTCCTTGAGAACCGCTCATCCGTCGTCTTCCCCGATGACAGTGAGGGCCTTCCCACCGGCGGTGGCACCCCATGGGCCCCTAAGCCGGCTCCTAAGGGGTTAAAAGCCCCTATTCTACCCCGTAATCTAACATGCAAAAATTGAAAATTGAAAATGGGCAAGTTTTGGGGCCTACCTCGGGTTCCCGTGGTGTTTTCCCCTTCGCCGCCGTGGGCGCCGCCATCGGTTCGTCGGCGTGCTCTTCGGCCGCAGCCTCTCCTTCCTCCGCCGCAGCTGTCGGGGGTGCGTCCTCCTCCTCGGCGACGAGTGGCGGTGGGGCTCCCTCTTCAACGGCGACCGACGCCACCACTTCCTCTTCCACGGTCGCCGCCACCGGCGGCGGCGACCCTCCCTCTTCTCCGGCCATGGCTCGGGCGGGGTGGTTAAGCGCTTGCCGCTTGGTTCGCATGGGCAAGGGCGGAAACGGGAAGAGTGAGAGAGTGAGAGAACGGGAGAGATGGAGAGAAAGGGGGGGGATGAGGGGGCTCGGTGTGCGTTTCTCCCTCCTCCCGCCGTCGGTTACGGCGGGGAGGAGGGAGACGAAGGGTTTAACGTTTTAAAACCTCATAGGATGAACGGTCTATTATACGGCCGTCCAAGCTCTAAGCGGTTCTTTCCTAGCCGTTCCTTCCCCAATGGTATCTTACAGACGAGCGGCAACATTTTGGCCGTCCATTTTGTTGGCGGTTGAATATGGGCCGTCCACTACTTGATCCCACGTTCAAATTCTCTACTCGTGCACGGATTGTCTAACGCCGTGTTTGTCATTGGGCGGTATTATATCAACCGTTCATTTGTTAAAATAAATGGTTTGAACCATGTTGCTGCACATCATATGTTTAATTAATAAATTTGGTTGTTTCATGATATTGTTGCAAACCTTGCTAACAGTCTTCTTTGTAGCATCAGCTTTCAGTTACCTCGCGATCCGCCGTCAGGTGAGTCAGGTAAGTATTCTGATCCCTATATCATGTATTGCATTACTATATGGTACTATGTTATATTATCTCAAGAACCAGCTGGTTGTTCGCATGTTCCTGGATATGATGTTCCCCTTTAACAAAAACAAGTGATAATCCAGGTGCACGTGCTTAACCTTCGGATAGGCCGTTAGGTTGGGAAATCTAGGGGACGATGGTTCTATCTTGCACGCCGTGGTTGCGGATAGTGTCTTGACTCTGATTAACCCAGTCTAGCATTATTATTATCGAGTATTTTATATTTTATTCTACCTGAGAGAGAGGTAGTCTTTTCTATTGATCTAATTCCTGGCACGTCCCTTGTTTCAAAGGCTTCGTATCGTATGTCTCCTACGGAGTTAAGGGAATTAAAGAGGCAATTAAAGGAGTTGCTCGAGAAGGGGTTTATTCGCCCTAGCACATCCCCGTGGGGAGCCCCCGTGTTGTTTGTACGAAAGAAGGATGGTTCAATGAGACTCTGCATTGACTACCGGCAATTGAACCAGCTTACTGTCAAAAATAAGTACCTATTGCCGAGGATCGACGAGCTGTTCGATCAGATAGCAGGAGCGTAATATTTCTCTAAAATTGATCTTCGATCAGGATAGCATCAGTTGCGGATCAAGGACGAGGATATCTTTAAAACTACTTTCCGTAGCATGTATGGACATTTTGAATTTGTAGTAATGCCTTTTGGACTAACGAATGCTCCTGTAGCTTTCATGCAGTTGATGAATAGTGTGTTTCGGCCCTATTTAGATGAGTGGGTCGTGGTGTTTATAGATGATATTTTGATATACTCTAAGAGTGAAGAGGAGCATGCTGAGCACTTGAAGATGGCATTAAGGTTATTGAGAGATCATTAGTTATACGCAAAGTTTAGTAAATGTGACTTTTGGATGCAAGTGGTGTCTTTTCTAGGACACCTTATCACTAAAGAAGGAATCTCTGTTGACCCCTAGAAGGGAGAGGCAGTAAGAGATTGGGATAGGCCTGCGTATGTTACAGAAGTAAGAAGTTTTCTAGGCTTGGTGTTGACACCCGTTTTTTGTCGATAAGTTGGGTCATTCCTTTTACTTTCATGGGTTGATGCCTCGAGTTCTCCATTACTCGTTGGGCTATTTTCTAGGCAACATCTTTGGGCCTATTTTATGGGTAGCCTCCCTCCCTGGCTAGGTCTGCTTCAATTCAGGGCTTAATGGGCCTTGAGTTTGTTTAATTGCCATATTTTTGTGAATTTCAAGCGTCCAGATTCATGTACGGTCAATCCCTGGCCGCACAACCCTTGCGCGGTCGATTTTGAGCCATCCATGTATTTCTTGGATATTTTAGTTAAATTTCTGAATTATCACCGACATGCATTCATACGGCCTATGGATAGCCGTTCAACTTGATGAGCGGGCTAACATTAGCCGTTCTTGTCCTAGAGTCCTAAGCTCGGTTGATTGTTCAGATAATTATCTATTTAGCTCATTTTCCCGATTTACCACCGACAAGGTATGAGCGGTTGGCATTTGGCCGCTCTTGTGGATAAAAGGTCTATTAATAGCCGTTTATCCATGAGAGTCCAACGTCGAAGTTTTCGGCCGGTTCAATGGATAATTTGGATAATATTTTTGATTTATTTAATTTCCACTGACAGGGATGGACGGCCTAGGAAATGGCCGCTCACCCTCTTGTATGGTCTATCGTATGGCCGTTCAACCTCCGGATCACAGAGATTTTAACAAACTTTCTCTCTCCATTCGTGGTTTTTATCCCAACTTTCTCCGTCATTTTCTCCGCGAATGCTCAGCCCTTTTACGTGCCGTTTCTTCCAGTTGAAAGATAATTCAATTATCTTTATCTTTTGTGTTAATATCTTGACCTAAAAATGCCGAGGAACCCTAATTTCGAGCTAAGACTTTAGGTGCTCTATAAATAGACCCTAAAACTAAGCTTGAAAAGGGGGGGAAAGATTTTGGTCGACGGCGAAGCTCTGCAGAATCTTTGAGCGACCTATCACCAGGGAGGGAGGCCTTCTACGTCCACATAGGCCTCCGGTTCAGGGAGTAGTCGTATTTTGAGTCATTGTTTCATTTAGTCCCACCGTTCTCTTTTACTTGCATGCATCATCTCTTCTATATTTCTTCCACGTTTTCTTACTCTCATACACCATTTACACATCCTCCTATGTTTTTGACGCCCCTAGGGGTTTAAAAACTCCCAGGTATCCCCATTCCATCTTGGTTATGGTTATTTCCTTCTATTTCTAGCATTTACTACACATCATAGTTCTAATCTGGGTTTTTCTTTTGTGTTCTCTGCGTGGTTTTGCAGGTCAACAACCTTCTAACACGAGGCCCACTCTTTCTGGCCGGCCGGAAAGGGGGGAGGTTTGAACTTTTACAATTTAAGGCGCGGTGGCGTTGGGCGGCTCAATATTGACCGTTCGAAGGGACGTGCGGCATCATCTAAGCCGTTCTTCTTCTTCCTGTGGCCATCTCCAAGCCGTTCATCGGCCATTGCACTTCGTCTCGCGTCCCCTCTCAGCGCTGACGGGCGGTCTGTCGAGCGGCCGTGCAAGATAAGGGCGGCTCATTCGGAGCCGCACATCCGTCCAGTGCTGGTTAAAAGGTGAGTGTCTCCCTCTTCTTTCCAAGGTACGGCGCGTTCATCACGTTCGGAGCCTTGGTGGCGATCACAGGTTCACACTTCTATTCCCTTCTATTTTCATTTTGTCTATGTTCATGTCCACATGGTAGGAGGGATTTAATGAAAGTTCCATCGGTTAGGAAAACTTATCAACACTTGGCAGGTTACTATCGGAGATTTATCAAAGATTTCTCCAAGATTATGGTACCCTTGACTAGATTAACTCGTAAGGAGAATCGGTTTGAGTGGTCGGAAGATTATGAGCGGAGTTTCCAAACTCTGAAGGACTGTTTAACCACAGCCCCTGTTTTAGCTTTGCCCTCTGGAGAGGGAGGATTTGAAGTCTACACGGACGCTTCGGGTATTGGCTTGGGTTGTGTGCTTATGCAGAATAGCAGGGTGATAGCTTATTCCTCGAGGCAATTGAGGAAGCATGAAGAGAATTATCCCGTCCACGACTTGGAACTTGCTGCAGTAGTGTTTGCTTTGAAAATTTGGAAGCACTATTTATATGGAGAAGCTTTTACAGTGTTCTCTGATCATAATAGCCTTAAATACTTGTTTTCTCAAAAGGAACTTAACATGAGGCAGAGAAGGTGGCTGGAGTATTTGAAGGATTTCGATTTCTCTATCGAGTACCATCCTCGGAAAGGTAATGTGGTGGCAGATGCTTTGAGCCGTAAGCCAATTGCAAAATTGTCAAGTCTCATGTTATAGGAATGGAGGCTACTAGACCAATTGGCTAGTTTAGACCTCAATGTTAGCAAGGATATGGTCATGATCGCTCAGTTTCAGCTTCGTCCAGAATTACTGATGGAAATCAAGTCCCTACAATAAAATGATCCGATATTGGTAGAAATCAAGGAAAGTCTGTAGAATCGACCAGATTTTATGTTAGTCAATGACGACAGGTTATTGTTTCAAGGGAGAACATGCGTTCCTGATGTAGCTGAAGTAAAAAGTAAGATCTTAGAAGAAGACCATAAGTCTAAATATACCATTCACCCTGGAGGTACTAAGATGTACCGAGATTTAAAAAGGACCTTTTGGTGGCCGAATATGAAAAAGGAAGTGGCAGACTTTGTGAGTAGATGCTTAGTATGTCAGCAAGTCAAGGCTGAATACTTCAGACCCGCAGGGAAGTTAAAGCCGCTTGATATACCACAATGGAAGTGTGATGCGGGACGAGACCACGGACATGACAAGCTCATGATTGCCCCTTAACGAGGGAAGCGTCGGATGTGTGCGGTTGAGAAACTGGCAATGAGCTAGGGTGATCGGCTCTCTTTTGTGCCCGGATCGGGTCACGGGACGGTCACGTACTCTCTCGCAGCAACGGTAATGAACATATAAAGCGAGCTAGATATCCCTACACATGCTCTCTAGCAGCGGCATAAATAAATATATATGAAGTAAGCAAAATGCCGAGAAGGGAGCGAATGCGATACCTCCACGCGCTCGGCGTGGGGAAGACGGACCCGGCCGAAAACTCGTACTCCCGGGAAACTTAACACACAATAATTACAGCAATGGGAACATGCCCACTCCACGCAGGGAGGTAAAGGGCTATACAAATGGGCCCGGGAGGACCGAATTCGGGTTGACGGGCAGCTTCGTGTGTTGATTCGGCTACACGCGTGTTCACGACCGTGGGGCCCACGTGCTGTCCGGAGGGGCCATGTGGGACCCGGTGGTACCACTGTAGTGGAGACACTTGGAGAAGCGCTCCCTGGGCTGGCGGCACGCTGGTTCGCCGGTCGGAGGCCGGGCGGCTCCGTTCGGCACCGGTCGGAAAAACTGATCGGAAATCTGCCGGTTCTGTATTTCAGCGCGCGCTCCGGCGAGAACGGACGCTGCGATCAGCACTGGTGTCGGAATGCGACGAGATCAGAGCCGTTGGAAAGCTGCTTCGAAGTACTGCAATCTAGTGGCCTTCAGAAAAATTCACCAGATTTGTACTTTATGTTGGCGAATTTTATATGCTGCTGTTGTACAGTAACCGAAGACTCAGATCTGCAGAGAACTTTCCTGTTGATTGCCTTTGACCGTGAAGTAGATGTCCGAATTTGAAGATGTGTTCTTCAGAAAGGTTGTAGGAAATCGAACAAGGAAACCAGGACTATTTTTGGATCTGGATTTGGAGGTGGTGGTGATTTGTTCTGATTTTGGATGTGGAGGGTGGTCGGATCTGGGATCTGACTAAAAATACTGTATCAGAGGAAGAACACGAATTTCTAAAAATAGATAGAAGGCGGATAAAAAATTAAGAAAATTTTTGGAGGTAGGGGGTGATGGACAAAACTCCCAGTAAAATTGGGAGGGTTTGGACAAATTAAAAAGATGATCGGAGGGGGAGAACTCAGAGGTTCTATCACTGTAGATAGAAACCTGGCAGATCTGGGATGACAGGTTGGACGAAAATATAAAAATACTAAACGGTGGATTTTTGGCATGAAAATTTAGGTGGCACTTGGGATGCAAGGGTAGAACACACCATAAAAATTGCAGCTTGAGATCTTCACGTGGAGGAGAGAAGATATTCAGACAAGAAACCTCTATCCAGGATGGACAGAACATCGAAGGCGGCTCCGCGGCGGCGTGATGGCGGCACGGACGGCGGCGGCGGCGGCACAGATGATCACCGGAGATAGAGGGGAGGGGATAGAAGATAGAAATCACTCTAGAACTGGAGGTTGGAGGAGAGAAACCAGAGGGAGAGAGGAGGGGCTCAAGAACACTCTTGATTTTCTAACAATTTTCTCTTCATTTCTTCATTAATCTCTAATGACACTATACATAGGCTTATATAGAAAATGGCAAGGGGTGGGGGGCTGGGAATTTCGTGGGAAATAAGTCATTTTCTTCCCCCATGTGGTCAAAACTCAAAAAAAATAAATTACATATGAATGAGCACTCCTTTGACTAGGTAGGTAAGGTAGGTGGCCAACCTTTAAATTTTAACCCCTTTGTCTCCCATGTGGTCAATTAGCATTCAAACCTTCTAGATGGCCACCTAGGATGGTTGACCAGCCCCACATGGATGAGGTGGACCAATGGGGAAGGGAGGGGGCCCCCTAACTGGACCTACTACACATTTGCACAAAAACCCACACAATCCTAGGGAATGACACATTGGCTTAAAAAGCCTTACAATTGTACATATACTTTCCCAAGGATATAAAAGTAAATAAAAGGACTCAAATGTAAAAATAAAAGTTAATGCTCGCGTCGATTCCCATCAACTCTCCCCGGGTGGGAGGAACTCGACCCCATCGAGTAGGGGTATGGATGCTCGAGTACTCCGGCGGATCCGTCACCGTGCCGAGTAGCGCGGGTATGCTCCACTCCAAGTGACTGTCACCTGCTCAATCCATATATACTCGATATGCACAAGCTGCTACGGGCTAGAGGTGGACACTCCGGGTGGGGCACTCTCAAAAGGGAAGGAAGCAGCTCGAAGACTCACTAGAATCACCGCTGAGTCCCTGTAGGTGACTGATCCGGGTATAGATGTAGAACCGATCCCATACTCATCGAGTGAGTCTACTCGCTTTCACACTCATAAGGGACTGACATCGACGAGCTTGCACACGACATATGCAGACTCACCATGCACTAACACACATATGCAAACCACACAAATAAGAAACCGACTCATACATGACTCTAGACACACCTATTGTTAGTCCGACCCGTACATAGGTGACGGCGGACCAGGACACCCGAATGTGTGCCATGCATGCATGTTATGTAACCGGAGATGGGTGGTATGGGGAACACCTAAACATCCAAGTATGACCCAGTCATGCATGGACGGCCCTTTGGATTTGGGGGACTTGAGAGGGCTAGGAGGGCCGAATGTTGTTGTATCGTGGACGGGCTTGGTGGGTGTAAATGACCCGGCCCGTGGGGTAGGAGTGTGATAGTGGACTCCCTTGAAGAAATGAACTATATAAGGTGGGTCATGGGGTCCACTAAGGAATGGGTCAAAGGGATCGAAGAAGGTATGACCCCTTGTGGTGGGCTCCCCCAAGTCACGGTCCCACGTGTAGAAGTTTTGAAGGTGTGGATAGTCACCTTCTTGCATTGTGATGGGTGGGACGGGGACCGTAAGCAAGAAGTATGATTCCTCCCTCGGACAAAAGGGTATGGATTCGGGCTCGGCCGGTAAGGGAAGGAGTAAGAGGATCTCCGTGGTGACACAACCCACGGTGCACTCGGAGGTAATGGACCCATAGGCCGGATGGGTGAAGCTAAGACTAGCGGGTTGGTCGAAGCCTCGGGCCAATAAATGTGTAAAGGTCAACTGCCGGTCTAACCCTTTAAGAAGGTCGTCCAATGTGTCCACATAGTGACGAGACCGGAAGGTGGTATGAAATGAGTTGCTTGACACTAGTGGTAGTGTGGGGTCCATTGATGGGAAGGGAGGTGGGACCAAGCCATCCTTGAGCCAACTAAGAAGCGGCTCGGCTATGAAAAGCGTACCCGTTAGAAATACGGGTGGCTCGGGCCTTGGTGGTTCCAAATGAGAGGATTCCGAATCAAATTCGGAAATAGAGATGGATGACATTGGAACTCTCTCGAGTGGTGAAGGCCATGGTGTAGGCGGCTGGGAGGTGGATGCTTGTCGAAAGCCACCATACCGAGAAAAGTGTGACTCAAATGGTTCGACCACTAGAGCGACCGAATAGGATTCCGCTAGAGAGAATGCATTGCGGATAAGACATTCCAATTGGAAGTGAAGGCGCAAACCTCTCCGGAACTGAAATGCGGCCGTGTTGCTCTCCTCTCCCAAGCCATGTTCCAACCAATACTTATGATATGCCCGAAGGTACTCGGACACGGACCTATCACCTTGGACGGGTCGACATGGGTTGGCCATAGTTGCCAAAATACGGGAATGGATCCCTAGGAATGGATATGCAAGGCCATTTGGGCAAGACACTAGACACGACCCTAAGTAATGCAAAGTTGGAATGCATGCACACTAAGGACCCTAGACGTAAACCAAGACTTGGTACGTGGCGGAGATAATTGACCCGAAGGTCACTCGCGCAAGTGTGCGGCCTTCCCGATAGGCGTAGCCTAACGTTCGGACAACACCTTTTGATATACCGAGTAAAGGGATGCGATGCAAAAAGACACTTTTTTTTGTTTTGAAACAATGATGACCCTAAACACGACTAGACGTAAATGACTAATGACTAGACGTAAATGACACCCCTTTTTTTTTGACACCCTAGACTCAAACTCGCTCTGATACCAAATTGATGCGGGACGAGACCACGGACACGACAAGCTCGTGATTGCCCCTTAACGAGGGAAGCGTCGGATGTGCGCGGTTGAGAAACTGGCAATGAGCTAGGGTGATCGGCTCTCTTTTGTGCCCGGATCGGGTCACGGGACGGTCACGTACTCTCTCGCAGCAGCGGTAATGAACATATAAAGCGAGCTAGATATCCCTACACATGCTCTCTAGCAGCGGCATAAACAAATATATATGAAGTAAGCAAAATACCGAGAAGGGAGCAAATGCGATACCTCCATGCGCTCGGCGTGGGGAAGACGGACCCGACCGAAAACTCGTACTCCCGGGAAAGTTAACACACAATAATTACAGCAATGGGAACATGCCCACTCCACGCAGGGAGGTAAAGGGCTATACAAATGGGCCCGGGAGGACCGAATTCGGGTTGACGGGCAGCTTCGTGTGTTGATTCGGCTACACGCGTGTTCACGACCGTGGGGCCCACGTGCTGTCCGGAGGGGCCGTGTGGGACCCGGTGGTACCGCTGTAGTGGAGACACTTGGAGAAGCGCTCCCCGGGCTGGCGGCACGCTGGTTCGCCGGCCGGAGGCCGGGCGGCTCCGTTCGGCACCGGTCGGAAAAACCGATCAGAAATCTGTCGGTTCTGTATTTCAGCGCGCGCTCCGGCGAGAACGGACGCTGCGATCAGCACCGGTGTCGGAATGCGACGAGATCAGAGCCGTTGGAAAGCTGCTTCGAAGTACTACAATCTAGTGGCCTTCAGAAAAATTCACCAGATTTGTACTTTATGTTGGCGAATTTTATATGCTGCTGTTGTACAGTAACCGAAGACTCAGATCTGCAGAGAACTTTCCTGTTGATTGCCTTTGACCGTGAAGTAGATGTCCGAATTTGAAGATGTGTTCTTCAGCAAGGTTGTAGGAAATCGAACAAGGAAACCAGGACTATTTTTGGATCTGGATTTGGAGGTGGTGGTGATTTGTTCTGATTTTGGAAGTGGAGGGTGGTCGGATCTGGGATCTGACTAAAAACACTGTATCAGAGGAAGAACACGAATTTCTAAAAATAGATAGAAGGCTGATAAAAAATTAAGAAAATTTGTGGAGGTAGGGGGTGATGGACAGAACTCCCAGTAAAATTGGGAGGGTTTGGACAAATCAAAAAGATGGTCGGAGGGGGAGAACTCAGAGGTTCTGTCACTGTAGATAGAAACCTGGCAGATCTGGGATGACATGTTGGACGAAAATGTAAAAATACTAAACGGTGGATTTTGGACGTGAAACTTTAGGTGGCACTTGGGATGCAAGGGTAGAACACACCATAAAAATTTCAGCTTGAGATCTTCACGTGGAGGAGAGAAGATATTCGGACAAGAAGCCTCTATCCAGGATGGACAGAACACCGAAGGCGGCTCCGCGGCGGCGTGATGGCGGCACGGACGGCGGCGGCGGCGGCACAGATGATCACCGGAGATAGAGGGGAGGGGATAGAAGATAGAAATCACTCTAGAACTGGAGGTTGGAGGAGAGAAACCAGAGGGAGAGAGGAGGGGCTCAAGAACACTCTTGATTTTCCAACAATTTTCTCTTCATTTCTTCATTAATCTCTAATGACACTATACATAGGCTTATATAGAAAATGGCAAGGGGTGGGGGGCTGGGAATTTCGTGGGAAATAAGTCATTTTCTTCCCCCATGTGGTCAAAACTCAAAAAAAATAAATTACATATGAATGGAGCACTCCTTTGACTAGGTAGGTAAGGTAGGTGGCCAACCTTTGAAATTTTAACCCCTTTGTCTCCCATGTGGTCAATTAGCATTCAAACCTTCTAGATGGCCACCTAGGATGGTTGACCAGCCCCACATGGATGAGGTGGACCAATGGGGAAGGGGAGGGGGCCCCCTAACTGGACCTACTACACATTTGCACAAAAATCCACACAATCCTAGGGAATGACACATTGGCTTACAAAGCCTTACAATTGTACATATACTTTCCCAAGGATATAAAAGTAAATAAAAGGACTCAAATGTAAAAATAAAAGTTAATGCTTGGCGTCGATTCCCATCAAAGTGGGAAAGTGTCGGCATGGACTTTATCATGGGTCTACCGAGAACTCGTGGTGGATTTGATGCAATATGGGTCATTATTGATAGACCGACTAAGTCGGCACATTTCTTATCCATTAAGTCTAAATGGACAGTGGATGTTTTGGTTGCCCTGTATGTGAAGGAAGTGGTAAGACTGCATGGAGTACCAACCAGCATTGTGTCAGATAGAGACCCCAGGTTTACTTCTCATTTTTGGAGAGGACTGCAAGAGTCCTTGGGTACACGTCTGAGTTTCAGCACTGCCTTTCATCCTCAGACAGACGGACAGACGGAAAGAACTAACCAACTTGTTGAAGATATGCTAAGAGCTTGCATGATTGATTTTGGAGGTAGTTGGCATGATCACTTAGCTTTAATTGAGTTCGCCTACAACAACAGTTACCAGCCCAGTATGCAAATGGTTCCGTTCGAGGCCCTTTATGGTAGAAGTTACCCATCACCGTTGTGTTGGGACGAGATCAGAGAAAAGCAATGGCTGGGACCGGATCTCATTTCGGAATCATCCAAGAACATCCGTGTTATCCGGGATCGTCTACAAGTGGCACAATCAAGACAGAAAAGTTACGCTGATAGCAGAAGAAGAGCCCTGGAATTTCAGGTAGGAGAGCATGTATTCTTGAAGGTTTCGCCAATGAGAGGAATTCGAAGGTTTGGCATCCGTGGAAAATTAAGTCCAAGATATGTTGGCCCTTTCGAGATTTTGAAAAGAGTGGGAGAGGTTGCTTACAGATTGGCTTTACCCCCTCAGCTATCTAGAGTACACAATATTTTCCACGTATCTATGTTACGAATATATGTTTATGACCCCACTCACATCTTTCAACATGTGGATCTGGAGTTGAAGGAAGATTTGACGTATGAAGAAAGTCCCGTCAAGATTTTGGACCGAAAAGAACAGCAACTCAAGAATCGTTCCATACCTATGGTCAAGGTTCAGTGGAGTCGACGTGGAACTGAAGAAGCTACTTGGGAGTCCGAAGATGCTATTCGAAAGCAATACACCGATTTATTCTGAGGTTAGTAACCTTGCTCCCCATTCTCGATAAGTGCAGTGAATTTGGAGGACCAAATTCCTTAAAGCGGGGGAGGGTGTAGCATCCCGGTAGAGCATTAGATAAATAACGAGAAATTCACATGAAATTCCATGGAAAATACGGTAAGCAAAATGTTGACTAATTTATAAAATTTTAAAAAAAATTATAATCTTGTAGAGGACTAAAAATTTAGATAATTTGTCTTCTGCATGAAACCATAAATAAAATTGTAAGCTAGCCGAATTAAGAGAATTAGGGCGAAATCCACGTTTAACCTTATCGACCCTTATATCACCCAATTTGGACCCAATTTTTGATCAATTGAGCCTAGATCAGACCCAATCGAATGGCCACAATGTGTAGGTCGTTTCCCCTCTATTTCCTCATAGAACCCCTAACTCCAAAAATTTGAATTTTTAGGCGAGGCGGCGGCGTGACCGGGTCAATGCGTGAATCGCGCGCAACCGAAGTTCGTGGGCTCTATCCTCGCGATCGATCCCTATAGAGACCAATTGACCCTATAAAACAAACCCTAGACCGACCTAGAAATGCTTGGATGCTGCGGTGGCCGACGAGACGCTCGATCGTGGGAGAATTTAGGCGTGTTCTTGGGTGTTCTTCGCGAGATCGACCGGCATCATCATCTTCTTCTTCCTCCTCTTAAGGTAGGTTCTAGCAGACCAAACCCTAGGTAGTTTATATCATTGGATTCGTCTCTGATCCCTCTTTATCTTGATACCAAAAGCCCTAAATTTCGTTCTGTATCCTGTAAGTATTGGTCGTTTTAGTCAGAGCATGCTAAAACTAGGGTTACCATTGTTATCCTCGATTAAAAGTTAGCTTGGCAGGCTTAAAGTTTTAAATTAATCAATCCATGACATGCATCTTTTTGTTCTCTTTCTAGTGGTATGCTTTTTCCCAATTTCTATGCTCTATATCGTGTGAATTTCTTGTTTTAGCTAGCCTCGGTCGGATGTTCGCTGGACATCAGAACGACGAGTAGGACACGGCCTTAATAGGAATTGCTCTACATTGAACGGCCCCTCGATAGACCGTGAGGTCTAGGGCGGCGGTTATTGTTTGACCGTTTAATTGGTTATTGCTTTCTAAAACCTTCATGAACAAAGATGGCCCAATTACAGACCGTGGAGTTGGGCAGGCAGTTCATCTCCAGGCCGCACGAAAACCCCAGCGGCCGTTCGATAGACCGTGCAGGGCCTGTATGGCTTTTAGGCCTACATGACCTGAACGGCCTAGCGACAAACCGCTAAGCCCCGTCTAGTGGTTCTGGGTACACCATCTAGGTCGCAGAATTGTTTTAAACATTATTTTGTAAGCATGATTAGTTCTAGTTAAATGATGCTAATGATAGGGTAGAAACCCACAATAAGTTGGAACATATGGAGTATTACCCTATGCTTAATCCTCAATTAATTCGAGAAAATAAGCCGATGCCAACAAATGCCCCCCACTGGGCGTGCGTCGGAGGCGAAGACGAGGGCGTACGGCCCGTGAGCCCCTCTGTTTCGGGCTGTTGTAGTTGTATTTTGACACTTCATGTGCCTTTGCTTTGTTATGTTGTACATATTGACTTTCTGGTGTTCTGACCATTTTGGCGTGTCCTGTCTTGCAGCTATGGCACGATTTGGCAGAGATGAGCATGCCAGGGATATTGATTTCAAGAATATATATATATATAAGCATATATATAATAAAAAAATAAGGTTAAAAATAGAGATACCCTGGCAGACCCAGCCGTCCTCATTACAAAGAGGCGACTGGGGGCAAAAATTGCCACCAACCCAGCTAAGGTGAAAACCCGAAAGGGCACCTTAGGCAAAATCGGGTAACCCCTCGGTGTGAAAATCTGTAAGGGCGTACCGGAAAAAGTAAGAGGGGGCCAGCTCTAGCAAAAACACGCAAGGGCGGTAGAGCTGGTAAAGTAAAAAAAAAACTCTCTCCCTCTTTACCCCTCGTGGACGAAAGCTATCGACTGTGACACCTCGCTGATGGCAAGCTCAACACCACTCCACAACAATGGTGACCACTGCATCCCCAAGGGTTGGTCACCCCAAGTCCCAGCTCCCAGTTCTGGCTACAACGCCTTCATAGGCCAGCCGCCAGCTCCCAGCTCCCAGTCCCGGCTACAACGCCTTCACAGGCCAGCTGCCAGCTTCCAGTCCCAGTCCCAGTCCCGGCTACAATGCCTTCATAGGCCAGCCGCCAGCTCCAAACTCCCAGTCCCAGCTACAACGCCTTCACAGGCCAGCCGCCAGCTCCCAGTCCTGGCTACAACACCTTCATAGGCCAGCCGCTAGCTCCCAGCTCCCAGTCCCGACTACAACGCCTTCACAGGCCCGCCGCCAGCTTCTAGTCCCAGTCCTAGCAACAATGCCTTCATAGGCCAGCCGCCAGCTCCCAGTCCCGGTTATAACGCCTTCACAGGCCAGCTGCCAGCTTCCAGTCCCAGCTACAACGCCTTCACAGGCCAGCCTCCAGCTTCCAGTCAGAGTCCCGGCTATGACGCCTTCACAGGCCAGCCGCCCAGTCTCCAGCCCTCCAGTCTCGGCTATAACGCCTTTATAGGACTGTCGCTCAGCCTCCGGCCCTAGTCTCAGCTATAACGCCTTTACAGGCCAGCCGGCTGGCTCCAGCCCTGGTCACCATCTCCAGTCATAATTCCAGTTTCAACCTCCAGTCCCCCTCCCAGTCCCAGTCTTGGCTGCGATGTCTCCCAGGCAACCCAGCCGGCTCGGTCCCAGTCTTCCCGGCTAGTATACACTACATTTTCGGCTGACAACATGATGTTAGTAGACAGTCTACTACTCAGCCTGTGACCGATACACCCCAAAATCACCCTAGTAGCCCTAAACTGTGTAGACCATCATACCCCACGGGTTCATGTTGGCTCCATGTTACACAGGCCTTTATCCTTCAAGGGGATTCGCCCCAACACCCAGTCATTCCCCCCTACTACCCAGTACTCAGCCTCCAGTTTCTAACACTCTATCCCCGGAACCCAGTACCCGCCATCCAGTTACACTATCCTCCATACTCAACCCCCCTTTACTCCGACGCCCAAAATCGGGCACACCCAATCCCCTGTCACTCACACCGGCATGTCAGGGAAAAACAAGCACGACTAACAGCAAGTGGTCGCCAGTCCCTACACACAGCATCCAAAGCTCATCTGACAAGACAAAGTGGAAAACCTGAGAAAAGTCTCAGTCCTTACCCGGTGCGGCTCCCGCCACGCCGGTAGTCTCTTCCGCAGAGGTCGGTGAGGGCAATCGCTCCCCCACATCAGCAATCTCGCCGGCCGGGGTGGGGGAGGGCAAAGGATCTTCCATAATCCGGCCGTCCTCAGTGGTCATCGGGGAGACGGAAGGCTCTCCCTTGTTATCCTCTAAAGGAGCCGACACACGCTCCCCCTCAGATCCCAGTCCTTGTCATAACACAATAACGTCAACACCCTGCTATAAACTCTAAACCAAAGCCAATAGAGAGGAGGGAAGGATCTCTATATACCTTCCAAAGTTGCCTCCATCTCGGCGTCTCCGGCAGAAGCGGCCTCAGAGGAAGAAGAGCCCGAGCTCGTACTCTCGTCGGTCTCCATCGCCGCACTGTCACTGCTCAAGGAACCAGATGAGGTCTCTGAAGAACCCCCAGCCGCAGGTAAATCAGAGGCACCTGTACAACAAGAAGCCAAATCAGGCTATTATAAAACATAGTTTCATATGAGGACAACTCCATAGTCAAGGGTCTTGGATAAGAAGCTCACCAACATGGGCGTCCCCCTCAGAAACCCCCTCAATATCGATGAACTCTTCGTCACCCCCAGCCGAACCCTCGAGCGCGGGCTCGCCCCCGGCTGCCCCGGTCATGTCACAAGGAAGTTCACCCTCCTCTAGAGGGCAAGAAGCACCTGCAACCAATACCAGTAAAAGCTTAGCATTAGCGAACGACTCAGAAGGCCCTACCATGAATGACTAGGCATTCGGTTACACACCTGAGGGTCCCACACTAGAGGACTCGACCAGTCCCACAGTGCAGGATTACACCACAGTGGACAAAGGTGGGAGAGACACTCTCGCTAGCAACTGTGGTAATGCGCCCAGTGCGTCCCCAGCAACGAACGAAGGCAAGGGGGCCATTTGCTCAGACTCGCCCTCAAAGCACGAGAGAGCCACTGACTCGCCAGCGCTGGCCAACTCATGAATCATCTCTAGAGTTGCAGCCATGTGCTCGCCTGGCAAGCAAAACAATGTAAACCCAGTCAGTAACCCTGCCATGTCAAAAGCACAGCTAAAATAGAGTTACTCCTATCACAGCAATTCGATGCTTACCGGAGCTACCTCGGGCTACAACTGGTGCTGGGTCCTCCATCTGGTCAGATGTTCCACCTTGTGTCTCGGAAGGGGCCTCGGCCCCCGACACCTCCACCATCCCTGCACAGTATTAACGGCTATGTCAGTGGCCACAATCGGACAAAGCCACGGCCAACGTATGTCCAGTGTCAGAGGCTCTCACCTGAGTAGGCCTTCCCTGGAGCCTTCCACGACTCGAAGTCGTGGAAAGTCTCAATGTTAAGGGCAGCCTCTTCCATCAAACAAAGGAACCCCTCCACATCGATCTCGCACTCGACCCCGTCATCAGGCAGGGGGTCAACTTCCTGAGGGGGCGAGAAGGCCGCCACCACGCCAGCCTCTATTGGAGCTACAAGAAACAAGACCAACAGAGCAAATTCAGCCAGTAGTCGGGATAAAACCAACAAGGAGCAAAGGGGTGAATACAATGCTTACTCAAAGCTGGCTCCGCCTCAACCTGCTCGTCAGCCTCGAGTCCCTTCGGGGGCTCGCCGACTCCAGTCTCCTCAGCATCCACTCGAGGGCGCTTCAGCCTAGGTTGCAGCCCCCCATCTCCATTCCCCGAGGATGTCTCCGTGGAGGGGTGATCACCCTCTGCTGCAGAACCTGTCAATAGGCACATCAACACATGACATCTTAGTTGCAAACATTGGAAGATAGTAAAACTGAGACAACACACTGAGGGGAGGAATTTTACGCGAAGCCCCGAAGGGGGTCAATGGTAGAGGGACCAGCTGCTCTGGCTTCAGTTCCAATACACGGGCAGCCTTTGCAACCGCCTCCCGAATATCCCTCAGAGTGTGAGCACACTCAATATGGGATACGAACTCCACGGGTCCAGCTGACCCGATCGCGTGGCCAATGTGCCGCCGCCAATCATCAACAGCTGTACAAGCAAAGCTCCCCTCAGGGAGCACCCGGTCCAAAGAACCTCTGCTCCGGAAGCCGCAATCGGCTAGGAACTGGGTCCACCAGCTCCTTAGTGCCCTCGGTCAAGGCACCTTCGCTCCAATCGTCGCCGCTACCGTCGTTGCCTCTCTCAAGGGATTCAGCGCCCCGCCGTTGCCTCGACTTCCAGACAACGAGCCCCGACTGCCCCGGGGCCACTGCTCTGCAAGACGCTCAACCTCCCGATGAATCTGAGTGACGCAAGTCCTCAAATACCCATCGTCCAGCGGAATCAGAGGCAAATCCTCCCTCAGCAAACGACTCTCCTCTGCCTTCCTGACCGCGGAGGCCTTTTGCCGGTACAAATGACTATGCTCGAACCACAACTTAGCATAATGGACGTTGAATCATCCTCAACGCCCCTGCCCTGGTATCGGATACTGCTCCGGCTCCCGGCGATAGAAGAAGTCCCACCATGCTGCCGCCAGTAGGTGGGTGTCCTTCCCTCGATATTGTCGGCCTGTCAACGGAAACTCCCGGTTCGGTGGGATCCCCTGGTCGTAGCCGAAGTTTCGGGCGAACCAGAACGGGTAGTACGGCTCTAAAGAACTCGTCGCGGACCGGTGTAGCGTCAGCATGGTCGGTTGGGTGCTGATCACCCACCTTGTCCATAGTCCAGCCCCCGGCTCCCTCTGATGTGGGTGGGCACTGGTTACCCCTCCTTCCAACACCCCCAGAAACAGGCTGGAGTCCCTTGTGGCACTGTCAAAAGGTAATCCCTCCTCGCCCCGACCGGGCAGGTAGCAAAGGGCTCTCCTAGCCCCCTCAAGCTGCGCCTCGGTATCTCCGTCAGGCTGCCCAGTAAAGCTGAAAAGTAAAGGTGCCGTCGGGTTCGCTACAGTCCCCCGAGTCACCAACCCCGGAAATAACAATCTAGCCCACGCACTCAGATAGTGGGTCGGCAACAACAAGCTTCTCTCTTTAGGTGCCGGGTACGCCGCTAGGACTCCCAGCCCCTGATACACATTGGCCAATGCGGCTGGAGCCAAGGTCAACTGTCTCCCCTCTGCCAGCAGGCACGGTGGCCACAGCAGCTCAGCCCTCAGTAGGCTGTCCTCCCTGTGAGGGACAACAAATGTCGCTAACCAATACGCTAAGTATGCGGTAATATGTGTGACGTCCGGTAAGCCATGGGAATTCCACCCCTCCTGCGGTGCGTATATATATCTGGAGTATGTTTGGAAGTGCTGCTCCACCTCGGTGTACTCCTCCCACGGAGTCTGATCCCTGGCAAACTCCTGATAAAAATAGAAGGGCCCGTTGTAGAAGTAGCGGACCCACACATTTAACGGCACCCTGGGAGTCTGTGCAGCTGTGTCTCTCCCTGCTAGGGCCAGGTCCCTCCAAGTCTTTAGAAGATACCGGTAACTATCAGGTACCCGATATCGCCCTGTCCGTCGGTATGACTGCGATGGAGATCATCCAATACCACTTCCTCATACCCTTCACCGCTGATCGGCAACATAGAAATCCAGAACAGAGACCATAAGTCAAGCGAGGTCTCTCCCTCTGCTGTCGCCACCATGTTCCATCGACGATTAAAATGCTCCGGCAGTCCCTGTAGCAGCCCACTGTAACAAGGGTATGCATATAAAGTAGCAGTCACAGCATACCTGATCCCTGCTCTGTCCAGTAGCACCTAGTAATGGTGCACAATCCTAATCAGCCACTCGGTGGCCCCCTGACGGTACCGGTGTGAAGGGATCACTTCCCAGCGACCGTACCAGCTGATGACAGTATGCCGCATAACTCTATCCAGAATGATGTGGTCGTCGTCACCCTTTCCAGCATACTGCAGACTAGCAGGCTCCAACACTAGCCCGGCTATCCCCTCTGTCTCAGTACGGTGGTGCCCATGCAGGTCCCAAGAAGCAGGGCCTATCGGCCCAACTCTGACTCTGGACTGCTCATCTCTGCTAATGAATCCCAGGCACTCAGCACTGGGAAACTGACGCAGCCTCCAGTAGTCCTCAGAAAAGCTCGGATAGTTGTAAAATGCAACGCCATGCAGGTTGTCCCTGCCAATCAGAATGGCCCTCTCAAGCCGGCGACGGGCTCCCGGAATCTGCGTGTCCTCCTCCTCCATACCAGGAGGGACATAGCTCCTGATAAACTCAAACATATGGCGGTCCAGGGCGAACTCCACGGGGTAGCCTCCGCTCCGATCGTAGGTATACGGACCGCCTGCCCCCAAAATTTGGGCCACCTCTACGGTCCCAACTCCAACTGCCCTCTCGCCGACGGGGCCCTCAGCTATGGTCATACGACCCAGATCCAGCTGCTCTACACTAGCCACAGTAACAACCGGTGGACCCAGGGTGGGCATCTGTCCCTCAGTCCATCGCACCCAGTGGTCCTCCTCCCGAGCCACACGCCTCGGGACCCGCTCACCTCTGCCAAATCGTGCCATAGCTGCAAGACAGGGCACACTAAAATGGTCAGAACACCAGAAAGTCAATATGTACAACATAACAAAGCAAAGGCACATGAAGTGTAAAAATACAACTACAACAGCCCGGAACAGGGGGGCTCATGGGCCGTACGCCCTCATCTCCGCCTCCGACGCACGCCCCGTGGGGGGCATTTGTTGTACCCGGATGATTTCCCAGCAAAATAATAAGAAATAAGGGTTCGGGGATTTTCCCGAACACCTTTAAGGCATGAGCTACCCGGCTATCCCTACAACTCCCGGGACCCCACCAGGGGCCCTAACAAGTTTTCCGTGACATGCGGCTACACGGACGACTAACCGGGACCAATCTCGGCCACTCAACTACGGGCTTTGTCCGTACTCCACATGGCCGCCCGGGCCAACCCGGGGGCGCTCCAACTTCGAGCCATGCCACGTGGTGCCCAGTGAAAGGGCCGAGGGCCCACCCCGAGACACTTACTTCCAACCCTTCAAGGTCAAAGGGAGACCTAATTAGGCCAACCACAGGCTTTGGAGGCCCACCGCATGCATATACGGCTCACATGCGTGTGTTCGGTATTTTTACGAACACCTTGTGGGCGCATATATTCCAGCCCTTCTACACCAAATCACAGGCTGCCCCGTGGTTCCAGCACTCTAATTAGGTTCTATAACAATCTCCAAGCAAGTCGCGGCCACCCCCGATCCTCAGACACGTGGCGATGAGCCACTTAACTTTAGCTCTCAGGCCAACTCGAGGCTACCCCGCCAACCCGCCATGCAACGTGGCACACAGCCCGAGGCACAGTCCATGAGCCCAAAGTGCCCCTCCTTAGCTCCCACGAGCTCTCATCCTCAGCCCAAGGCCCATCCTAAGACCCCTCAGCCAGTTACCCAAGCCGTTTGACAACCCGGGGTGTGTCGGGCATTTACCCGAACACCTTGCGAGCGGCTACTACGACTCGAGGAACAACGGACCCCACGGGCCATCCCAGTATCCCGAAGCCCAGTGTCCCTCAAAGGACATTCCCAGATGACAAAAAAAGACCCCCGGGGGCCATCCCTCGGGGTTGCAACCTGCCTGGGGGCCATTTGCCCCAGGGCATGGCCGCTCCCCCAAGGGAGGGCGAACTCCCTGGGGGCCGCGCCCTCTCTCTAGCCCGGTGGCCCCACGGTCCCGCTCAGTCCCAGTTCGTCCGATTCTCAGTTGCGGTTCGTCCGACTCCTTAATCCGGGGTGAAGGGTTCACATCGTTCGTCCGTACCAGTTCGTGGGAACAACACGCGGAAGCATGAAGCAACAGCACGGAGGATTGGTCCTCGGCAGTCAACACGCTCACAAGGCTCCACGTATCCTCCTAGCACCTGTCCTTTTCTTCTTAGTTTAATTTAGGAATAAAAACACACAAAAATGGGATTTTTTAGGGTGGGGACCGCCCTCCCTCTCTCCCATTAGCCAGTCCGCCTAAACCTCCTCCGCAAAACAAAAAAAATTGATTTTTATTAATTAAAAAACTCTTCTGCCAACCTGCCTTAACCCCCCCTTGGGTGGGGTTTAGGCGGACCAGCCTGGACCCCCAGGCTGGTCCGCCTAAACCCTATGGGGGAGGGGGTTTAGGCGGACCAGCCCAGCCCCCTGGGCTAGTCCGCCTAAACCCAACTCGGTTGTTTTTTTATAACTAGAAGAAAAACCCCTCCATGAGGGGTTCAGGCGGACCAGACCAGCCCCTTGGGCTAGTCCACCTAAACCCCTCCATGAGTGGTTTAGGCAGACCAGACCAGCCCCTTGGGCTAGTCCACCTAAACCCCATCCAGGGGAGGGGTTTAGGCGGCCCAGACCAGCCCTACGGGCTGGTCCGCCTAAACCCTTCACCCCTCAGTCCGTGCAACCAAAAAGCAATATTCAAAGGGTTTACCCGGGCTAGGTTGAACCCTTCACCCTAGCCCACCTAAACCCATCCTGACCTTCCAAATTCCCTATAAAATCCCTTAGAAGCTCAAGGGGTGGGGAGGATACATGAATCAAGGCTTCCAGTGATCTCCAAGCTTCAAGCGGCTCCAGGCAACGAGCAAGGAGAATTGTGTGTGGGTGACTTGGTCGTCGGCTAAGGACGCCGAGGGTATGTCGATTGTACTTCCCTCACACAGTGTTCCGCCATGACACACAAGTCTACCCCCGCCAAGTGTGTGACGTTATGACAAGGGTGAACACCCCCTTATGCCGGGATTTACCCTCGCATGCCCACCGACCACAATTATGCACGCACCATGACATCACGCTTCCCCGCAGTCACGAGGCCACGTCCAACCGCTCGATGCGAGCCGTGATCGACCCTCGCCCGGACACCAGGTCGATGCTTTCTCCAGCTATCCAGTAATAGCCCCTCATTTGGCAAAGCAAACCTGGCCCATGCCACGAGAGGGACCCTCTGTAAAATATGCGCATACCCGCTTTATCACGCATTGACCCGGGGACTGACCATCATGTCAGAATTGTCCTGCGGCATGCACCTGTTGTACCTCGGCCTCTGTGGCCCTCCAATAAAGCTATATAGCTCTCAAAAATCATACTGCCATTTGAATGAATGCGCTCACATCCGCGTTCGGGCCCTCAGCCCCTTTTTATGTCGCCTAGCGTAAACCCACAGCCCCTCTGACCCCAGCCAACATCACCCTATCTAGTGCGAACCCACAGCTGCCGAGTACCCCCTACTCTCCGCCCAAGACTTCAGATACAAACAGGCTTCTCTTCAGCATAGAACGAAGGTGTTCGGATTCAATCCGATTTAAATAAACACCGATCGCTTGCGGTCGGTGGGGAAAGACGTCCAGTACACGATTCTCACAATCGCATGCGCACTCGTACTTGTGGAACCCCTGCGAAGGCGTTGTAGCCGAAACTGGAACTAGAGATTGGGTGGCTGGCCTGTAAAGGCGTTGTAGCCCAAACTGGGACTGGAGGCTGGGTGGCTGGCCTGCGAAGGCGTTGTAGCCAAAACTGGAACTGGAGACTGGGCGGCTGGCCTGAAAAGGCGTTGTAGCCAAGAACTGGAACTGGAGACTGACACTCGGGATGACCGACCCTCGGGGGTGTAGTGGCCACCATTGTTGTGGAGTGATGTTGAGCTTGCCATCGGTGAGATGTCACGATCGATAGCTTTCATCAGTGAGGAGTAGAGAGGGAGAGTTTTTTTTTCCCTTTACCAGTTCTACCGCCCTTGTTGGTTTTCGCCAGAGCTGGCCCCCTTTTACTTTTTTCGGTACACCCTTGCGGGTTTTCACACCAAGGGGTTACCCAATTTTGCCTGAGACGCCCTTTCGGGTTTTCTCCTCAGCTAGTTTGGTGGTCATTTTTGGCCCCAGTCGTCTCGTAGAGGGAGTTGACTGAGGCCGCCGGGGTATCTCTATTTTTAACCCCATTTTTTTTGACTTAGGATTCTTGTGGCTGCCATCCGTAGCATGCTGTTGTCAGGGGACGTGACTTGGAGCTTGTGTTGTTGATGGCTTGTCGCCGTTGTAGCCATGGTAGTGGCTTTGGCTGGTGATCTAGGAACCGGTGAGCCTTGGTGGCGTATGGCTGGAATCATGACTGGGATCTGGGAACTGGTATGCCTTTACGGCGTATTGCTGGAGTTATGACTGGGTTCATGGTGACTTGCCCATGACGGGCAAGTGATTGGGAATTATGGGTTGATGTATCCTCATGATAGATGGATCTAAGGTTGATGTGGTTTAAAGGCCAACCGAGGTGGTGTGTAGGCCGAGGTTTTCTGGAATGAATGGTTGGACTAGTGCATGAATTGCTGGTGTATATGGGCCGACCATGGAGGTGTGAGGCCGGAGGAAGTGTGAGCCAACTGGGGTGGTGTATGGCTAAATGGGGAGTGTAAGATCAATGAGCTAGAGAGATGTACTAGCCAGGGACTGGTATAGGCCACCAAGGGAGGGGAGTGGCCTGGGGAGCTGGTTTAGGCCGAATGTGATGGTATATGGCCGACATGGAGGTGTAGGATTTATAAACTATAGCAGGGGATTAGTTAGGGATTGGTATGGGCCAACTGGCCGGGGATATGATTGCTGGAAAGTGGGTAGCTAGTTGCCCCAACTGAGGGAGAAGAGAAATTTTGTTTTTATTATCTTTACCAGCTCTGCCGCCCTTTCGGGTTTTCGCCAGAGCTAGCCCCCTTTTGCTTTTTCCGATGTGCCCTTGCGGGTTTTCACATCGAGGGGTTACCCAATTTTGCCTGAGGTGCTCTTGCGAGTTTTCACCTTAACCGGGTTACTGGCCTTTTTGCCCCCAACCGCTTCCTTGAGAAAGAGGACGACTGAGTCCGCCGGGGTATCTCTATTTTTAATCCCATTTTTTGTTGTTCTTTTTTTTTGTTTACCTGAGAGCCTTTTAGCTATTTGGTGACTGGCACTGTGTGTCCTTAGCTTGCTGCTGTCGAAGGACATTGTTGGTGGGATCGTTGATGTTGATCCATTGTGTTGGTGCTGGAGTTGCTCGCTGGGGCTTGGTTGACTGCCAAGCAATTTGGGGCTTCACGTAGACCTTCAGGCTGGCTGATCCGTGTAGCTTGCAGCTGGAGCTTGGACTGAAGCTTGAACATATCAGCTTTGGTGATGCAGAGGCTGAGGTTCTGGGTTGTGGTGGCGTATAGGCCCTGAATTGATGTAGGCCGACCAAAGGGGTGTATTGGCCAAAAGATTGGGGATTTAACAGACCAGAAAGGTGTACTGGTTAGGAACTGGGTGATGTGTAGGCCTACCATTGTGGTATTTTGGCAAGGAATCAGGTGTTTGATTGACTATGGAGATTTTTTGGTCAAGGGTAGGTGTAGGTCGACTGTGAAGGGGGATGACCAAAGTGGAGGCTTGACCGGCCGTAGCGGCATATTGGTCAAGGGGGGTAGCGGCAAACGGGGAGAGTGTGAGACTAGGAGGAAACAAGTAGGTCGACCGTGATGGTGTATTAACCTGGATGCCGGGTGGTGACCAACCATGATGGTGTATTGGTCTAAAACTGGGTGTGGGACGACCGTTATGGTGTGATAGCCAGAAGAAGGTATGCTGACCCACTATTGTGGCGGGCCGATAAGGGATTTAGAGTGAGGTGGTTGGCTGTTCCAAGAGCAGAAGAGATGATGGGGACATCACCCAGGGTTCCCTCTGGCTCGACACCTCTCTCCCTCCCGGAGACAGGGTAGGATGCGGCTTCACGACTTGATGGGTCCACGGCGACACTGGGGCTTACTACTTGGATCATATTGATGTATTTTCCCCTTTTCTTAAGTCATTTTGATGTATTTGCCTTTATTTTGAGTCACGTCCCTAGGTCATCATGTTATTTACCTATGTTTTTATCTACATGTTAGGCTAGAGTGTCGTATGGGCCCAATTAGATGGGCCTGGCCCAGGGGCGCCCTCTTCCTTCCCCACCCCCTTGCTTATTTGCTTTTAGCACTTATCTCAGGGACTTCTATGTAATTGTTGGGATCCCTATAAATAGGAGCCCAACTCCACTTGAGATGGTTAATGAAAGTTTGAAGAATTTGAGCATTAGTGCACCTCTCCCTCTCTCTCTAGCTTTCTCTCTCTTCTTCTCTCTCTCACTTAAGAGGGCGAACCCCTCTCTCTCTCTTCCCCCTTCTCTCTCTCTCCCTTGGGCGAACCTGCCCCTTCCCCTTCCCCCCCCCTTGCCACATCATCAGCCAACTCACCCTTCCACCCTTTCACCTCCCCAAGAGCATTAACTCCCATCAATACCTCCACTTCCCCAAGCAACCCTTCCCATTCCCCATACACCTTCCCCACCTCCAAGGCACCCTTCCCTCTTCCCCAAGCAACCATTCCACTCCCCCACACCCCCATTCATATCCCTAGGGGAATCAAACCCCACTCCCACCACAAGTTGTGCACCCTCCCTCCCCATCTACCCATCCCCCTTGCCTTGGCCGACCCCCTCCATCACCCCTCTCCTAGCTGCGGCCCTCTCACCCCTCCACCCTCTTGGACCTCCTCATTCTCTGCTCCACCCCTCTCACCATTCCTAAACATCCCTCCCCCATCAACCATCACCCCACCACTCCTACTATTGCTAATTACCACTTCCATTAGCCTAGTTCCACCACCATCTCTTTCACTTTGCCCAAGTCTGCAGGTGGCAGAGAAAGGGTCGACTTGCAGGAGCATCCACGGATTCATACGGCATCGTCTGAAGGCGTATCATACCATTCTGGAAAGGTTGTCCAGTTAGCTTTGCAGGCGAGGTGATCCCGTCCCATTCTGAGTTTGGGGCTGTCCGGGAGAACCATTCTCCCCCAACTGCGCTGGGTTCCCTCTGCAGAGTGCCTGAACCCGGTTAGAAGCTGCACCACGACCAATGGCAGAAGATTCAGGCCAAGAGCCCTTCTACAAAGATCTTCCTCCTCCAGTCCTCTGTCAGAAGCAAGAAGCAGAACCGCGTTCGGCATCCGGAGGCCAAAGTTACCATTTTTCTCCCTCGGCTGCGCGAGTCTGCCTCCCACAGTCCACAGCGACCTGCCTCCACTCTTCTGAACCCCCCGGTCTTCTCCGATATCAGACGGCTTCCCCACCAGTTTTTATGCAAAGAGGGCTCGTCCACGGTTCCATAAGTTCTGGCGGTTTGTGATTCGGAGTCCAGAAGAGGCAGGAGCACTCTCTGCAACCTGCTGCATCAGATTAGTATCTGCCAGTCCCAGATCCTATTGTCCTGTTCGAACCTCCGCCACGGCCAGCGACGACATCAGAAGAAATCAACATAATTCTGGGGCGTTCAGGTTCATTGTACGAAGAGATTCCCCCTGGTTTTGTCATCGGAAAAATTCCTGATCGGGATCTACGGCCGCTACACCAACTGACTGTCACCTTTCACAGCAAGCAAGGCTATTCGGCAGCGACTCCTTCTCTCGGGTTTCTCAGCAAATCTCCCCTCCCCGCCTGGCTGGCTTAACGCCCCTCCCTGTATGGAGGTAATGTTTGATTGTATCATTAAAATCCCCACCCCAAGTCCACCCTCCTGTGTGAGGCGTAGTGATTGTAACCGTTTAAAACAGGTCAAGCTTCATCGGCGCAGTGTGCGGGGGAATCCACACTTCCCCGCTCGCCCTCGTCTCCGAACGGGGTTGGTTTCTTCAAACCAACCAGGTGAGCTCTGACCTTTGCTCCATTCCTTTCTGGTGCCTTTTCATTTAATATCTGTAGAAATCATTCCGTTGAGCAAGAGAGAGAGCGCCCGACCCCACGTGCTCCACTTACGAGCGGTCACCGTGGGCAGTGAGAGAGTGGGACCTAGTGCCCCAATTGGCACCGGCCAGCCCCTTAAGTGTGGGCTACGTACCCTTGGGAGGGCAACCCTAGCCTTGCTGGCACTCTACCAGCAAGGGTCTTGATCCATCACCTCCCCTTAGCATCATTTGGTCACCCCGGGCTCGTGTGTGTGCGGCGGCGAATTGGCCCCAATCTAGGACTTGATTGCTATGTGCTTGTGATTGCGGAATAGGTCCTAGGTCTCCCATTTGTTTGATGCATACCCCTTGGTTGTTTCACATCAAGAGAACTTTCCCTTTTTCTCTTTACCAGCTCCACCGCCCTTTCGGGTTTTCATCAGAGCTGGCCCCCTTTTATTTTTTTCGGTACGCCTTACAGGTTTTCACACCGAGGGGTAACCCGATTTTACCTGAGGCGCCCTCGCGGGTTTTCACCTCAGTCGGATTTACGGCCTTTTTGCCCCTAGCCACCTTATGGAACGAGTGGCTAAGTCCGCCGAGGCATCTCAATTTTTAGCCCCCCCTATCTGTACAAAGTGTCCGCCAGAGGACCTGTGACTCAACAGAATGGCGCCCGAGGGGCGTCACAATGTATTCCTGACATGAGACAGTGTCGAGGTCGGGGCAGTAGGGGTACCGTGGGCACCGTTGTGCGGGGGAAGTTGAGTGGTCGGGTGATGCGGGCCCCGATGTAACTGGAGGAGCTGGCAGTCGGGTGCCAGGGGCACCATTGTGACTGGAGTTGTTGAGTGATCGGGTGCCGCAGGCCCCGATGTGACTGGAGTAGCTGGCAGTCGGGTGCCGGGGGCACCGTTGTGACTGGAGTTGTTAAGTGATCGGGTGCCGCAGTCCCCGATGTGACTGGAGTAGCTGGCAGTCGGGTGCCGGAAGCACCGTTGTGACTGAATGAGGTGAGCGCCGAGAGACCTCGAGGGTCGTGCTCAGGGCTAGGTGTGTAACGACCCAAGATCCGGATACCGGGAGGGCCCGATAGCATTCGAATCCTGACCAGCCGCCCACGAGCCGGGATGACTCGGAAGGGCTAAAAGGAGTGTGGAGACACAAAGGAATAGGAAATAAAGTATGACAATTCAACAAGTAACAGAAATAAATAAACAAGTACAATTATAACAGAGTCCAGTCCAACCGAAAGTACAGTCTAAAGCAGTAAAAGGTACCACATGCCGAGTGAACACTCGGCCCAGCGAGCTGGCAATTGAGAATCTCCGAACATCACCCTCGAACCTCGAGGAAGAACCGCCACACCTGAAAAGCGGGGATGAGTCTCCAAAATAGAGACTCAGCAGGGATCCCGCGGAACCCCAACCGGAAATAACGGTGGTAGCGGAAAGGAAAGCTACAACGACAGCAGGAACAGCGAACCGGTGGCCGGTTTAAACTCGGCACTACAGCTACTCCTACTGTACCAGAAAACACACCCCGATCTCACGGTCGGGGGCTACCGAACCATACTAGTACCACTTATCGAAGTAAAAACCCATGGCAATCACGCCGTAGAGGCTTGTCTCCCAGGACACGGCCAACCTGGACACGCTGTCCAAGGTGCAACCCCGACCACCCAGTCGCGGACACCGAACCAACAAGACGTAACATCGGTAAAGCTATTAGCACCAGTCTCACGGTACGAAAACTAACACACACGTCACGGCGAAACAACCTGGACTCAACGGTCAACACGACTAAAAATCTGAAGGTCAAAGTCACAGAGACTGACAATCTGTCACTCCCGACTCGACAGGAGTATCTCCCACTAGAAGCACAGTCGGTAGCCTCCCATGACGTCTTACACCGCACTGCGGGTGTCCGCCTGGCACGATAGCCCCCGACGGAGGCAAGGACACCGTACAAGTAACCACAAAACAAGTGACTAGCTGGGGTCACGCTCGCCAGCGTGGGTCCAACCGCCCCAACCACATGTGCACGCACAGACCGTGCGTCCTTGGTCTGGCCCTCTGATCGGTTTTCCCCTCAACCGGACTCTGGCTGGTAAACGCGGGGCCCGACGAAAACCAGTCTAAAATCATCCTGAGGGTATCCTCTCCACCACTCCCTGGTGGGACCGCTAAACGCGTAAGCAGACTACGACTAGTGGAGGGCCACTAAAGGAGTAGACTCTCAAGTCAACAGAAAATAACGTCCGAATCCGACGAAGTACGGGGACCGTCCCACGTACCAGCACTGTCGCACGGTGACCATGGTCGGAGAAGAAACGGGACTCACAGTCCACGGGCCATGCACTCGGCCATGCAGAAACGTAGAAATGCGGTTCCCAAGGCAGCTCACAGGCCGCCAAACCGAATCCCACTCTCAGGGAAAAGTGGGAACCCTCCAGCCCCAGGCTGGGCAACTGGACTCGCAATCTAAGGCCTTACTCACGGCCCACTCAGAAACCTCTTCCCGAAGAAACTCACGACGTGCGGGGAACCCTCGCCACACTCACATCGATACACGGTGACTCGGTCAAGCATAACATGAAAGCCCGGAACACGGGGAGTCACCCGGACTCTCAAACCCACGGGCATGCTAAACGAGGTAGCATGGTCCTCCCGACACCCTCAAAACACGGACACGAAACCCTTGGGGTGTCTGGGACATTCACAAGACCGCAGGTCGACCGCTGGGATCCAACCGGGTCGACCAGGAACCTACACAACGCGAAACGATAGCGACAAGCATGAAGAACCACTTCGGCATAACACAGTGCCTGGTGGTCCATCTTTGGGCCGTCACAGCTGTAACGGTCCAAAGCTAGGCCGCCACAGCACTGTAACGGTCCAACATAGGAGCATTACCCAAAACGGGGAACACTGGCTGTGGCGCACCCACCCTGGGACGTCACAGCCTCTAACGGACCAAGCCTGGTGCGTTTGAAGATAGACCAAAACAGGTTGTGAAGCACACCCCTCGGGGCATCACAACCCCTAACGGACCTACCCAGGCGCGTTAGAAGAAGGGATATTTTAACTCTGACGCACCCTAGCTAGGGCGTCACAGAGCTCTGACGGTCCACCTCTGGTACGTTAGAGTCTCAAGACCCTAATCTGTCAAAATCATGAAAAACGGATGTAACAGTCAGGTCCAGGCGCGTCACACCCTCTGGCGGTTTATCGTAAGACCGTCAGAGCGACCGACGACCTGACCACGAAACTTGACCCTGTGACGCACCCTCCTTGGGGCGTCATGGCATGTAACGCACCCACCCTGGGGCGTCACAGCCTGTGACGGTCACTGGAAGGACCGTCACACCATCCCGAGAGCGGGACGGCAGGAAACGACCCAAAAATTGTCCCACGCCCCCATACCTCCACGGGAGAGGGGGAAAACAAGGGGGAAGCCCCCAAATAGCCCCCAGCATGCATCTAAGGCCTCGGATCGGCCAAAAACGCGATGAAACGGTAGATCGGGTCACGAGCCCTAAAACATTGATTTTTCCAAAAAATCCCCAAATACGCCCGCTCGTCTCACCGCGGCCTACAAAACTTGCGGGAAAGGAAGCTCACGAGCTGGGGGTCCATCTCCCTACCTCCACCGAAGAAATGACGCGCCGTGGACGCCGATCCACGAAGAAATTGCTGCGAAACCCTCGCCGGCTCACGAACGCGCCCCCGAGCATCGCCACGCCTCCACCGCCTCGATCCTCGCCCGTCCTCGCCCTCGTCCTCGCCCCCGCCGGCTCCACCTCACCCCCGCCTCGCTCCGTCGGCCGCCGAAGAAGATAGGGGAGAAAGAGAGCGTGAGACAAGAGAGAGGGAGAGTGAGGGAGAAATGAGAGATGGGGAGAGAAAAAAGGAGGTTAATATATATAGAAAAACTTGAAAATTGTGGAAATTCAAAAAATTACAAAAAATTACCTTCGTGAACCTCAGAAGGAGCACAACGCATCGGTACTGTCCCAGAGTTGGAGAACGCCACGGTTTGCCCTGCACAGAGTTTCGAAGGCGTATCAGGGAAAAATACGTGTAAAGCACAAAATACACTCCGAGACCCGCAAAAAATATCCGAAAAATCTGGGGCATTATAGCCCTCCCCCCTTAAACAAACTCCATCCTTGAAATTTAGGACTAGCACCAAGTCACAGGGGAAGAACACTGAACCAACTGGCAACGCTGTCAGAGCCCCAGCACAAAAACCTCGATTCTCACGAAAGCACCGATCATGAGGGACACAGCCAGACTAACACCACGAACAACACCTTGCTCCACACGCCGCGCACACCAGCCATCAGAGCAGACACACACCAAAGGACATAGTCCGGCATCACCTCAGTCACAACTAACCCTTGTGAATGTCACAAAAACTTCATTTATTAAAGCATCGTCATCTAGTGTTCCCTTCGTGACATGTAGTTATTGTGGTAAAAAGTGGCATTATGTCACTAGTTGGTATTGAAAGATTGCACATAGAGCAAAGACTATGTGGGTTCCCTGGAAATTGGTTAGAGAATGGACTAACAAGATAGGACCCACCAAAATGTGGGTACCAAAAAAGCAAACATGAAAATAGCTTAATTTTATAGGTGTGTCTTCGAGCCATGAAAAACAAATGGTATTTGGACAGCAAGTGCTCAAGACACATGATGGGGGACGAGGCTCAATTCACGTCTCTAAAGGCCAAGGATGGAGAAGCCATCACATTTGATGACAACTGTTGTACCCATATATTTTTCTAGAGAAGATAACAAGAAACAAGGGCTCGGGAATTTCCCCAAACACCTTCAAAGCCTTATATACCCGGCCTCTTCTATGACATGCCGAGCCCAACCAAGGGTCCTAACCAGTCGGCCGTGACTCACGGCGACATCGATAATTGATTGGGGCCACCCCCGATCACCCAGCTTGCAGTTTTGTCCGCCTTCAACTGAGCCACCTGGGCCAACCCGGGGGCGCCCTGATCACAAGCCACGACACGTGGCACCCAGCAACGAGGATGACAATTATCCCCAACACGCCTCCCCTCAGCATTCTAAAGTCAAAGGAAGCCTTTGCCCAGTCAACCACAGGGTTCGAGAGGCCTTAACACGCCAATACGGCCCATGCTCATGTATCGAAATTTCCTCGAGCACCTCGTAGGCGCGTATATCCCAGCCATTCTACAGCAAGCCAGGGGCCGACCCACGGCTTGGATGCACTAGCCATATCCTACGGCAACCCTCCAGCAAGTTGGGGCCACCCCGACCCTCAGATACGCGGTGATGAGCCATCTACTTTCAGCACCCGGGCCAACCCGGGGCTATCCCATCAACCCGCCATGCAACGCGGCACGTCGTACTAAGGCCGGGCCGACATGCCAAAGATGCCTTCCCTCAGTCCCTAAGGGCCGTCACCTGCGTCCCGAGGCCAAACCTAGGGCCCACCGGTCAACTACCCGAGCTGTTCGACAACCCGAAGTGTGTCGAGAATTTCCCCGAACACTTTGCGAGCGGCAGCAACAACACCAAATGATTGACCCCCACGAGCAAATCCCAATACCCCGGAACCTCGAGTCCTTCAAAGGACAATGCCAAAGAATGACGGAAGGCCCCCGGGATCACCCCTCACGGCAACGGCTTGGCCTTGGGGGGAGTTCACCTTAGGTGTGGCCGCGCCCAGGTGGGGGTGAACTCCCCCCTCCGGGGCGGGACCCACCACCCAGCCCGGCCAATCTCCATGCAAGTTCATCTCCGTCCCAGTTCCGTGCAAGATCGATCGACGTACCAGCTTGAAGGTGTTCACGAAGATAGTGTCTCGGGGCCACAACGGTCAACCTCCTCGTTCTACGCACGCACGCGGCCAGCTAACTAGTCTGGTCCTTGTATTCTTGTCCTATTGTAGTCACACGGAGTCAAAGTGGGCCCAAAAGACCAAACTAAGGGGGGTTTATAGAGTTGGGGAAAAAACTCCACTAAGCCCCTCGCGGACCTGCCCGGCCCCCCGGGCAGGTCTGCATAAACTCGGGCCCATACATTAAAAAACTATTTTTTAAAAATAGAAAAAGAGGGGGACTTTCCCCGCGTAACCCCCCCCCCCCCCGGGCAGGTCCGCGTAAACCCCTGGCCGACATAACAAAAAAATATTTTTTTAAACAAAGAAACAAAGGGGGACTCAGCCCCGCATAAACCCCCCTAAGGGGGTGGGGGTTTACACGGACCTGCTCAGGGGGGGTTTAGGAGGACCTACTCGGCACCCCCGAGCAGGTACACGTAAACCCCCCGGGGCAAGTCCTCGTAAACCCCCTCCCCCTCTCAGAAACAAAAAAAAAAGAGTTTTTAATTATTTTTAGGGGGTTCACGCGAACTTGCTCACCCCCTCCAACCAAGTCTTCATAAACCCCCGCACCCCAACCCTTCATCTTCCACTATAAAACACCCCTTAGAAGCTCAAGGGGCATAGACAACACATGGACACATAGACAAGAACCTACAAGCGCGCAAGGACTCAAGCCCCAAGGCTTCCGGCAAAGACGCGAGGAGCGAGGCGCGTGTGGGTGGCTTGTTGATCGGCTTGTATATGCCGAGGGTATGTCGAACGTACTCCCCTCACATGGCGTCTAGCCGTTTCACTCAAGTCCATCCCCTCGCGTATGAGGCGTTATGATAACGGCGAGCACACCCGCACATCGGGTCCGCCTACGTATGGCGGGTTATGATAACAACACATAGGCCATAATGCCGAATTTGCCCCCGCCATGGGACCACGTGCCCGCTGCTCGCCCCGAGCCGGCCACCGACGGTCCTGACCGCTGACTCGAGTTAGCCGGACCTTGGCCCGGAAGTAACATTCCTGGGACCGGCTTCAACTCCCCGACATGAAGACACTCGCCTTCAGGGACCCGTACCCGACCGCTCACCTCGAGCCGCGTCTGGTCTCCCACAGGCGCCAGCCAGTGTCCACCCTTGCCATCCAGTCTAGCCCTCCCTCGACAACTCGGGTGTTTGGTACAATGTGAGATCTAGAGGGGGGGTGAATAGATCCCCTTATAAAAATTTGGCTCAAATTAAAGACCCCACAAACCAGTTCAAGTTAAGCTAAACGAAAGCTAATGTAAATGATGGCTCACTCCAAACAAGTCTCGAACACTTAACGGGTTGAATGAATAAACATGTGATGGCTCACACAAAAGCTACTAGATAAGCCGATGGTATCATACTTATAAGATGAATGTCAAACATCAAACACACAGCCGATCCTGTGAAGGAGATAGATGAAACGGATCACACACACACACAACGAACCATGCGGCACAAGGGATTTTTAGGTGGTTCAGTCCGCACCAAGCAGACCTACATACATCCCCCACTCAACCAGAGTGAGGCTTCCGCTTACTAACAGCTTGAACCGCTGAGCATCATAGCTTGTTACACAACTGAGCCTCACATCTTGCTCTCCGCTGAGCAACACAACTTACTTCCGAGGAACAAATCCTCTTACAGCTGAGCCTCACAGCTTGCTCCGTTGACTAATAGGTTGATGAAGGAAACAAAGAACAAGACAGAAAATGAAAGAAGAAAACTAAGAACATGTACCTCTCAAGGAGCAAGGATGGTCTGGATTTGATCCAAAGACCAGTAGATCTGAAGTAGACTCTGGCTGCACTCTTTTCTTCACGGGCTCTCTCTTTCTCTTTTTCACTTCTTCTTCTTCTTCTCATAAGCTCTCTTTCTCTTTTTCTCTTCTCAGCTTGGCATCCCTCGCTGCTCTCTCCTCTTCTTCTTTCTTCTTCTTTAAGCACTCTTTTCTCACAGCCGCAACACACCTTTTCTTCTGCAAGCCCCCTTCTCTTCTTCGAAGGAAGACACCCTTTATAGAACAGGGGCTCCGGAATAGCTTTTGGATAAAAAGACCTGATTTCATCTTTTTCTCATTTGTCCATGTGGCAGGAGAGAGAATATTCTTCTGACATAGTACCCTTGAATCACGTGCCAATCATGTGCCATCGAGCCTGCCGTGTGTCAAACACAAGAAGACTGGAATTCACCTTACCGAGCTATTTGTCAGACTTAGTGAGCTATTTGTCACCCATGTCTTCAAAGAGCCGTCGCCTTAGCTGCTTTCCTCTTTGCCTTCAGCCGTCGCCATATCCATTTGTTTCTCTTACAAATGTATTCTTCACTGTTAACACCCATTAGTCACCCTTAGCAGTGTATTTTACACCCTTACTAAGCTATTTGTCACCCTTATATGACTATTTGTCAGCCTTAATATTCTTTTGTCAATCTTTTTCTTTTGTCCGTTTCTTGTGTCCAATGTAGCTGGCAAGAGCTTGACTGGACCTTTGACCATACCTCAGAAGCTTGCAAAAGCTTGACTTTGACTTGTTGACTTTGACTGGGTCAACATTGACTTGGTCAGTTTGAAGTTTAAACATGGCTGGGTCAGTTTGACTGTTGTTGACTTTTACAAAAGTCAACTTTGGTTGAGCTAGTTTCACTGTGGTCAACACCATTTTGGCAAACGGAGTCCAATTGCTTCTTCTCCTTCAGCTTCTCAGCCCAACATTCATATCAATCTTTTTGTTACTATTTAGAAGCTATTTTTCACCATTGAGAACCCATTTGTCACCACTAAGTATCTATTTTTCACCCTTAGTCTTCTTCAGCTGGCCAAGGCTTCTGGCCAGCTTCTGGAGTCCACTCCAACAGCATCTTGAGTCGACTCTCCTTCTTCGTGTTTGAAGGCATTCAGCCCGACTGACCATTTTATACCCTTGCTAGCTACAACAAGCCTGCGTCGACTCCACGGACCCATTGCGTCGATGCAACTCCATTGTTGTTGACATTTCCAATGTTACAACCTATTTTACACCGATACCCATCTATTTGTCACCGGTACTGAGCTATTTGTCAACGATACGGGTCCATTTGTCACCAATACGGGACATAGCTCAGCCTTCGGTTTGCGGTGTGATTCCAGCTAGGCGGAGTCGACACCAGTTCACCAAGGAGTCGACTCTTCTTCAGACCTTTTCAAGGCGGTGAGCTCCCTTCAGCCTCTTGAGCCATTTGTCACCCACAGTGACCTATTTGTCACCCTTAGGTACCTATTTGTCACCCTTAGCTAAACAATTGTTAGCGATAGGCTTCTTGCAGATTCTTCTTGTTGGAGTCGACTCGAGTTGCATTGGGAGTCGACTCTTCTTCATGATTTTCATATTTCTGGCCATTCTTAGATCAAATTCGAAGCTGTCTTCACAAAACTCATTGACATGTCTTCACAAAACTCATTGATTTATGGATTAACATGGATTAAAATGATCCAAAATAATTGACAACATGAAAAACATAAAAACATATGAACATCAAGAATCAAAACATATAAAACTCAAGATTCAGAGACATGAAACTCAATGATGAATGGCATCATCAAAACACATGATCCTCAAGAATAGATGAGTCATAGTGTTGATATCATCAAAACACAGGGACACAACAATCTACCGCGGATTGATGATTTGTTCGACCAGCTTCAGTCTGCTCGAGTGTTCTCACGGATTGATTTGCGGTCCGGTTACTATCAGCTGAGAATTTACGAGTCCGATGTGGAGAAGACTGCGTTCAGTACGAGGTATGGGAATTATGAGTTCTTGGTGATGCCGTTCGGGCTCACAAATGCCCCCGCAGCCTTCATGGACTTCATGCAGAGGGTGTTTCGTCCGTATCTGGACCAGTTCTTGGTCATATTTGTGGACGACATCCTTGTCTATTCGCGGTCCGTCAAGGAGCACACGTACCATTTGGGTGTGGTGCTGCAGACATTGCGAGATCACCAGTTGTATGCGAAGCTCAGTAAGTGCGAGTTCTGGCTTCGTGAGGTGCACTTTTTAGGGCACGTGATTTCTGGTGATGGTATTTTCATGGACCCCGCCAAGGTCGAGGTCTGTGACGGAGATCCGGAGTTTCTTGGGGCTTGCGGGCTATTATCGGCAGTTTATCTAGGATTTTTCTCGCATTGCGGCCCCGATGACCAGACTTACGCGAAAGGATGTGCCTTTCGTCTGGTCGGAGGAGTGTGAGCAGAGTTTCAGGGAACTAAAGAGATTGCTCACCTCGGCTCCGGTGTTAGTTTTGCCTTCTGGATCGGGAGGTTTTGTGGTGTGTACAGATGCTTTCGGGGTCGGATTGGGTGCTATGTTGATGGAGCATGGTCGAGTGGTGGCTTATGCATCTCGGCAGCTGAAGCCCCACGAGGAAAACTACCCTACCCATGACCTGAAGTTGGCGGCTGCGATATTCGCGCTGATGATCTGGAGACATTATCTGTACGGTGAGAAGTTTGAGGTGTTCACTGACCATCAGAGTTTGAGGTATGCGTTCACGCAGAGGGACCTTAACCTCGGGCAGAGGCATTGGATGGAGTTTATGAAGGATTATGATTTCACCTTGTCTTATCAGCCGGGCAGGATGAATGTCATCGCCGATGCTTTGAGTCGGAAGGTCGCGGTCAGTGCCTTGATGTTGAGGAAGTGGAGGCTCTGGGAACAAGTGCCCGAAGTTTCGTTCAGGCTCAAGATTCCACAGGAGCCAGGGTTAGCGGTGCTTGCGAGTCTGACTGTCACCCCTGCTATCCGTCGTCAGGTGACAGAGGCTCAACATGAAGACCCTGAGTTACCCTAGATTTTGGCTATGGCTGATGTGGAGCTCGGTGAGGACGGTGCTGTGAGGTTCCGTGGTAGGCTGTACGTCCCAGCCGAGGAGCAGGTTCATCGTGCGGTGTTGTGCGAGGCTCATGGGAGTAGGTACACCGTACACCTGATGAAGATGTATCAGAACTTGCGGAGGTAGTTCTGGTGGCCTGGCATGAAGAGAGATGTCTCCGAGTTTGTGGCCAGGTGCCTGACCTGTCAGCAGGTGAAGGCGGAGCATCAGTGAACAGGTGGTACTCTCCAGCCCTTGGATGTTCCCACATGGAAATGGGACCACGTGACCATGGATTTCATGGTGGGATTGTCGAGGACTCCGAGTGGGCAGGATAGTATTTGGTTGCTGGTGGATAGGCTGACGAAAGTGACTCGGTTGTTACCGGTCAAAGTCAGCCGGAGCGTGCCTAAGTTGGTTCGTCTTTATGTGGAGCGGATCGTTCCGTTGCATGGGATTCCCATTTCCATCGTGTCAGATCGGGATCCACGCTTCACTTCTGGATTCTGGAGGAGTTTCCAGTGAGCTCTTGGCACGGATTTGGCATTTAGCTCGGCATATCATCCTCAGTCAGATGGTCAGTCAGAGAGGACCATCCAGACTTTGGAGGACATGCTGAGATCCTGCTGCCTGGAGTGGCAGGGGAGTTGGATTCACCACTTACCATTGGTGAAGTTTGCCTACAACAATAGCTATCATTCGAGCATCGGTATGGCTCCTTATGAGGCGTTGTATGTGCGTCCGTGTCGGACTCCACTCGATTGGTTCAAGGTTGGTGAGCGTGTTTTGACGGGACCGGAGTTGGTACAGCAGTGTGTGGATGTTGTGCACCTGGTTCGTCAGAACATGTTGGCGGCCCAGAGTCAGCAGAAGAGTTATGTTGACCATAGGCGGCAGCCTCTCACGTTCACTGTGGGCGATCGCATGTTCTTGAGAGTTTCTCCGATGAAGGGGGTGATGCGTTTTGGATGGTGTGGGAAGCTGAGTCCCCGCTATATTGGTCCTTTTCACATCATGGAGCGCATCGGTGAGGTAGCTTATCGGTTGCAGTTACCCCCTGAGTTGGCGTCGGTGCATGACGTGTTCCACGTCTCGATGTTACAGAAGTATATGCCCGATGACTCTCATGTGCTCGAGAATTCTGTTTGGCCCGAGGTGACTCCAGATCTTTCTCTCCCAGAGTTTCCTATCCGCGTGGAGGATAGGCGAGAGAAGCACCTGCGGAACAAGGTCATCCCCTTGGTCAAGGTGGTGTGGCAGCGCCACTCTGGTGGTGAGGCTTCTTGGGAGCATGAGGACGAGATGCGTCAACAGTTCCCTTACCTATTTGAGTGAGTCTTCCTCTTCTTTCCCCTTGGGTTGTTCTCAATTTCGAGGACGAAATTCCTTAAGAGGGGAGGACTGTAATATCCTGAACTTTTTGGATCCTTCTTCATGGGTCTCGGATATGGTTTCTCGGAGTGTCTGGCTCCGTTGTGTTCGAAATTTCATTTCGGACATCTTTCGTGTTCGGATCGGCGCGATCCGGAGTTGTTTCGGAGGCCCGGAGCGCGTCCGCGGCTTTTCCCGCGTGTGTTTTCTGATTCCCGGTGTGTGTTTCGGTAATTCCTTCGAAACCTCGTTGCGGGTGAACCGGGTCGTTCCGAGGATCGCAGAAACGTGATTTTCTATTTTTTGATATTTTCTGAAATTTCTGAATTTTCTATAAATTCCCATTTCTTTTCTTTTTTCTTTCCTCTTTCTTCTTCCCCCTCTTCTTCTTCCTCCCATTGTGACCGCCTCCACTCTCCCTCTCTTCCTCCGGTGTGACCGCGGCGAGCCCCCTCCGACTGCAGACGGCAGTGGGCGACGGCGAGGTAGTCGTGGCGGCGTAAAGCTCGTGGGTTTTCGAGGAGGGACGGGGGATTCTCAAAGCTTTCATCGTGATTCATGGTCGATCCGGCGCATCTCGACGTGGAGCGAAGGTAGGGTGACGATCCCTAGCCTCTTGCGTTCCTTCCCCGCAAGTTTCAGCCCGAGGCGAGGCCGAGAGGGGTTGTTTTCACGCCGGGAAGGGAAAACCATGCCTTGGGGAGAGCTCGCACGATCCATCGTTTTAAGCCGCGATTCTGCGTTTCGGGAGCGTAGAATCATGCTAGGGGGGCTTGGGGGTTCGTTTCCCATCGTTTCCCCCTTTCGTGGGGCTTGCTTGGGGGCCGAAATGGCGAACCCCGACGAAGGTCACCGTTTTCACGCAAGTGAAGGTTGGGCGGTCGAACCAAGGCCCGTTTATCCACTACAAGAAAATAGACCGTCAGGGGCATTTTAAAACTGCCCAAAAATAGAGATAAATGCCCAAAAAACCTTTAGGGGCAGTTTGATTAGTTTTAGGGGCAATTTAAAATGTGCCCCTATTGTCTCGATCCCTAAAGGTTTTTGAGGCACTTTTTGAAAAGTGCCCCTAATGTTTTTATTAGAGGTACTAAAAAATCGCCCCTAGATATTCTAATAAGGGCAATTTTGATGACCAAATGCCCCTAATGAGCATATTTTAGGGGCAATTTCTCATTAAAACTGCCTCAAATAACATATTGTAAGAATAATCTTCTTAAAACCACCCTAAAATAATCACTTGAAATAATGTGTTTTAGGAGCATTTTATTTCCCAAAGTGCCCCAAAAAACTAATGTGTAGGGGCTCTAATTTTTAAATATTACACCAAAATAACCATCCAAAATGTAAAAATTAAAGCCAACATTCGTAACATGCAATTAATACACAAATCCTATTCTTTTTAATTCATTGGCATACACAAACATCCACAATTATACAACACATGTGTGTATCAATTGTCTGCCTTTTAACAGAAACATAAATAAGACATAATACTCATTGATAAAAGCAATGTCTTAACAGAGCTATATTATAAAATAAAATCATGAAAATTATCCCAATTACAAAAGACATAACATCCATGACTTTGAAATACAACTCAATCCATAGGAGCTCAAATTTTCACTCTGTGACTAAAATATAAAAAATAGTTTCCCCTTGGTGCTCTTTAGGTACAAACATTTTCTTGCTAGTGGACAAACAGTAAGAGAATTCAATTGACTGGTGGCCATGAACTCGGTGATCCCCGCCCGGTAGAAGGAACAGTCCACACCGGAGGTTGAGGAGAAGGGGGCCAGGGAGGTGATGAGGCAGAGCGGTCAAGGATTAGATGGATCCACACCGGAGGTTAAGGAGGCAGAGAGGCAGACGGAGAAGATGATAAGGAAGAATCCGTGGCTCGCGGGAGGGTGCCAGGAGGTGAGAGGAGTGGTGGAGTATATGGATCAAGGGGGATTCCGCGTGTTGGAAGGATCGAAATGTCGATCGACCGAGGGGTAGTTTAGTTTGCGCGGGAGCTCGTGGCGCGCAACCAAAAGTTTTTGGGGGCATTTTACTCGATTTCTCTTCTTCTATATAAATGTTCCGAGGCAATTTTAAAACGCCCTTATATAGAGTTTTAAATAAAGAATAAAATTAAATTGTTTTGGAGGCAATATTAAATATAAAGTGCCTCTATTTATGATAATTTTGAGACACTTTTACTAAATGTCTCTAAAAAAACTGCCCCTATATCTCTAATTTTTTGTAGTGATCCCATGTGCGGCCCTGGTCTGTCCGCCCTTCGGCTCGGAGCGTAGGGGGGTTATGCGGCCTGTCGAGCGACCGCATAACCCACGTGCGGCCCGAGGCCATCCGCTCATCCCCCCTCATTTTTCGACCGTTGCTTGTGACTGTTGCACAGTGATTGGGATGAGCGGTTAGGAGCTAGCCGCATATCCCAATGAGCGGCTGAGGGTTGGCCGCTCATCACTAGTGTCGTTGGTGGACGTGCGGCCAGGGTGGGTCCGCTCATCCCCTTGTGCGGCTAATGTCCAGCCGTTCATCCTTTGCACGGTTTGTTGGTAGCCGCGTCTTTACCCATTTTTCCCAAGGGAAGAACGGTTTGTTCCTGGCGCTTCATCTCCTAGTGCGGCCCTTGTCTAGCCGTACATCCCTGGGCGGCCCAGAGTGGACCGTTCAAGGGGTTAGTCTAACCGGCATTTCCTTTTGGTCGATTCGAATCCCGGGGGCGTGGACCTTTGTCCGCGTGCTGAACCGTGGTCTGATAGATGTTGGGCATCGTGTCGGGGCCAGGTGTCGTGGTACGGCGTAATCTCGGGAGGTGTTGTTCTCGGCTTCTGCCACCGTGAGACGGTGTCGGTACGAGGGGCAGTCCTTGTACCCTGTCCGGTTAAGACGTGATTTTCTGTTGACTTGAGAGTCTACTCCTTTAGTGACCCTCCACTAGTCGTAGCATGCCTGCATGCGAGTGGACCCACCAGGGAGTGGTGGAGAGGCTACTCTGAGGATGGTTTTTAGACTGGTTTCCGTCGGGCCCCTCGTCGGTAGCCAGAGTCCGGCTCTAGGGGAAAACCAGTTAGAGGCCAGACCTAGGACGCTTGGTCTATGTGTGCACACGTGGTTGGGGGCAGTGGACACGCGCTGACGAGCGTGACCCTAGCTAGTCACTTGCTTTGTTGTTACTTGTTCGATGTCCGTGCCTCTGGTAGGAGCTACCACGTTAGGTAGTTCACCTGCGGTGCGGTGTAAGACTTCAGGGGACGCTACCGACTGTGCTTCTAGTGGGTGGTACTCCTGTCGAGTCGGAGTGACAGACTGTCAGTCGTTGCGACTTTGACCTTCAGGTTTTGTCGTGTTGACTGTGGTGTTCCGGTCGTTCCACCGTGGCACGTGTGTCAGTTTTCGTGCCGTGAGATCGGTGTTTTGTAGATTGCAGGGCTTCCCTTTCCGAGGTAATCGCTTACTGCTAGCGTAGCGGTTTCTCCGTTTGCGAGATAGGGTTTGAGTGATCCCTATTGAGTCTTGTTCTAAGACTCATTCCCTGCGTGTTTTCACCGTGTTTCAGGTGAGTCGCGACCTCAGGGGAGCGCGTCTGAGGCTCAGCGTGGTTTGGGTGCCCAGCGTTAGTGCCAGAGGTCAGAGCCTGGGTATGTCCCGTGTAGCTGTACTTTTCCTTCTTGTCTCTGTACTAGTTGTGGACTACTGCTGTTGTTTATTTTATTATATCTTGTGGACCATGTATCATGTAAACTGTTAATTTATTTCTTGCTTAATTATATAAACTGTTTAATTTCTGTAATTATTTGTGATGCTTGTGTAGTCTCCACACCATCCTTTTAACCCTTCCGAGTCTTCGGACTCGTGGGTGGCGATGCGAGTCTCGGGTTATTGGGCCTTCCCGGTAATCGGATTCTCGGGTCGTTACATGGACCGCCCGAGGAAGATGAATCGGATGAAGAGGCGGGTGATGGGCCACCCGAGTGGGAGTAGAAGGAGAATGAGAAGAATGAGGTACACCCTCAACAGCGGCCTTAAGGGCCTGGATTTGTTGAGGGGTGAGATGATCTAATGCATGCAGGATCTGGGAGACCCTCTCATCGTCAGGAGGAGATGGTCCCGCAGAAGTAATGGCTTGCAATGAATGTGGGGGACCATGGGATCGGGCATTGCCAATGGGTCGGGCATGACCATAGGAATGAGATCGTGGTCCCCTAGCATGATTGTGATGAGAGTTATGGAATTGAGGATTATATGATGTACCGGATTGTTCATCCTCGTGAATGTGTGTTGGATTAAACATATTGATTTGATTATCCATGTGAAATATTATGCAAACAAACAATATTCAATCAAAGCAGGTTGCAAAGATCAAACAAGTTGAAATGTTCACGTTTGATTTTATTGTTGAACCTCGGTGAATTAAACGACTTTATGCAAATTGATGTGATCACTCAAGGTCTTGAACCTAGTTCCAATGAGTTTTCTCCGGTGCCAACTAGGTTAATTCTCACCATGAATTAGGCCAACTAAACATGGGGACTCCAAAGGGTACAACCTGCCCAAGCTTCCGTGAGGGAATCCATGGGTGCGGGGACTTACGGAGGTCTTAGACAAATATGTGCCAGTCCATGAGACGGAATGCTCGATAGAGGGAGCCTATAAGTCCAAGAAGGGGGTGTGGATCCTAGAAGGTGTGGGGAGAGGAGGTCTCCCAAGCCGATGCAAATGCTCTTGTGCAAATGCTAATGCAAAAGAATATAGGGAGAAAACCCACAGAACAAGCACAAATGCTAATGATATGAACAGTGATCAATATGCAACAGTGATATACAACAATGATATGTGGAACAGTGAAATGCAAATGACAGAAACGTGATATGCAAGTGAAATGCAATGGACAATGCAACAAAGAAGAAAATGCCACAAAGATAATTCTGTAAAGATGATTAGCACAGGGTAGGCAGCAGGCAAGGCACATAGCGACCGGGGGGTGCCACAGTGAGTGGCTGATGAACAGACAAATAGCATCTACGGGGCAGGATGCTAATCAAAATAACGTCTACCCAGATGGACGTTGAATCAAAATGAATTTTCTCTTTTTAAAATATCTAATCAGAAAATAGCGTCTGTCAGGAAAGGCGTAGATAACAGAAATATCGAATTAAAATGTAAATCGTGACTTCCTGTAAGGACGTAGATCACAAAAATTTCAATTAATCAACCAATGACAAACAAATGGCGCCTACTGGGTGAGGCGCTAAAAGCAATAAGCGTCCAGACGATTAGACGTCAATTCAAAATGCGTGGGTAATCAAAGAAAACGGTAAGAAGTCCCACCGTGATCGTCAATTTGTAGATTATGGAAAATCCACTAAAAATAAATAAAGAAATGTAAACAATAAGAATGGGAAAAGGGGGAGAAACGGGGGCATGCGTGGATGCAAGAGGGAAAGGTGATCGCCAGAGGGGTTACCTCAAAAATATGCACGGGAGATTATGGGTCGACTTCCTTCTCGTCCAATCGACCGGCCGATGGAGAGAGTCCTCTTAGTGTTTGATTACCCTTGCAAGAAATACAAAATACCAATAAAATAAATGGATTAGAACCGTGGTGTAGTATCAATCCCAAATGAAAGCATATAACATGAAAGAATGGAGGTGAACACACCTGTTGGGGCACTACCCCTTTAACCCCTATGCAAAAGGGATGGAGATAAAATGATGAATGAATGATAAAGAAAGATTGTGCAAGTGTTGCACTGTGGTGCTCACCGTGGGTGAGAAGTGGAGATAATAAAAAAATGATGATGCATGCATACACGAACTAATGCAGTAAAAGAAACAGAAAAGAGAGGAGGTCAGGAAAGAAAGGCTCGAGGTTATTCTCCATTAGCTGAAACTTCAACGTGAATGTTCAGGAGGAAGTCCCCGATCAGATGAAGCTTTATGCGTAGGGGCTTCTTCCTCCTTGAGCAACAAGTTGGGCAGCACCTCCCCCTGTGATCGGAATTGGCCCCCCTTTGAGCAAGAGAACCGCAAGGCTCTATTTATAGGGGAAGATGAGGGGTGTTGATTTGGGAAGGTTTGAACAATGGAAAGGTTTGTTCGAGAAAGAGATAAAACTGGGGAAGAAATGCCAGCGAGGCAGGTGGCAAAACGGGGAAGGAAGGGCTGCGGCCGAATTCGGAAATCTTAGAAAAATGGCGCCTAACACCCTGGACGCTTTTTAAATTGGCGTCCACTATCACAGACGCTTATCACAAGCCATTTTTTTAGAAAATTTAGGAGTTTCCAAATTTAAAGAATAAATCGTGTCTGGTATACCAGACACAAATTCAAAGTTTCTGAATTTGGATGGATCGAGAATATCTCCGCAAAATGGCAAGGAAATTAGCGTATGTGGAAATAGACGTTATTAAGAAATAACGGCTACGAAAGTGGGCTCTAATTCTTGATCTATTTAGGAATGCTGAATATTACCAAAAAAATCGCCAAGTAAATAGCGTCATGATGGGAAGACGCTCATTCTTGATTTTCATAAATTATCAAAATAAGATTTCAAAAAAGCGCCCAGATAGGAAGGCACCCATTCTTGATTTTCCTGAAATGATAAACAAATAGCGTCCTTCAGAACCGGCGCATTTCATGAATTTTGGAAATTTTGGTAATTTGTCATAAAAATAAATAGCGTCCACTTTCTTAGCTGCTTATTAAATGACGTCCAGGGTATCTGACGCCAATTCTTTAAAGCCCAGATAAATAGAGAAAATTCCAAAAAATTCCAAAAAAATAGGAAAAAGTGGAAAATTCAAGTAAAATTTAGGAAATCACTCAAATAAGATAATTTGAGGGTCAAATTGGGATATTATAAGGTAATATGAGATGTACTCATAGTAACGTCAATTTTGACGTGTCTACAAGTAGTCTTGAGGTTAAGTATGCAAAAATTTCTGAATTCCCTCTAGGGTTTCAACAAATTCTCATACTCAATATTTTGCATTCATTTTCAAATTTTTCTTGTGTTCATCAATAATTTTCTTTTTAAGAGCAATTAAGTCCAGTACATACTTTATATCTAGAGGACACACATTATTTAGATGCCAGTGTCCCTAAGAACTCAGTATGATTGACTATCATGCCTCAAATTGAACAAAGATAGCTTTATCACCTCATGACATATCTTCACTCACTTCATTGATGAGCAAGATATATTTCTCAGTGAACAAGTCATTGCTCCGCCTAGATTTTCAAAGAAATTTCAACAGAGTTAACAATGGCACTTCATGACTTAGTCCACAAAACTTCAAGGTCAAGGGACATGGTTTCTCAGTGGACCATTCTCATTGCTCTGTCTCTTTTAACCCTTAGAAGATTTTCAGATTCTCTGATGTTTACAAACAATACTAAATCTAAGCTCTTCAACCAAGGTTGCCATTTTAGTAAAACTTTCAGATTTCAGAAAACTAATCAGGGCACACATGCAAACAATGGTTAAGATCTATTAAAATTGAACACAGATTCTTTTCAAGACATTTATTTTTTAAACTCAATAAAGTCATTAAACTGAAACCAACAAATTTATTCTGGACAATCATAAGACATCATAAAGGAAGATTTCTCATCTAAAGTGAATTCATATTTATGATCATAGTACACATATTAGAATCTTACTGAATTTTTGGGATAGCTCAAGGAATTTCACAAGAGACAGCCAAGGACAATGCAACAAGCATGAGGGTGACTTTCTAACAGAATAGTTTTAAGGATGTTCAAGGATTATCAACAGGCAATGGTGACTTTTAAATGAGACAAGTGGGCAGCAGGAATATGGCTTAGCAGCAAGCAATTGGTGACTTCAAAATAGAAATGGGCACAACAATGAGCAGACAACAGAGGTGAAGAAATTTCAAAGTGACTAGCTCAAGGGTTTGGCAATGAAATCCAAGCAAGTAGCAGAGGGTGATTTCAAATGTAGGCAAAGCAAGAGATCAAAATATCAGATGAAGTCGACTTGGAAGGCCTTTTAAGTCGGCTTGAGAATTTTCAGAAAAGACTCCCCCTCAGCAAAAACAGGGAGTATTCAGACAAGGAGGTATGTGCAGCTCAAACATTATTTTCAGATTAATTTATTTTAGCTCCCACTAAGTGTATGCATGCATTTCAATGATATGCAGCTAATTCTAAATGCATGATATGCATGTGAGTAACCAGATGTGTGCATAGACTCCCCCTCACTGAATGCAAACTATGCATAAGGGAAATGCTAATCAAGTGAGACACTTACTCCCCCTATGTAAATGCACTGATGCATCATATCTGACATGAAGATCATGTAGGGGATTACTGAATTATGCTCATGAGTACCTATAGTGCTCTAAATGCAATCTTGACCTGTGGTACTTGATGGAGAACATAGGTCTTTAAGACCACCTCTCGCATAATGTGGGTTTTCGGACAGAAATGACCTGCCCTTCTCCCAACATGCCATTTTATATACCATAGGGTCATGCATAACAAATGCAATGCAAAATTTTCAAAATAGGCATAACACTACAAGATGACATGTGCTGTAGATTTTTAATCCAAAAAAAAAAACTTTCTTGGCAAATCAAGTTTACTAGACTCCCCCTATTTAAGTGCACTGAAGAATTAATTTCAACATGAGGCCCAGGCAGGGAGTATGCCATCATGAAAATGCATCACATATGTGAGCTGCATATACTGGTCATAAGTACCATTGGTACTTGGCAGAGGACTTGGTCATAAGAACCACCTCAATGCATAGTGTGTGCTCCCAGACAACATTAATGTCCTTCTTCACACAACCATTTGATATATCAAGTGGTCATACATGAAAATGCATAACAATGCATGAAAACATGAGAACCTGTGCAACTTAACTCATGAATGCTCAATTAAAGCAATCTAAATCAGCACATGAGTTCTAACTAACCAAATCAAACATGATATACAATTAAACATAGAAGGAGTTATTGAAAATTAACAACTAAAACAACAACTAAGACAGTAACTCAGAAATGGGGTTTTACCAAACTTCATGTGCCTTGAATTTATTTGAACCCCTTTATTTCCTTCATTCTTCAAGTCACATCTGCAAAACAGATCTCATTTTTAAATTTTAGGTACCCAAGATTCCTTGGGTCATAAAGGGTTAGTGGCACCGTTGGTGGGTGCTATCCATGACTTCCGGGCATTGAGGTCATCAAATTTCATCACATAATAGTTATTCATTGAATGTCCATTCTGACCACAATAATAACAAGAAACAACCGACTTCGTGTTCTTCTTGTGCACATGAATATGAGCATGGAATTTCTATGCACTACCATGAATGTTTCTATTTTTAACACAGCAATTGTGTCTTTTATGACTAGCCAGCCAACAATCAGAAGCACGGTGGCCTGGTTTCCCACATTCAAAACACCTAAGAGATCTACCATTGAAAGCAAATTCATTTCTATCAAAAATATTTTTCTTTGTAGGGAACTTAACAGATTTAGAGTGAGAATCTTTCCTTCCCTTGGCAAATCAGCAGTGAGTAGCAACGTGGCCTATCTTACCACAGCAAAAGTATTTCATGTTCTTTTTTTGAATATTAGGAAATTTCTTAGCATGAAAATTCCTACCAACATGTTGTTCATCCTTTTTCATTAGGAAACAATCATGCATGAAGTGACCATGCTTTCCACAATAATAACAAGAAACATTAGATTTCTTTGAAGCATGGTTTTTCACATGAGGGTTCTTGGCATTCACATTGTTGAATTTTTGTTTCTAAAATTTATTATGTTCTTGATTTTTCAGATTTGCAGGATGTTTGACTTGGGAGGTGCTGGCTACAGGGGATGCCTTGACAAATGATGTCCTTAACTTGTTTTCAAAAGCTTTCTTATTAATAGCTTTGTAGCCCAGTCCCTCTTTTTGGAAGTTCACCTTAACTCCCAATATCCTATCCAAATTTTCTTTATCGTCTACAAATCTAGACAATGAGCTTTTCAAATCCCGAATTTCATTTTCCATAGAAGCAATCAGTAATTCTGAGTTTAGGGTCTCCTCTTCAAACTCAACAACTCTAATTCTCATGGCTTCATTTTCAGATTTGTAATCTTCGGTTTGTTTTTCCAGATTGTGCAATTTTTCACGCTCATCTATACAAACAGATTTCCCTTTTTCAAGCACCATCAACCTTTCTGACATGGCCGAATTTAACTGCTTCAATTTTTTAATTTCTTCAATCAGTTTTTCATTCTGAATTAACTCATAAATTAAACTCTGATCATTTTTAGATGTTTTCTGTTTGTTTTCAAATTGAAAATTTTTGACTAATAGATTTTTATTTTCTTCCCTTAAAGAGCCAATCATTTCTTTATGCATTTCAATATCAAAATCCTGAGCTCTATATATTTCTTCCATTTGTGAACATTCTTCGCATGAAGACTTAGAGTTAATCTGCTCAAATTTCTTTTTCCACTTTTTATTTTATTTTCTCAATGCTTCATGTGATTCAAACAATATAGTATATGCATGCTCCCAATCATCTATAGTAAAGTTCTCGAAGGTAGAACTTACCTCTTCATTTTCCTTTTGATCACTGCTACGATCACTTTCATTATGGTTGGCCATAAGTGCACAAACTTCTATCTCTTCCTCTTCATTTGAGGTACTCTCTTCCTCATCGCTCCACGTTGACACCATAACCTTGGGTTGCTTCTTCTTGGCCTTGGAGTCCTTTTTCTCTAGCTTAGGACATTCATCTCGAACATGCCCTGGCTTCCTACAGTGATAACACACGATCCTATCAGATTTCTTATGCATATCAGTTTTAGAATGAAATGTTTTGTTTTCCTGATAATGCTTCTTCTTCTTTCCATACTTACATCTGAATCTTAAGAACTTTTTGAAGTTTTTAGTGAGGAATGCTTGTTCAGAAGCTGATAATTCATTAAAGTCCCCAATGCTATCAAAGGCCATGAGAGCTATCATCTTAGGTTTCTTCTCCTCATCTTCACTTTTCTTGAAGTTTATCTCATAGGTCATCAAAGACCCGATCAGTATGTCTACCTTCATAGTAGACAAATCCTTAGATTCCTCAATGACCGTGGCCTTAGTGTGCTACACAGGAGAAAGAGACCTGAGTATTTGTCTAACAATATCACTATCAGAATAATCCCTGCGAGAGTCTAGAGAACATTTCCTTAATGGGTTCATCAGGCTTCATTTTAAATACCTGATATTCAGAGACCAGCATATTTATCTTGGTGGCTCTTACCTGGAACGTTCCCTCATATATCAACTCCAATCTGTCCTACATCTCCTTGGCTGATCTGCAAGCTAAAATTCTCGAGTACTCCTTCGGATGAACTGCACACTGCATGATATTCATAGCAGTCCAGTTGACGGTTGACAGGCGTATTTGTTCTCTCATCCATGCAGTTTCATCTTTTGGAAGTTGGAATGGACCGTTAGTAATAACTCTCCATAGCTCATGACTCTGAGACTGCAGAAATACTTCCATCCTATTCTTCCAGTACAGATAATAAAAACCATCGAATAACGGTCGTCTGTTAATCGAATGCCCCTCAGCTAAGAAGCTGCGAGCATTACCATTTCTAGATCTTCCCTGGTCGTTGGGCCACATTGTGGGAAACTCGCTCTGATACCAATTGTTGGGTACAATGTGGAATCTAGAGGGGGGGTGAATAGATCCCCTTATAAAAATTTGGCTCAAATTAAAGACCACACAAACTAGTTCAAGTTAAGCTAAACGGAAGCTAATGTAAATGATGGCCCACTCCAAACAAGTCTCGAACACTTAACGGGCTGAATGGATAAACAGGTGATGGCTCACACAAAAGCTACTAGATAAGCCGATGCTATCATACTTATAAGATGAATGTCAAACATCAAACACACAACCCATCTTGTGACGACCCAAGATCCGGATACCGGGAGGAGCCCGATATCATTGGAATCATGGCCCGCCGCCCACGAGCCGGGAGGGCTCGGAAGAGCTAAAAGGAGTGTGGAGGTATAAAGAAATAGGAAATAAGACAGGATAATTCAACAATTAACAGAAATAAATAAACAACTACTACAACGGAGTCCAGTCCAATAGAAAGTACAGTCTAAAATAGTAAAACATACCACATGCCAAGTGAACACTCGGCCCGACGAGCTGGCAACTGAGAACCTCTGAACAGCATCCTCGAACCTCGAGGAAGAACCACCACACTTGAAAAGCAAGGGTGAGCCTCCTGTCACTGGCTCAGTAGGGATCCCGCGGAACCCCAACTGAGAACAACACCGGCACGGAAAGCAGTAACTACAAGAACAACAGTAGCAGCAGGAATAGTAACTCGGTGGCCGGTCAAAACTCGGCACTACAACTACTCCTACTATACCGGTCAAGCAGAAAGAGAAATCCCGATCTCACAATCGGGAACCGGACCACACTAACATCACTCATCGAGGTAAAACCCACGGTAACCCCGCCGTAGAGGCCTGTCTCCCAGGATTAGGCCAACCTGGACACGCTGTCCCAGGTCAAGCCACGACCGCCTCGTCACGACACAACACTAACAAGACGCAACCTCAGTAAAACCACTGGCACCCTAGCCACTACCTCGGAAACACCAGATGGTCCAGAAAACCACGTCTCGTAGACGAGAAACGGAACCCAAAAATAGGAGAGTCACGTCTCACGTGACAGGAGTACCTGCCCACCAGAAGCAAGGTCAGATGCGTCCACTGACGACTTAGACCGCGCCTCAGGTGTCTCCCTCCGGCCCAGTGGGAACTGAGACACCGTACAAGTAACCACAGAACAAGAGACTAGCTGGGGTCGCGCTCGTCAGCGAGGGTCGAACCGTCCCCAACCACGTGTGCACACACAGACCGTGTGTCTCTGGTCTGGCCCTCTGACCGATTTTTCCCTCAGTCAGACTCTGGCTGGTAGATGTGGGGCCCGATGGAAACCAGTCTAAAATCGTCTCTCTCTGGGGTAGCCTCGCCACCACTCTCTGGTGGGACCACTCGCGTGTCGGAAGGCTACAACTAGTAGAGAGCCACAGGTGTGACCACTCTCCAAGGAGAAACTCTAAGAAACACGCACGCACCCAGTGCGAAAGTCATGAGGAACCAAGTGGCGACGAGCCACTGGACTGTGGACGGTCCTCTAGACTCACTAAATCCAACGGTCCTTGAGTCACAAGACACGGGGTCAAGACCGTTGAACGCAACGACACATTAATCTAGCCTGATCCCTAAGTCTAAAATCACGGTAGCACGAATACTGAGGTAGCTCACGAGCCGCCAAGACCATCCCCCTCAAAAAGGGAACTCAAGAGACCCTCTAGCCTCAGGCTGGGTAATTGGACTCATGGTCCACAGGTCACACACGGCCCATGCGGAAAGCACAGAAGCATGATTCCCAAGGTAGCTCACAAGCCGTCACATCAATTCCCCATCTTAGGGAAAAGCGGGAAACCTTCAACCCCAGGCCGAATGACTGGACTCGCAGTCCAAGGCCAAACACTTGGCCCACTCGGGAACCATCTTCCGCAGAAACTCACGACATACGGGGGAACCCCACCGCACTCACACCGATACGCGGTGACTCGATCGAGCGTAACGCAAAGCCCAGAACACACACACCTACGGGCACGCTAGTCGAGGTAACACGGCACCTCCAGACACCCCAGAAATACGGACACAGAACCCACGGGGTGTCTGGGACACTCACGAGGCCGAAGGTCCACCACTAGCTCACAACCGGGTCGACCGGAGACCAACACAACGCCAACCCGACGTCGCAAGCACGGAAATCGCCTGGAGGTCCTCTCTTGGGCCGCCACACGACTCTAGCGGTTCAACAATGAGCCGCCACACCCTGGGTCGCGAAAGAACAAGCGGTCCTATATAGGGCTGCCACAGGGCATGTAGCGGGCATACCTTCGGCTGCCAGACCCCAAAACCTCCAACGGTTAAAAACCAACGGTCAAAACGCCTCAAAGGCCACGCCGGCCAACTGGGCTTAGCGGCCAGACCTTCGGCTGCCACCTGGGCTCTGGCGGCTCATTGTGCGGCCGCCAGGCCCAACCCACGCACGGAAAGGTTGAAACGGTCGAACGGAGACCGCTAGAAGGATGTGGCGGTCACTGGAAGGACCGCCACACTTCCGGAAAATCGAGAACGGTGGGAAATGCTCCAAAAATCCGATCCATGCCCCAATCACCCCCGGGTGATGGGGAAACAAAGGGTAATCCATCCCCAAGCCCCTAGGCATGCATCTAAATCCCATGGATCGGCCAAAAATGCCGCGAAGCGAGAGATCCGGCTCACTCCCAAAAGATATGGATTTTCCCCAAAAGACTCAAATAAGCCCGCTCGGCTCACCACGACCTACAAAACTCGCGGGAAAGGAAGTGCACGAGCTGGGGGTCCATCTCCCTACCTCCACCAAAGATTTCACGCGCCGTGGATGCCGATCCACGAAGAAAACGCCGTTGAAGCCTCGCCGGGACACGAACTCGCAGCAGAGCTAGCTTCACCGCGCCACCGGCCCTTGATCCTCAACCCGTTCCTCGTTCCTCACCTCCCACCATCGCCGCCTCGCCCTCCTCCGCCACCGTCGGCCGCCCGGGGAGAGGGGGAGAGAAAGAGATGAGAGAGAGTGAGAATGAGAGAATGAGAGGGGAGAGAGAGAAAAGGGTTAATATATAGAAAAAAACCCAAAAATTCCAAAAATTTAGATAAAAACCAAAAATTACCTCCGCGATCCTCGGGAGGAGCACAATGCGCCGGTACTGTCCCGGAGTCGGAGAACGCCACGGTTTACCCTACACAGAGTTCTGAAGGCGCATCAGGGAAAAACACGTGTAAAACACAAAATACACTCTTAGACCCACTAAAATGATCCGAAAAATATCCAAAAAATCCGGGGCATTACAGCCCTCCCCCCTTAAAGAAATTTCATCCTCGAAATTAAGGACAAACACAGGAATACAGGGGAAGAAAGCCTTAACCAACTGACAACACTATCAGAACCCCAGCACAGAAAACCTCGATTCTTTCGAAGACACGGATCCTTAGGGACACAGCCAGACTACAATCACGAAGAACGCCTCGCTCAGCATGCCGCACACCGATCATCAGAGTAGGCACACACCAAAGGACACAGTCCAGCATCACCTCAGTCACCGCAAAGACCAATCATGGCACCGTTGCCATCCCCTCGCTCACCGAGGAGACACAGTCCTCATCACGAGAAATAGCTACCGATCCATCCTATGGTCGGCGGACAAATCGCACGTCAGCTTCACAATCGGCTGATAGTCCACACCCTTCTCCAGGGAACAACCAATGTAGAGCCTCCATCAGTTCACAACAGCATCTTCTGTCTGTGAAAGACCACACGCTGGTCACCAGCTGCTCGTCAACGGGAAACCTCCATCGGCCCAACGGGCACGATCCAACTCACAACAGGCCATCCGCTGACGCACACACAGACAATTACCACATCACGAGCTGAACTTCTCTCGGACACCGCATCCGATCTCCATCATCGGGCCAACTCAACCCTCTCAGGGGAGCACGACAAAACCAACGACAAGACTCAGGAGTCTTCGGTCATCACCTCACTCGACTCAAACTTACAGGGAAATCCTCCCATGCTGGTCACCAGACCAGGGATAACCACTCCAACGCCAACGTCCCATCAAGGACCACCATTCCGACGCCAATCTCACTTAAAGGCCTCAGCCCACAGGCGTCACTCTTCTGTCTTGTCTCATCAAATCCTTCGTCTCAATTAATCCAAGTGGACACCTACCAATCATGATTCCACCATTACCACAGAGCCACGGGACACCACCTGAACAACTTATGGCACACATCTCTAGGGGAGGAAAGTGCCATCCAAAATTACGGCAACCTAGTCGCCAACACCACGACCAATGGAAAACCTCCATGCTCGACCTGACCTCGAACCTAGCACACGCTGGGAACAGCACCATCTAGCACCAAGAAAACCATCACCACGTCAGGTCAGCACCTCCGACATACTCGGTGAGTGTCACGTTGGACCACGATCACAGCATCTCTCGATGCACCACCACTGTAATTCCTCGAACTGCAACACACCACGCCAAGAGCCGCAACACGAGCCATAATCGACAACCACTGACGCTCATCCTCGAGTCCCGAAACTACCGCGGAACCTTCTCATCTCAACCAAATCCAAGGCGAACACAACCCATTCGCACACAAGAGCGCGGGAGCAAGAACTTACTGGGACACCACAGCCCAATCCTACCTCGAAATCCATAAAAAATTCGGGACCGACACATCATTTCTGACGCCACAGAGCACGATAAGAACATCAGGCTCGACGAAACAGCAGCTCACCGAGTAAATCCTCCGCTCACCTGAGCACACTTCTCGATCAGAACACTCCGCTCTGCCACCTAAACCACAACCTTAACACATCAGGGGCTGGATAAATCTCAAGCTGGAGTGGCCAAACTCAACAACAGCTCCCTCAGAGCATGCTCACGGCACTTAACCACAACCAATCCTCGCCAGCCACCTGACCTCACTGTAAAAACCGCGAATGCAGCAACGTAGCAACGCACCTGCCGGCAACCTCTGCCCAATGCAGCACGACCGGGATCACCACTGATGAGGGAGAAGCTCTCAAACTCGATCCTTAGATCCCACACCAGCACGAAAGCCGCGCACAACAACCACCTTAACAGCACTGTGCGGAGCACTCAAGCTCTCAAGCGAGAAACCAAGCGAAAATATGCAAGAAACCCTATGCCAGCTGTCGACTATACTGGACCTCGTGGACTCTGATCACTGCAATATTAAGAATTCCTATGTACGTCCACAACTACCGCTCTGATACCCGCTGTGACGACCCAAGATCCGGATACCGGGAGGAGCCCGATACCATTCGAATCCTGGCCCGCCGCCCACGAGCCAGGAGGGCTCGGAAGGGCTAAAAGGAGTGTGGAGGCACAAAGAAATAGGAAATAAGGCAGGACAATTCAACAATTAACAGAAATAAATAAATAACTGCTACAATAGAGTACAGTCCAACAGAAAGTATAGTCTAAAGCAGTAAAACGTATCACATGCCACGTGAACACTCGGCCCGACGAGTTGGCAACTGAGAACCTCTGAACAGCATCCTCGAACCTCGAGGAAGAACCGCCACACCTGAAAAGTAGGGGTGAGCCTCTTGTCACTGGCTCAGTAGGGATCCCGCGGAACCCAAACTGAGAACAACTGCGGCACGAAAAGCAGTAACTACAAGAACAATAGTAGCAGCAGGAACAGTAACTCGGTGGCTAGTCAAAACTCGGCACTACAACTACTCCTACTATACCGGTCAAGTAGAAAGAGAAATCCCGATCTCACAATCGGGAACCGGACCACACTAACACCACTCACCGAGGTAAAACCCACGGCAACCCCGCCGTAGAGGCCTGTCTCCCAGGACAAGGCCAACCTGGACACGCTGTCCAAGGTCAAGTCGCGATCGCCTCATCGCGACACAACACTAACAAGACGCAACCTCAGTAAAGCCACTGGCACCCTGGCCGGTACCTCGGAAACACCGGACGGTCCAAAAAACCACGTCTCGTAGACGAGAAACGGAACCCGAAAATAGGAGAGTCACGTCTCACGTGACAGGAGTACCTGCCCACCAGAAGCAAGGCCGGATGCATCCACTGACGACTTAGACCGCGCCTCAGGTGTCTCCCTCCGGCCCAGCGGGAACTAGGATACCGTACAAGTAACCACAGAACAAGTGACTAGCTGGGGTCGTGCTCGTCAGCGCGGGTCCAACCGCCCCCAACCACGTGTGCACGCGGCCCACGCAAAAAGCACACACGACCCACGCGGAAAGCACAGAAGCACGATTCTCAAGGTAGCTCACAAGCCGCCACGTCGATTCCCCATCCCAGGGAAAAGCGAGAAACCTCCAGCCCCAGGCCGGATGACTGGACTCGTAGTCCAAGGCCAAACACTTGGCCCACTCGGGAACCATCTTCCGCAGAAACTCACGACATGCGGGGGAACCCCACCGCACTCACACCGATACACGGTGACTCGATCGAGTGTAACACAAAGCCCGGAACACAGACACCTACGGGCATGCTAGTCGAGGTAACACGACACCTCTAGACACCCCAGAAACACGGACACGGAATCCACGGGGTGTCCGGGACACTCACGAGGCCGAAGGTCCACCACTAGGTCACAACCGGGTCGACCGGAGACCAACACAATGCCAACCTGACGTCGCAAGCACGGAAATCGCTTGGCGGTCCTCTCTTGGGCCGCCACACGACTCTAGCGGTTCAACAATGAGCCGCCACACCCTGGGTCGTGAAAGAACAAGCCGTCCTATATAGGGCCGCCACAGGGCATGTAACGGGCGTACATTCGGCCGCCAGACCCCAAAACCTCCAACGGTTAAAAACCAGCGGTCAAAACGCCTCAAAGGCCACGCCGGCCAACTGGGCTTAGCGGCCGGACCTTCGGCCGCCACCTGGGCTCTGGCGGCTCATCGTGCGACTGCCAGGCCCAACCCACGCACGGAAAGGTTGAAACGGTCGAACGGGGACCGCCAGAAGGATGTGGCGGTCACTGGAATGACCGCCACACTTTCGGAAAATCGAGAACTGTGGGAAACGCCCCAAAAATTTGATCCATGCCCCAATCACCCTCGGGTGATGGGGAAACAAAGGAGAATCAATCCCCAAGCCCTTAGGCATGCATCTGAACTTCTGGATCGGCCAAAAACGTCGTAAAATGAGAGATCCGGCTCACTCTCCAAAAATATGGATTTTTCCCAAAAAGCTCAAATAAGCCCGCTCGGCTCACCACGGCCTACAAAACTCGCGGGAAAGGAAGTGCACGAGCTGGGGGTCCATCTCCCTACCTCCACCGAAGATTTCACGCGCCGTGGACGCCGATCCACGAAGAAAACGCCGTTGAAGCCTCGCCGGGACACGAACTCGCGGTAGAGCTTCACCGCGCCACCGACCCTCCATCCTCGACCCGTTCCTCGTTCCTCACCTCCCGCCATCGCCCCCTCGCCCTCCTCCGCCACCGTCGGCCGCCCGGGGAGAGGGGGAGAGAAAGAGATGAGAGAGAGTGAGAATGAGAGAATGAGAGGGGAGAGAGAGAGAGAAAAAGGTTAATATATAGAAAAAAACCCAAAAATTTCAGAAATTCAAAAAAATACCAAAAATTATCTCCGCGATCTTCGGGAGGAGCACAACGCGTCGGTACTGTCCCGGAGTCGGAGAACGCCACGGTTTACCCTGCATAGAGTTCCAAAGGCGCATCAGGGAAAAACACGTGTAAAACACAAACTACACTCTGAGACCCACTAAAATGATCCGAAAAATCTGGGGCATTACACATCCTGTGAAGGAGATAGATGAAACGGATCACACACACACGTAGCAAACCATGCGGCACAAGGGATTTTTAGGTGGTTCAGTCCGCACCAAGCAGACCTACGTCCACCCCCCACTCAACCAGAGTGAGGCTTCCGCTGACTAACAACTTGAACCGCTGAGCATCACAGCTTGCTACACAGCTGAGCCTCACAGCTTGCTATCCGCTGAGCAACACAGCTTACTTCTGAGGAATAAATTCTCTTACAGCTGAGCCTCACAGCTTGCTATCCGCTGAGCAACACAGCTTGCTTCTGAGGAATAAATTCTCTTACAGCTGAGCCTCACAGCTTGCTCCGCTGACTAACAGCTTTATGAAGGAAACAAAGAACAAGACAGAAACTGAAAGAAGAAAACTAAGAACATGTAGCTCTCAAGGAGCAAGGATGGTCTGGATTTGATCCAAAGACCAGCATATCTGAAGTAGACTATGGTTGCACTCTTTTCTTCAGGAGCTCTCTCTTTCTCTCTTTCTCTTCTTCTTCTTCTTCTTCTTCTTCTTCTTCTTCTTCTTCTTCTTCTTCTTCTTCTCATAAGCTCTCTTTCTCTTTTTCTCTTCTCAGCTTGGCATCCCTCGCTGCTCTCTCCTCTTCTTCTTTCTTCTTCTTTAAGCACTCTTTTCTCACAGCCGCAGCACACCTTTTCTTCTGCAAGCCCCCTTCTCTTCTTCGAAGGAAGACACCCTTTATAGAACAGGGGCTCCGGAATAGCTTTTGGATAAAAAGACCTGATTTCATCTTTTTCTCATTTGTCCATGTGGCAGGAGAGATAATATTCTTCTGACATAGTACCCTTGAATCACGTGCCAATCATGTGCCATCGAGCCTGCCGTGTGTCAAACACAAGAAGACTGGAATTCACCTTACCGAGCTATTTGTCAGACTTAGTGAGATATTTGTCACCCATGTCTTCAAAGAGCCATCGCCTTAGCTGCTTTCCTCTTTGCCTTCAGCCGTCGCCATATCCATTTGTTTCTCTTGCGGATGTATTCTTCACCGTTAACACCCATTAGTCACCCTTAGCAGTGTATTTTACATCCTTACTAAGCCATTTGTCACCCTTATATGACTATTTGTCAGCCTTAATATTCTTTTGTCAATCTTTTTCTTTTGTCCGTTTCTTGTGTCCAATGTAGCTGGCAAGAGCTTGACTGGGCCTTTGACCAGACCTCAGAAGCTTGCAAAAGCTTGACTTTGACTTGTTGACTTTGACTGGTCAACATTGACTTGGTCAGTTTGAAGTTTAAACATGGTTGGGTCACTTTGACTATTGTTGACTTTGACAAAAGTCAATTTTGGCTTAGTTGGTTTGACTGTGGTCAACGCCCTTTTGGCAAACGGAGTCCAACTGCTTCTTCTCCTTCAGCTTCTCAGCCCTACATTCATATCAATCTATTTGTTACCATTTAGAAGCTATTTTTCACCATTGAGAACTCATTTGTCACCACTAAGTATCTATTTTTCACCCTTAGTCTTCTTCAGCTGGCCAAGGCTTCTGGCGAGCTTCTGGAGTCCACTCCAACAGCATCTTGAGTCGACTCTCCTTCTTCGTGTTTGAAGGCATTCAGCCTGGCTTACCATTTTATACCCTTGCGAGCTACAACAAGCCTGCGTGGACTCCACGGACCTATTGCGTCGACGCAACTCCATTATTTTTGACATTTCCAACGTTACAACCTATTTTACACCGATACCCATCTATTTGTCACCGATACGGCGCTATTTGTCACCGATACGGGTCCATTTGTCACTGATACGGGACATAGCTCAGCCTTCAGTTTGCGGTGTGATTTCAACTAGGTGGTGTCGACTCCAGTTCACCAAGGAGTCGACTCTCCTTCAGACCTTTTCAAGGCGGTGAGCTCCCTTCAGCCTCTTGAGTTATTTGTCACCCGCAGTGACCTATTTTTCACCCTTAAATACTTATTTGTCACCCTTAGCTGAACAGTTGTTAGCGATAGACTTATGGCAGATTCTTCTTGTTGGAGTCGACTCGAGTTGCATTGGGAGTCGACTCTTCTTCATGGTAATGGCACGTCAAACATTAGCCAGCATACGATGTTCCCATGTTCTTACCAAAAAGTGATAGAAATAATTACATGTATATCTCTAATATGTCATGTATTGTATCCTATATCTTCATATTTTTCTTATTATCGCGTATATTTTCATATTAAAAAGTATTATTAAGTTAAATTCCTCGAATGTCACATAATATTATGTTGAATATGTAAAATATAAAATTTTAAAAGATACGTAAGATAATATGAAAGATTGTAGAGGTATATATATATATATATGGTTATTTTAATTATGTAAGAAAATTAAATAAAAGTATATTAATCTTTTTTTATTTTAATCTATTTAAATTAAATTAAATAAACATTAGGTAATGACAGAGATATGCATAGTTAGAATTAGTTAGTACAGAGTACACATGATAATACGAAAGACATAGGAGTAGGAAGTATAATATAGAAGATGTTATGAGTAGCATGCTATTATCCCAAAATTTGATATGCTTCAGCATATGATATGGTAGGTTCATGTGGACTTGATTACATTTCGAGTGTTAAATAAACAATGTTTAAGCGTTGCCGGCCAGGCCCCTTGTGGCCTACCCGGGCGAGTCGGTGGAAGGCGCGAGGAAGCCACCCAACCCATGACTGGTTTGTTTTTCTTTTTTCTTTTTAACCCAAAAAAACCCATGGCTGGGCCAGCTGGCAACGCGGACACTCGAAAGTGAGTAACAGCGGGCAGCGGTACAGCGCCCTCAAAACAATTCTGCCCATCTGTTGCCAATTCAGGCGCGCAGCCACACTCCTGGAAACATCCCACCGTCTTCCTCACACGCTTCACTTCTGCGGCTATAAACCCCCCTTCAGTCTCCATTGCCCACACCACAGCTCGTGTACAACATAGCACACTTCAGTCCTTAGCCAAATCCCTCCCTCTCCTTCCCTGTTCTTTTCAGTATTCACACTGCGTCAACCCCAGCTCCGTTAACCATGGCTTTGCCTCACAAGCCCACAATGCTGTCGGTCCCCTGTCTGCTTGCCATCCTCTCCTTGTTCTTCGCAACCGCGGCTGGTAATTTCTACCGGGACTTCGACATCACAAGGGGTGATGGCAGAGGGAAGATCCTCAGCAATGGCCAGATCCTCACACTGTCCCTCGACAAGGCCTCTGGCTCTGGCTTCCAGTCCAAGAATGAGTACCTCTTCGGAAAGATCGACATGCAGCTGAAGCTCGTCCCCGGCAACTCCGCCGGCACCGTCACCGCCTACTATGTGAGTTTCCCACCTTTCTCTAACGTGATCGTACCAGCTCGTTTGTTTTCGAGGGCATAATCACTACTATGATTGCTTCTATGCAATTTGGGAGCTCATGGATTGCCGTTTCTGCTTCACAGTTATCATCCCAAGGGCCGACGCACGACGAGATCGACTTTGAGTTCCTGGGCAACCTCAGCGGAGACCCCTACACCCTTCACACCAATGTGTTCTCTCAGGGGAAAGGGAACAGGGAGCAGCAGTTCAAACTGTGGTTCGACCCCACCGAAGACTTCCACACCTACTCCATCCTCTGGAACCCTCAGCACATCATGTAAGCAAACGGCCAGAGCTACTCACTGTTATCTGTCCCCAAGTCTCTGTTTTGAGAGATAAACTCCCCCCGCCATACATAGAATAAAAGTCCTAACCAGGTCTGTAATTATCTCCTCATTCCAGCTTCTCCGTCGACGGGACCCCGATCAGGGACGTCAGGAACAGCGAGGCACGGGGTGTCCCCTTCCCCAAGAACCAGCCCATGAGGATCTACTCCAGCCTCTGGAATGCCGACGACTGGGCCACCAGGGGTGGCCTCGTCAAGACCGATTGGGCCAAGGCGCCCTTCGTTGCCTCGTACAGGAACTTCAACGCCGATGCCTGCGTCTGGTCGAGGAGCTCCTCCAGCTGCGGTTCTCAGAGCGCGTCCGCCTCCGGTTCTCAGAGCAGTGGCTGGTTGAACCAGGAGCTGGACGCCACGAGCCAGGAGAGGATGAGGTGGGTGCAGAAGAACTACATGATCTACAACTACTGCACCGACGTGAAGCGTTTCCCACAGGGTCTTCCGCCAGAGTGCACCACCGCCTAAGCATCACCAGAGAAAGAGAAGAAGACATGCAATTCTTGGACTGTGAATACGACATTTTTTTCTCATTATTTCATTCTCCCATTTTATCCAACGGATTCAGCCACATGTATCAATGAAAAGACCCGGCATTCAGTTTATTTATCTGTTCCTGTTCCTCCAAACTTGTGTCTGAGAAGCTCTATTTATCTCTAAGCACTCGATGTAGATCCATTAAGTGCCTGAACTAAACATATTGAGGACTAGATCCGATTTGTATTCACATCCTATTGATATCCTTAATGCTCGAGGACCCTCTTAGTATGAACTGATATACTCTTAGTATGAACTGATATATATATATATATATATATATATATATATATATATATATATATATATATATATATATATATATATAAATAATGGTAAGGATAATTTATGAAAATTTGATGCAAAATTGATGAAGATATCATCCTTGATTATTCTCTCAATTCTAAAGCATTTCGTGTATTCAATAGAAGAACTCTAAGGGTGACTTTGATAACAAATTAGAGAATGTTATCTGGGGGTAAGATCGAGTGAGTTATTTTAGATTTTTTTAAAAAAAAATTGATAATTTATTTTTATTCTGAAGTTAAGTCATTCTATGTGAAAATGTTAAATGAGTTAATCTCAAAGTAGAGACTTTAACCATAATCAATCTCAAATGACTTAATCTTGTTATCAAATTTAATTAAGGATGGATATTTGAAATAATTAATCTTATTCTATTCTTATTCGATTATCAAAATCACCTTACGGCCCTGTTTGACAACGGGTTAAGTCCGGATAAGATAAGTTAATCGAGATCGGATGGATTATTCCTTGTTTGATAATTTTTTTCTTAACCGGAGTCGAATAAGATTAAAGTAGATTAACTCATTCTTAAAAAATAAGTGGAATGAGTTAACCGACTCCGGTTAAAATTAATAATCGAGTGGACCATCTCAGATAGACCACTCATCTCTAACTCACTCCGTTGTCAAACTCGTCCTAATAGTAGAAGAGACACCTCATGTGACATTTGATGAAACTAACCGTGCTCCAAAAGGAGATCACATGTGTGATGATGATAATTTAAGAATTCTAGGAAAAATGATAGAGGACACTCAAATTTGCTCATTGAAAAAAAAAAGATGATCCCACTCTCGAGATAAGGAATGATCCAACTCGAGGACCCAATGACGAAGGAGTAAAATAAGATTGACCCTCTATTGAAATCACTTCAATCAGCAACCTGTGCCCCAAAAAGACTTTCAAGGGCATGGAGGATCATGAAGAGTCATCCCAAGGAAAGCATCATGGGTGATCCAAAATCAAGGATGCAAACTCGATCATCACATCAAGAGCGTTTGAGATAAGTCTCATGAGATAACTATTTTTTTCCTCAAACTTCAAATCTTAAAACTCAAGGATAGAATCTTCATTAACCAAGTTAAGTAACTCTTAAAGATGTATGGATTAGACAAAGCGAAACATATGTCAACTCCAATGCCACCGTCCACAAAGCTCGATTTAGATAATGAAGGTAAAGATTTGGATTCAAAATTATATTGAGATATGATTGGCTCACTCTGATATCTCACGGACCGAATATTCAATTTAGTGTGTGTATGTGTTTTCAAGCAAAACTTAAAGAATGACACCTAATTGATGTAAAAAGAATCTTTAGATATCTTGGTTCTACTCATGACATCAGCCTTTGGTATCTGCGTAATTGAATAATGCAGATTATACCGGTTGTAAAGTAGACAAAAAAAGTAGCAGTGAAACTTGCCAATTCTTAGGAGGTTATTTAATCTCAAGGTGCTCCAAGAAGCAAAATTCCATGGCACTACCAACGGCCGAAGCAGAGTATGTGAATGTCAGATGTTGTTATGCTGAAGTGCTTTGGCTCAAACATTAATTAGTTGATTATGAAACTAATATGCACAATATCCCTATCATGTATGATAATACAAGTGCAATTAACTTGTGTAAAAATCATATTTAGCACTCATGTGTAAAGTATATTGAGGTGCATCATCATTTCATTATAGATCATATGGTTAAGGGTGACATTTCATTAAATTTTATTGATACATTATACCAAATTGTAGACATTTTCACAAAATCATACCACTAAATGAAAATCAATTTAGCTCGATTCGTAGAGAACTTGGCATGTGTAACTTGGATGCTTGAAATGCACAAAAAATTCTTTACTCCTAACATTTAGCTACAACTAGTCTTTAGGTCATGTTGCATTTGCATATTAAAAATTAAATCAAAATTCTTACACAAAAATGTGATCTAGCATTATGCCCCCGAGACTAAAAGGACCTAGAGGAACCCTCTCTCAACACTTGGTCCATTGATTCAATTGTCTCCAACATTTCCTAAATGACACCATATTAGATCTAATTCAGCTCATGATAGATCACATGTGGGAGGTGCGCACAAGCAAAAGGCATCGTTCTCTCATTTATGCCACAATGATTACTAGAATTCTTGCAAACAATGGAGTAGATTTCACCGGGGAAGTCAGTGAACTCATTAGATCAGAAAATGTGTACACTTTGGATCACATTCTCACTAAAATGAAGTATGAGTTTGTCAATGGAGAACTACATAGGAACTTACAAAACCCTGCAGAAGAAGAAGAAGAAGGGAGTGAACTTAACGAGAAAAATGAAGAGGAAGTAAAAGCCTATGATGTGCAACGTTCGATGGAACAGGAAGCTGCACCTCAGGAGGAGCCTCAAACTGAATTCCCTCCTAACTATTCCTTTGCCGACCACTCACAATCCCATAGGCATATGCAAGAACAAATCAGCCATATGGTACTCATAATGGATTGACTAACTTAGAATGTTTCCAAGCTGTACATTGGTCAGTAGGAACTATGAAGAGAGTAGACCAACCAATCCAGAATGCTCCATGGCCTCTAGAACAACTTCTTCGACAACCCACCACAAGATCCTTAGGGCCTCTTTGATGCGCGGATAAGGAAGCGCGAATAGGCAACCAATGAGAGAGAAAAAGGTGGGGCCCACCTTTTCTCCTCACACACAAGCCGCCTTAACCGGGGTGAGGTGGCATATTCGCCCCCCCCCCCCCCCCCCCCCCATTACGCCACCCCACCCCCGCGTCAAAGGCGCCCTTAAAGAATGTCTCAAGATGAATGATATGAAATAGACCTACATTCCTCCATCTAGTAAATTGCATACTCATCTAGTTTGCACTTTAGTCCCTTATACTTACATGCATCTAGTTATCTTCTTACTTTTAGCATGCATTTTGTATGGCCTTTGTGTTTTATGATATGCATATGTGCTTATTCAAGCACTCTATGATACTCATGCCAAAGTTTTGTAACTATGTGAACTTCATTGGCATTGGCTTAGCTTATATGAAATTGTTCTTCACTACGTTGTTTGTAAATTTGATTGTTACTTATTATCACACACCCTCTTTAATGATGTCAAAAAGGGCGAGATATGATAAATTGAGATAATGATTATGATGCACACATCTATTGTCTCCATGTAATCGGTTTATTATGATGGATATGGAATGACCATGTGAGTGACAAAGATTGATGCAAGCTTGTGTGATTGATTGCATTAGTTTGATATTCTTGATAAAGAGTTTTGTCATCTTCGAAAAGGGAGAGATTGTTCTCTCTAGACCTGTGTTTTGATGATTCCAAAACTTAATCACTCTAACTAATCAACATTGTGAGATCATTCGTGTTATAAGGAAAATTAATCAGAGTAAATCAAAAAAGAGAAGACAGAATAAGTGCGCGAAGATAGGTTGAAGACTCAAGTTCAAAATCGACTAGAATTGGCATAGGTCGAGTACTAGAGATACAAGTCAATCTAAAATGCAAGTGAGGGAGGTTTTCTTAGAAATGTTTTCAGAGTGGCTATAGATCGACCCATAGATCCATAGCATCAAACTAGTCAACCCATGTACAGGTTGACCCATAAGGTCGAATGGGTTGACCAATTCCTACTTTTCTACATTTTGACTGGTCAAGGGTTTTGAATATTTGAAACCTTACCAACTCCGATTCCGCACGGACAAGGATGGCAGTGCAAGAAAGGATAATAGGGAAGATTTCCTCCCCTTGTGGCTGGCTGGAAGGGAGAGAGAAGGAGATTTTTTAGTGCTTCTAGGGTTTTCTCCTCTCCTCACCATTGCTCCCTTTTGGTGTTTCAACTTGTGTTCTAAGCTAAGGGAGCTCGAGAAGGGCAAAGAAGGGTTACTGGGGAAAGCCCTTCATCCTCCCTACGGGTACTACATCAAGGGGGAGGTGTGCTTCAAGCATCATTTCGGGCTATCACTTCCATCTCACATTCTCTTTGGCCATGTGCGATAACCGAACAAGGCGCAGCAGGATACGTTGTTCGGGGAGCGGGGTCGAACAAGTCCGAACAAGGCGCTTGTCGGTAAGGGGGGGTGTGGGCTCGCCGCGCCACCGCAACTTCGGGCCCGACAGCCATCCGACAATTATATTATCAAAGACTCAAAGAGCCCCTTTGTGTTTTTCATCGAGAAGAATTGTGTTTGGGCTTGTTAGCATAACATGTGTGTGTGGGCCATTCGCTCGTCTGTGTGTTCTTAACTGTGACTGTTGTGCATATTGCTTACAAGCTTGATCTTAATGGGGTAAACGTCTCACAAGTGTGGAGGAGTGGACATAGTTCGCCCGAGGGAGTTTCAACCACTATAAAAATCCATATCCATTGGTGTGATTGATCCCTTTCCTCTCATCTCTCATTCTCTGTGTTTGTGATAGGACCCATCTAACTTAGCTAGCATCTTAAATCGTTTATTGTGCTAGATTCGTTTAAATTGCGATACTTTTTATTAAACCCAATTCATTCTACTCTTGAGTTTGTCATACATCAGGCCAACAAATATCTTTTCGAAGATTCGATTGGATGTGTACTTTCAATTTGGCTTACTCCAAATGCAGGCTTACTAGTTCATTCCTCAATTTTTTTAGACAGACACTACATCCTTGCATCCCGCTCCTATATAACCAACTCTTTTCCATTTGAACATGTTACAAAGTGATAAAAATATACAAATCAATTACTTTGAATGTCATACGTGCCAAAATTTGTAATACCGGTTCGGGACATTATGTATCGCACGTACCGAACCGTACCGGCCGTAGACCGATACGGCCGGCACGTGGTACACAACCGGTACGATATTTATATTTGTTTTAATATTATATGTTATATTTTATGTTCAATAAATTTTGGTAGCTAAATTAGTTGGGGGGTTTCTTTGTCCCGATTGACCTGGGTTTGAACCGTAGTAGAAGTATGTTTTTTTTTTAATTTTCATCCTTTCTTTAAAAAAATGGCCAAAATATAAACATCACAAACGTCAGTTGTGAGATTCAAACTTTTGAATCTCAAAATTTACGCACGCCGCTCTCTAACCAACTAATCTATAATTAATTTTAACACATAATATATTACAATAAATATTTATTATATAATTGGCACATTAAGATATAATATAATATAATATCGTATCGTACCAATAAAATATCGATACGACCAAATTGTCAAACTTTGATACGTACAATTCATGCAAAGGATCCGACTCGGTGTGCTATTTATATTGAAACAGAGTGAATTGACTTTCGTAGAAGGTATCTGATTCAACATTTTATCAATTGTGACTTGCATGATATGGCATGATGCTTATCAAGTCTAGCCCATATATATGAGTCACATGTCAACAGGGTCAACAGCTTTAATGGGATTTAATACATAAGAAAGCCCCAAAATTGTTATAATTCTTCCAATATGGCACAAATTATATTTAGGTTTGACAAACCTAAATAGTAAATAGAGATGCTGACTTGTTGAAGTCTGTGTACATCACTATGGATGAGGTCTGTAGTATAACTTCTATCTTACGGAAATTTAGAAGGGCCAAATTTTTTTCAAAATATCTATGTAGGAGTTGTGAAATCAAAATACTTCAAAAGGCTACTCCTCTTATAGTTGAAAATATCTATGGGAGTATGGTGATGCCCAATTTGTTATGATCACTAAAAGAGCACTAATATATGAAAAAATAACATTACTTTGAAATTTTATTCATAATAATACATTTGGTAAATTAATCGTACTAGTAGTTATTCATAAATTCAGTCCTGACCATCGGTTTGAGATTGTGGTGATGCTACACTTGTTTGCACTATACACTTGAATACTTTGAAGTCATTGCAACTATACACTTCTTATCCTCATTCTGTTAACCTTGTGAAGGAATATTATCAAAAATGCTAAAGTGTTAACAAATATAAAAGATAAGAAATATCCTTAATACTCGATGTGATCTCATTAAGCTCCTATAAAAAACTTAATCTGTGATTCTGTGGGCAGATCCGTTATTTCATCACTTAAACCGCACATAAATCACAGTGAGTATATAGGCAAATAAGTAGATGAATTAAGAGGTATTTTTGACAATTCATGAAAGTCATGGTATATATAGATATAAATATAAATTGTAGGGGCATCTATGTTAAGATTTTAAAAATTCAAGTACTAACATTTTTTAGATATTCTAAATATCAGTGTCCTTTCGCCTGCTTTGGATTGAATTTCTAAGGGAGTGATCTTTCTTAATATTTTGTGATATAACTATTTTATTTATCAGTCCCTACAAATAGACTATTTTCTTATTAGTCCCTCAAATAATCTTTTAACTCTTACTAAAAAATTCGTGCGATTTGCAAACGTTAGAAAAAGAGAATATATCGAAATATATTCCATCTCGAGAATAACGGGATACTAAAAATTTTAGAAATACCCTTGCTCTCACCCTCCTCTCTCTCTCTCTCTCTCTCTCTCTCTCTCTCTCTCTCTCTCTGCCCAGACCAGTAAGCCGGCCCCCTACGAGAAGTGGCCACCATGGGTCGACATGGTCTGCACCAGCATCATTTGCACCGGTGTGATCACTGGCCGGAGGGAGAGAGGTCGCCAATATGCTTTGGTGGGGGGGAGGGAAGATCATTGACTGCCGGGTGGGGTGGGGGTGCAGGGTCTCTTAGAGAGAGAGAGGGATTTCCCCCTCCGACATTGGCACTGACACCCCCACTTGCTGGGTGGGGGTTCGATCTATGAGAGAGAGGGGGGGAATTGACACTTGGCCCTCCTGCTCCGTCGAATCAACTATCCCACTGAGCTCTGGCGCATCCTCCATTGCCTCAGTGAAGGCGGCATCCCCGAGCACATATCCCCCTCTCCCACCTGCTCCCTCCTTCCATTCAAACTTTCCAGGGCCCCCCTCCCCCCGGCGAAGTAGACCCCCCCTCCAATTGAGCAGACCCCCCCAACCCCCAACCTCCCCATCAGAGCCATCCCGTTACCCCCCCTGTCCCTGACCATGCAACACCCCCCATCCCCAATCTCCCCATCAGAGCCCCCCTCCGCACAGTTGAAGCACACCATGCCCGCTGGCCGGAGCACCTCCTCCCTATAATTAGAGCCCCCCACTCCTCGCAATCAAAGCCTACCCTCCCCCTCGGCTGGACCCCCTACCTATCGGCCGTAGATTCCCATCTCCCCGACCTTGCAACACCTTCCCCACCCCCCGGCCCCCCTCCCTGACCCTACAACACCCTCTCCCCAACCCTACAATAACCCCCCACCACCACCTCACCTCCCAGTTGGGGCCACCCCACCCTACCCGTCGGCCGGACCCCCTCCCTCCCTTGTCTCCCCCTTGGTGGAGAATAAACAACCCCACCCCATCTTTGCCATGGAACGGAGAGAGAGAGGTGGGGTTGACATCTTAACTAAGGGTAGTTTAGTCTTTTACTAGGTTTGGGTTAATTTAACCCGGGTTTGATTTCACTCTGATTATATGATTGAATGGTAGGGACTATTAAGGAGAATGACGAAGATTATAGGGGCTAAAAAAGAAATAGTTGTATTTGAGAGATTAATAAAGAAATATGCTTATTTGTAGAGACTAATAAATAAAAATCCCTTTGTGATATTTGTGCCATTTTTAAAATTAAAGAAAAACAAGTAGTCATTTTAGATATTTTCAAACTACAAAGTCATATCACATAGATTTCAACTAGGATAATCTATTTGTAAATAATTGAGAGCAATTTTGGTAGTATGTTACAAAAATGATATGCCTCTTGCCCTTATGATTATAAACTTGTCTTTTCTAGATATTTTGAACCGAAAGTGACTCTATTGGATGTTTTGAACGTTTTAAACCGTTTTTGAAAGGTATTTTTACTTTTTAGTCCCTATAGATATAGGTATTTATATTTTAATTTCTCTATTACAACTATTTGTCAGAAAGCCCCTACAATCTTCTTCATTTTTCTAAAAGGCTCCTTTCATTCCCTCTGTAAGATATGGTCCACAGAAATGGTAATTCATGCATGGTTAACTTTACCCATGTGTAGTAAGATACAAAATTACCTATGGTTATAAGAGAGAGAGAGAGTCAAAAGACAGTGGGGAAGAGAGAGTGGGAGGAGAGATTAGAGAGAGAAAGGGGCATCGACGCTACTCCCGCCTCCGGTGATGAAGAAATTTCTTCCTTCCATGGTGGATCATCCATGTGAAGAAGCCAATCCAATGATAACATGTACTGATTCTTGGGTCTGGGGCTCTGGTAAGGTGTACAGAGGGGTGTTGCCCTCTTCCAAAGAGGAAGTCACGATTAAGCGGGTCTGCCACGGATTGAGGAAAGGGATGAAAGCGTTCGTTGTGGAGGGGGCGAGCCTCGGTCGGGTCCAGCCCCAGAACCTAGTTCGCCTTCGTGGGTACTACTTGTAGGATGTAAATGTAATATACCCCGCCCCGAGCTAAACAATATAACCATGCATATAAGCGTGAAAGTGCATGAAATGGAAAGGGGCGATAAAGAAGAGGAACCTGACCGTGATCGCCACCAAGGTTCTACGGCATCAAAAGGATGAAGAAAGGATGAATACGGTGCCGTGTACCTTGAAAAATGAAGAAGAAGATGCGGCCTAACGGGAAGCCGCTACAACGTGTGATCGCGCTTGAAATGGGATGCGGGAAGCCGATGTGGGTGCACCTCCTCACCTCCTAGCCGGCTAGAAAGCGAGGGCCTCACGTTCTATCAATAGTCTCCTGCAAAATAAAGCCACAAACATAAGAGAAAACCCATTAGAAACATGAAAGTGTAGCACATGTCCGAAATGATGAAGTAGCATGAAAGAAAGGGGGAGAACGCACCGGGGGAGGGTTTTTAACCCCTATGAGTGGGTGAAAAAGCAAGGTGGGAGTGTTGTGCATGCATAGGATTTGAAATCATAGAATTTGATGGAGAGAACAGAGAGAAAACTGTTGTGCAAAATGGAGAAAAATGCATGAACGTGCCGAAACAGCGCAAAAAAACTAAGTGTAAAACTGTGATGATTTGTGAAAAGTGGAGGGAGAGAACTAAGCCTAGGTATGAAGAAAGAGAGCCCGGAGAGATGAAAAATGAAGAAGATACTCCCCTCTTCAAGATGAGACCAATGGAGGACGAAGAGGATGCCGGATGACTCCGCCCCGAGCCGACGAAGGGCGCCCCGTCGCACAGGTTCAAGAACTCGTGATGATTTACAAAAAAGTATGGGCGAAGTTAGGAGGGTAAACGAAGATGAAATCCAGCAAATAAAGTATCAAAATGAAGCCTATACTTCCCTCAATAGCCTGGGGTCGAAGGTTTGAGACGACGATTTGGCATGGCTTCGCCCCAAGTCCAAGAAGAGCCCCCCGTCGCGCAGGCGAACTGGGCAGGTTTATATAGAAAAAATGTGAAAACCCTAACTTTCTGCCACGATTCCAGAAGATAGAGTCCACAAAATCTCGAGATCTATGGATCAATCTCGAGATAATAGATAGGATAAGACATAGGAACAAACGGGACTCTTTTTGGTGGAAGGATCTGGAAGATAGAGTCCATGGAAGGTGGCCCCAGAGCCTAATCTGCAGGGTTTTTGTTGCACGAAAAGAAGAAAAACATGATATTGCGGCCAAGATTCCTGGAGATATAGTCAATTAAAAAACGTGCTCCATATACCAAATTCAAGATAATACAAAGGGGAAGACACAGCAACAAACGGGGCTCAATTTAGTAGAGTATTCTAGAAGATAGAGCCCTAACAAGGAGGCCCCGTTGCACAGGTTTCGGCCTTAGAATCCGGCGGCGAAGAAGATGGAGTTCAGGACTTTTTGGACTCTCTGGTAGATGGACGGTCGCACGATAGACCGTTCATTGCATTGGGCGGTCTAGCTATAGACCGTCCAGTCCTGGGGGCGACCGGGGGACTTTTCGCACAAAAAAGAGATAAACGGTCATCCACTGACCGTTTTTCGAGTCAGGCGGTCTTAAGAAGACCTTTTTATGACATTTTAAAAATAAAAAAAATAAAAAACATTACTGTTCATGGGCGGTCAACTGTTGACCGTTTTACTGTTGGACGGTCAACTTGTGACCGTTCAACTCAAGGAACGGTCAACTGTTGACCGTTTAGCTGCCAAGCTCGCGCGACTTTAGAAATTGAAGCGTATCTTGAAAACGGTGTAGAATTAGAAAAAGTGGTAAACAAAGAAATTTTAGATAACTTAAAAATGAACAACTTTCATGAAGAAAATAAGATGAGAAAATGATTATAAGAGACAGAAAATGGGGCTAGAACAGAGAGAGAAAATACCGAGACATAGGTGAATAGTGCAGTCTGCCGGAAAAACGTAAATAACTTGAAATCGGTGCAGAACTGGCCAATGACGTAGAAGAAGGAATTGTAGGGATTTGAAAGATGAACAACTTTTGTGAAGAACACATTTTGAAAAGAGGAAAGGAAGGGGATGAAAAAGGAAAGTTTTCAAAACTGTGCAGCGAAAGGGGGCTGAATGCTTGAGGGAAGCCGGCCTACATGGGCCGTAAGTTGACTTTGAAGGCCGGAAGGTGACAAGATAGGCTCCAGGGCTCCATGAAATAATGATCTCCAAGGCTCAAATAGAATGGAATAATGAAATGGACTCGAAATCCATCCAAGGAAGGGTCCAAAATAATGGGTAATTCGGGGTATCAAAATGATGAATAAGAGAAATGACTCAACTTGCAAGCTAAAAATGGGTGTCAACACTACTGGCGAGAGGGGGAGCTCCTCCTATTCTACCACTTCATGCCCAATAGGTGCCTTGACAAGCTCCTCTTTGACTAGCCCGGATCAACTCTGGGTTGGAGTTGTAGGTTTAAAATCATCAAAGGCGTGACTTCAGGGCTCCTTTATCTACACTAAGAATGGGAGCAAGTCGTCATCCATAGGGACGTCAACGCCAGCAACGTGCTGTTCTGTGGCGATTTCAATGGTACGTTGGGCAACTTTGGCCTCGCTAGGCTATATGATCATAGGACACGATGGCATAGGCGGCGACTGGGCTGAAGGGGGAGCCGCAACAGTTGCAACAACATCATGCCCACTAGATGAACTTTACAAGTTGCGCCGGCAAGGATTGCATTGCTTGTGACCCTTGGCCCCTCCACCATGTCTGACATAGGGGAAACTTATGCTACATCTGCACCTCCTGCCTGCTTAGTTACCACTTGGGGTCGTTCTGCCCTAAGTGCTTCGAGCTAGTCAAGCCCACTAGGAATGAGATTCACAACCACAGATGCCCTCCATTGTCCATTACTCTAGTTGTCCCTTCGTATGCCACATCCCGTGTCTCGCCAACCTCGAGAATGCCACTAGCTACGTTTGCCCTAGCTGTGCCAACCCTAACAGCTATTCCTATCTGTCAGTTGACTGCAATCTTGATGGTGGTCATGTCGAGATCTCCGATTCAACGAGCAAGTGGGTTCATGTCTCGGTTAAGGAGTATCCGTAGGTGGATGGACGGTGGCATTGGATCACGAGTTTGCGAGGGTGCTCCTCGCAGTGGCACAATTGGCCTTGACTTCATGAATAGGGCTATTGCTTTGGTTCGGAGTGAAGCAAAGAGGGTGATAGGGACATCTTGATGTCGGAAGCATCCGGTAGCGAGTGGGGGAGATTATTTTGGTAACTTTTCTACCTATATTTTTTTTTCTTTTCAACGGCATATTCTCTTTTTCTACCATATTCTAACCACATGGGCCTTTTAGTCAGAGTTATAAAATTATAAGGGCTTCCTCACAAATAGTTGTAACTGAGAGACTAAAATATAAATATCTATATTTGTGGAGATTAAAAAAAATCTTTTTTAATAACTTCCTCTATATATGATTATGGGTAATATGAAGAGATGGTGGGTAATACGAAGAGATGGTGTTGATTTCTAGAATGGAATGTATATACTTACATGAATTTTTTATAAGAGAGCGACATGTGCCAATATTTTGATGATATTGCAAGGGTAGGGAGAGGAGAAGATGCTTAGAAGGAGATGGAGTTTGAGATGTTTCTCTTTTTTTTCTATGAGAGGCAAGAGGGGAATTAGGGGATTTTGTGTGAAGGAGATACACGATGGCCGATTTTGCAAGAGAGATTTTATTGTGATGATAGGTAGAGAGAAAAAGATGGATTAGAAAATAAATAGTAAAAGAAAAGGTTTTCTTTATAATAGGAATTAGGGAATAAAATTAGGTAGACTTTCTTCACTGGCATAAACTTGCTACTCTATTGAAAGTAACATATGTCGCATTCTTTCTAGAGAAATATTAGTTGCACGTCTAGATTTATAAGAAAGTTATCCATGCAACACGTTATTGGTCCACATATTGGTGCACGGGCCTCACCCAACATACTTCTTAAATACTCCTTTGTCCTTTCCAATAAAATTATTTATCACCATTAACTATTATTTGTCACTCTTAGAGTTAAGGGTGACAAATAATTAACTAAAGTTAACAAATAATTTTTTGCATCGAAAATGTGAGTTTGTATAAAAAAAGAGAAAATAAGGGAGATAAATAACTATCTAAGAGTGACAAATAGATATTTGAAAAGGATAAATAGTCAACAAGGGGACATAAAATCACTCATGTCCACATGTCCACGAAGAATCTCTAATTAAAGGTGACAAATAACATAATAAGGAGGGCAAATAATTATTTAAGACTGATAAATAGATATCTAAGGGTGACAAATAGTCAATTAAGAGGGATAAAATCACTATGTCTTTGAGTATTTCCTACTTAAAGATGACAAATAACATAATAAGAGAGACAAATAGTATAATAAGAGAGGCAAATAGGATAGCCAAAAAGATAAATATTTTTTTTAAATCTCATTTGGCGTCGTGATCGTCATATGGCATCGTCTCGAAAATGTATAAAATCTGACATACCTATCGCTCTACCTGAACTAATGCGATTATGCACGGTGATTTTAACAAAATATTATTATCTATCCGAGTAATAATCATTTCTCTTCGTTTTATTAGCTGCCGCATAAACATGTACGCAGGCTTAAAAGGAGCTTCTACATATTTCTATTTGTGGCCATTGGATTCCTTGTTGGAATTCTTTGGGTTTATGCCAACCAAATGCTCTTTATATTGAAAAAACACAGATATTTTTTAAATGTCATGCGGTCAAGTCTTTAGCCTTTGAATTAGCAAGATTAACATAAAGATGGCAACATACTTCGTAAGAACGACATTTTGAGAAAAAAAAGCTCATAATATATTTGGCATCTGTCAATTCTCAATCGGCTGATGCTGAGCTTTTATTAGTAGTTAAGAACTCGAGCTCATGAAGTTGGTCTGTTTTAAACTTCGACGAATATATAAGGGCGAGTTTGATAAAGGAGTAGGTTAAGGTGGGTGGCTTACTCGGGGTGGCCCACCCGACTTTTACTCCTAACTAGAGTCGGTTAACTCATTCCACATATTTCTTAGGAATGAGTTAATCCACTTTAACCCTATTCGACCCGATTAAGAAAAAAAATATGAAACAAGGAATAACTCACCCGACCCTGATTAACCTATCCTACCTGAGCTTAACCTGTTAAGGCCTCTTTGAAAAGCGAATACGGTAATGAGATAGTCAACCGATGAGAGAGAAAAGATGTGGACCTCACCTTTTTCTCTTCACACACATCCTCCGTTCACCGAGGTGGGATGACGTATTCGCGCCCACCCTCGAACACGCCATCCCACCCGATTTTCAAAGATACCCTTATCACAGGGCCTAAATGAATATTGGACGTCAACCAGTGGCCTCTCCACATGCAACGTAGATGGCGCCAACATAGTAAGCCAACTTGTGCATGACACTGAGATCTTTGGGGAATGTGCTGTTTTGTCGTCTCTTGGTGGATGTTTCGTAAGTTAAGTTGATTTGATTTAATTTTGAAGAAATTAAAAAAAAAGCAAAGCAAATCAAACAAGATTTTAACTCAAAGCAAATTAAATTGTATAGTTCTGAAATCACCTCGAAACGGATCAAATAGGTTAGTTTGTTTTGTCTGGGCTTTCATCATAGACCCCTAATTATTAGAAGAAATATTTTGTACATCGCATCCAGTGTACAAAGTTCATGCCAACACGTAACACACCTAGTCATTGGTCCATATAGGCATGACATGACACCAGTGGGAGGACGAATCGAGATTTGAGAGACTGTCACAGAGGCTATCATTTCCCTATTCGACACACGAATACTCACCTACGAACTCTCCATTTTGCCCTCATTACTCTCCCCTTACTTTCCTTCGGCAGGAATGAAATTGAAAGTGCAGAAAAATGCTCACCACCATCTCTTTAACCTCTCAGCCCGTCATCGTCGGAGAAGAACGTCAAGCTTGATAAAGGTTTTAGTCATTGTTGGAGCGGAAGGAGGAGAAGCACAACGAGAGTACCATGACGAGGGCCCTTTAACCGGTCAGCCCATTGTCATCAGAGAGGAAGGAGGAGCTTGACGAGAGTTTTGATTATCGTTAGAGAGAAATAGAGAGGAGCACGACAAGAGGACCAGGGCGAGGGTTTCATATGACTTCAACAAATAGCGCTATGGCACCTAAGACATGCAAGGGGAAGAGGACGATACTATGAGGCCGTGTCCAAGGGGAAAAGAAAGTAGAAAAGATAGAAGAGAGGACGTCAGAGCCATAAAAAGAGAAAACTCCGTCCTTGGCGAGGGTGAAGGAAGAGGCGCAAAGAGAAATAGTTCAAAAGAGCACCGGTGAAATGAGGGAATAAAGTGGAGAAAGGCCCTGCAGCAAGTCATGGCAAGAGAAAATCTCGTCCTTGACAATGGCGCAGGAAGAGGCGCAGGGAGGAATGGCTCAAGAGAGCACTAGTGACATGAGAGAAGGGAGTGGAGAAAGACCCTGCAGCAAGTTAGGGCAGAGCAAGAGTCCGGCAAAGATGGACAGCAACATAAGGGAGATAAGATAATATTTCATTCTTATTTAATATATAACATTCAAGTACAAACTATGTCATGTAGATGCAACATGTTTTAGTCGGACTTCACATCTTACTGTAATATATTTCATGTCCCTAACAAAAATATTACAGTTCTATAATAAAATATTTCATATGTATAACAAAATATTTCATGTATGTCACAAATTACCAACAAGTTTCATTTAGATAACAAACTATTATAAGCGTATCATAAAATATTTTATTTTTGTAACAAACGGTTTCATCTTTGTAACAACTATTTCATGTTCATAGCAAAATGTTTCATGTGTACATAAATTGTTACATTTTTGTATCGAATTATTCCACATTTATAATTAAATGTTTCATATCTATAACAAAGAGTTTCATTACTATAACAAACAATTTCATCTCTATAACAAAATACTTTATTTCTTCAACGATCTATTTAAACCTTCTGTAACAACTTAATTTATGTTTGTAATAAAATATTTTATTTTTTAGTTAAATATTTCATACTTATACAAAACATCTTACTACTGTAAATCTTATTTTGTTTATTTCATTTCAGGAGCTGCAAGAACAAAGGTGTTGGCCAAGCAGTGAAGATCTATTATAAAGAAAATTGAGAAGATTACATAGTCGATCGTCCATTGTTACTTCATTTGTTTTTACTCCAAGGCTGTTTAAGAAATCAACTTCAGGGACTGTCACAAAACTCTGTTGAATAAAACTCATTTTTGTGTGTTTATGAATACCCCTTTCATTTCCTTCGATATATTTTTGTTAGAGGACATATTGTCATGTCATTTGTAGGGTGGTGTTTTTCGACTTGGCAGACAAGAAGTGCACTTAACCGCACAGGATGTTTCACTGATTCTGGGAGTCCTATATGCTGGGAGGAGGGTCCAGTACGTAGGCTCCCGACGCCAAAAATCTCGTTTGAAAGGGAGGTTAATTTGGGAAGCAGATGACCACTAAGAGGCATAGGGTGGTCCAGCTAATCAATTAACTCAAGGAATCCAACAGGACGGAAGACATCGAAGACAGTCTGCTTATGGATTGTTTTGATGCTGTCAACATTCATTTTTTCGCATACAAGCTATGCTTGCCTAAAGTAGATGCTGCAATGTCTTGATGGCATAGGTGAGATTGGATCTTACTCATGGGCTATGGTCATCCATGAGGTTTTAATGGTCAGATTAAGTACCATTTCTTACATGAAAAAGAAAAGATCATCAGGCAAAAGTGGAAGCTCCTATACATTACTAGGTTGTACTGCTGTTGTTTGTGTAAGTTTTTGAACATATATTTTTTTAATGTCATTTTGTGGTAGTATGCATATATTGATTGTATTTTGGTGAAAAAATATAGGTTTAGGGTTTGGAGCACAGCAAGCTAAGGAAGCCCACATACACGGGTGCATTCTCACAATTGATGAGGTGAGGTTCACAATTGAAAAGGAAGCGTGGACGCTCCTTTTCATCCTTGACTGCACTAGAGGTAGATATTACTTCTTATACTTGTGGTTCATACTTAATTCATGATAGTAGTACTTATGCATATATATATATATATATATATATATATATATATATATATATATATATAATGATGTAATATGTAATCAGTAAGCTTCATGTGCACAGGTTAGAAGAATGGCTCGTACAGGGGAGCACGAACAACTTCTGCGGACTTGGGTTAGCCCATCTGAAAAATCTTCAAGTAAAAGGAAAGTGGAATCTATGGTTAAGGAGATCAAGAGAATATATGGAATATAATATATTACAGAAGACTGTAAATATGTAACTGACATAGAACATATTATTTTGCAGTGATAGAGAATATAGTGTACAAAACTGAAACAATTTGTTGCAGAAATGTAGCATATTGCACAAGACTGAAAGATATGTCCCTAAAATAGAATATATTACAATGAAAATAAATAAAGTGCACAGTAGTGAAACATGTTACATTGAGAAGAAAGAAAGTTCATAGATGTGGAACAAATTTTACAGGACTGAAAAATATTATACATTTTTTTTAGTTTCAACTGTAGGACCCCTTGGTGAGATAGGTACCGGATCAAGTGTTGATTTTCCTATCGGACCTTCTTCATCTTTTGGGAGTGGGGCTGATTTCTTTACCTTCTTGTCAAGTCTAACATATGGGGATTGAACTGAACTAGAGAACTATCATTTACTGCTACGCTTTACATCTTTTAAAATTGAGCTTAACTTCACAACCTCCTCACCCAAGGCCACTAAGGACTCCCATCCTTCATCCCTCATGTCAACCCCTCCCTCCGCCTCCTTCCTCACCTTTGCCTTCTCCCCTCTCTTCCTCCTCCTCTGCCTCCTCCCCCCTCAGCTTTACAGCCTCCTCACCCAAAGCCACACTGGACTCCCATCCTTCCTTCCTCATGTAAACCCCTCCCTCCGACTCCTCTACCACCTTTGCCACCTCCCCCCCTCTTCCTCCACCTTAGCCTCCTCCCCCCCACCTCCTCAGCCTCCTTCCTCCCCACCTCAGCTTGCCCCAGTTTCTTTACCTCCACCCACTCCAACTCCTCAGTGTCCTTCCTCATTTTAGTATGAGACAATTTTGTTTTCAAATGTTGCACTTCCTACATCAACGCTTGAATAGCCCGCATTTGTGTCTGCATTTGTGTTTTGAAGTCTACAACATCGTTCTCCCTCTTCTCCTATGAAAGTCAAATGGCCTCCTTAAGGCTCTTGATCTCCTCAACCAGGGATTCCACATTCTTTTTATTTGAAGATTTTTCGATATGGCTAACCCAAGCCCATAGAAGTTGTTCATGCATGCTCCCCCTGTAGGAGCCATTCTTCTGACTTATGCACCTGGAGCTTCTCGATTACATGTTACATCATAGTATATATGTATGCATAAATACTACTTACATGAATTAAGTATAAACCACAAGTGTAGAAAGTAACATCTACCTCAGCTATAGTCAAGGATAAAAAGGAACGTCTACGCTTCCTTTTCAATTGTGAACCGCACCTCATCAATCGTGGGAATGCACTCGTGTCCATGAGTTTCCTTAGCTTACTGTGATCCAAACCTCAAACCTACATTTTTTTCACCAAAATAAAATCAATGTATGCACACTACCACAAAATGACGTTAAAAAATTATGCTCAGAAACTTACACAAAGAGCAGTAGTATAACCTAGAGAGGGGGAGATTTGCGGCCCAAAAGATATGCGGCCCAACAAGACCCGCAGAGTCCAACGGGTGACAGCCCCCTTATTGGGCCCACCCAACAGGAAGCCCAACTCGCCCGGGCCGATATAGCCCATGCTGCTTCCTGGCTCGGAGGTCTAAATAACGGTTGCTCGGGAAAAGTCCGAGGGGCGGCCGAGCGTAACCGACCAAGGGAAGCCCAGGGGTTAAGAGAAAAGAAGGGTAAGTATCCTCGAATAGGGGAGAGCCCACATTTAAGGGGTAACGCCCCCTAAACACTCCATCTTCCCTTGCCCCCAAAAGAGAATGAACCACTATATAAACCAAGGGAAGCCCTCTGGAAAGGTAAGCCATTCTGAGCACTCTCAGCCACTCAGATTGGTGGAGAGCGGGCTCGTGCCCACCCCCTGCCTCCTTCTTCTTCTCCTCCGCACAGAGCTCTACTACCTTGCTGACTTAGGCATCGGAGGGTTTTCCCCAGAGTTACTACCCTGGGCCCTCTAATCCTTTTCCCACGTTGTAGAGTTCTAATCAAGCGTGGCTACAATCATTGTTCATCCAGATCTGACGACTCAGGCTTCGGCACGAGATCACGCCTCTTCACAACCCAATAATGTATAGGAGCTTCCACTTTTGTCTGATGATCTTTTCTTTTTCATCCAAGAAATTGTACTTAATCTGACCATTAAAACCTCATGGATAGTCACAGCCCACGGGTAAGATCTAATCTCACGTATGTCATCAAGAAAATGCAGGATTTGCTTTGAATAAGCATAGCTGGTACACAGGCAAATAAAAGTTGATAGCATCAAAACAATCTATAAGCGGACTATGTCTTTGATATCTTTCTTCCTGTCAGATTCCTTAAGTTCATTGATTAGTCGGACCACCCTATCCCTCTTGGTGCTCATCTATTTTCTAAATCTCTTTTTCAAATGAGATTTTTAGCTCCAGGAGCCTGCGTGCTGGACTCTCCTCCCAGTATATAGGAGTCCCACAATCAGTGTAATGTCTCGGATTTTTTGGACATTTTTCGGATCTGGATCCGTGTGTTTCGGATCACTTTCGGGGGTCCTAGAGCGTGTTTTGTGGTTTACACGTATTTTTCCTTGACAGACCAACGGAATGCCGTATTGGGTAAACTGTTGCGTTCTCCTACTCCGGGATGGTACCAGTGCATCGAGCGTGTTTCGAGGATCGAGAAAATAATTTTTCTTAATTTTTTGTATTTTTGACATTTTTTGGATTTTCTATAAATAACCGTTTCTTTTTCATTCTTTTTTATTTTTCTTCTTCTTCTTCCCTCACGTGGGCGCTCACGGCCGTGACCCCTCTCTCTCTCCCGTTTGGAGCTCGCGACCTCTTCCTCCTCTGGCGATAGGCGGTGGACGACGGCAGCGGCGAGGTGACGACGGCGGCGGCGGCGAGAGGAACGCGGCGGTGCCTTCTTTGAAGCATGGGAGAGGAGATCGTGTTCGGGCAAGTTTTGGAGATCGGCGGCGATCCGGTGGCTTTCAAGCTCCTTTGAGGTAGGGGGACGGATCCTTACCCTCTTTACTGCATTCCCCGTGATTTGTAGGCCGTGGGGAGGTCGAGAGGGGCGTTTTTGAGCCGGGTGGGTCAAAACCCATGATTTTGGGATGAGCGTTGGATCTCCCGTTTTACGGAGTTTTTGACCGATCTAAGGGCGTAGATGCATGCTATGGTGCGTGGGGATGGATTCCCCTTTGTTTTCCCCTCATCGGGCGATGAACGGGGCGTGGATCGGGCTTTTTGGGGCTTTCCCGCCGTTTCGGGCTCGGGTGGGAGTAGCGGTCCTACCAGGAACCGCTACTTCCCTTGGCGGCCCTCAGGGGACCGCCTGGAGCTTTGATATGTCAGTTAGTTTAGCGGTTCCCAGGGGACTGCCAGGTTCAGGGGCGGTCCAACGATAGACCGCTACCCCTTGGATAGCAGCCCGCACGTGATCGTTTCCCATCGTTTGACGTGGGTTTTTGACCGTTGGGTTATCGGTTGTGCTTGGCTGTCCATAGGGGGACCGCTACGCCTGGGGGTGGTCTCGCGATAGACCGCTACCTTTTGGGAGGCGGCCAGTTCTTGACCGTTTCCTTGGTGGGTTGGGCTTTTGACCGTTGGGAGCCACCTTTTGAGTTGCGGTCCGAGTATGACCGTTTCCTGGGCTTGGCGGTCCAGGGAGGACCGTTTTGGCTGGGCTAGCAGTCTGGCGATAGACCGCTATGCTCTTTGTGGCTCGCCCCCTTTATCCGGTCATGGTGTGACCGTTTAGTCCGGCATGGCGGTCTCGAGGGGACCGCCAGGTCTGTTTTACGGTCTAGGGAGGACCGCCAGGTTCAGGGCAGTCCCGGGTGGACCGCCCCTCTGGTTTCTTCCGTTCGTTGGTTTCAGTGAGTCAGAGTCTTACCTCCGGTGACACGTCCACTAGTCGTAGCTTTCTTACGGCACGCGTGTGCTGACCCACCCGGGAGTGGTGGAGTGGCTTACTCGAGAGAGACGGTTGTTAGGCCGATTACCGTAGGGCCCCTTCGCGCAGCCTGAGTCTGGACTTTGGGGAAGAACCATCTAGAGGATCTAACGTAGGGCGCATGGTCTATGTGTGCACACTTGATTGGGGGCGTCGGACCCGCGCTGACGAGCGCGACCCCAGCTAGTCCTTGTTCGTGGTACTGGTTACTGTTGTGTCTCAGTCTCCGCCTAGGGCGTTGTAGGGAGACACTGAGGCGCTGTGTAAGATGTCAGGGGACTCATCCGAATTTGCTTCTAGTGGGTAGTGCTCCTGTCTCCTGACAGGTATGAACTTGTCTTTCTGCTGGTTTGTGGTCGGTTGGTTTGGTACGACTAGTTGTAGGGAGCTTTTCCGTTTATTTATTACTTCTTGCTGCTTCTGCCGTACTCCTGCTAGGTAATGTTACCTTTCGCGGTTGTTTTCGCCTTATTGTCTCGTTTTCCTCGTTGTGCGGTGGGGGTCCGAGGGATCCCTACTGGGCCAATGAAATGAGACTCACCCCTGTGTTTTCAGGTGGGGCGGGGTCGTCGGGAGGCATGGCAGAGTTTCAGCGTGGTTCTAGTAGTCAGGGTTAGTCGCCAGTTTGCCAGAACCGAGGTATGCCCCATGTACTTGTACTTTTCTTTCTGTTGACTGTACTTATTTTGGACATGAGATACATTGGACATTGTAGCAGTTTAGTTATTTATTTAATTTCCTACATTGTTATTATTTAGTTATTTATTGTACTATCTCTGCAGTTATCTTAGCTTCTCTTGTATCCCCACACCATCCTTTAACCCTTCCGAGTCTTCGGGCTCGTGGGTGGCGAGCAGAGGTTCGAGTCACGCCGGTTCCTTTCCGGTACTCTGATCTCGGGTCATTACAATCAGTGCAACATCCTGCGCGGTAAAGTGCACTTCTTGTCTGTCAAACCAGAAAACACCGCCCTACAAATGACATGATAATATGTCCTCTAATAAAATGTGTCGAAGGAAATAGAAGGGGTATTCATAAACACACGAGAAGGAGTCTTATTCAACAAAGTTTTGTGATGGTCCCTGAAGTTGATTTCTCAAATAACCTTGGAGTAAAAATAAATGAAGCAATGATGGACGATAGATTGTGTAATCTTCTCAATTTTCTTACAACAGATTTTCGTCGCATGATCAACACCTTTACTCTTGCAATTCCTGAAATGAAAGAAACAAAATAAGACTTACAATAGCCAGATATTTTATATAATTATGAAACATTCAACTGAAAAAATGAAATATTTTGTTATAGACATGAATTAAGTTGTTACAGAAGGCTTAAACAGTTTGTTGAAGAAATGAAGTATTTTGCTATAGAGATGAAATTGTCTCTTACGGTAATGAAACTCTTTGTTGTAGATATGAAACATTTAGTTTTAAATGTGAAATAATTTGTTACAAAAATGTAACAATTTATATACACATGAAACATTTTGCTATGAACTTGAAATAATTGTTACATAGATGAAATAGTTTGTTATGGAAATAAAATATTTTGTAATACACTTATAACTATTTGTTATAGATATGAAATAGTTTGTGACGTACATGAAACATTTTGATATAGAAATAGAACGTTTTCTTACATCAATGATACATTATATTTGATTAAATCAATGAAATATTTTGTTATATACGTGAAGTATGTTGTAAAATAATGAAATATTTTATTATAGAACTACATCATTTTGCTAGGGATAAGAAACATATTACAATCTAATGTGCAGTCCAACTGAAACATGTTGCATCTACATGAAATATTTTGCACTGGAATATTATATATCACATAAGAATGAAACATTGTCTTATCTCCCTTTTGTTGTTGTCCATCTTTGCCGGACTCATGTTCTTACCCTAACTTGCTATAGGGACTTTCTCCACTCTCTTCTCTCCTGTCACTAGCGCTCTCTTAAGTCGTTCCTCTCTGCGTCTCTTCCTACTCCATCGCCAAGAATGTGGTTTTCTCTTGCCCTAACTTACTGTAAGGCCTTTCTCTACTTTCTTTGATGCGGGACGGGACGCGACTCGACCGATTTGATGCAAACCTGGGACTCTAGCTTGCGACTCGCCCCTAAGCGAGGGAAACGCGTGGATCTGTGCGGTTGAGAAATCAGCAATAAGTCTCGGGTATCGGCTTTTCCGCGTGCTCGGATCGAGTCACGGGACGGGTTCCACTCACTCACTCTCGCAGCGGTGATAAAATTATAACGAGCTAAGTTACTATCACTCATGCAGCGGCATATGAAAATATATGAGATAAGTAAAATGCCAAAGTAGGGAGCGGACACGATACCTCCACGCTCCGGGCGTGGGGAAGATGACCCCGGCCAAAACTCGTACTCCCGATGTACAGTAAATAAATAATTACAATAGTGATTTTAATTGCCCACTCCACGCAGGGAGGTAAAGGGCTACACGTGGGACCTGAGAGTAGCGAAGTCGGGTTGACGGGCAGCAAGTCGGAAGGCTCTCGGCCGGAGACGGGCTGCTGGTCCGGCTCGATTCTGCAGGCCCGCAGGACAGCAGGCGGGTCCGGCTGTTGGGACGGCTGTGCCTGGGTGTCTCCTTGCTGCGGCGGCTGGCTGGGACACTGCTGAGGGGTTTCTGGCATATCTCCAGGAGCGGCGGACGCCGAATGTGAGCCGGCGTATTTTACCAAAATTAGCCAGCGGACTGCTCTGCTGACCTGTTCTCGGGACAGAATTGCGCGCCTCCACAAAAACAATTGTTGCGCCCAGATCCGGTGTCGGATCGAGGCAAAATTAGTACCGTTGGAAACTAGACTCGAAGGGCTACAACATATATTATTTTCATATCCATCCAATAAACGGATTTGAAATAAAAATGATTGTAACACTGTAACTACCTCTGGCTCGGAACCTAGAACACACAGGACAGAAACTGATCTGTCTGAAGATGAACTTTGACCAAAATAAAAACGATGGATATAGACTCTAGAAAAATTATGGGTGGAAGGGGGGGATGTGAGGATCACGCCTGAATTTTTTGGGGATTTTTGGAGATGGCTAAGGGGGCGGGAAAAATACAACAACGGACTATTATCCCGCAGATCTGTAAACTGGTATATTGCTGGGGGGAAAACTAAATTACTAGGAAAAATAGTAAATGAAGGCAGAATGACACGAAATTTAAATTGAAGATGGGGGATGACAGGGGGAACAAACCCTCAAAATTTGAGGTCGAACAGATCTACGGATTGGAAGATAAAATTCTGGCCTCAGCTTGCTGTCCAGTAGAGAACAAATCGGAGACGGTTGGCAGTGGTGGTGCGACGGCGACTCGATGGCGGCGGCGGCGGCGGTGCTGAGCTTCTCACTCAAAGAGGGGATGATAATGAGGCCTCACACCTTAGAAGGGGGGTGCTCGGCGGAAGGGGGAGAGGGGGATGCGCCCTTGCTCTTGCACATAAATTTCTGATTTTTTCTTCTTGATATCTCTCAAAATATGAAAATACATGGGTTATATAACTCTAATTAAATGACCATTACTACCCTCAGATCTAGGGTTAGGGAGGGGCAATTAGGGGATGAGAATATTTAATTCCTTCTCCCTTCTCCCATGTGGTCAAAGCAACATAAAAAAAGGATAAATGGGGGGAGAGAAGTCAAGGGGGAGAATGGTCCAAGTTTGAATGGTCAAGCCCACCTTTGGACCTTGGACCAGCCCCACATGGGCCCTAGAGAGTTTAGGTGGCCCAATGGGAGAGAGGGTGGGGGTCCCGCTGGGCCAACATGGCCTTTTTACAAAGAAACCCACTAATTCCTAAGGACTAACCCAATGGCTTATAATGCCTTACAATTGCAAACCCAATTTACTCAAGGATATAAATACAAATAAAAAAGTTAGTGGTCTTGCTTTGATGTCCCCATCAATTATCCCCGGGTGGGAGAAATTTGACCCCGTCGAGTAAGGGGTGCGCCTGCTCACGTGACTCCTGCAGATCCGTCACCATACCAAGTAGCGCGGGTACGCTCCACTCCTAGTACTCGTCACCTGCTCATCCCGTATATGTTCTATATGCTCACGCTACTGTGGGAATGAGGCTAGTGGTGGACACTCCGGGGTGGGGTCACTCTCAAAGAGAGGAGACGGCTGAAAGACTCACTAGGAATCATCGCTGGGTTCCTTTATGTGACTAGATCCGAGACATTGTGGTAGAGCTGATCCCAAATTCCGACAAGTCTACAACGCACTCATTAGACCCGACTTGTCTCACACTCGAAAGGGACTGACACTTGTGAGCTTGCATTAGACCGACTCGTATACAGACTCTCACAGACTGTACGAAACAAAGACTCACACATGACCCTAGGCCATACATGACCCTAGGCAAACATAGACACTCATAGTAATACTATGATTGACGACGAAGAGACACAAACACAAGGGACATACTAAGGAAGACTCGGTAAGGATGGCGGACACCATCTACGTACACTAAGTGTTAAGAAAGACTGACCCACAACTTGATGTCGTGAGTCTCAACCCTCGTCCACCGTCGCCGGTTTGAGAAGACTCGTCCTCGAGTAGGAAGTGCGGGAGGATCTGGAGGTGGGTGACGGGAAGGTAATCCAGACGTGTGGTGTGAAGCACGACAAAAAGGAAGTCCAGATATTGTCACTCGTACGCATGGCAGAAATCTGACCATATTGCGTCAACATAGAGCGTTGACAACGGTACGATAGTCACAAGCGGCTGCGCTATAGTAGGAGAGATGGGTAAAAGTGGGACGGCTGACTGCATGGGGTCGGCGGATGGCACATCCACCGAGGACAAAGTGGCTGGGATAGATAGCTTTGGGACGACCGGTGGGGTTGGGGTGACTAACAGACCCTGGCCCTCTATTGGATCGCTCTCTAACCCCAAGACATCAGCGAGGTACTCCTCGACCAACTCTTGGTCAGCCTCATAACTCACTAGAATAAACCCGGGAGGGGCATCCTCCAAATGTGGGTCCTCTAAGATAGGGAAATGTGAAGGACACTGGAAGGGGAAATGGCTCGAGCCGGAATAGCTCTGGGGAGCTCCTGGCGGGGGATTCTTCCCACACTCTCTAACTTTCCAACCAGACCTTGGACAGACCGGTCAAAAGCCTCGTCACGGTCCTCCATGGCCTTGAAATGGCCCACCAAATGGTCGGTATGCTCCCAACGAGTTTGGTCGGACCTATCCATGCGCTCCATGAGCAGAGCGAACAAGTCATCCAGAGATCGACATCCCTGGGTGGCACCTCGTGGTTCACCCATAGTGTCAGGGTGATGGTACTGGGTACCCATGGGGAATTGGGGGAACTTATGGGTGGGTTGGACATGCAGACACTCGGGACAAGATAATTGACTCCCTAATGGACTAGACACGACCCTAAAATAATAATGCAAAGTTGGAATGCAGACTCGACTAGACTCAATTTTGATCCGAAGATCGCACTCACGCAAGTGGCTACCTTCCCAATAGGCATAACCTATCGTTCCGAAGGCACCTTTTAATATACCGGGTAATGCAATGCAACCTAAGATAAAACTACCCTAGACTCAACCTAGCTCTGATACCAATTTGATGCGGGACGGGACGCGACTCGACCGATTTGATGCAAACCTAGGACTCAAGCTCGCGACTCGCCCCTAAGCAAGGGAAACGCGTGGATCTGCGCGGTTGAGAAACTGGCAATGAGTCTCGGGTATCGACTTTTCCACGTGCTCGGATCGAGTCACGGAACGGGTTCCACTCACTCACTCTCGTAGCGGTGATAAAATTATAACGAGCTAAGTTCATATCACTCATGCAGCGGCATATGAAAATATACGAGATAAGCAAAATGCCAAAGTAGGGAGCGGACACGATACCTCCACGCTCAGGGCGTGGGGAAGACGACCCCGGTCGAAACTCGTACTCCCGGTGTAGAGTAAATAAATAATTACAACATCGATTTTAATTGCTGACTCCATGCAGGGAGGTAAAGGACTACACGTGGGACCCGAGAGTAGCAAACACGGGTTGACGGGCAGCAAGCCGGAAGGCTCTGGGGCCGGAGATGGGCTGCTGGTCCGGCTTGGTTCTACGGGCCCGCGAGACAGCAGGCGGGTTGTAACGACGCGAGAATCTGATTACCGGGAAGGCCCGATAACCCGAGACTCGAACCGCCACCCATGAGCCGGGATTGCTCGGAAGGGCTAAAAGGAGTGTGGAGGCACAAAGAAATAGGAAATAAAGCAAGATAATTCAACAATTAACAGAAATAAATAAACAACTACATCTACAACAGAGTCCAGTCCAACAAAAAGTACAGTCTAAAGCAGTAAAACGTACCACATGCCGAGTGAACACTCGGCCCGGCGAGCTGGCAGCTGAGAACCTCCGCACCGCGCCCTCGAACCTCGAGGAAGAACCGCCACACCTGAAAAGTAGGGAATGAGTCTCCAAAACAGAGACTCAGCAGGGATCCCGCGGAACCCCAACCGGAAACAACGGTAGTAGCGGAAAGGAAGGCTATAAGAGCAACCGCAACAGCAGGAACAGTAAACCCGGTGGCCGGTCGAAACCCGGCGCTACAACTACTCCTACTGTACCAGAAACACACACAGATCTCGCAGTCGAGACTACCGAACTGCACTAGTACAGCTTACCGAAGTAAAAACCCACGGCGACCACGCCGTAGAGGCCTGTCTCCCCGGACACGGCCGACCTGGACACACTGTCCAAAGTGCAACCCCGACCATCCGATCGCGGGTACCGCACAAGAAGACGCAACCTCAGTAAAGCCACTAGCACTGGTCTCACAGCGCGAGAGCCGACACACGTGCCACGGCGAAACAACAGAAACTCGACGGTCAACACGACCGAGAACCCGAAGGTCGAAGTCACGGAAACTGATAGTCTGTCACTCTCTGTCCAGAATAGGAGTACCTCCCATTAGAAGCAAGGCCGAATGCGTCCACTGACGTCTTAGTCCGTGCCTCAGGTGTCTCCCTCTGGCCCAGCGGGAACTGAGACATCATATAAGTAACCACAAACAAGTGACTAGCTGGGGTCACGCCCGTCGACGTGGGTCCAACCGCCCCCAACCACGTGTGCACACACAGACCGTCCGTCCCTGGTCTGGCCCTCTGACCGGTTTTCCCCTCAGCTGGACTCTGGCTGCTAGACGCGGGGCCCGATGGAAACCGGTCCACAAACCGTCTCTAAGGGTAGCCTCTCCACCACTCCCTGGTAGGACCACACACGTGTAAGTAGGCTACGACTAGTGGAGGGTCACTGAGAGAGTAGACTCTCAAGTCAACAAAAAACAGCGTCCGAACCCGACGAAGTACGGGGACCGTCCCACGTACCAGCACCGTCGCACGGTGACCACAGTCGGAGAAGAAACGGGACTCACAGTCCACGGGCCGCACGCTCGGCCACGCAGAAATGCAGAAACACGGTTCCCAAGGTAGCTCACAGGCCGCTGAACCAAATCCCACTCTCAGGGAAAGGCGGGAACTCTCCAGCCCCAGGCTGGCAACTGGACTCGCAGTCCAAGGCCACACACATGGCTCACGCGGAAAGCATAGAAGCATGATTCACAGGGCAACGAACGAGCTGCCACGCCGTTAACTGGACTCGCAGTCCAAGGCCAAACACATGGCCCACTCGGGAATCATCTTCCAGGAAAACTCACGGCATGCGGGAGAGACCCCACAGCACACCCACCGACACACGGTGACTCGGTCTAGCGTAACACGAAAGCCCGACACGCGAGAAGTCACCCGGACTCTCAAACCCACGGGCATGCTAAACGAGGTAGAACGGTCCTCCCGACACCCTCAAAGCACGGACACGGAATCCCACGGGTGTCTGGGGCACTCACAAGACCGCAAGTCGACCACTGGGTCACGACCGGGTCGACTAGGGACCGACACAACGCGAAACGATCGCAGAGAACACGAAAACTCATCTCGGCACCAAACAGAGCCTGACGGTCTAAGCTCGGGCCGTCACAGTCTGTAACGGTCCAAGCCTCGACCGTCACAACCACTCTGACGCACCAACAAAGGGCCGTCAGACGCTCGGTGCAAAGTTGGGTGTGATGCGCCTACCCTGGTGCATCACAGTCTCTGACGCGTCAGCCCTGGTGCGTCACAGTCTGTGACGCGCCAGCCCTGATGCGTCACAAGACAAGATGAAACCAACTGTGACGCGTCCCGCTCAGTGCGTCACATGCTGTAATGGACCAACTCTGGTGCGTTACAAGGTGGGAACGCGTCCGCTCTGACGCACCCACACAGGGGCGTTACAAGGCTGTGACGCGCCAGCCTTGGTGCGTCACAGGCCTTGACCCCAAACGGTCAAAACCAACGACCGAAAGCCAACGGTCAGATCGTCCCTGACGGTCCAACCCAGGCGCGTCACAGTGCCGTGGCAGTCTATCGTGGGACCGTCACACACATAGACCACCAAAAGGCTAAACGGGCCCTGTGACGCACCCACCCTGGGGCGTCACAAGCTGTGACGGTCATTGGAAGGACCGTCACACCCGTCCGAGAGCGAAACGGCGGCAAACGACCCCAAAAACGTCCCACGCCCCCATACCTCCACGGGAGAGGGGGAAAACAAGGGGGAAGCCCCCAAATAGCCCCTAGCATGCATCTAAGGCCTCGGATCGACCAAAAACGTAATGAAACGAGAGATCGGCCCACAAGCCCTAAAATATAGATTTTTCCCCAAATCGTCCCGATTAGCCCGCTCGGCTCACCACGGCCTACGAAACTCGCGGAAAAGAAAGAGCACGAGCTGGGGGTCCATATCCCTACCTCCACCGAAGATTTCGCGCCCCGAGCTCGCCGATCCGCGAAGAAAACGCCGTTGAAGCCTCGCCGGCTCGCGACCGCGCCACGAGCTCCCATGCCCCTCCACCGCCTCGATCCTCGCCCATCCTCGCCCGCGTCCTCGCCCGCGCCGCCTCCGCCTCGCCCCCGCCTCGCTCCGTCGGCCGCTGGAGAAGAGAGGGGAGAAAGAGGGCGTGAGAGAAGAGAGAGGGAGGGAAGAGAGAAATGAGAGGGGAGAGAGAAAAAGGGAGGGGGGCTATATAGGAAAATCTGGAAATTTCAAAAAATATCGAAAAATAGAAAAATCACATTTCCATGATCCTCGGAACGCACCAATCGTAACGGTACCACACTCGCCTAGGTGAACGGCCCGGTTCACCCGCAATGAGGTTCCGAAGGAATTACCGAAACACACACCGGGAATCGGAAAACACACGCGGAAAAGCCGCGGAACGCTTCCGGGCCTCCGAAACAATTCCGGATCGCTCTGATCAGAACACGAAAGATGTCTGAAACGAAATTTCGGACACAATGGAGTCAAACACTCTGAGAAACCAGATCTGGGACCCACGAAGAAGGATCCAAAAAATCCAGGGCATTACACGGGTCCAGCTGTTGGGACGGCGGTGCCCGGGTGTCTCCTTGCTGCGGCGGCTGGCTGGGACGCTGCTGAGGGGTTGCTGGCCGATCTCTGGGAGCGGCGGTCGTCGAATGTGAGCCGGCGTATTTTATTGGAATTAGCTGGCGGACTGCTCTGTTGGCCTGTTCTCCGGAAAGAATTGCGTGCCTCCACAAAAATAATTGTTGCGCCCAGATCCGGTGTCAGATCGAGTCAAAATTGGTACCGTTGGAAACTAAACTCGAAGGGCTACAACATATATTATTTTTAGATCCATCCAACAAACAGATTTGAAATAAAAATGACTGTAACACTGTAACTACCTCTGGCTCGGAACCTAGAACACACAGGACATAAAAGGATATGTTTGAAGATGAACTTTGACCAAAATAAAAATGATGGATCTAGACTCTGGGAAACTTATGGGTGGAAGGGGCGGATGTGAGGATCACGCCTGAATTTTTTGGGAATTTTTGAAGATGGCTAAGGGGGCGGGAAAAATACAACAACAGACTACTATCCCACAAATCTGCAAACTGGCAGATTGTTGGGGGGAAAACTAATTTACTGGGAAAAATAGTAAATGAAGGTAGAATGACACGAAATTTAAACTGGAGATGGGGGATGACAAGGGGAACAAATGCTCAAAATTTGAGGTCGAACATATCTACGGATTGGAAGATAAAATTATGGCCTCAACTTGATGTCCAGTAGAGAACAAACCGGAGACGGTTGGCGGTGGTGGTGCGACGGCGGCGACGGCGGCGGTGCTGAGCTTCTCACTTAGAGAGGGGATGATAATGAGGCCTCACACCTCAGAAGGGGGCTGCTCTCTCAGCTGCAAAAGGGGTGGAAGGGGGAGAGGGGGCTGTGCCCTTGCTCTTGCATACAAATTTTTGATTTTTTCTTCTTGATATCTCTCAAAATATGAAAATACATGGGTTATATAACTCTAACTAAATGACCATTACTACCCTCAGATCTAGGGTTAGGGAGGGGCAATTAGAGGATGAGAATATTTAATGCCTTCTCCCTTCTCCCATATGGTCACAACAACATAAAAAAAGGATAAAGGGGGGGGGGGAGAAGTCAAGCGGGAGAATAGTCCAAGTTTGAATGGTCAAGCCCACTTTTGGATCTTGGACCAGCCCCACATGGGCCCTAGAGAGTCTAGGTGGCCCAATGGGAGAGAGGGTGGGGGTCCCGCCTGGCCAACATGGTCTTTTTACAAAGAAACCCACTAATTCTTAAGGACTAACCCAATGGCTTATAATGCCTTACAATTGCAAACCCAATTTACTCAAGGATATAAATGTAAATAAAAAAGTTAATAGTCTTGCTTTGATGTCCCCATCATTCTTACGTCATTTCATCAGTGCTCTCTTGAGTTGTTTCTCTCTGCGCCTCTTCCTTCGCTCTCGCCAAGGATGGGATTTCCTCTTTTTATGGCTCTGACATCCTATCTTCTATCTTTTATTCTTTCTTTCCCCCTTGGACACGGTCTCATAGCATCATCCTCTTCCCCTTGCATGTTTTAGATGCCATAACGCTATGTGCTGAGGTTGTATGAAACCCTCGCCCTGGTCCTCTTGTCGTGCTCCTCTATGTTCCTCTCCAACGATGATCAAAACTCTTGTCGTGCTCCTCTATGTTCCTCTCCAACGATGATCAAAACTCTTATCAAGCTCCTCCTTCCTCTTCGACGACAACGAGCTGGGTTGTTAAAGGGCCCTCGTCGTGGTACTCTCGTTGCGTTTCTCCTTCTTTCGCTCCAACAATGATGAAAACCCTCGTCAAGTTTGATGTTCTTCTCTAACGGCGATGGGCCGAGGGATTAAAGGGATGGCGATGAGCATTTTTCTACACTTTCAATTTCATTCTCGCCTAAGGAAGGAAGGGGAGAGTGACGGGGGCAAAATGGAGATTTCGCAAGTCGGTTTCATGTGCTAAACATGGAAATGATGGCCTCTGTGACAGGCCATCAAGCCATCAATTGTCTCTCAAGTCTCGATTTGTCCCCCCACCTGTGCCATGTCATGTCTACTTGGACCAATGGCTGCGTGGGTTGCGCGTTGACGTGGGTTTTGTACACCAGATGTGGTGTACAAATTATTTCTCAACTATCAAATATACTTTAATAATCTAATAACTTCTATAATGAGAGGAGGACAACGCATGCAGTTAGGCAAAGATTAGATATACTATTCAATAACTCTAATAAACTTTCTCACGGACGGATGATGTAATATAATGAAAAGCTTTTACTTTAATAATGAAGATAGACTATATCATTTTAAGAGTAAAGAATTAATCAGAACACCAAAATTAGGAATTGCCGATCAAATTGAGCTGACTAAGATCAAATGTAGGTGTTGCGGAATGACGATGCTCTCGGGCTTCGTCGGCGGAGGTTTGGACTATCGACTAGTGGGTCTCCCAAGCGAAAAGACTCAAGAGCCCCTACGTAGTTGTCAAAAGCTTGAGTGGCCGATGCATGGGTCTCCCTGGAGGAGAGACCCAGCTAGAGGCGCAGGATGGTAGAGGCAAGCGCAAGGTAAAACCTCACCCCGTTGCACATCTGAGGCGGGGGGTCGAGTCATCATCACCAACTGGAGGTGGAGGTCCTACACCGTTAGTAGTCAAAGGTGGGAGTGCTTCACTTCTGGGGCCGCTGAGACTGGCTGCATAAGAACTTCTAGCCAGGGTCCTGAGAGGACCTCATCGGACTTTTCTATTGCTCCATCCAAGATGGCCTCACTGTGAGAAGATCTCGTCAAGCTTCTTCCTGCAAGAAAAGTTCTCACTAGGGTGGGTATGTATCTGGAGAACACTCTGATGCTCAAGTCAGTAGACACTTTGGTGGTAGGAGGAAGGGTTCTTAGAAGTGAGGGGCACCCATGGTCTATCGGAGCAGCCTGATAGAGGTGGAGGAGCATTCACTGGGGTGACTTTGCTCTTGGGTGGCCTCATAGGGAGAAGGCTTTGGCATACAAACTACTCTTTGCTTCCTTCCCTTCTTTTGTGGTATGAGGGGTTGTGATTTTTGGCCTTGCATGGCATAGGAGCCCATACCTAGAGGAGGCCACAGAGACCTCCTTATATAGATGTTGGAACGTGTTGATGAAGGTTTTGAACATGTAGAGGTCACCTCGAGCTTTGAGCCTAAAGGGACTACACGGGGTGGCTTTCTTGACACAATTTACGATATGCGGAGAGTATCACGACATCGTAAATGGGTGCTGATCTACTAACATGGGTAGACTATAATGGTGTTTTGAATCTTCGAAAACCAGTAGTTTAGACTGAATTTGGCGGGATGGAGGTCACGTGACTGATATCGGTGTAGTATCCATATCCCCATGCGCTTCGGCCCTTGGGTGTTGGTATGCAGGGCTACTACTGCACTTCTTGAGGGATACGCATTTGATAGGGCTCCAGTTTTGAATGTGACACCTCGCTTTGAAAGAGATTTGATCGTACGAGCTTCATTCTCACAATTTTTTGGCCTTTAGTGCAATTGCCTTGCTTGTTCTACGTCATCTGGTATGTCATCCAGGCTAATACCTCTGTGCTGGAGTTGCGACGAGAGGACTCGAGCTAGAAGTCCGTAGTCTACTGAGGTCGAGTTATAAGACTGTGGGTCGAGCTAAAGTTTCCCAAGACCCAAGATCGAGCTAAGCTCTTCTATGACTTAGTGGCTAAGCTAAGGCTCTCCAAGGCTCGGGATCGAGCTAAGACTATTTTATAGCTTGAGGTCGAGTTAACATTTACACCTCCTGATGGTCCACGGTCGAGTTAATACTTTGGACTTGCAGATGGCTAGGGATCGAGTTTAAGACTCAAAGCCTCCTGATGGTTTGGGGTCGAGTTGATACTCGAGACCTCCTGAGCTAACACTTAGAGACTTTACATTATTTACCTGGGAGTTTTCCTCCCGATCTAAAACCTAGCGGAGGGGCCCGAGCTTTCCTCCTGGTTGTGAAACATGGCGGAGGGACCCGTTAAGCATATGGGGCGTGCCGAATTTGACAATGATTGTTGGGCCCTAAGATATTTTAAATGAGCTGGGTGACCTTAATGGGTCGGCCTCTCACCCGTTGGCTTGGGTTGTGCTGTTGGGCGGAGGGAAAATCCCCAATACAATAAGGTTGTGCATTATTTGGTTAGTGTTATAAAATTAAATCTGATTTGATCTGATTATGTTACCTGTCGATGATTTTAATTTATACTTTTTTATTTTTCTATTGTCATATACATATATCCTTACAATAAAAAATATTATTCTCATTGCATATTATACATTAGGCGTGTTTTTTTTCACTTACAACACTATAGTATTATATAATCATTTCATTTTATAGTATTTTTATGTTGTTTGTTAGTCTATAAGAGCTGGTATAGAAAGGTGTTAGCTCATCTGACACTAAGGTGACATTTGGTTGGCTTTATTAGAGGATTTCAATTATTGAAATCTTCTCTAAAATGTTAAACCCTAACCAAATGCCACATGTTTCCTCCGCTTCCGCACTTGGGTGGATTGTTTAAGTAGGAGAGAGAGGGTATTTGAGAAATCCTCATAATCTCCTCTAGTGGAGTTTTGGGGTGGATTTAGATGCAAATCTATCGTTTAAATCCATTTTACATGTCATTCCACCGGTACACCAACTCATTAGTGCCATATTAATACTAATCCGGTATTTAAACCCAACATTTAAACAATGGGAGAGGGGGGAATAGGTGGGAACACAAATCGTGGATGAAATTTTCAAATATTCTCCCACTAAGTAGCCCATTTATTCTAAGTTTTTTTGGTTTTAGTTTTCTAGATCATACCCGCCAGAAATCAAAACCAAAAGTAAAAATAATATGATATTAGGGTTTAGACCAATGTTATCAGAATCGGATCGGTGTTTGAATCGGACAATGAGCTGGTTCGGTTCGAACCGGTTCGAATCAAGCTGGTTCGGTTCGAACCGGTTTGACCGTTGGTTCGAACCGGTTTGAACCGTGATGTCATTATAATATTGATATATGGTCCGACCCGATTCTATAACCTAATACAATAAGAAATAACTCAAACAAGATATAATGATCAAAATAAATAAACATACATGTATATAGAGAATAACTTGTAACTATTTGTTGGAAATAGAGTCTTTATGTTGATTCAAATATCTTCATTTATATGTTGGAAATAGAGCCTTTATGGTTAGTCCCATATTGGAAGTTAAAAAGACTTACTTGGCTTTATATGTTGGAGAGCTCTCATAAGATGTGGGCTTGAGTTGTATGTTGAATTAAATGATTTGATCGAATATAAGTAAATAATATATTTATTTGTGCCGGGCGGGGGCGGATACCAAACTATTTTTTATTTTTTATTTTGACGGGGGAATAGGGTCGAACCGGCCCGAACCGGTTCAACGGTCGAACCGCGATTCGGATGATTTTTTACCATTTGACTGGATCGATTCCTGGACCGATTCACGGTCGAACCGGTCCGACCGTCCGGTCCGATCCGATTCTGATAACACCGGTTTAGACAAACTAACTAAATGTCTCGTTTTGTCTCTATATTTTAGGATTGTCCCAAAAAAATATTCTATAATTTAAAAATAAAAATTACTAATTTTTAAAACCAGTTATTTAGCACTAGATACCTTCGACAGTAAACAAACAACACCTTTATACCCAAGATTTATTATAGAATTTCATCTGATTTTACTTTGAAAAATATTTAGTGCACATCATGATTGTCAAACAAACTATATTTTTTTATTATTTTTTTTGTGACGGGAGACTCATGCCTTCGTAACTTGTCGTACGAGGCACATTCTCAACTAACAGCTCAAAAAATTTTAAAAATAAAAAATAGATTTAATGAATAGTGTTAGGTCTACTTTTTCTTGAGTAGACCCTTTTTGTCGTCGGATGGAGGTATATCTTGTGCGATAATTTACGGAGACGTGAGTTCCACGTCACAAAATATTTTTTAAAAAAATATTTTATTTGGTGCACATCGTGAGTGTGTAATTGATCCGATTGTGCACTAAGTATAACTCATTTAATTTCGATATTTTTTTAAATTTTTATATACAAAAATTATTGTTAGAGATGAATTTATAAAAAAAATCGTTCTTGAAAATATATTACCTGCCATATCATTACGTAAATCTGAATTACGTAAAAATAAGATATTTATTTACAGACATAAATATCACTACGTAAATTCATCTGTGCACTAATTGAATTAACTTAGTGATACCGTTAGTTAATATATTGTTAATGATTTTTTTTATAAATTTACATTTGACAATAATTATCATGCAAAAATTATTAATTTTTACCGAAGGGGGGAGGGCAAACAAAGGGCTCTCCGGAAAGACAACATCTAAATCGCTACAAAGGGATCTCCCGAAAGACAGTATCTACATCGCAGTTATCTACGCCTATTTGTGGGCAGGCATCTCTGCCAGATCTCCTCAAATCCTCACTGCGTTTGGCCCTGCAGCAGGTGTTGGGCGGACTTGATTTCGGGTGGAAATTGGAATCCGCGTGCCGTTCACTGTTCAGTTTAGATTTATTTAAATTAAATTACTTAATAACCTTAGTTTAATTTGATTTTGGGTTGATTCGAGACGGTTTATTCAGTCCGATTTAGCTTACTTGTTTTTGTATAGATTTAAGTTGATTTCAAATTATACCGAATTGTGTATATAGCCTTTAACTCAGACCGCTTGCTTGAGCCATGAAGCCACTAATATGTGTCGACCGTACAAATACAGAGATATTTAGCCCCGATTTGGTCGGAGATTAAAGATAATCTGAATTAAAATAAATAAATAAAGTTAATCTAATTTTATTTTTATTTACTTTGGTTATGAATCGAATTAAGTTATCTCACAGGTGAAATATATTAATCTAAATTAATCCAGATTAAGTTAATTTTAAGTGTATATATTAAATCCGCCTTTGTCAAAGTAAATTGGATTAACTTTAGAGATCAGTCGCCTGAGAAAAGTCCGAAACAAAGAGGGACGTAGGGATCCCTCTATCTATTTGTCCTGTGCAGGTTTAAACAGAGAGACGGGGCACTTTGGTAAAGCTGTGCTATGTTAAAAATTTGGGATTTTTACATGAAAAATATTATTAAAGGTAAGTTTGTAAAAAATTATTCTAAAAAATATATCTACAGACATATCGTATCATTGGACTAATTCAAATAGTAAATACATACTATTTAAGTATAATTTTTTTACAATTTTTTTGACAAAAAAGGGTGATATACCTATGAATAAATATGATCCTTTTCACCATTTAAATTTACACAGTGATATATTTGTAATAATAATAATAATTTTTTTACAAATTCATCTTTAACAATAATTTTCATTAAAAACCTTAAAAATTTTAATATCCTCGAACAATGTAAACAATCTGGGTCTACATACATTTTTAATTTCATATAAAAAATAGGAGCAAAAATATAATTTCCGTTTGAGATTGTTGCATGAAAATCATTATTAGAGATAAATTTATAAAAAAATCGTTCCTACAAATGTATCAGTAGACATGTCACTGGGTTAATTCAAAAAGTACGTAAATATCATTTAAACGTGATTTTTTTATAAATTATTGGTAAAAATAAAGGATATGTATATAAATAAATATGATATTTTTACGCAATTCTCAGATTTACACAGTGATATACCTACTAATACATTTTCGAAAATAATTTTTTTACAAATTAAACTCTAACTATAATTTTCATGCAAAAAACACTTTCCGTTTCTACCTTTTACTTCTGATTTAAGACATTCAAAATAAAAATCAACACATCTATTTGCATTTCACCTGTTTACACCCTACTCTGAATAAATTTAGAGACTTTCCATTGTAACTATTATGCAACTCCAAACAAGTTGTCCTTTCTTCTTTCCATCGTCTCTTAGGCGAAAATCAGTTAAAATAAAATAATTGAACTCTTTTTCTTTGGTTTGAGAAGAAACTCCCAACTGAGATCATCGTGAACTCTCCGGTTGTCGAGCAAATTTCGGACACTCGTAGGCAAAAGAGAGACACCCCCATTTTACCTGCTAAACCCACCTCTTTTTTCTTTTTACCTGCTACTACCTGCTGCTACCTACTAAAACGAAAGAGCTCTCGGGTGTTACCCTCCACAGCTCAAATCACCACCCACATCACATGGCCTCCCATTTCAAACCCCTCACAGTAACCTAATCTTAATCTGCACTGTCTGTTCCCGCTGTACGGGGAATGTAGACGAGTCCATGGAGGTGGTCCTACAGCCCATGTCAGACGAGCAGTGGCCGCTACGGCCATTGCCATGGAAGGCCTTCCCTTCCACACATTCTTCCTTCCCAGCCTTTGTCCGCATTCTACCCTACACTACACCTGTTGGGCATATCCCCATCACGACACGCCCACATTACACACGAATTAACTAATTAATAATGCAAAGGAAGGAAAGGATAGCAGAGACGTGATGAGATCCACCCACAAAATCTTCACTCAAAATGGCACGAGTTCCATTATCCACCATGGCTAACGAACCTGACCGCTGTTACATTTCACAGTACCTCAAGCAGACAGCGGCGTTGGATGATAGAACCAATAGTTTTTTTTACACACGAGGAGTTCTTCACAGCCGCAGGGGTTGTTGTCCTCCCACAGTTGGCAGTTGGACCCCAGCTGGAGGTGCGCTGTAGATGCGGACAAGCATGGTAGCCCCACAAGGCTGGAGCACTCACAATCTGTATCTCCTAATCTCCTCAAGAAGAGGAAGCTGGGGGCCATGCACACACGGGGAAACAATTCTACTGCTCCTTAGGATGGGAGCAAGAAAAAAAGGACATGTAATAATGGAGACTCCCAACAGGTGAGGCTGGAGGCCCTTGCTCCTGCTGCTGCCACCGGATGGCTCCACCTCCAAACCAAGAGCAAAATGCAGAGAGAGCGCTTCATCATCTTAACGTTGAAATATGTGGGGAGAAACAGATCACCAGATAAAACAAAAGAGTGCTCCAGTTTGCTGGTAGACGAATAGACAGACATGGATGGAATTTACTCTCGGATAAAGAGAGTCTCATCCCTTCACTAGTACTCTATCAACCTAATGGACTGTGAGGCAGCAAGATAAGCACCCACAACTCTTAACGGCACCAACTCCATTCTGAAGGGGCGACATTGCTCATACTAAGCGCCGTTGGGGGTGCGATGCTGAGCTCTAAATCACTGTTTTCGTTTGCCGGAAATGCTGCACTTGCCTGAGGTGGGCGACATGGGAAGAGTTGTAGGAATTCTGGGCTAAATGCAGTTGGGTGGGCATTCACCTTAGAAGATACTATATCTGGGGGTTGGGGTAGATAAAAAATGTGCGGTAGGGTCGTGGAAACATTTGATTCAACAGGTATCTGCTTTTCCTCCATGGAACCTGCAACTCCCACCTGTTTAAAGGTTAAACATTAGCACTCACAGAACATCAGGAAGAAGTGATGTGAAAGCATATGCGAACAGAAGTTCAGGTGTCACAGAAGATGTTTACCATGTTGTTGGGCAGGCAGGTTTCAGAAACACCACTAGTGTTTGACAGAAGTTGCAAATTTGCAGGAATTTCTGGACCTTTTAATGCCGTTTGGGTTGAACCCAACTCTGACGTTCCCCTCTGTGCATGTTAGGCATGTGAAAGAAAGGCTTAGCAATGGTGAGCCATGTAGGATGCCATTTAATTGATTTTCCTTTTCATTCTTTACCTTTGTATAGATATGCACAAGTGGTTATAGGAATTTACCTTTTCAGTGTCCTGGCAGATATGTTTAGAGTCATTGGGTATCACATGAATTTTGGCCAAAGGCAATGTTGAGGCGGTTTCAGAGGTGGATGCCTGAACCTGCAAAGGATTATCTGATCTGAGATGAGAAATAAGAGAGCATTAAGGCTGGACAAATAAAAAGTAATGGTGGGAGCATACAGTATCATTCATCACCACATCAAAGAGACTTGATCGACGCTTTTTATTGTTAGGCATGGTCTGCCTGATGAAGTATTTCTGGGCATGACTGGCCACTTGTGTTGGAGTTCTAGTGGTCACAAATTTCCTGGAAATTCCTCTCCAGTCCCCTTTCCCGAGCTTTTCCAGTCCTGCTAGGAATGTCCTGTGTTCTTCCTCTGTCCATGGTACTCCTGAAAAGAAAAATTCATTTTAATCTTTCTGACTGAACTAGCAACATGCTAATATAGTCACCATAACTAGAAACCAAAAAGATGTCAAGTCTGATAAAAAATTCTTTCAACTGTGAAGTGCATATAGAATTATACTTAACTCTCAACAGATACCTGTCAAAAATGTTTGTGTTCAGCATTAAAAAGCTGACCAACATGAAGGAAAGCACATTGGTAATTTTGGAACAACAAGATGTCATCATTTCTCAATAACATATACCTCAGACAATCCTGGGAAGTGTTTTCACCTGGCATCTCTTAGTAGTCTTACAAGAGCAGTCTAGATGTGTATCTTACAAAATCTTTTGTCTCCAAAAGAGAGTGAAAGAACAAGGCAGAAGCAAATGTACTTCAAGGAAAGTGGAAAGGTTATCATGCTGAGTCATTTGCAAACAATCCAGCTGATGTAAATGCCATTACAAAAAGAGGCAGAACAAAATAACAGAGGTTCATAACAATGATGTTTTCAACAGAAAAGGAAGAGGAACATACAATCACAGACAGGAGAATAAAAGAGCTATACTGCTACTCCAAAAAACCAAATCTCTTTTTTCCTTTTCTATTTTCTCAAGGGTGAACTACTATGTGCATACACTTAGAAGAAAGATAATTTTTCATAAAAGTGAAACTAGCTATAACAAATATATAGTTGGGCTCTTTCCCCATAATTATTACTGATATCCCACTATTTGATTGTACCGACAAAATGCTTGGTGGTAGAATTGTGGAAGATTCAACCAACAACAAAAGTTATCAAACAGAACGTTTCATCAAAAACTTTAGCAGACCCTCTTCCAAAATGTCTCGTAACAAGTGAGCAAAAAATGTCATAATCCATGGTTCCATCCAATTCCACCAGATATATTACGGAAAATCTGCCAGACCACGTTATCCTAGTCTTCATCTCGTTACCGATAGCACAGGAAAACAACAAAAAATTTCGCAGAAGTCATTGACAAAGTTGCAGAAAAAGTCATCATATGCCATGAAGTATGAACATCCCATATAGGAAACAGTAAAATCTTCATAGAAGCAAACCAGTCTCAGCATAAAAAAAAACGCCACATTCAGCACAAACGCACAAAAGACAAGAGAATCAAAAACATCTACGGCATAGCCCGCTAAAAAGGGGGGTAAAATCCACACAAAAACAAACAGCAGCGTTTGAGGAAAAAGGCAAGGCCGCCCAAATCACCTTTCTTCCTCTCGTGCCCCCGGGCGCCGGCGCCCCTTCGCCGCTTGCCCGGCTTGCCGAGCCCCCCATCCGAGAGGTAGCCTGCCTCGCCGGCCCCGTGCTCCGCCGCCCCCAGGTTGCCCATGCTCTTGCTCTTCCTCAGCACCTCCTCCCTCAACCCGTCCCCCTCCTCCACCTCTTCCTCCTCCTCCTCCTCCTCCTCCTCCTCGGGCACATCTCTCACGATCGACACCCCGAACAGCCTCACGCTCTTCCTCTCCTCGCCGCCGCGGCCCTCCCGCGCCCCCATCGCCGTCTCCTTTTTCCCGTTAGTTAGTTTCCTAGAGAGAGAAGCGAGCATCGCTGGCCGGCGAAACGTTGTTATTTATGGAAGAGGAGCTCCTCGCCCCGGCTACCTCCCGAAGTTGCAGTTATTACGGCTTCTGCCATTACCGTTAGGAAGTCGGCACTCCGGCACCGAAGAGCCCATGGCTCGATGGCACGTACACCCACCACCTCTCCCAAGGGAGTCACGGGCTCGTGAGTTTAATTAACAGCCCGTGAGTTTAATTAACATCGGTTTATCGTATCCATCGATTCGTCCGTCTCAATAACAGTCTGAGACGAATGTAAGATGAGTCGGATTGATTCCATCTCGGTCCGTCTCGATTCATCTCGTTCCGTATTAAAATAAAAATATATATATATATATAATATATAAAATAATAAAATAAAATAAAAAATATTATATATATATAATATAATATTAAAATAATGAACTATCTCGACGACGATCCACAAGCTGGACGTCTCACCCACTACCTAGGTCAGGCCGAGTCGTGCGAGTCAGGATGACTCGCACCGGGACGACAAATCTTACGTAAGACAAACAGATTTAATTCACGGATCTAACACCTCTTTAAAGAGGAGAGTGGATTAACTTAACTTAATTTTATTTCATTTTATTTTGATAACACGTGGATTAAGTTATCTCACTTGTTAACTAGAGATAAATTATTCAGATTAACTTGAATTAATCAAGATTTACGAACTCTACTTTTATTAAAATAAAATAAAATAAGTTTACAGTTAAGTGAACTTATCTTAAGGATATGCCCGACACTTTTAGTACTACTCACAAGTGGCATGATTTGTAAAAAAAAATATTTTTTATTAATAAAATTTTAAAGTTGGAATAATTGTCCGAATAAGATAGAATTCTCGTAGTTGTATGAAAAAATAATTTATTTTTTCAAAGATTTTTTACATATATATCTTTTTAAATCTAATTTTGCGTGAAAATTTATCTTACATTTATATATATATATATATATCCTTATTACCTGAATGTAATGTCATGTATACTCTTTTGGCAAACTTCAGTCACGATGCCCACAAAATACTCTATCTCCTTCTTCATCACTGTTGAACAATGTTGAAGAGATTTCAAGGGTTTGTTAACAAAAAGTTGAGGACAAAAAGAAGTACATGTGATACTTAATTTATGAAGAGTATATATGTAAATATAGATAGAAGATAAATTTTTAGGTTGATTTAACTTTGATAGGGATATTTATGTAAAAAATATCTCGAAAAATATTGAAGAATTACTCGAAGTCGAAACTGGTAAATATGCCGGGAAAAAAAGAAGTCGGCAACCCCGACAAGTTCCCCCACCAGGATTGGCTCCGCTCACCGTTTCGTTTAAGGATGACCGACGAATTCTATCCCGATTCCAGACAGATGACAGCCCATGCAGAACAGATCGGACGGAAGAAAGGGTAGGCGGTCGGTGAGCCGAGTCAACAGCGGGTCCGTGGTGCCGGACTCATCCGAGGACAGGTGGCTCCGCGAACTCGTGACGGACGTTGACGACGCCTTCCTTTCCTTTTTCTATTAACCCCCCCCCCCCCCCCGGACGAGTCCGCCAGGTTTGTCATTCACAGCTGTCGGTTCACAGTCCGAATCTCCTTTTTTTTACGAACAGAGTACTGATCCAATTTATCTTTTGTTTTTATTATTTTTAATTCAAAATTTTATAACCATGTTATAAATTTAAATATATATGAAAATAAAAAATATAGATACATTAATCTTAAATAATTTATACTTATTTTACTCAAAATTTATATCCATACTAAATGTACCCTTGGCATCTCTTTATTCAGGAATATAATTTTCTCTCGAATAATCTGGCCTAAGTAGATAACCTTTTATTTTAGAGTAATAATTTATCCATCAAATCCGATACACAAAATCACGTCAACTTATAACTTTTACTCTCGTTAACCCAAAAAAATGATGAAAGGATTATTTATGTGCAGAAAAAGACCCCTCGCGTCATATTCGTACGACGCACGTTTTCGCACATTAAACACGGAGCGTACTCAACGAGAAAATTAATGAATGAAATATTTTTTTTAAAAAATTGTTATAATAAGAAAAGAGTTGGTATAAAATTAAAATATTTTGTTAGGTGTTGTTATTATAACAAAATGTTTTATTTCTGTGCGGGATGTTTGGGAACAAATTTTTTTTAAAAAACTCTTTCTATCTTAAAAATTATGATGTATCAATTTTCAACCTAACTTTTAAAATTAATGAAAATAAGTCACTCTCTGTTTGACAAAAACACCATAATTTTTAAACTTTAAGTAAACTTGTTTGTTATGTTGGAATGCCGTGGACGCGTTCGCCCTTCACCGCTAGCCCACATAGCATCGTTTCCCCATGCCATAAAGATGACTCCCGAGGATATCACCCTGCCCGGCTAACATGGAGGTTCGACGGGCCACCCGCCGTGCCCGCGGCCTCAACCATGGCAGATGGAGGCGACAGCATCCACAAGGTGCCCGGGGATATCACCATGCCGCCTCCTTCGCTCAAGGCCCACATAGGGATCAATCCCCCTTGCACCACCGAGGCCTCGATCAGGGCGAGCCCGACTAACATGGAGGTTTGCTATAGATGGGCGTGATGCTGAGGCGGTGGGGAAGTCGTGGAGTAGCCGGGGGCCACGCCGGCTGAGACCGTCACCGCCGAAGACCCCCTCCCCCCCCCCCCCCCCCCCCCCGCGCTCGCACACGACTGCCGTGGCCGCCTGCGACCCCACCCTGTGTCTGCGCCCAACGGCCGAGAGGGGCGTGAGCCATCGCCGTGGCAGCTTGCGACTGCCGCTCTTCGCACACCCACCAGCAGAGCGCAGCCCGCGACCCCACCCTGTGCCGGGGCTCAACGCCACCGGCCAGCACGCGCATGGCCCCGATCCGCTAGGGAGGCAGCACCACCGACAGCCGTTCACACCGGTGCCCAGCCACCGTCGCAGGCTGCCCTCACCGCCGGTCTCCTTCTCTCTCACTAGGAACCCCCACCCCTTCCACGGGGGAGAGAGAGAGCACCGGGGGGCAGAGGAGGGAGGAAGGAGAGGATGGGAGAGAGAGAGAGAGTGAGAGAGAGAGAGAGAGGAAGCCTCGGGAGAAGGGATCATGAGAGAAAGATGTCGCGGCTCTCTTAAAAAAAATATGGTCAGATTTATTTTTATTTTGAAAAAAATTACAACAGGATAAAATTTCATCCTAAAAAATTGGACAGGGTTACCAAACATGGTTAAGTAGATTATCTATTCCTAATTTTATTTTGAGAGAAAAAAGAGGTGAAAAATTACAACCAAACACCCTATAGTGTTTTATCTTTAAAACAAATATTTCGTTCCTGTAATAAAATGTTTCATTTGTATAAAATAAGTCATTGATTTATTTCTGAATCTAAATAAAATATTTCATTCATGTAACAAAATATTTCATTCATATGTAAAATATTTCAGTCATACAAAATATTTCAGTCACGTGTTTTCCCGCCAAGTGACGTGTGAAAAAATGGGCTGTAGAATTCTGACGCGGGATATCTTTTTCTGCATAAAAATGATCATTTCACTTTTTTTTAAATCAATCAGAATAAAATTTTTATTTTAACATGACTTTACGTACCGTGCACAAAATATTGGTCTTTATTTTGATATAGATGGGTTACCTCTCGGTTGGCTTTGCTCCAGTGAGGGGGTTAACCCAAGTTTATACTTATAAGTCGATCTAGGTAGTTAGCCTCCTCAACCAAGCCACTTTTCATCCTAATAACTCTCATATGTCTCTAGAATAATCTAGAGATACCCCTGAATCAAAGTGGTGCTCACAGGCATAAGAACGAAGGTTCTCAATAATTGCACTGTCATCTATTCAGAAGATGGTGATTTGTTGGTAATTAAGGTCTATATTTATCTCTAAACTCAATAGGTATCGAACAACGAATGAGATAAAACCATAAGATTCGCCTTCTTCTGGGTCGATGATACTTTGGTCTTCATCTTTAAGGATGAATTTGATAACGGAATAGGTTAGAGACGGGTGGTCTACTCGGAATGATCCACCCAACACCTAACTCTAACCGGAGTCGGTTAACTCATTCTACCTATTTTTTAAGAATGAGTTAATCTACTATAACCCTACCCGACTCTAGTTAAAAAAAAAATATTAAACAAAGAATAACTCACCCAACCCTGATTAATCAATCTTACTCGGCCTTAACCCGATATCAAACCAGGTTTTAAGGATCAAATCTCACGTTTACTTGGGAGATAATATATACCCTTGGAAGACTGGCAATTTTTTTTCACAAGAACATTTATAAGCTTGTTCACAATAACAGTTAAACCCTTACTTGACCAAACTAAGTTAGCGAGAGCAAAGGCAAAACAAAAAGAAAAACGAAGAAAAAAATCTTGTCATATGTAATAACATCAAATAAGTCAATTGTAATTGGTTTATGAAATAAATAACTTTGTGGATAAGAGTAGATATCCATGGATGTCCACTTGTTAAGGAGTACTTGAATCCATAATAATTTATATGGTCCGCTTTGTTAAAGGATTAGGATAGTCGGTATAACCTATTATAGAGAGTGTGTGGACATCGTGCTCGTCTCTCAAACACAAACGTCCTAACCGGAGTTGGGTAATTTATTCGCGCAAAATGAATAGAATAAGCTATCCTATACCCGATATCAAAGAGGGCAATCCATGACCTAATCCATAGGTGGTGCCTGTGGGATCTTTTGACCCAAATACTAATATCTGATTCATCAGGTTTTGCGGATTGAAGGCAGATTGGGTTGCAGATCAACCTGATCAATCAGCTGCATCTCTAATATTTACTTATATTTATGAATTATGTTTTTTTATTATCCATCATCACATAGGAATAACTATTATATTATGTATAGGGCTTTTTTCTAGCATATATACCTTTCAGAAAAATAATAGTGTATGAAAGTTCATCCCATATTCACATTTGGGTGTATATACTTTTCATATATGCAAATTTAGTTTCATTCCTATGTGGTAAATTTTTGTTAAATATTTAGGCCCATTTTGATATTAGGGTGGGGTAACGTATTCGACCTTCTTAACGTGAATATGTTACCCGATCTCGGTTGACACATTTGTGTGTGAGAGATGCATGTCAGGTCCACATGCTCTCTCATTGAGTAAATTACCCCCGCTCTCCTATTCGATTATCAAAGTGAGTCTTAGGGAATATTATATCTCCTCAATTCCCCCCCTTCTTTCACACACACGTACGTGCCGTGCACGGGCAGACATGTGGGTGGGGGGTGAAGGTTGTGACATGTCTTTCACCCCGCCCCTTTCAACACCTTACAAGGATTTGGGCATGTTTGGTATCGGGTTAAAGACGGAGTTTTCTCCGTTTCAAACTCATTCTCCATTTGGTGAGTTAAAAAATAAAGAGAATATCTCGGATTAAAGAGAATAGGCTTAACCCCAAAAATAGGGTTAATTCATGAAATTTGGAATGAGTTATCCCTCTCCCCAACCCCATTTTTTTCTTTCCATTCACCCCAATTCACCATTCTCTCTTCATTCACCCCCATTCACTCATAACTAATAATTCAATAATATGTGTATTATTAGAAATCAAGATTATCAATTAAAATTAATTGGGTTCGTCATTAGTGATAATCATGATTATTAATATTAATTAATTATCCAGATGATAAGTATGAACCTTAGGTTGAAGATTTGAAAAAATTATCTAAGTCATTTTAATTCCAACCAAACAAAAAATAACATTATGTCATGTGACCCAAGATAAGAAGGGCAAAATAATCTATTTATAATATTTATACTCGATCGTATCCCTATTTTTTATCAAACGAATAATAGGGATACTGATATATTTGTCCACTCGCATACCAAACACACGTAAGAATATGAATATAGATAAATTAACTCAGAATTGACTTACGCCTATTCTCACCATAATTTATCCCGATATCAAAGAGAATTAATCTATCTATAATGTTAACGTAGCATCTTTAGATTACTGTCGGGAGGGAGATGGAGTTGGTAGAATGTCAAAGTTTTTCCTTTCCATTTTTTTAAAATATATATATATATATATATATATATATATCTTTCTAAAATTTTTTATTGTCAAATATATCTCTCATTTAATTATATTATCATGAATATCCTCCAAATAGATATAAATATTATAATTATGTCATTGTAATTTACTGCTATCGGCGTGAGACAAATATTATGTAGAATATATCATCTAACACCGTTAGAGTATGTGAAATATCTAAAATATCTTTAAATTTTTTTTACATATATATCTCTCTAAAATTTCTTATTGTTAAATATACCCCTCATTTAGACATATTATCACGAATACTCTCCAAATATCCCGAATAGTTGTAATTATGTCATCACTGTAACTCTCGTGTGTTGAACCCGAATTAAATGTGGGTTAAAGAATAAAATACCTAACCTATCCTTGGTTAACAAAATAAATAAAAAAGGGAGGGGGGGGGGGGAGGGGGAGTAGTAGGGAGAGGGGGGGAATTGGTCAGAGGTGGGAGGGGGAGGGGAGGGAGGGTCCTCTCTCTCTATATCTCTCTATCAGACACACACACATTAAGAGCATTTTGGGTGTTAGATGATATATTGCGGAGAATATTTGTCTCATGTCGACGGTAGTAAATCACAGTGACGTGACTATAATATTTACGTCTATTTGAAGGGTATTCATAATAATATGTATAAACAAAAGATATATTTGACAATAATAAACTTTAGAGGGATATATATATATATAATTTTATTATTTATTTTGTTAACGAAGGGTATGTTAGATATTTTATTCTTTAACCTATATTTAACTCGGGTTAAACACACGGGAGTTACGGTGTGGGTACAACCGCATCTCTCCGGAGTATTCATAGATATTCGCGATAATATATCTAAACGAGAGATATATTTAACAGTAAAAGACATTACAAAGGTATACAGGTAAAAAACCTATTTTTTGACATTATTTATATATCTTATCTTCTCTCTCATCACGTACACTACACACACATAGTCACGTACCCTCGTTCTCGCACACATAATTCCCAACTGTCCGGAGAAGGCAGAATGCTGAGTTTTCCATTTTCAGATTTTTCTTGACATTATCTATTGTCTATTTCTCTCTCTCATCACACACGCATACGTAATCATGACCCGTGCAAATCTGTCTGTGTACGTGTGTGTGTGTGTGTGTGCAAATCTGTGCGTACGTGTGTGTTTTGGGGGCGGTGGGGGTGGGTGGGTGGTTGGGCTGTCTATTTAAGGTTACGAACAGATCCAGACCTCAAACATAGCGAAATTAGTTCTCCCCGATTCTACTTTGGATTTATTCGATAGGTAACTTTGATCACGGCTCACGAGACCGTGTCAACTGGGCCAGGCTGGGTTAGAGTCCCAGTTGGCCCGATTTGGTACTGGGCCCGGGTCATAAAAAATAAACCCATCTTCAAAGTTGGCTCGGCTTGGAAATTTTAGGGGGGCTGAGTTTTTTTTTGAATAAAATTATATTTATTACAATATGTAAAATTTATACCTTTAAGTGACTTATATTAACACGTTGCGTGATAATTTTATTGGGTCTCTCGTAAGTTGAGAACATATATAAAGAGAGAGAAATATATACAGGTGAAACGTATTTTTTTTTCTCGTGATGGATTTGTAAGTACGAATGTGTTAAAATACATATAAAAGTATAGAAAATATATTTTTATTTATAATCCGGGTTAGACTGGACCCAACCGGGCCTTTCTCGAGCCCAGGCCAGACTATGCTTAATTGGGCCTTTCCCCCGGATAGCTTGGGGCCAACATTTTCAGAGCAAGTCGAGCCCAGATCATTGGCAACCCTGGGCAGTGGGCAGTGAAGATTGCCACTTGGATACAAACAACATGGGGGTGCTCTGGTAGGGGATCCCTCTATGCCCGCTCGAGGGGGGAGGGGGGCAATAAGATATGGATCGGGGCTCGTTGTATGGGTTTTGGATATAAGAGGGAAAAAGAAAAATGTGTAGTGCACATCCTGGGTCAATTATACACCTAGCATGTGCGTCAAGAAAATTATTTTTTTACTTATTTTTTTGTGACGTAGAAGTCAGGTCATCTTAATTTGTCGCTCCCATCCGACGGCCCCAAAAAAGTCAAAAAATAAGAATCATATTCAATGATTAAGAGACTGTCTTGTGACATCCTTAAATCTAGAATCGCAGTGAAGCCAAGGGTGGCATAGTTGAATCCAAAGTGAAGATTGAAAATTTCATGATTTAACCACCCCTCCCCAACACTAATGTCATCATGGGTCTCACCCAGTGAGTCCCAAGAGGTATTGTCCCCGTCACGCCGGAGGGCGGCTATGATTTTGTCCTTGTAAAAGGGTCCTCTTTGGGTAGGAGGTAAAGACCTACCTTATAAGAACCTTTTTTGGTGTCCCCAAGAGGTATTGTCCCCGTCACGCTGGAGGGCAGCTAGGATTTTGTCCTTTTAAAAGAGTCCTTTTGGGGTAGGAGGTGAAGACCTACCTTATAAGCACTCGATTGCTTTCTCAACATTTGATGTGGGATTAATCACGCGACCCTAGGTCCGCTACAGAACTGTTTAAATCCCTGATCATTACGTCTTTTGAATAATAACATAATTTATGTAAAAAATAGATGAGCAGGAAGTTAAAAGGATGATGACAAAGAAGGAAAGAGAAATTACAGCTAAAATTAAACAGCTAACAACTGCCATAGGAATGAAGAACAGGTGAACATCGTGAAGCTTGTATATCTATGTTGGCACACTTATTCGAAACACCTACTTTGTAGAAATCTGTCAGTCGAAGTCTTAATAATTTAGTCGAAACACCTTGTTGAACCTTTCCACTGGAAAATCTTTGGCTACTCAATTAAAGCACATCACAATCGGTAGTGAATCAATCGAAATAATTCTCTATCCTCGGTCGGAATCCTTTCGGTCTGAATATCTCGGTCAACATCGTTACGACTGAAAGCAGTTAGGGCAATTAAATTAGTCACCATGTTCGGAGTCGTGCGATTGATTGCCGTTTGACTACTTCTTCGACTAAAAACCAGACAGAAACACTTTCGACTGAACTTCTCTTACGACCTTGTTTGAGCTTTATTTGAATATCTCTTGATTCATAGTTGCAACTGACAATATCTTTTCAACTGTCTTATTGTTTGTTTCTTCAAGTAAAATATATTCTAGATATGTGATTTTCAAAACAGTTGCTCTCTCTCTCTCTCTCTCTCTCTCTCTCTCTCTCTCTCTCTCTCTCTCTCTCTCTCTCTCTCTCTCTCGATTGTCAGTTGTCTGTCAGAGTTAAAATGAATATCAACGCTTAGGTTCATCAGAAACAGCTAAAACTCGAGCAAATTCAAACGTAGAGTATATTTCCCATGCAATCTCTAATACATTTAGACAAAGTATTCACAGGAGATTGCATCTAACGATGAAAAAGTTATTCTTGTTTTTGTAGAGATTTCGAGAACTGACAAATCCAAATTACTTGTAAGAAATCTTATGACAAGATAACGTAATGTTTTGACCAGAAGTGCAGCGAAAATCATCGAAACTTAGATTACATATCAATGCCAGTTTTTTAAAATCAAACTACATCGGTAAATCCCGCGGTATGAAGAACGATTGTTTATTTTGGCGGGGTCGAGAATCTCCAAAAAGTTCGAAGACGAACGAGAGGAGGATCTCGGAGTTGCGAGTCGTCCAAGCGTCCGGCCTCTAGACATATCTACACGAACAGTTGATTCAGACGAAATCTCCTCCACTACCAGAAAAGGCGGGATTTCATATGACCAACTTCCGTCTGAAATCCTTCTGAACTCCGTTTTGTAACGGCTTTGGGGCGAATTTCGGACGGAAACATGCCGTCTCATATTTTTGGTTACAAATGTCGGACAAATTATTATCTGTCTCAAATTTCGTCTTAAGTTTGACACGGAATTAGTTCCGTGTCAAATTCCGTCTGGAAATACAAGTTTTGGACAGATTATTATCAGTTACAAATACCATCTGAAATTTGACACGGAATGTTTTTCGTCTTAAATACTGTCTGAAACCAGTCCGTCTGAAATTTCACACGGAAAATATGCCGTGTGAGATACCGTCTGAAATTATCCGTCTGAAATACCGTTCCAATATACGTCTGAAATTTCAGATGTAGATTTCAGACGCATTCGCTAAAATCTGTCTGAAATTTCAGACGCACTATAATTATGTCAGTCTAAAAATTCAGACGGATCCGTCTGAAAATCCGTCCGAAAAAATTTTCATTAATTTTTATAAAAAAATACAAAATTATATTAAAAAACCTATTAAAATTCAAACTAATGACTAAAAATAAAACACATAAATAAGAAACTCAACATTCATAGATAAAAAATATGCTGATCAAATATCCTCCTCCACAACGTCCATATGCTCGTCCCTGCCCTGCTCATCTCCTCTGTCGCCGCCCGTAGAAGGATCCTCCTACATTAACAAAACAATAACATTCATTCATAGATAAAAAATTTAGTGCGGAGATAAATTAGATATTTTATTACATTGGATAAATTGAAATCAAACAAAATATCAAATCGATACTGCATAGATTTTATAGACCCCAACAAACGTAGCTGTCATCAGTAATTTAAATTATTTACATTTACAAAATGCACTTTTGAGCGTCGGCCTCAAACCAGGTATCCGATTTGGATTCCGCCAGTTCTCAAAAGTCTCTTTTATGTCCCAGGTCCTGTTGGAATGATCGGCACGCCGATCAGACGGCTATTTCAGATTTTAGACCCCCGGACCCCGACTTCTTTAATTTTAGACTAAGTGTATTTCAAAAATACACTTTTGAGCGTCGGCCCCAAACCGGGTATCCGATTTAGATTCTGCCAGTTCTCACAAGTCTCTTTTATGTCCCAGGTCCTGTTGGAATGATCGGCACGCCTATCAGACCGGTATTTCAGATTTTAGACCCCTGGACCCCGACTTCTTTAATTTCAGACTAAGTGTATTTACAAAATACACTTTTGAGCGTCGGCCCCAAACCGGGTATCCGATTTGGATTCCGCCAGTTCTCACAAGTCTCTTTCATGTGCCAGGTCGTGTTGGATTGATCGGCACGCCGATCAGACGGGTATTTCAGATTTTAGATCCCCAGACCCCGACTTTTTTAATTTTAGACTGTGTATTTACAAAATGCACTTTTGAGCATCGGCCCCAAACCGCGTATCCGATTTGGATTCCGCCAGTTCTCACAAGTCTCTTTTATGTCCCAGGTCCTGTTGGAATGATCGGCACGCCGATTAGATCGGTATTTCAGATTTTAGACCCCCGGACCCCGACTTCTTTAATTTTAGACTAAGTGTATTTACAAAATACACTTTTGAGCGTCGGCCCCAAACCGGGTATCCGATTTGGATTCCGCCAGTTCTCACAAGTCTCTTTTATGTCCCAGGTTCTGTTGGAATGATCGGCACACCGATCAGACGGCTATTTCAGATTTCAGACCCCCGGACCCGACTTCTTTAATTTTAAACTAAGTGTATTTACAAAATACACTTTTGAGCGTCGGCCCCAAACCGGGTATCCGATTTGGATTCTGCCGATTCTCACAAGTCTCTTTTATGTCCCACGTCCTGTTGGAATGATCGGCACGTCGATCAAACCGGTATTTCAGATTTTAGACCTCCGGACCCCGACTTCTTTAATTTTAGACTAAGTGTATTTACAAAATGCACTTTTGAGCGTCGGCCCCAAACCGGGTATCCGATTTGGATTCCGCCAGTTCTCACAAGTCTCTTTCATGTCCCAGGTCGTGTTGGAATGATCGGCACGCCGATGAGACAGGTATTTTAGATTTTAGACCCCCAGACCCCGACTTCTTTAATTTTAGACTAAGTGTATTTACAAGATGTACTTTTGAGCATCGGCCCCAAACCGGGTATCCGATTTGGATTCCGCCAGTTCTCACAAGTCTCTTTTATGTCCCAGATCCTGTTGGAATGATCGGCACGCCGATCAGATCGGTATTTCAGATTTTAGACCCCCGGATCCCGACTTCTTTAATTTTAGACTAAGTGTATTTACAAAATGCACTTTTGAGCGTCGACCCAAAACCGGGTATCCGATTTAGATTCCGCCAGCTCTCACAAATCTCTTTCATGTCCCAAGTCGTGTTGGAATGATCGGCACGCCGATCAGACTGGTATTTCAGATTTTAGACCCCCGGACTCCGACTTCTTTAATTTTAGACTAAGTGTATTTACAAAATACACTTTTGAACGTCGGCCCCAAATCGGGTATCCGATTTGGATTTCGCCACTTCTCACAAGTCTCTTTTATGTCCCAGGTCCTGTTGGAATGATCGGCACGCCGATCAGACCGGTATTTCAGATTTTAGACCCCCGGACCCCGACTTCTTCAATTTTAGACTAAGTGTATTTACAAAATGCACTTTTGAGCGTCGGCCCCAAACCGGGTATCCGATTTAAATTCCGCTAGTTCTCACAAGTCTGTTTTATCTCCCAGGTACTGTTGGAATGATCGACACGTCGATCAGACCGGTATTTCAGATTTTAGACCCCTGGACCCCGACTTCTTCAATTTTAGACTAAGTGTATTTACAAAATGTACTTTTGAGCGTCGTCCCCAAATCGGGTATCCGATTTAGATTCCGCTAGTTCTCACAAGTCTCTTTTATCTCCCAGGTACTGTTGGAATAATCGACACGTCGATCAGATCGGTATTTCAGATTTTAGACCCCCGGACCCCGACTTCTTCAATTTTAGACTAAGTGTATTTACAAAATGCACTTTTGAGCGTCGTCCCCAAATATGGTATCCGATTTAGATTCCGCTACTTCTCACAAGTCTCTTTTATCTCCCAGGTACTGTTGGAATAATCGACACGTCGATCAGATCGGTATTTCAGATTTTAGACCCCCGGACCCCGACTTCTTTAATTTTAGACTAAGTGTATTTACAAAATACACTTTTGAGCGTCGGCCCCAAACCGAGTATCCAATATGGCCGCTTGATGTAATTGGGGTTCTCCCTTTCTTAGTAGGATGCCCCCTCCCCCCGACCTTCGTGGTCCTCTGTATCCCATATCCCTTTCTCTTCCTTCTGCTTAATATATAAAATTTTCTTGTTGGCTGGTTGGGGTCGAGTATCTACCCCATATCCCTTTCTCTTCATTCATCCAATTCCACCACCAACATGCACTAGGGTATGGTCTAACTGCCAAACCGTATTGTGTCCCGGCTCAACTAAACCTTGTACTCCAAACTGGTTTATTAGAAAAACTCCTTTTTGCATAATGAATTCCCGTACCCTGACCAGGGGTTTTCCGAGTACAGATCCGGCATTCTCTCATATCATACTAAGAGTGAATGATCCGATGTTGTCAAACTAATTGCCTTCACACTAGTTTCACTGAGTCCGAATAACTAACTGTACAAGACCACTTAACAGGAGTCCATAAGTCAGTAATCAAACACTCAGCATCCCTCATGCAAGACATCTTTAATGACTCAGGTTAAAGAGCCAACTGTGCTACTGAGACGATAGAATATCCTGATTGACCGTTAGTACAATTATCATTCATGGGTTCTAGATCGAGTCAGTTCAGTGTACTCATTCCACTAATGAGCACCTACACACGTACTTTAGTGTCTCCACACTAATGATTATGAGAACAATTATACCCATCATATGAGTAAGTACTATGTATGCCAGTATGTCTAGATCTTCAATGTCCCTTCTTGAAGATCCTACGACTGGGAACATTTAGAACATGTGCCTCTGGATGACTGATCTCATTATCATAATCTCATTATGATCCAGTCATCATCGCACAGGTTCAGGGACTTCATTACATCCATATTCTTAATATAAATTAAACGTAATGAATAATTATCATTAATTGAAATATGAATGAGATATTACAAGAAATATCATCATCACATCTCATGTGATTGACTTGTAGGGCATACATTTCTATTAGATAAATTAAGCTATATGAAACATGGAGTTACGAAGGGATTAGGGTGACAGAACAACACCACCCTTCTCACAACACATAAGTCCAAGATAATAAGATTGTCTGTGAGATCACAATCACACTAAAGCTCTATAGATCAAGTTTCAAGGTAGATCTAAGAAAAGGCCCGTGACACAATGGCTGCATTAGCTCTGTCATATGTTATGTGACAACCAGAGAGAAGTATGCACTTCACTCCAAGTTGTGTCCAATGCATAGCGAAAGGGTAGCGGCTCTAAATTCAAGACCTTTGGGACGAGATGAAGTTGACAATGAAACCTAAGTGATCTTTAATATTTAAGTGTTCTCATTTAGTACTAGTTTGTGAGCTACCCATTCTAAATCAAACAACACTTCATTGAAAGAGTCTATATTTAGTGAGCTCAAGCCATATCCAAAGAAATCCAAGGTAGAGCCATTGCGAGTTGAAAGCATCTGCGCACATCTTTCTACACTTATCTTTCTTGCACGTTTGCTATACTCCCTCCATTTTGAGTTTTAACTTTCTGCACTTTTGCCTAGTGAAAGAGGCGTATAGTTAGTGGGGGTGAAACTCTCGAGTATCAAGAGTTAGTGTGTTGATAATTAAAATCTCAGTAAACTTGATGTACCGATCACATGATAAAAAATTGAAGATTGGTGTGCACTATAAGAAAAAGGGGAATTAGTGACAGAAAATTTGTAACAAAAAATACCGTCACAAATTAGCGAAGGATATGGGATGATAACTATATATCCGTCTCTGATTTACGATAGCATAATTTTTGTCACAAATTCGGTGGCAATCAAATTAAGTCTGCGACTTACTAGCAATGGAAATATTATCTGTCACAACAATCTAGCAACTAAATTTGTTTTACAGATTGACACCGTTTTAAAAACGAATTACTGATGGAATATTATGTCGCAAAATCCTAAACATATGATTTTGCGATAAAAATCTTTTTATCACTATTCTGTCACAAATTAGAGATAGATTGCCTACAGAAATGAGATCCGCTGCAAATATTTGCATAATCATTTGGTGATGGATTATAATCTATTCTCAATCTGTCATAAAATTATAGGAAATTACCTACGCGAATAAACCGTAGTGAATTACCTACGCGAATAAATTGTAAAAAATTACTTACAAGAAATAAATCATAGAAAATTACCTACGCGAAATAATTGTAAGAAATTACTTATTACACTAAAATCGTAGGAATAGAGAATCTTATACATACATATCCTTATCGTAGGTAATTACTTATGTCAAAAAATCGTACGTGTTGACGTCTCTATTCTTACGATTTTTTGTCACGTAGGTAAAATTTTACTTACGTAATTTTTACCGTCGATGCACAAGCGTAGGAAGTGTCTTAGGTAAACTTATATCGACGATTTTTTATATTTTTACCTATGACATTCATCATAGGTATAGGTTCTTCTTGGTCGAGTGTAACAAACCAACTGGATATGAATGAAATTTTAACCTTATATGTTCTCCGAATGAATTTTAATTTTAGTATCTTTAGGCATCCCATAAATACCATAAAACATATGGCAAAACACCAAAACACACACACACACAGAGTTTAGAATGTTGCAAGTTTTTTTTTAAAGTTGTTCTCCCTATATATATGTGGAGAGTTGTTATATACATGTTACTACGCTTCAAACTTGGCCGATTCATGTGCCACCTTTTCTAATCAATTTTCATTCCCAAAGCCTCCAAAAATTAAAATCAATATTTAATTTGTAAAATGAAAAACCCTATTTTTCATAAAATTTAAAATTTATAATTTTACGACTGCTACTCAACTAAAAATCCAAAGCATTGGACGCTTGCACTCTAACTCAAAACTAAGCACTTCCCCTAAAAATTTTAGGGTGAGTTTGGCATTGATTACGGTTTATATTTGGGTTCTGTCCATATATAATTCAGTAAAGAGAGAAAAAAATTGATTTTAACCAACGTTTGGGCCCTTTTTCTCCTTAATTATCTCTCTCTTTCTTTCATTATTATTTTTTTAAAAAATTTTAGCGTACTCCATTATTAGTAGTGTTTTAAAACTCGGCCCGACCCGGTCGGTCCGACCGGTCAACCCGTCACCCGGTCTCAAAATCGGGTTAAAGTAATGCTTAGACCGCTCAAGACCTAAAACCCGTTCAAATCTGGTTAACTCGGCCCAACCCAGCTAATCCGACCTAACTCGATAAAATTATTGTGACTCAGACGGGTCAGAGACATATTTTCTATTTTTAATTTCTTATCATTAGTTTAAGTTTTAATTTAATCTTTTGACCTTATCATTTAATGATATTAACGAAGGATTAACGTAACATTTAGAAGTTGAAAAGCCTTAGGCTCTGACATTCCAACTTCTAGTCTTTCTAATTCTAGTTTATTCTCTACGTGAGTATGTGCGGTCTGCAGAACAACAGAAAGAAGAAGATGAAGACCCGAGAATACTCGTAGAGGGAGATGAAGATAAGGAACAAGATGAAGGCCCATTGACATATGAAAATTTAGATGAAGAATAAATTTGACTTCACACGTCATGAAACTTTTGTTTTATGAGATATTAATTGTAGTTGATAAATTGTCATATGTAGTGTTTATTTAATATATTTTTTATTCTTTTTAAGATTATCTTAGTGGTTGTTTAATGAATTTATTTTTATTTTTACAATATATGTTAAAGTGTATCTTTATTATTTCTAACTTAAGATATATTAAAATTATATGATGATAAATAATATTGATATTTATTATTCTAATATTACGGGTCACAGATTAATCTGAACGGTTAAATTATTGACTCATGGTTCACTAACTTAACCGGGTCAAAATCGGGATCAGATTTTAAAACATCCTTATTAACCACGGGGATTAATTTCTGCGAGCAAGTGGCGGGTTGCATGCACAGGGAGAGTAACGTTAGTCACCCACTGCCTTACCACGCGGAGCAGTCAAATCGCATGCATCCCTCGCTTCCCCCACACGGCTATCTATCTATCCAGATAGCTAGCGGCAGGAAGAGAACAAAATGCTCGCTACTGCCTCTTTGACAGGACACGGCCAGCATTTATAATTAAAGAGAAGAGTTTGAACAAGAAGATAGATTTCTCCACTCACACACCTCCCTCACCACCTGCACCTCCTGGTCACGGTACATGGTAGAATGCAGGAAAAGAACTGAATTAAGGATCGAGCATCTCTCATTTCCCAGCCTCAACTCTTCCACCTTCTCCACACACCAGAACAGTACTTCCACCTCTTTGGCGCGCTCTCTCTCTCTCTCTCTCTCTAGATATATCTCTCGATATTTCAACCCATCTCTCTTTTGTTCCACAAAATCTCTCACCGATATCGATGGATCCTGCTGGATCATGCTCTGACAGATTAGGCGAATCATCCAACCCTGGTGCATCACCATTCGAGTTCGAGTTGAACATGGACGGTTTGCTGACAACAACGTCGACCCCCTCGATGCCTGCCGGTACAACCAGAGGTACCCCAGCAGCGACACATTTGATCATGTGAGCACGTTTCTGCATGAATGGACCGCCACCATCCCCGTCAGTATGCCTCCCACGCAGGAGGCCACAGACCCTCGAGAAGTGGCGGGTGAGACTGCCCATCATGCTCTAGAATTAGTCGAGGAAGCCTCTACTCATTCCACAGCGGACAGCATGCAAGCGGCCGCCAGTCCTTCCCGAGGATGGACCCGACAAAACTCTCAATCATCCCCTATCAACAACCTTTTCTTCTTCCTCGCACGATGACGTTATTATCGAGAAGATCAACTGGGGAGGAGATGGCCTTAAACGTAACAACGTCGACGACGTCAGAGTTGCCGAAGTGGCAGCGGGACGAGGGGATGTGCCAATCATGGCGGAACCGCTCTCATGGATGCATGCCGCAGCTTGTGGTCAACCTGATTATCCAGAAGAGGGATCTCCTTCCGAGCCCTCCATGAGAGTTGCAGAAGATCAATCTATGACCGAAACTGCGCAGAGGCCCTTCAGAGTGAAGCCTAGACCGCCGTGGCTTCCGGGGGGTTGGACATATGTAGATGTGCAGAGAACATCAGGTGCCTCTGCCGGAAAAGTAGATCGAGTATGTATATATCTTGAAACTCTAGTGCTTGTTTTTTTGAAAACATAGGCTTTCATTCATATTATACGATAGTCAAAATACATGGAGAGCAGAGACACCCAAACATAGATGGCAACCCAGTTAGCATAGCGACGTACAAGAGGAAAGTAGAAACCCCAAATCGAACGGGAAAGCCCATACTGACCCATTTTGTCACCGGAGCGACGAACAAACATAGATGGAAACGAGGAGGGGTGAAGAGTCACGCCAACCACCAGCGGTGAAAAACTCCAGGGGGTCGGAAGACGAGCCAGTCGATGCTGAAGGTGACCGTGAACTTCCTCGAGACGCACATGACAGCCGAACCGCTGTAGCACAGAGCGGAGAGAAGAGAAGGCTCGGGAAGCCAATATCCTGTTTTCCAGTTGTTCATGTCCTTCCCGCAATGTTTTTGGTATCCGTATGTGTTACCCGTACGTAGGTGTTTCTGTTCATGCATGCTCTTCCCATTACTATATTTATCTAAATCTAACACAATTATGTTTTGCAATTGACTAAATATTAAAATTTAATAGAACTGTACTTAAGACCGAGGAAGCGAGCTAGTACTTCTTGATAAATCTACTGCATAGATATTTATGCAATAGAATGATAAGCAAAGGTTTCTTATCCTTGAAAGCTAAATGAAGTGGGTTGCTTTTAGGATATTGCAGAGATACTGTAGGATATTTAAGATATCTATGCAATATGATAGTTAAATGATAAATTTATATTATTATTTAAATAATTTATAACGACTCGTATGATCTTAAGTAGATCACGTATCAAGTTAACCTAGATATGTACGAGTTACCCGAGTCACCTCCAGATGACAAATCATGATTCAGGGTGACTTCTAATCAGAAGCAGATTTGAATGTTTGGCTATGGAGACTCCGCGTGGCCCATTAGCCACCGCTGAGCTTATTGGGCTCATTGGAGAGCTCATTGGACTCGTTAAAGAGCCATTACTCAAACACTGGGAATAGTCTTGCCAAACAACATTTATAGAGTTTCCTTTCTTGAAATCTACTTTGAAAGAAGAGCAAGCAAAAAAAATGTCACCAAACCCCCTACAAGAAGCCACTATAAAAATCCTAATCCTATATCCTATAGTGATTATATATATACAAAGGCGTGT